>JAOXJK010000032.1:56336499-56444265 GCA_025774025.1 Xenus cinereus
AAACCAAATGCTTCAGATAAAGCCATCATCACTTATGATAGTCATGTTTCACGCAGCAGCTTTCATTATAGTGTAGGCAAGCAATGACTTTGTTTTTGCAGTACCAAAACCTCCCACTCTATAATCTACATCAGAATCAAGGAGATAGAAGTTTTCAAAAATTCTCCAGAGCTGACAAGGAGAGAACAGCAGCAGGAACAGCAAACAAAGAACATTTCAGTTTTGAAAAGCTCCTGGAAATTTTGATTTGTTATGAAAGGCGTATTTCAGATAAGTCCTAGTGCATCTGGAAGAAGTTTTTGACTGGAAAAATCATATTCTTATAGAATTTGGATATATTTACACATTTTAAATCCAAAGTCATAAATCAAGCATCTTCTCGTTCTTGTAAAGAATGAAGCAAATGCAAGTTGTAAAGTTATGCAGCTTCTGAGGAATTCTGTGTGTGTGTGTAGGTTCTGTCTGGAGGGTAGGCTGCAGCCTGTTTTCACTATATAACTTTTTCAACCTTCGTGCAAGAAGCAGTTTATGGAAGACCCTTCAGTGTCATCATTTAGTTGCTTTCTGACAAGCGGTCTATTGTTATTTAACTCACTTTCCTCTTTATCAAATGCTCTATCCATTTCACAGCTTAATGGGTTTTATAGACATATTATTATTTTATATTTCATGGTACTAACCCATAAAATAGCAACTTAAAATTTAAAATAAAAGAGGGTGAGACCAAAAAAAGGAGAAAGTACTGAAAGAAAAAAATGTTCTAGACAGTACAGATCTACTGTTTTCTGTCCTGGTCTCAAAAGACCAAGCATACACAACAATGAGAAAGTAACTCTATAAAACAAGGTACATTAAAGGAATCCTTGAAGCAATTTATGCCAAGAAAATATGACCTCAGATAAGGTGCACTAGTACAAAAATTAACTGCACTGGTAAATTAGACAAAGATTGATAGGTTTTACAGACGGAGCAGTGAAAAGTAAGGTGGATAGTGAGATGGCAAAGTCAGTACTAAGTGCAGTATGAGAAGTTGCAGATGGATCACAACACTGACCATCCAAGTGGTTAAGTATAAGATTAAAATCAGTTCCGCTAAGTTCAGTGCACATGAGAAAAACAATTTTAACAGCGTGTATACTTCAAGAGCCTCTAAATTACCTAATAACCCTCAGGAAAGAGATTTTAGAATCATTCTGAATGCTCTTGGAAAATATCAGCTCAGTGCCCGATGGTCAAAAGAGCAAACAGCATCATCTGAATTGTCAGAATAAGAACAGGGAGAAAAGCAGAACAGAAATTATACCTCTGTAGAAATCAATGGCGCACTCACTTCTTGATTTCTGTGTGCAGTTTTGGTCCCACTATTCAAAAATGATAGAGTAGAGCTAGAAAATGTACAGAAAAGGGGAATAAAAATAAGATTATTGAATGGCTTTTTCGGGAAGAGAAACTAAATAAGGTCTGACTCTTCAAGCAGTGAGTAAGGGGAAACACAATGGAGGTCTATAAAATCAGGTTTGCCAGAGAGAAGTTGCAGGGACAACATATATTGACAATATGTGCCACGGGTCATACAAAAATATTATTAGAGAGCAGACTTAAACCTAACAAAAGGAAGCACTTTTTCAAATAACACATAAATTGTAAAACTCCTGGCCACAGGAAATTCAGAAAGCCAAAAATATAAACTGGTGAGGGTTTAGACTGGCTTTTAAATGCAGCAGTATGGGTGTGACCTCCAGCTAAGACAGTCCCCAGGCTGCTGATTGCTGGGAGGCAGGAAGGCAAGGCTGGAGAGCACAATTTCCAGTACGCCTTTTAAGATCAGAATATTCAGAGGGTCATATTTTCCTTTCTGGCTTGTGAACAATAAAAAGCATTACTATGCATTTTCATTCTCTCTCTGGAAATACCGCCTATTAAAATATTCCTGTTCCCTTTAAGGCAGAAAAACTAAATATCTGGTTCTTTAGTTCCTTTTCAGGCTGAAACTGCCTTATGCTACTGCCTCTCACAGAAACAGGGGTACTGGAGTAAATGGACTTTTTGGTTCTTAAGTTCTTGCTAAATATCTAGTAAAACAAAGCTCAAAGAATCACAGCTTCCTTATTTTATTTTTTTCAAACAAATACTGAAGGGAAAGCAACAACCTCAGTGCATCAAAGTGCAACCTTCTTAAAGCATCATGTAAGAGCTTTCTTCCTTGTCATGTCGGCTTCACCAGTTTTTTTATGGCTTACAGAAGCTTTGTATCAGTCATAGAAAACACATCTGAACTGTGTAACTCAAAATGTTCTGGCATTATACAGCAGATCAGTCTAAACTCAAGAGCTAGAGAAAAGGTCAGCAAAAAGCATAATATCTTCCTTAATGGTACCATCAGGTAGTTTTACTTCAAGGGCCCTGTAATGTCTTGTTTTTGTCTGACATAAAGTTGCGTAGCCAGAAATACCTTCAGAAAAGGTGTCAGAAAAACATTTTTTTAGCTTTCCTGTTACCAAAAGAAGACGAATTTTCTTATGATTTATGTTTCCATTTCTGGAAGTATATGGTACTGCCTATGCTGTTCGTAACATCAGGTGAATAACAGATCGTCTGCCATTTCTTTAGTCTTCTCAATACTGTGGTCTTAATAGAGACCCTAATGGATCCTAACTCTACTGCTGCAATAAATACGCCCTGCTAGCTATCTGCTGTAGGTTGAGTTTCCTTGTTTTACGATCCTATTGTACTTTTTCAAGTCCAGCAGCCCTAGGGTCTGGACACCAACCCAGCCGAGTGTTCTGCCTGCAGCAAGTCTGGAGAGCTCATTAGGCAAAGCTTGCAGGGAAACCATTGGAAGGAGGCAGAGGTAACTGACTGAAAAAGCGTTTCTTTCTGGGCTGTGGTTGGAAAGCAGCCTCCTTTATAGCAACCGAGGCAGTTGCTTACATAGGTCTACGTGTAAATAAATTGTGTTAATTTAGGAAAATGTGTATTGAAATGCTGTTTTACTTATAAGCTCTCTTTAGATTTTAAAGTGGTTTATGGACTAATAATCAACAAGGAACCCCATTTTTTCTTTCACTTTGTTTTTCTCTAAATACGGCTTGCAGAGGTGGTGGCACTGAGGAAGTGGTAGCAAAGCTGCACATTAAAGTTTCTGGAGAAGGGCTGGGTTAGTTACAGATTTCCTCCATATCTGCCAGTGGAGAGCCCAAGGGGGGAGAACGCTACCCTTCTGGGTGCAGGGCAGTGTTGGAGTGGATGTCTGGAGCACCTCGCTCCTGCTGTCCCACTGAAACCTCGTGGGATGATCCATACCTCCAAGTTTCTACATCTACGGTTTGCAGAGCCGCATCGGAGCAACTCTGCATGGTTAAAGCAGAGAAAAAGACACTTGTGGGGCACAATTCATCTCACGCATTTCAGTTGTTTACTCGAGATTGAGACAAATTGCACTCTACAAACAACTATTCCTACTGACTTTCAAGGGAGCCTGGACGACTTAGGTAGAGCCATCCGTACCGTAGTGCATACAGTTAGGTAAGACGAATCACTCAGATTCCTCTTGCTTACTTTCCTGCTAAGACTATACCCACCAAACCCCCACTTCAGTTTTCTTTGTCCATATTCTCTTTTTTGGGTGAAAATTAAGTGTCCCAGCCCTGTTTCTTTTTCTGGGGACCTTGCTCATGAGACACAAAACTTCCGTGTCTATGCCCCTGTTTCCAGTCTCAGCTCTGCAAATGCTAAACCGTAATCTTCACCTGCTAGTCTGGACTCAGTTACATTAGATTTGATGCTAGTTGCATTGGTTCCCTCACGTGTTTTCCAGGTGGCTGCCTATGCCCATAAAGGAGGAGAAAACAGCATGCCCTGTAATCAGCCCCATTCCCCAGGGGGGCTGGTTAGACAGGCTCTGCTTTTTGGTTTCCTTAGAGCATAATTCTTCTGTCCTTAGTCATGGTGACAGTCCCAGTAGTGTCCAGGAGAATTACTCCCTTGAGTTAATACTGCTGAACCCCTGTTTCACTTCTCTTTAATCATGCTAATCTTCATCTTTTATTCACTAACTGATAACAATGGAATTGCAAGCTCTGCCTCACCTTCATCTAAATCTTAGGCAATGATATGTAATCCATATAGGAAATCTGGAGAAGATGGGAGACTTAACTCTTTGTTAGTGATGCCATAGGTGAGTTACTCATCTGATTTACAAATCAGTAAGGAAAAATCTGATAGGCAAAACATTTTTTTTCATGATGTCATATTTTTCTGGCTTGGAAGTAATTTCTCATCCTGCTTTGTACAATACTAAAAGTAAAACTGATATCCAGGCATCACAGCGTTTCACTGGGTGGCAGAAACAAACAGGCTGATTTTTAAACTGCTGCTATGGCTGTTCTGATGGTCTGTCAGGAAGCCAATACTATTCAACACCTATATGACTGATTATACCTCAATCCCTCACCAGACAACCAAACAGATGTCACCACCAAGGATGCCTAGTGGCTGCTGAATAACATTTCTGCTGCAGTGACATGGCCTCAATCAGGAAGAGAGGGGATTTTCTCAGGGAGGTAATTACCTCTTACTGATATGAAATCTGGATGCTGAAAACAGTGAGGCTCCCAAACAGTGTGGTAGAAGGAACAAATTTAAAAAGAATAGA
The DNA here is from genome assembly GCA_025774025.1 of Xenus cinereus. NCBI lineage: Eukaryota > Metazoa > Chordata > Aves > Charadriiformes > Scolopacidae > Xenus > Xenus cinereus. The sequence goes on from JAOXJK010000032.1 coordinate 56,341,154, forward strand.
GGCACCCAACCTTACCTACAAATGGTGAATATGAGCCCAGCAACAAATATTTTGCAGAACTAGGCTGAACTCATTTTGAACAAATATCTTCTCAAAGTGTCAGGGATGACAAATACTGTATTCTTGACTGCACTAACACATTACTCAGTCAACCCAACACATTCGAGTGAAGAAATGCTCTTTGCTTTGAGCTGATACGCAGGAATGCTACCAAGACTCGGGCATGGCATTCAAATATATTTCTAGTATGTGTTTCATAAGCCATTTCTAAGGAAGAAAAAAGCTTCTGAAATATGAAATCTGCACTAAAAACAATGAGTATGTTGATGGTTTCATGACTTATTGCAGAATTAGAACAGTAACCTGTGTGTTTTGCCACCTCTTTGAAATGTACTGTGATAAACGTGCTGAGTTACTATTAATGATAGTGATATGTAGTCCGTTCACACAAGAAGAAATATATTCCAGATATGCATTCATCACAGCTTTAGTGAGCCCTGGAAATAAAACAGCATTCTTACCTCTACGTAGTCAGGTTTCTTGCTAGAGACAAGAGCAGCATTTTAACTATCTGCTGAGGCTCTACTTCACTGTGTTGCAACTTTGAAACCTCTTTTCCTCTGCCTGACCTAGCATGGATTTGTTTTCTGGGGGTGTTTTTCTTCATTTTTGGCCTCTCTGTAAACTCAGTATGGTCAACAGTTAAGTGTGTAAGGTTTATTTATTTATTTAGTACTTTGGCACAGTCCCAGGTAGCTCTTAAAATGTAAGCTTTACTACTCCATTTATACTCAAAACAGCTATTATTATTTACAAGGATTTGGGCTAGAGCTGTTTAATGTGAATGCTTAAAACATCATGCATAAATTCATACTGAGCCCTCCCACCATAAAAAGACTGACTCAGAGGTGGTAAACTTCCTCCAAAAACAAAGGCTGTGATCAAATCCTGTCCATAGGAGTCAGCACATAGAGTCTCTTCAACTGCAATGGAGTGTCTTACCCAAATTTACACCACGTATCTGTTGCAGAGTATGAAACAAACATTTCTAGCCTTAGAAATTCCTGGTTCCTGCACCGTGCTTTGTAGAACAACAGATTTTTGTTGTTGTTGCTAATATTTTTCATATGAATGGCGATACCTAAAGAGAAGAGAGTCCCTCTAGGTATTGGGTATATCTGCAGAGCACCCCAGACAGTTTTGCATTGTTGAAGAAACCTGTCTCTATACAGCCCATGGGGTCTGCTGTCATTTGGGCCCCCTCTGTTCCTTGTGCAGCACTTAGGGCTCCCCTGCAAGGTAGGGTGGTCCGTCCAAGCCAGGGTGATGGGATTTGGTGGCCACGCAAGGAACAGGAGCCCTCAGTGCATCCAGACACTGGAAACAAAACGGATCTCTGGAGCATTGCCTCTTCTCTGTGATATCACTAGATCCACTTGCTGTGGTCTTCCTAGGAGTGCTTGCATCGTGCAGAGGTCAAGCCATGGGTTGTTCTCTTTCCCTCCACTCATTCCCGGGCTGTGGTGGTCGTTTCTGTAGGCGACCACTCCATTTTATATTCTGGACACACCAGCTGCAGCATTTTGTCTGACTCTATCTCAGGAAAATAAGAAATAAAGGTGTCCTTGAAAACTAGGCTCCGGATACTAGCTGCCATCCTTTCAGCCAGACCTCAAAAAGGCTGAAGGATTAAGAAACTGAGATGAGGGAAAAGAAGGCCTGAACCAGACTATGTAAAGGTCTGGTTTATTTTAGCACCGACTTAAACTGGCTTTGCACCAGGGCCAAATTGTACGGAGTTGTTCGATGAATCAGATGCTTAAACGAAGCCAACTGAGAGAACCTAAAGAGGCTGTGCGCAGGAGACATTGCCAAATTCCACACATACAGCAATGTGCAAAGTGAAGAGGCCAAATGTTTCTTCACAAAAAAGCATAGAAAGTTTGTAGAAAATACGCAGCTTAGTGCCAATCTGTGTTACACGCTAGGCATGAATGTTTTGTTTGACTAGCACAGAGGAAACCTACAGCTATCTAATTGCAGATCTCAGCTCATCCACACTGATTAAGAACCAGACAGTGATAAGACTGAGGCCAAAGGCTGGTCTTTCAGCTAACACTTGAAAGGCTGCATGCCTTCTTGTTAGCCTTGCATGATCCCTGATGGTGTGATGGAAAGGAGCAAGGAGAATCTGTCAGTTTAGACTGCATGTCCAGACACATAAATAGCACAAGTATTAAGCTACGGGAACTTTGAGACCCTCAGAGTCTTGAGGCCACAACTTTGTCTGCTTGTAGGTGTGCAGCAATCATTGTAGACTTGGATATATTACTAACATATCGTGCTGCCAGAGTTTATTTTATACTGTCTATGTGGACTTACTGTTATATATATACTTTTTTATATATATATACTTCTGTAAATTTCTATTTACTTCTAATAAATATGTTTCCCTAAACATCTACAGCAGATTTCTACAGTGAATGCCATCAGTTGTACATCAGTGAACCAGATTTTTTACTGTTTCTGCTACAAACCTGGTAATGAAACACATGGTCTTTACTAACACCAGCACAGCAAGGCCGTTGAAGAGTTGATTTTGGTATTTACTCGCCAATAAAGAAATTATAACTTGACAGGAAGGAGAAGGTAGTCAGCAGCCATTACTTAAAATTAGAAGCTACATCTCCAGAAGACATTTTCTCTCTGTGAGCAGAACTATTTTAGGTCTTATGCAACACAATTTAAGAGTTGTAAGGGAGGTGCTTAGCCCAACACAGCCCTTTTTAAGACCTGGAAATCGTGAATTGGCTTTAAGGGCTTTGCAACCTGGGTGAGAATCTCATAAAGCCTCTGAGATCCGTTGGAAAAGCTCCCTTCTGAGCTTAACGTCATATCCCTGGTGTACAAAGACTGAAGAGGACATACCAACTTTCTGGAAGTTCTGAGGCCAAAGAAAGAGACAGAAACACCTCTTAAACATCTGTCTCAATTCCGCATGGGCCCTCTGCAGCCTAGCATGGGACCTAGGGTATGACCAAGAAAGAAAGGTAGGTAGTGAAGAACCTTGCTACAGTGCAGTATAGCTCTGTGTCACAGTATGTCTCCTTCAGAAGAAGTAAACTGTGTTTTTTCAGACCTAGTCATTTTTTGTTGTAGATTAAGTAGATTTTATTGTTGCTTTTTGTCAGAATTAGGTTGACGGTTGGACAAGATGATCTTTAAGGTCCCTTCCAACCTAGAAGATTCTGTGATTCTGTGATTCTGTGAAAGCAATAATCAGAAATAAATAAAATATTAGCTCTTTATGAAAGATCATGATCCTTCTTCAAGGAAGACCTGAAAACTTAAGCAGCAGCAGCAGAACTGTTACCCCTGCAGACAGCAGTACACTAATGCATACAATGAAAATTGAAGCTGCCTAGCTCATGGAGCTAAAACCTCACATGATGTTAGCTGGTTTGACTTAAATCCCAGTTTGGACAGTTTCCAGGAGAGAACATAAAAATTATGGTTCAATGATTTCCATTCTTTGTGTTGTTCTGAAAAAAGATTTCCTTCTGGTGTTTACAAAAAAATAAAACCAATAATTTAAAGCAGGTATTGCCAGTAGAGACAGAAGAATAGGATGTCATCATAAAAGGTGCAGGTAAAACCTCATCTGACTAAAAATAAGTCCATGTACAAAAAATTTCTGAATAAACTGTACAATAAACTAAAATTGGTGTTTGGACGGGCCCTAGGGTCAAGGCAGAGAGAGTTTCAAATTTCCTGATGGTTCTTCTTTTTAGATGAAATGACAAAGATGATACACATCTACAGAACAAGAAATTCAACGGGTTTTAAGTAATTAAAGAACATTTGTGGTACAGATCGGGATGACACCGTCAATGAGAACTTTGCTCTGCCGAAGTTGCAGACTGAGTAGTTAAAATGCAACTCAATGAAGGGAAGACGTTTTCTGCCTGTTGTTACTATTCTTTGTTATTTGCTCTGTGCTTTCAGGGCATTTTTGGCTGCATGGTTCAAATGAGTGGCCCCCTTTCCTACAGAGTAGAAGGGGCTTGTAAGATTTACATCTGTAATGTATAATTGATACTCACACACTGTTATTAACTTTGTTCTTATGGGCTTTGCATACAATGGGGAATTATTAGGAGGGCTTTGAAAGAGAAGTCGTGGGTAATTTGGCAAACTCTGAATGGGAATTTGGCTTCCTGCATGTTTTCCGTGCATATATTCCATGTCCATGTCTAGCCTTCTTTCGTCATTAATCTAATTTCTTTCTGATTGTTCTTTGCCCCAGAGTTAAAAAAAAATAATAATAATTTTAAATTAGTTCCATCTCATCACACAGTAACTAGAAAAATGTTCCACGGTACCCATAAAATAACAAGTTCTGTTTTTTAAAAAAATAGTCTTAAAAAGCTGCTGAAACTTCCCAGCTTCATTTTTTTTTTTGGTGGAGCCACTGTTTAATTTACAGTAAGTCGGGAGGCAGGAGGGATGATAAAGTTAAGCTCATGCTGTTGAGAACAATTATCCTGGCCCAGAGACATATGTAGCCCCAGAAGGTTGAACAGACCACCATAGCTTAAAGGCACTAAGATAAAAGGGCACGTGCTGCGTGGGCCCAGTGGGAGCAGGGCCACAGCCTGCAAACAGAGCCCACTCGGCTTTCATTTGATTTGTGCCCCTCTCTCCCCTTCTCTCTCTCTCTTTTTTAAAATCTTGATTTATTTAATAAGACCCTGGTGCATTCATTGGAAAGAAAAAGGGAATGGTAGCTGGGACAGCGTGACAACATCCCTCTAACATTTGCTACAGACAAAAATAGCTGGGCCAAGAATCATGGCAGCCTCTCTTTCTAAAAGATGGAAGACACTCAAGCAAGATGTAAAGTAAAATAGATGAAGTCAGGGGACATTTAGATTCTGCACCAACAGAATAACAGCAACTACTCTTACTCTTTTTTTCCCCTGTCTCATTAATCATGCTGGTTAATTGTTGGGATAATGATTTCACAAGTTCATGTAGTACACAAAAGGATTATCCTCAAACTGTGCGTAGCGCTTGGCATTTACTTCTACATATGCCAGTATGTCTGCATTAAAATGTGAGGACGTTTGTAATTTTCTTCTTTCTATCATCCAGTTTTGCTGGAAAATGAATTGGATCTTCTCAGAGATGGAAATAAATAAAGAGAGAAAACTTCAGATAGTGATTAATAAAGGAGATCACATCTTTCTATAAGGAAAATAATAAAAGGAGATTAAGATAGATTAACAATAAAAACAGTTACATAGTTTAAGACGCTGTCATACCTCTGAAAAAGGATCTTATCTTTTGTTAGGGGTCTAGGTACATTTTTTTTTTAAAGAAAAAATGATGGAATTTTTAATACCTTTTGGCAGCCAAGTTCAGATTTCTAAAAATAACAGAATATCAAGACCCTTGTTTCTGTGAATTCAATCCTTTCTGTCCAGAAAAATGTGATACCTATCTGTCACTGAGGCTAAAGAGAGATTGCTTCCTGATGCCTATAAGAAATGGTGTGCCTGCCTGAATTCTTAAATGCTTAGTGCTTAATGATTAAAAACTTACATTTTTCTTACAAGCTGAGAGATCAATTAAATTATTGTTATCCCTCTCATTGCTTTTTGGATTGATAACATTTTATTACTGTTTTATTCTAGTGCTTTTTCCCGTTTGCATGTAGAATTAAAAATATCTTGGGTTTTTTTCTATTTGTTTTTTTTCTGAAGAACACTGCCAAAACCATCCTAAATACTATCGATTCCCATCTCCAAGCTGTAAGAAAGACACATCGGGTTTCTAAGCACTATTCTGATCTTCCAAAACTTTGTAATCTTCCAGCAAAGTGACTTTCAGACATTATTCTTTCTAATGTAATCACCAAAGAAAGACTGATTCTATAATTCGGCAGTTCTAAACCTTCCCTTTTAAATTCTGAAAACTTCTAGGTCTATTTTATACAAAAACCACCCACTAAAGGAAGAGCAGATAAATAAAGATGAATTTGGTTTCTTATATTTTCCCCCCTACAAACTGATGCTTAAGCAGATAAACAGCATGTTGTTGCCATAGCAGTGTTTTATGATGTCGAGCATGTACAGCCTGCACGTCGCTCACCCTCTTCGTGGTGGAAAAGCAGCTGGGCAGAAATCCTCTCAGCTTACCTCTGTGTGCTTCGAGCTGCAGTGCGAGAAACTCTTTCAGGGCATTTTCTTAGCTGAATATCTGCAACTCCTTCTGACAAAAATTTGGCCCCGTCTGAGGCAAAGGAACAATCTCTCAGGGTGAGATCATAGTCACACGTTTTACCACAGCGAGGAACGAAAGACTGATAAAATCACAGCTCAGAGTGACCTGGTTTTGTCCTCTGTTTTATAGTGGAAGCATCAGGAAATCCTTTGCTTTCCTCATAAAGGGCCATTTCGCAAAGCAATGCAAAAGGTGTAATTTATTTTGGAACAGGCCTCAGAGCATCCTGTCTCAAGCAGTGTCCCCTTTAGAGGCAACCCTGGATTAAATACCTAGAACTAATGATTCAGACAGGAATAGTCTTGTCTGTTCCAATAGTGACTCCATTTCAACCTTACCACACAGAAAATATCAAGATGTTAATCTTTTGGAAAGGAGAAATTCACGTTTCATCTCAAAATGACAGCTTTCACTTTGCCTCCTCACCTCTGTCCCACCACAGCCATCACCAGAGCGGGGAGGCCAAGCAGTGCCTTGGGTGATCAGCTGGGAGTGTCCTATCAAATTGGCACATCACGATAATAAATATCTCCTCCTTCCCTTCACCCCTAAAAGTTGCATGAACTTGAATTACAAATAAGTTTGAAACCACCGCAATCAGCACAAGGGGAATCCATGAGCAGGAATGAAGGTTAAATTCAAAGGCTAAATTATTTATTGCGAACTATTTGCTTAGCCCTGGCACCAAAGAACAGCGGAACAAATGGAATTGTTAGAAGCAACACGTATTAAGAACAAAGGCTGCAATCCCATTTCTAGTACTCCATGCTTAAATTTCCCCTGTGCTTTAAAAACTGCAGTGTTAGCTTTTCTCTCTCATTAAACTGCCTCTCTTCTATATTGAACCTAACTTGTATTTTTATTTTTTTTTTCCATGTTCAGTTTACCTAAAAATTGCGGGTTCTGAAAAATTCGATGGGTCTAGTGCATGAAAACAGAAAGGAGGCAGTGCACACAGCTGTACAGACACCGGACTCTTCAGGGAGGGCATCTCATCACTACTGTGGCAGTGTACTATAGAGGCTGCAGCTCATCCACAAGGCCCATGCTGCAGGAAGACATCAGTGATGATGGACACGATGGGAGCTGTGCCTTCAGAAAGGCGGTGAGCGATGAGCTGGGACCACCCCAGCAGCAGTCCTGCACTCACACTCATGGTCCATCCCCCCCTTCTCCATCCAAGGCATCTGGGAAGCTTTGTTTAATCAACGAGGGCACTGCAACTAGCTGCTGAGCATGACATCTCCCCAGCCTTACGCACGTACCTCTGAGTCAGTCTGTGTAGTCCTGCTAAGCAGGACCAGCTGAAGGTGCAGAAACCTTTCTGCAGGCCCCCTGGGAAGGAGGCATCACGCAAGGTTGGCTCAGACCTCTCTTTCTGCTACTTTTCAAGCTTTGATGCTCTGTGTTATTTTTAGGCACTCCCTCATCATCTCACAGCCAAGGGAGCGTAGCATTTTAGTCATTTAGAGACAAACTCTGCCCTCGCTTACACCCATCCAACTCATGGTCCTGGGAGACAAATAAATCTGCCAACAAGCCATCATTCAAAGTTCCATTTCTTAAAAAAACCCCAACACACACACCACAAAAAACACCACCAAAACAAATAGAACGATCCTGCAGCAAACAAAGTGTGGTCAGTCAAGGAACGCCGAGCTGAGCTCTGAGTGAGTTATGAGCTAATTTGTTGTGATAACATGCATTATGAACCTGATAGACTACAGAGGCTTCAGCAAGCCGGGTGAGTTCAGTAGTTACACCAAATTCATGAAAATAAACCACATTATTCCACTTTTACATACAAACAGATTCTTTCTTCCTCCCATTCGCTATAAGCATCAGTAGCCATAGTTACAATGTTAAATTTCTTGCAGTACAGCACACGAGTGTTACTACGCATCTTCTAAGTTAAGGCACCTGAAGCCCTATCCTGAGGATTCTCAGTAACACCAATGCTTTTAACGTTCTCTCAGGTGTCCTGCATCAAGCATCCTTCTGACTTTCTACTTAGGAAAACATCCCATTGACCTTGATAGGCTATGTTTTAACACATTTGTCAAATGGTAAAGGTTGTAAGAAGACTTACAGGACACAATATAGCAGTATGATGCTCCACTAAGAAATTTATTTTTCCACCATTTTTAGAATAACCTTCTTTGCTAAAGAAAAAACTTAAACATCAATGTCACGGCTCTAGGTAGTGTGTGAGAGTTTGTTACAGAGCAATGGTTTTGCTCATATAAAAGTAATCTTTGGAAATGTTCTGAGCTTTGTTTTCAGGATGTTCTTCCCAAGAAGAAGTGTTGCGTATCCAAAGGCTGGAATAAAGCCTCAAAGCAATGTTCTTTTCGCTCTTCCCAGCACTAAGATATTCACATCCATTTTCTAAACAATTGCTACAGGTTTATGCTGCAGAACAAAGGGGATGAGAAGGGCGGCCATTCCCTGCTGAAAGCTACCAGGATGTCACCCCAGCCTCCGTAGGTGTAGAGCCAAGTACCTCCTGCTTCAGATTAGCAGATGTGTGTATGGAAAGAGTCTTTGATTCAGTTCACTGTTTATTGCAGATCTCTTCGGTGCTGGCTGAATACTGACATGGCCAAAAAGCAGAACTGTCTGTCTCCTGCTAGAGTTACTGATGCAAAACCCTGAAAATCCTAAACTGACTTAATTATGCTGTGGTTCTGTTGCCATCATCCCACGTTTACTTACTTTATGTTGCAATCTGGCATAATACTGACATTTGTTCTAAATTATCACAGCATTTACTTTCATTTTGGTCTAAAATTCCCAGTTTCAAAAAAAAAGGTTTGTAAATTTTGTAGTTTTCCATAGAAAATATCTTCTGTGAATCAGACATTTATTTTCAGGGTTTTCAAACACTTCAAAGCCCCGGAATAAATTAACAAGAAATGGAAAACATTCAAAATTCTCTGATTGGGATTATAATGTTTCTACAAGTTTTGTGTGGTTTTTTTCAGTACTTGGAGTGTTTATAGCACGAGTCAAACATATTTATAGAGTCATAGAAACTGTGCTTGGAAGGGACACCTCTGGATGTCTCGAGGACAACTTTCTACTCAGAGCAGGTCTCTCACCAGCATGAGAGCGGGATGGCTATGCCCTTGTCCAGCTGCTCCTTGCAGACCTTCATGGATGAAGACCCTGTAGCTTTTCTGGGTAACCTGCTCTGGTCTCAAGCTACAGAGTTTGGACCTGAAGTCAGACATACATATTTATGCTATGATACAGAAGCGCTAATCATTTCCCAAACTTAGATGGCGACACAGTTCATGTCTTCGTGAGATTGCAATCAGAAAGCAAAAAACCAAACAAATAGAAAAAAAAAAATCCAACTAGCTGGATAGAGGGGGTCACATCTGAATGTGAAGAACTCCTAGCAGTTCCACTTGTTTTAGTTTGATTCAAAGTCCATCCAAGCCAAACTGGCAAAATCCGCAATACAGAGATAAAGTTTACTCCTGCAGAATTACAAACTCTAATGAAACTGAGAAACAAAGACTGTGCCAGGATACTTGTGACTACATTGACATTTCTCTAGTGCTTTGACCATAGTAGTCTGTCTTATTTTGGTATAACATTCAGCCTTTTCCTTGACTGGATAGTGAATGCCTCTTTCTTTCTGCATGCCTTTTGTGCAGCTACAATAGAAAATTAATTCCAGCGTAGAATTGGCTGTATTTAGTGATGAAAAAAGGCAATTCACATGTACTAATTTTACATTCACATGTATTTACTCATCTTAAGAATGTGTATATTTATATCCACATGTGTGTGCTTGTCTATACAGTACATAGAAACATAGATCTATAGAAAAAATTGGTAATACGTAGGTGGATATAAATAAACATAATTATAATTACCATGTAATTTCATATATGTAACAGAAAATATTCAGTCATTCATAAAAAGTCTGTAAATATTTATTCATTGAAGAATTTACTTAATTTGTAGTTTAAAATACTCACTTCCAGTAGCCACAGAGTTGTTCTTTCTAATTGCTTGCTTTTTTTGAGCTCCTGTTTCCTTCTCCTTTCTTCTTACTCTTTTCAGATATAAGAGCTGTTCATGCCTTCCAAGTGCATTGAGCCACATTTTTTTAAATCACCTAGAGACTTACATTAGGTATCCATAGTCATTAGGTGTACCTGATGGAACTATAATGAGATGGCACTAACTGATGGATTAGACCTTCTACACAAGATGAAGTGAATACAGTAACCTTTGAGGTGAAATGTGCCACAAAATAACACAATGCAGATGATATTTCAGGATTATATGTGTCTTTGTGCCCCACTGAGCAAAATATACTGATTTATTAATAATAAACCAGATCACTACCAAATGCATGCTACCAGCACAGAGATTATATTGTTTATACAGTATTCATATGCTTTAGAAGATATGCTTTTGAAGAGATTTTAGGTAGTTTATGCTATTTATGATGGAATTTCTCTTTGTACCTCAAAAAAATGAAGGACTCTCCTGGCTGAACATCATTGACACCTCCCATGCAGTTTCCCTAGCTCCCAGAAGACCTTGCAAGGACAAAGACAATTAATTTTATTTTTGCACAAAAAATATTTGGCAAAGACAATGACACATCCCAGATTCATATCTTGCCTGGGGTGAGGTGCTCACTTTGGGACCTCAACAAGAAGCGTGCTCACAAGCTGCATCTATATTGCTAAACGTGGCTGTGCCCTGATGATCAAGCAAAGGTTGGAGCCACACTGCTTGGAGCTACCTGCCTCTAGAGCAGACTGGCCATTTCCCAGTCATTTAGCACATGCATTGAGTCTCCTCTGGGCCCTTGTTGTCCTAAAATGTAAAAATTGGTGCTGGAGGATGTAAAGCTTTCTGGGATACTGTTGGAGAAACAGATAGGCTACACAGAACCATATCAGGTGCAATCTCATCCATGCTGCCTTTACAAGTGGTTCTTGAAGTAAACAATCCCCAAAACCATGCTTAGATAAATATTTTTTTAGATAAAACTGGTTGGTTGACTCAAAGAAAGATACTAAGAGCAAACTAACATTTATGTAAAATAGACTACCAGGCACTCTGTTTTGTCCATGGACACCTCAAGGGAGAGGAGCTGGAGACAATGTTCACCTGACATCCTTTTCATCACGTAACTGAATCTCAACAGTTAGGAACTCTGGTTGGGAGAAGTGGGAACCATCAAGTGGCAGATTCTGGATGTGCTTGTTACATTTTTTCTTTATACCCAACCAGAACATGTTCAGTGCTGCAGCAATAAGGAGACCACTGGTATCTCTGTTCATTGTGATAAATAATAACCAAAGCAAAAAACACAAAGCATGTCCTTTACCATAGGGTTGTATTTTTCCTTCATATGAAAAACCCGGTTGCTTCATGCTCTGAAGACTGTACGTTCACACAATAAATGATAGGAGAGCTATGAGGACAGCTGGATTCTTAATTTTCTCATACTGTATTTTCATTTCTTTCAAGACTTTTCTGCAAGCAATCTGAAAGTTAATGTCACACAAAAACGAACAACAACTGCATTATCTCTTCAATACACTGCAACATAATTGTGCTTATTTCTATGGATATTGCTCATTAAGTCTGTCCTTTCAAGAGATAAATGTTGTTCTGCTAAACCTTACCTGATCCCTGAATGCACATTTTGACCTAAGTCCTACAGGTTTCACACTGAGAAAGTTCTCTTCTCTGAGTTTTTTCAAAGAGCTTTTGGGTCAGGTTTTATGCTTGTGACTCGTGAATAAAAGCTCTAAGTCCTACCCGTAACATTTCACTCAAGGTTAATCATTATATAATACAGAGGCACCTGAGAAAAATTCTCCCCTGCCTATACGCTCTCCACAATACTTTAAATTCTAAAATCCTTGCCTTCCTCATCAAACTCCCTAATTACTTAATTAAAACTACAGTATGTGTCTAACAAGCTACTGCAGGCTCTCAGAAATTTAGCTTGCAGTAATTAAAACACAGTGAAGCCTTTATAACCTGATACACCTGAAGAGATCCTCTTTTCTATTCCCTTTCTTCCCTCCAAAATCTTCTTGTCTTTCATTTTGCTTCCCCTTAATATCTTAGTTTCCTCAATGGTAGCTGCTGCCTTGGCAGGTACTGAATTTATGTAGCTCTTGCCTCTGTGACTTTAAATCCCAGTGCACAGTGCTACCCCAGGCTGGTTTCGGGCTGCCAGCATCACCTGGTCAGCAGGACACTGCTAGGCATTTTCAGACCTAGCAAGAAAGAGGTAAGGAGACTATGAGAATGGGGCTCTCACTCTACCTGTTTCCCTTCCCAGCATGACAAGGTAGGTCTTCCTCAAAATTTGAGACTGCTCTTGTGTAGTTAGGGGTGTCCCTGCTGACTGTGGGGAGGCTGGACTACATGACCTTTGGAGGTCCCTTCCGACCTGGACTGTTCTATGATTCTATAAGCAATTCAGAAGAGTCCTGCTTGGGCTTCACACCTGTGGCAGCCATCGACCACCAGGTAAATGAGACCATTTCCAATTCCTCAGCTCCCTGCTGAGGTTAGCACAAACCAGCACCCTAACATATACTGAGGTAATTACCAATCTACAGGAGCAAAGAGTTAATTGAAGATCATAGGCTCTTTCAGATGGTATCAAGCCTGCAATTCTCCAGAGGATCCAGAAATGGTAATCACTCAGTGAGCAATTTTCCCTATGCTCTCACCCCCTGAGGGTGACCTTACTCTACAAAAAATCCATCCGTCTCTTGCGTGCTTTATGCATCTTCCCCATGGAGTATGCATTTTATGTAACAGGATGATTAATTCTTCATCTCCACATCAGGGAGAAAGAGTTCCTTGAAGAGGCAAAGCAAAAGGATTGGGGTGATGCAGTCCTTGCCAAAATAGACTTTCATGAGGCTTTACTTTGCTTTTGTGCTTTGAGATGTTGTTATTTAAATGGACTTGATGCTGGTAAGTGAGAACAGAGGAGGTTTTTGCTATGCTGTTTGAAGATAATTGATTTTCAGCTAGTCCCCCTGAGTATTTAGTGCCTGCTGGGCATTACATGATAGACTGTACTCTACATCTGCTCTTCATACCAGTTTTACCTGTTTACAAAGCTGCAGTGTACCTGGCTCTGGTATTAAAAGATAGTCAGCAGGACAGATACATGGGAACTTCAGCCCCATGTAGGCTTTAGCTGTTGCATTGGAACTAATGCCACTGAAGGGATCCTATTCTTGTGTGCCATCAGCTCACCTTCCACTTTTCCTGAATACTTGGCAGAGTTTCATTCATGTATTACTATTTACAGTCACAGGGCTGTCTCGATATGGAATAATTATCTATAAGTGTAGCCCATACATTTAAAGAAATGCCTAAAATTAGGCATCTAAAATTGCATATTCATAAGTACTCTAAATGTAAAAAATTAGCAGAGCTGAAGAAAAAAAAAGACAGTAACTACTGACTTCAGAGAAGTTCAATGTCCCTTGAAGTTTTTGAGCAGCAGAGAATTTGTAGGTTCCATCTTGGCATTGAAAATGCTGATCCTGTACACAGAGGAACAGGTGAGCCAACCCAACTGGTTCTTTCTCTGCATGGTCCCAGAGATCCATCCTTTCTTTCACAGTGCTTGAAATAAAGCCGGTTGTGTATCCTGGGGTCACTTTCTGCTGCAATCAATAGACCCTTCTTCTGTGGATCTTAGTGTACTCACAGTGCCTAGAAGCTTTGTGGCTTGGGACTGCAAAAATATTGATGAACGTTGCTGATAGTAGCTCCCGCAGACAACCATTCATTGCAAAGACACCAAAGTTATTTGTTTCAAACAAGTACTTCTGCCAGTGCTATCACAGCTAGACTCTTCCCTGTATCTTATCAAACTCACTGGCATTTCCAAACTTCAGCCCTTCGTGTAGGGATGTCCAAAAAATTAAAAGACTTTTAGAAGCCATGGGGGAAGTCTGTGGCAGAGCAAAAGCTTCATGGTTTAGATCTCCTGATCCTCATTGCAGCCCTTTAACCCACCACTCCTACTAAAAGAAGAGAACAGACATAAGGGTAAATGAATTCTCGCTGTATCATAAATTCATTGGAAATATGCCGTGCTAACTCAAGTAACTTAGCTCATTAAACCCTAAGGTCTGTCTGCATACTTTTTCTTAGATTATATTACCCATTTTTTTCTGCTATATTATGATGTAGCTTATTTTTTTATTTAATTCTAGTAAGAATTTCTAGCAGGTTGCTAGTGCATTTATATGTGCATTGCAGGCAACAAAGGCACCACATCTGTTCTGTCTCATTGCCACCACGTTTGGGAAATCGCTGCATTCTTCACCTGGCACGACTTGCCACATGGCACAGCTCAGTGCAGATGAACACACAAAAGTGAGAGAGAAGTTCTTGGTTTGTCATATCAGCTCAGTGTCAGCATTTCATACAGCCAGGACCTACTCTGGAGAGATTCTTCCCATTACACAAGGATCAGGCATCTATGAGCAGTACTTACTTCGCTTATTCAAAGAGACCACGCTTTAAAAGCCAAGAACACTAATGCCACTCTGGGTAATGGTCCACCCTTGGGTATGTGTCCATCATGCTATGTCAGCAAAGGCAAGCCCTGGTCACATATTACAGACTAAACCTCATTGTATTTGAGTACAGACTCCTTTAATCTCACCTTGTTTAGAGCAATTCATCCTCCAGACTTTCCATTAAAAAATATCAATTGAATAAGTAAATAACAAATTTTGAAATACAAAATTTTTGATTTACTGATCCTGTCAGTTTTTACTTGCCAAATTATTGAAATAGATTATTTCCATCCTATCTTTTCACTTTCATAACATAAGAGAATCTAAAGCAGATGAAAGTGACTCCTAAGAAAGCTACATTGGTGACACCAAAATAATTTCTTTCTATAGGTATGAAAAAAACCTGGGAGATTTCAGATTTTATTAAAATCACAAACTCATGAGCTGTACTGAAATATTGGCATGCTTGTGTGATGAACATTCTGTTTTCTTCTTCCAATTACTGTATGGATACTAGACTGAAAGCTTAGAGAAAGTAAAATATGAATCCAGATAGATGAAGTTGCAGTTTTAAGAAAGGATAGTTTTGAAAGAAAAACTTTGTTTTGAGATTATAATGGGGAAGAATGGCTGGTGCAGGGGCCAGTTTGAGGAAACTCATGGTCATGAACATTGTGGTCATAAAGCCCGGTTGTGCTCCTAAGGTTGGTATTTCCATGGGTACAGTAGAAGCAAGTCTCCTGAGAAAAAACAGATGAGTAGTAGCCTGAGCCACTTACATTAGTAGCTGTGAGCAGGGAGTGCATCAAATTGACTTGGATCCTGTTTTCAGAGAGAAATCAGGGAAACAGCCATAGCACCCTTGGAAGCACTACTTGTTTGGTTGGGGACCCAAAACTGCAGACACCTAAGCACAGGCTTAACTTTTATAGAACAAGTAATTCAAAGGCAAGGAACCACTGACAAGCCTCTAGGCAAGTGTGTGCATTGGTTTTTGGTGTGTTTAAGATGCCTGTGTTACTGTATTGTGTACCAGACACAGACCTTTTAAGAACAAACACATTTTTATGGTGGGATAGCTCTTAAAGAAGTCAAAGTTATAGGAACATTATGATCTGAAAGGATGAGGCATAATATACCTTATTGCTGTGAAAGTTCTCTAAAGATACAGTGACCTAAAAGAGTTTAGCAGTTTTGTTCTTGAAGCTTAGATCTAGTGTTAAGCCAGTATTTGTCCTCCAAGTGGGATTCTGTATTACGGAATGAAAACTAAAGTAAATTTTCCCACCTAGAAGACTTTTACATGATGTAAATGTATGCAGAGTTATAAAACTTCATTTTGATTTTGCTGGGTGCAAAGGTGGCTTTCAAACTGTCTTTCTTCCAAAAAACAACTGAAGAGGTTGTCCTAGGAGTTTGTGGGACATCATTAATTTGTCTGAAGAGGAGTCCTGAAAGTTCAAACTGAGGTTCTGTACATAATAAGTCTCATGGCTGTTAAATAATTCCCAGTAGACAGTCATGAGCATTATTAATGAGGCCCCATTAATAGTTTAGAAAACCCTTAGTTGAACTCTACTTGCAGTTCCATTCATTAATTGCAGTAATTAACATTAAGGACTGCAAAATCTTAATAAACGGCTTTTCCATTAATAAATATGATGCTTACAGCTACACAGCTACTTACAGAGCCGTGACTGCAGAGTGTATTTGAAGCAAAAGCAGCTTTCAAGCAGCACACAGAACTTGACGACTACCCTTTGATATTTGCAGAAAGAGAAATCATAACTCTGAAACTAAGGAGGCTCCCTATCACACAGCTAGCGTGGCGGAATTTATCTTTCCATATGTTCCTATCTGCAGTATTACACCTTTTTTTGTTGTTGTTGTTTTTCTGTTGTTGTTAATATAATGTGTAAGCTTCTGGGACAACTTGGTTGTCCTTCATTTCAGCAAACAATCACAATAATGATGATGTTTATAATACAAATTGGATTCATCATCATTTGAACGAGATGCGAAGCCAGGGCAGAAAACAGCTCATCAGAGGAAGAAAACAACCTTGCTTCATAGGTTAGGCAAAACTCTTCGAACAGATGTGGAAAGAATGAAAGGATGGAGAGTATCATATCAGTTATTCCATTCAAAAAAGGCAAAACCAAACACTGAAGGAACCACAAACCACATTAAATGAATAGACATAATCAGCTTAGTCTGTTTTCTCTCAAGAACATACAAAACTTGGAAATAGTCCACCATGGAAAATAAAGGTAACAGGCGGTATTACCAACTGAAAGAATGGGTAGGGTGTCATTTTGGCAGGCTCTTGCTTGAGAGAAATGCATAAATACAGATGAGAATATGATTACAGAGCCCATAGGAGGATATTAGTAAGATAAATTAGAAATAAAGGTGTTAGGAGTGAATATTCAAGTTGTTGATCAACCAATCTTTCTTCCTAGTGAGAAAAGGATGCTGTGAAGTTGGTTTCTTTCAATAAAAACAAACCAAAGCCCTAATTGTAGCAAGTCTCTTTAAGGTATTTCTAATTTCCTCTGTAGCATGTAGATCCCACCATTTTCTTTAAGAAAAAAAAATGTTAATTATAAGGTCCTGCTCAAATTCCAACTGGATAATTGCATTTTGTCTGCTTATGCCACAGCTGAGACAGGAAGTTTTATTCACCTGTTGTTTCAAGCTATTGTGTACTTTTATTATTAATTAGTTGCTACATTACACCCCAGAAACAGCTGCATTTCACAAGTGGATTTAAAATACTCCTGGACACTCTTTGTCCCTATATATAGAGAAGTGCTTTGATCCTTTACAGTATATGGCTTTAAGATGATTTTAATTAACTTATAATTCTGAAAAATATTTATCTGTCCCTTTGGAAGCTGGAATGGCTTAGGAAGTGGAATCTTTTCTTTCTTTAAAAATCTGGGTAAACTACCATATGCAATAGGAATTTATAGGCAGATCCCAGCTACTGATAGAAAGATGAAGTACATACTCTTGCTTTTACTCAGTTGCTGTGAAAAAAAATATGGGAACAAAAGTATTTTTACTTAATTTTAGTTCTTCAATTCATGTTCAATACAAAGATGTAGCACATTTTTACTCCATTAAAATGGCACCCTTTTTTTTTTTTTTTTTCTCCCTTCAAGCCTGGGGGGGGTAAATATTTCCAGATTCAGCACAGCAAAAGAAAGCAAGTATATCTTTCATTAAAAGTGATTCACACAGTGTCAGAATATAATGTCATAAAATTGTCTTTTCACTACTCTCTAGAGAACGTAGTGTTCTGGGTCTTCCAGGTGTCGTTGTCATCTTTACCTTGATATCTGGCAGCTACCTAGAAATCATGTCGCTTAAGTGGAGCGCTTTTGTGCCATTCAGATATCTTATTGACTGTAAATTAGAGATGAAATGGACACAGAAACTAGCAGTCCAGATTGATTCAGCCATTATTAGATTCTTATTAATACTTCAGCTAAATATTAATCATCTATATCATTCCCACATATGGATTACTATCTATAAAGGGAACTTAGTTCCTTCTTAGGTTTCTGTGTAACAGAATTTTAAATACTGAAACTTATTGCAGCAGAATTCTATTTCCCTGCCAATGTAAGGAGTGAGACCTGAAGGCCTTTGGGATGGGAAAATCATGGCCATAATCTGGTCACAGGGAAACATCTAGTTTTAGTTCATTCTTATGGCAGCCAAGATTCAAATGAAAGCACATGAAAGTAAAGTTCCTTTCATTACTGTCTCAGGTAATACCATGATTTAGTATCAGTTGAATTTTTTTTTTTTCCTGGTAATCCATGACAGTTTTGCCTTGGGCCAGCCTACAGACATGATGAATCCTGTGTGTTCTGCACAGTACGGGTATAACCAGGCACAAGCAGTTCCCCCGGTAGCTAACACCCACTGTCGACTAAGGCGCTGCTCTCCTTTGTTGGTCTTGGTCTGGCAAAAAAAAGCAAGACATCACAATCTTTCTGTCCTATTTCAATTATTTCAATGATTTTGGAATAACATGCTTTAAGAACCATGGGAGCCCTAAGCTTAGAGAAGATCTGGCCTCCAGGATGTCCAGAAGATCTAAGGAATCAATGTGGGTTGCAGTGTGAATTGAAGCCATTCTTATATCCACGCATATATAGCTCAAACACCACCTCCCGTACAAGCCTTAAAATGATGGGCACTGATTTAAATTCTTTAGGTCACATCCAGAGAGAAGGTGTGTAAAGGCCAGTACCAATATGGTGCTAACCTAGACATATAACTGCTAAAAATATATCTGTGCCTATATTAGCAAGGACCGTGGTACAACAGAACCAAATCTGCAGAGCCAAAGCTTTGGGGAGCAGCACCCACAAACACTTTGACCGTGGTTTATTTTGCAGTACTTAGAGCAGAAGTACTTCAGCCCTGTGGACTGAGCATCTAATAGTACTTAGAGTACATGCAGTGCCTTCCCAGAGCCCATCTTTTGGTTTTGTTTCATCCGTAATATATCCAATTCGTGTGCTTCAAAACCACTCTACAATGTGATTACAAGTGGTAGAAAATGAGGGGCAAATGGAAGATTTGCTTCCAAATTTGTTTCTTCCACCCCAGAATGGAAATAAAATGGTAATGCGGTTGCAGAGGAAGAATGCTTCTGTCCTTAATTTTTGTCCCAGCTCTAAAAGTTAGCATCTTTAATGGCCCAGAAAAATGCTCCTTTGCTGTTGTTGCCATTGAAAAGCCATATCATCAAAGCCATCTTTGCATTGTTTCTTCTCCATCACCCTGAGATGCAAAATACTGTTGCTACCAAAGCCAACAGAAGGTTTTCCACTGATATTCATGCAGCTAGGATTTGCCCGAGATTTATGCATATCCAAGATAAAGTCTTCTTCAGTGTGCGAAGAGCTAGAAAGGATGAGAGCATGAAAACTTGCTTTTCCTGTCTGCTGGGTGGCTGACTGGCTCAGGACACCCTAGATGTCTCAGCAGGAAGATGATGTAGGTCTAACAGAGGCTGTCCTTTTGGGATTTACCTTAGACTTTAGTGGTAAT
Source organism: Xenus cinereus (assembly GCA_025774025.1). NCBI lineage: Eukaryota > Metazoa > Chordata > Aves > Charadriiformes > Scolopacidae > Xenus > Xenus cinereus. The sequence continues at coordinate 56,361,058 of JAOXJK010000032.1, forward strand.
TCACATCCCAGTTCTCACGCTCGGGGAGAGCAAACAGCACTGTGCTCAGAGTCCCAGGGCCTGAATTCAACCCTGCTCTTGGTGGGTATTCAAGCAAGTCACCTCAGTCTCTGCTTCATCCTCTGCATACCTCTTGTCTGGGTTATTTCAGCTGTAAGATCAACTTAAGGTCCCTTTCCATGCTTACGTGCAAGAGCTTTGCACAGTAGGGAGATTTAAGCATGACTGGCGCTGGCCTGGAGCAAGTACCAGCATCAAAATACAACGTTGTTCTCCAAGAGAATTGCCGTTCCTCCCTCTCCTCTGAGCTTCATCTGAAGTTTCTCATCTCATGAGAAATAAAGGATTAATGTCACGAAGGAAAATAACCTGTCATCCAGGAGAATTGTGTTTTGTGAGACTTATCTATTCCTTATCAGTGTTGGCACTTAACTAATGTTAACCAAACTCTGATCAATGGTAGTGGAACTTCAGGGAGCTGTGAGTTGCATAGCACTATTTCACTCCAAAAGTTTTCTGGAGCTGTATTTACTTTATATCCCACTTTTCTTTCTTCTTATTTTTCTTTAACAGCTTTTATTCACATGTGAATTTCTGGCAGTTTCAATATGTTAAAACCCATTTAGACAACATTAAAACTGAGAATTCTCCACTGTATAAATTTAATTCCAATTACTCTTATTCCCTTGTTATCTGCTGGTTATAATGTGAAGTACTTTCAAAATTGGCATATTAAAGAAGCTATAATTTGCTCAACAGCTGTAGAAACTGTGATAATTAAAGGAAAAATTAATTGGTTTTGTTTTGATGTTTCTTTTATTATATTGCAAATATGAAAATTTTCTTTTCAAGGTAAGAAGTCATCAATTCTCATCTGTCCGTCCATCTATATATGTACCTCAGCATCATACTTCTCTGAACACCTTCCAAAAATGAAAATATGGAAATAATTTTTATCTCTTTCTTCTCCCCTCAGCCCGTAGAAAAAATGGATTGCTAGATTATAAAGTCAACAAGGGCCACTAGGTTATTTAGTATGAGATCCTTGATCAAGCATTACCTCTAGACATGCCTTTATTGAGCACAAGGATGTGATTTCAACTCAGGCAATTCCAGACAGGCAGTCAGTTTTGATATGAAAGCTTCAAGAAATGAAAAATTCAGCACTTCCTTCAGCAGTTTCTTCCACTGTGTGATGAGCATCTGTGTGCTTTCCTAGTTGAATCTCTGCAGATTTAACTTCTAGCTGCTAGTTCTTACAGTGCCTTTCTCCACTAGATTAGAAAACTCTTTAGCAGTGACTACTTTCTCTTCACAATGGCATGCTTATCTTCTTTTCCTCTGGATAAATTAATTAGATTTAAATTTCTATATTTTCCACTAGAAGAGAACTTTTGGACCACAAATGGGATGCATTGAATTTCTTATGTCCTTTTTTTAAATGAAGAGATCCAAAACCAGACACAGCAGGTTGGTTTGGCACAATTTCTACCAGGTGAAGTGGCAAAACCACTTTCCAGCTCTTAATCTCTATTCCTTTTTTTGCAGATTCAAAGGCACTAGACCTTTGCTGTGGCTTTAGGCAGGTTGCTCTTGGGGAACTGCTGCATCAGCATGATTCCTAAAGCATTTGCAGTCTATTCACACAGTCCTATCTTCAAATTTAGCTGAGAAGGACAGATTTCTACTAGCCCAAACACTAATTTCTGGTAAATGTTCTAGCAAGTCGAGCTTCCATGAAAGATGCCTTATATATTGATTCTGACTATGCAGGGCACTTTAATCTCTAGAAGAAAACTACAAAGAGAACTCGGTTCAGACAAACGTAGCTCTGGAGATACTTACAAAGATGAGCATAAAGTGAACCTGTGAGATCCATGACTGGAGTAGCTCAGCTCACTTTTTGAAAATAAATGGTGTGGATCCCTCCAAAATTATAATTAAAGTATCATTGGCTGGTCTTGCAGCTATTGGCTTGAGCCTTTCTCTTCCTTAAACTTCCAATCGATAAAATGAGTACACAAATATTTATCTTTATAAGTACTTTTCATTAAAAGCTAATTATAGTATACTTCTGCAATTAATTATTAGCTGCTTTAAGTAGATATCTTACAAGGTTATACTAAATAAAGAGAATCAGTCTTCTTAACACAGTGCAAGTTAGGGAATTGTTTTAAAGATAAGTTTAATTCCAGCTAAACAAGATGTACTGTAAATGTTGCCTTATACATTAATTTGACATCCAAGTCTCCGGAGAACTTTTTGCTTTTTTCCTACTCTGCATCCATTTTATTTCCCCTCTGGACATCCATTACAAAGAGGAATTGGGTTGCCATGCTCAGACACCATTGCTGCAGCACTACCCTGAGCTATCTGTTTCCTTAGCGTGCGGGTTCAATTCTGGTTGTTTATTGACTTTCTCCAGGTTTCTCACAACACCTCCTTACGGCTGATTGCAGGCTGACTGTGCTGCCAGATGGAGATCCTGGAAAGGGTGGGAGAGAGCCTGTCCCTGGGGGTGAGGAGCCCAGCAACATTGCAAATACATTAGATTCCACTGTGAATTCCACAAATAGTTAATAACAGGCTAAATTCCCTTTCCCTTGTTGGACTATGAAAATGAACAGAACAGTATTTAGAAAGAAAGCCACACACAGGAATGAATGAGTTTTGGTGACTTCATTAGGAGAAAAAATGAGGAACCTGTGTATCTCTTTCTCCAGGTTGTGAACTTCTGTACTGGAAGCTTTAACTCAACAAAAAAGCTCAGTACAAGCTTCTATGTTCTACCTAGAAGAAATAGCAGTAGTGAGTGAAACCTAACGCAAATGGGGTTAGTACCTCCTTACTACCTGGTAATCTATCCTTAAAGGGTGAGAAAAGAGAGTGGTAATAATGTTTGAGCATGCCTAAATTACAGCAAAGGAGACACAGGTTCCATTTTTTGCCACTGCAGATAAGATCCAAGAGAATTAATCTGTGGAGAGACACAAGAATATCTCACTTTCCAAAGGCAATTACTTCCACTGAGAAAAGTTGTTATAACAAAAGCTTTCTACTTCCAAAGTGTGAAATCTGCCTTCGACTGCACATATCTGCAACAGGAAAAAAAAATAAATCACCAAGTTACCAGAATGGTATTACTGACTTAATATAATAAAGATCTACATCTGATTTTGAACAGTTTAGAATCATTCTGTACTTAATCATGTAAATCTTGTAGTTGAATCAATGGTTTGCCCATCGTACAGCTTGATCAAAACAAGGCACATAGTACTCATTAGGTCTCGCGTGCAGTTCATTGACATCGAAGGGCCCTCCCAGATATTTCACTGAGATTTCAGATACAGCTTTATAAACGGTCTTTGAAATGAAGATATGTTCCCAAAGCAAAAGCAGAAGTCATAAAGAAACCAAGACATTTTCTTGATGAATTTTCAACCTTTCCTGGAGACTTGGAAACAAGTCCTGGAAGGTTTTCTTCCAGTGGTTTGATTCTTTGCTGCAAGGTAATGGCATTAAGGTATTAAGGGCAAAGGAACAAATGTAAAAAAAAGAATCCCGACAATAAAAATGATCCATTGGCAGGAGGACACGATATATCCTTTATATTTTGTTCCTATAATTTTTTAATTTTTTTTTTTTTTTTTTTTTTACAGTAGCAAACTCTTTTACTTTTTCAAAATTTGACAGAGGAGATGCAGTACGGTAGGCTGCTCAGAGGACTCTGGGGACCTGGTCTACCACGGTGCGCTGTGGCCATTGGCTTGTGCAAAACAAACTGCAAAGCAGCTGTAAAGGCTGCTATACTCTTGCTGGTAGTGTCATAGACTAATCTTACATTCCTTTTACACTTTGACTATGCAAAGGGCAGGAAACATCATTAATCAGGTCCTTGCCCTTCTTCCACCGCATTGTATGTCTTTAATAAAGCAGGAGAAAACTAGCCAAAACATGTTGTGAAAAGAAAAGTAGTTGTGGGATTGGGGGGCTTCTTTTTCATGAATTGCTCTAAAAATATACAAAAGTGGTTAGTCTGGTATTCTCTGAAAAAAAACCCAACTTGATGGAAATACTGATTTTAAGAATTTAAATCACCTAGAGGTAAGTCCAGAGGTGGTATAAGAAAGTGAGATTTCTTTAGTGATTATCTAGACAGTTGAAAGAGAAATATTTTATTATTCCTCATTTCTTCTTTAAAGGAAAGGATGAGCTCTTCCATGTTAAAATTGTGCCACAAAGTTAACACTTTCTGGATTTTTTTGTAACACTGTATGTGTTAAATGTTCATTGGCTTCTCTTTGCATGGGTCTGTTTACTAGTGATACACTATATGTTAAAGTGCCTGATGTCATTTGAAGAGCACCAGCGGCCAGAAAGCACATTTATACCCTTTCAGTCCACCATGTCTCATGAAACAAATCAAATTCACGTTAACAGACTTTGCAAAAAAGGGTGAAAAAGCAGAGGGACTTTTTACTCATTAACACAAAAGAAACCACTTCTGACATACAAAAGTGCCATTTCAGTGTCTCTTGCTTAAGATGTGTAAACAACAAAGTAATCCTGAATCGTACACTGTTTCTGGTAGAAATGAAAGCCAAGTGGCCAATTTGAGTCATTTTATGTCTTTCAGATGAATAGCTGTGAGGAACATCCTTTGAGGCAGACAAATGATCTGAGACAGTTCCCAAAAGGTATGATTATATATAAGCACCTGCTTGCTGTTATGATGATTCAGTCAAGAACAATTGTGAATGCTTTTATGAGTTCTGTAAAGCTATTACCCTCAGCAGAGTGCAAACCAGTCTTTTCCTTAAGTGTCATAGTTCTGAAAACCCTCCAGCAACTCTCATGTATAATATGATGAGCAAGTCTTTGTGTATTGGACCACATAGTCCAGAAGGACAAAACTTCAGACTGCTGGACTACAAGGACAGGGGTGAGCAGTGAACCTCTAAGTGGGTGAAACTGTTTGGAAACTAAAATGAGTCTAAAGCCAATAACAATCAGACCTGTGAAAGGCCTTTTCTGGTACTCCAGGCTATCTGGCCTGGTGAAACGTAGTTTGGTGACAGCTCCTGGAAGTGGTTAAGTCACCTCAGCATGCAGATTCAGATTTCCTGGGCGGACAGGACAGTTGTGCTATAAACCCTTCTTAACTGAAGAGAAACGTAATACTCAGGGCCATAAGCTTCTGTTCTACAATCACTGATCTCCAGATTCATTATGAAATTTTGCAGAGCTTCAAATGTCAAACACTTGTACGGGAAGGATTTATACATATGTATTCAGCAATATTTTTCTGCTTTGTGGCAATTCCTGGCTATTAAGCTGCCAGACATCTTAACTCTAAATATTCTCCTTTGTTACAAAAAAATTTCTCATGTTATGCCTGTGTCATTGGTAGCTATGCATGTGAGTGAACTTAAAAAATAATTTTCTCATAGACCTCAGCAGAAAAAGCCCTTGCCTACAGAACAGCGTGACCAGGCTGGGCACAGAATTAGAACAGGAGAACATTTCTATCCATCTTACTATGATGTTAGTACTTCGATAAAGCAGGTTTTGGTTCAGTGAAGAGCACCTGGTCTCCCAGTCACACTGAGTGAGTGGAGAGTGATTAGTGGAAAGGCACGTTTGGAGTCCTCCTGTATCACTCCTTTGCCCCTCTGGCTTCGTTGCAGTAGCTGCAGCAGAAGCCTGCACAGCCATGGCCTCTTCTCCCACCTTCCCTTTTCTTACTGCTCTTTTCAAACTTGGTAGGACAAAGACTGATGCTGGCATCACCCAGATCAATGATACTTTTAAAAGGGATTGAGTCAAGCGTGTAAAATTCCTCCCGCCAGCCTGCACTTCGTATCTTACATAACCTTGATGGACATATGTGAAGTGGTTCGGTGAGCTGTGATCAACCAGGGATTAGTCTGATCTTGAGTTTCATGCACAGATGAAGGGGTTGGATAAGGGAAGTCAATTTTTTTTTCTGCTTATTTGTGCTTTTTATGAGTGGAAATATGTGTCTCGTTTGCAAAGACTGAGGGTAGAGAGCTGGATATTGACCATTTCTCCCCCAGCTGCATAAGAGGCATGGAAGGAAAGGCTTCAACTGCCTGTGGTTTGCTGCTCTTCCAGTCTGAGGCTTTGCTCGACTTCTGTATTAACTCAGATGTTCTACCCTGAATTAGATCCCTCCAGCCAGCAACAGCTCATGCACCAAACCCACGCGCTTAGAGCGATGTCTGTTCTGACTGTAACACGAATAAATATACCCAATCTAGTTTTAATCTTGGTAGTTTGTGTTCTGGTGCAGGAAAGATATGTTTACACAGTTCAGCTCCTCAAGTAAGAGTTCTTGCTCTCTGGAAGGCTTGCTCAGTATTTCAGTGATGAAATTCATGCCAGCATCTCCTCATTTATTGGCCAGTGCAGTTAGATTAAACCCAGTTTGGCATTGTGCCTAAAAGCAGTGTATTCATTACACCCATTGCCATGTAAGTTTACTCCTGCAGGGTGGAAACACTTTCAACCCGAGCAACTAGTTCACCCGAGCTGCATGTAACTGACTGCAGCTCACAAGGAAGAAATAATCCAGCAATTTGGCACAGCCTAAACGTTTGTGCATTCACGCTTTCCTGGTGTCATGATTTCTCCTGGGGACTCAAAAGAGCAGTCACATTTTTCTGTACAGGACAGTGAAAATGTCCTGGAAGGGTTCAATTTGCCAAGTGCTGGGAACGATTGGACATGGTTCTCTCACATGGATGACACACCACCACTTTGGATACAGCTGAGTTGATGTACTTGGTGGGGTTTGCAAAAACTTTGCCGTAGACCTGCCTACTTGCCAAGATCAGCTCTTGAGTTCCTGCCTAAAGTCAGGCTTTGATTCCAACATGTGCACACAGAGCTGGTGAGGAATTACTCTGATGAAATATTTTTGCAGCAATTGTTAGTTCACTCAGACATTTGAAAAAAGTTGTGATGTACAACAAAACATTTCCCAGGAAATCTCTTAAATACTTGATATCTGCTTAAAAGAAATTTCCAGATTCAAATCCCTGTCAGTGCCCTAACAAGCTAGCTGTTTTGCAGAGGGCATTTCTCCAACTTCATTTGCCAAATGCAAAGTGAAAAAATGTCTGAAATCATCATAATTTTCATAGGCTAAGAAAGATGTCTCCCACTGAGTTTGAAACACATATAGGTGCAAAATGCTGGAGGGGTTCACAACAGCTGATTTTAAGCCTTCTGGGGGGGGAAATATTTTTGAGTACATTAGCCCTAAATAATCCCGTATTTTGTGTCCAAGATTTTTTTTTTTTTAAGAGAGCAATGTAATTGCAGTTTTTCAGTCAGCTTTATTTCATACGTACAAGCTTTAACCTTCACTTTATTTGCTGAATGGGTGGGTCATGACTCATCGACATAATCTCTTCAAAGTCTGCCAGCCTGGGTGCCTTCCTTAATGATATTGCTTGTTTTGTGCATTGATACAGTGACAGTTGAGAAAAGTGCTTATTCTTTGAAAGGTCAGTGTACAGCTTAATCTACATCAGAGCAATCAGCTTCTGCAAAGCCCATTGCTGAAACATAGTTTTTAACCTTTTTACATCTCAGCTTTTCAGTCCTCTTCACACTTACTGTGCTCCGGACTGACACACAAACTATTTGACGTTAAAGTTTGAATTCTTTTCTCCAAAATGCTAAGTTTGGTAAGGTCAGTATATCCCTTCTTCTTTATCCTCAAGAGTATTTTAATGAAAGACCAGCATTACACAGCTCAGTGCTAAAAGGATTATAGAAATTGCAGAGCACAGCACTCCCGACTCTGTTTTATGCGGAGAATCAAAGCCAAAAGTGGTCTGTTTTTTTCACTACAAATAAGGTTTGCATCCCATCATGACTGGACAGAACCTCGAGAGGTCTTTCTGTCTACCCACCTGCAGTATTGTTTTCCTGCCATTTGCCATCAAGCTGTGGTCAATAAGCAACTCGGGGCAGAAAAGAACTTGCTCAGTGCAGAGTGTACAATCAGCATTGAAAGCAGCTACGTTAACATTCCTCTGCCTTAAGGCCTGCAGAACACTGGTGTGCTTTTGAGAGTGTGTCATGCTATGTGGGCACACACACACACACACGGAGGAGGAACACACTCTATTTGAAAAAAACAGAGTATTTTGCTATTGCAAGTTTTTTCAAGACCACTGGAGAAATTATGTAGGTGGGCCAGACTTAGATGTGCAAACGTCTAATGAGACAATCAGCAGAAAGGCAGTGAACCACATAGAATCTTACCACATGACTCCACGTGAAATTTATTACGTGAATTAAATAATACAGTTCAAAACCTTTTTACATCACTTTGCTGTTCTCCCTTGGCACAAGGGAATGAATTAGACAGCTGTCACCTTGTCTGTAAATAATGTTCAAAGCTAATTTCTTTGAAGATGTTCCTTTATGTGCATTTCAGTAAGACGAATGTAGATAATTAAATATTAAGATATTTAAATCAAGTTGAATATAGTCAACAGCTGAAGTAAATTACTACCTTGTACTGAATCTTCATCACATGAATCTGAGTTGTTTGTTTTTTTTTTTTTTGTCTTACTCTATTCAGAAAGCAATACCAATGAATTGTCACAAGTGCTGGATACGGTGTTCAGATGGAAACCTCTTTTTGTCCAACAGGGCCAAATTTTTCCCTGCTTTGTGTCTTGCTGGACAGGCCATAAGGTGCAAATGTGAGGATCAAATTTGGATGTGAGATTGTATTCTGTGCTTCGTACCTGGAGTAAGTTACTGCGAAAAATATTGTGGTGAACCAAAAGCAACACCCTCCATACAAACAGCAATGCCAAGGAGAAAGGTGACCACAAGGCCAGAGAGAAACATCAGAGAGAGTTCAGTGACATTTTTAACGCCCATGGAGAGGCAATCAGGGTGTTGGTGCCTGGTATCCCAGTTCCACATCGTCAAAGTCAAAGGGAGCGCTGTCACTGGGCTTTGCCTGACTTATTAAGACACATCACACCATGGATTTGCCTTGGCAGGAGGAGATGCTGAGCAAACTGCACCAGAACTGAGCCTGCACCCCCAGCTCTGGCATGTCATTAAGCTACATTTGCTGGATTTATCGCTCAGGCTTGTCAAACGTGTATGTCACATGACAAGCAACATGAAGCATTAACTGATTGGGAAACGGTTCAGCATGAACTCAATAAAGCAAATATGGTCACTTTTTACTCCATGAATTTTATGCTACGCACTTAAGCATTCACAGACTAAGATATTTCAGAGCCACAAATCATTTGCCACCATCATCCATAGCCTACGAATGCGACCTGATTCTACAGGAGAGCAGGCACCTCCAGTTAAAAAATAAAATATAACTTAATTCGTCCTTACTGATGCCAGCACTAAAATGGGGGGAGGAAGGTGGGCATGTGTATAAGCTCTTAATTGAAGCAGAGCTGCACGGAGGTGAGAACAGCAGAGCTGTCCAAAAGTGACACTGTTTTTTCTTCACTTCCAAGCTGTTTTCTGTACCATACGTTGTTATGCCAAGTCGTCCCACATGCAGTCTAGTTTGGTTTGGTTTTTTTAAGTCTCACACTCCATGGGTCAGGACAACACTGCCAAAAATACACACATTTAACAGCCGCAGGGTAGAGACTCTTCCCCATTTGCATCCCCTTTCTGCTACCTGCAGCCCATAGTTTAACAGAGGAGAATGAAGGTGGGTAATGCAAGGGGGTGCAGGAAAATAAAGGATTGTATGAAAACAGGAAATTTGCTGTGTTCCTTAGCAGTTCATTTTCAGGCATCCTAATAATGCCATATTTTCTCAAGCATATCTTGTTCTCGTAAGGAAGATGTAGCCTCATTTTGGAGCAGCGCTGCTACACTGCAACGCATTTGCAGCCTTTACATTTCGGTAATTAAGTTATTTATTGGAGAACTACTCTATAAATTCCCCCCAAACAGGCAGTAAAAAAAAAAAAAAAAGCATATACACACATAGTGTGCATGAGTGATTTATAGGCACTGGTTGCCTTTAAGCTATGTAGCAAAATAATGATTCCTTCAAGTTAGATGGCTAGTTTTAGTGACATGTATACTAAACAGTTGCCATGTAATACCTCCCTGTAAACTGATACATTGCAAGTTGTCATTGCGCTTTGCAGTATAAAAATTGTGACAAACACACTGAAAGAGTGATCTGTTTTCTCTTCTAGCTGACTGTTCTTCCAAGATTTTGAGGGGAATAGCAAGCATGTTTGTAATTAAAGATAACACACAATTCTTCTGCGTTATCATTTTACCTACAAATTCCCAGGGTAAAACAGCTTTAGCATGAAAAGAAACACATATGGAGCTGCTGATGGGATGTTCTCGGCTTGAAGTACAGCTTAGAGAGAGAAAAAATTTTGAGCACAGGTCCTAACAATAGAAAAATAAATAGGATTCCATCTTGTGCCTCTGTCTGCTCGGTGCTTTCATATAATAGCTGTCTCCAAACAAAGTGCCGAAATAAGACTTCTCCTGGACAACCATTACCTGCTATTATCACCTAGGGAGATGAGACTGTCTGTAATCTCCATTCACTGTCCGCACCGGCCAGCAAACCCTCTCAGTGCTTGGAGACTTTCAGGTACTCCCCTTCCCTGAAGGCCAAGCCAGGCAGTGAGAAGGTCTCCTGCTGACTCCTGTGGGCACACAGGCATGATGGAGCCAATGGGAAAATGTGTGCTCTAAGGAAAACATCGGACTTGAGCTCAAAACAAGGAAATTAGTCCTGAAAAGCAGCATGGAAGTGTTAATATCTTTCAGACAGACGGAAAAAGGGATACGTGTTAGCATGAAGTTTTAACTGAAGATAATACGTTTTGGAAGATCTGCTCTTTCACAGGAACTGTTGGAATTTCTTGAGTATTTTTCAGCAAAACTCCCTGCCATGGCAATGCCTTGCTCAGAAGGGCATGCTGAAGCAGGAATGGCTTGACGAAGCTGTGAAGTCTGTCCCACTAGGTCTGCCCATGGGATCAGGCCGTAGTCCAGATGCCATCTGATCTTCATCCATGGTCATATGTAGGTTTGCAAGGCCTCATTCTCTTCCGTTGAGCCAAATCTGCATGATGCATTTCAGGATTGACCCATTGGTATCCAATTCAGAAAACAGACTGGTTCTTATTAATAAGGATCATCTTACCACTGTCACTTAACGGTTTTCCCACATTAAATAATCACAGCTGTCCTCTCTAGTTTTAAAATCTTCTAATTTATGATTCTGCATCTAAAATTTGTCAAGGCTTTGGAATATTTAGATCAAGGATTTTTGCTCTGATCAATCTTTATATTTTAATATGACGCACGCAAGCAGTTTTGCCAGTTATGTCAGTAAGCAACCCCCATCCCTATGCTTTAACTGGAAAAAATGAGCACCAGTTCATTACACTCCAATTTATTAACATGCCTCGGTAGCTCCCAATGGGAACCAGGCATGGGTTTTTACAGAAGCATGGAAAAACATTTGAGAACAAAATAACAATCTGGAATGTGACATCTTTTAGACACTATAATGGAAAAGACCATGGCAATTTTATGTGGACTTTATGGAAAATAATGAAGTATAGAAAATGTACGAGTAGAGCACTGTCAATGAAACTCTGCAATCAGATTATTTTTCTACCAGACTCTAACTCCTGCTTCATGATGCATAGCGTATATCACAACCTAGTATTTCCCAGTAGAGCCCATAACAGTGAGAACTATTGATTAAATGTTAACCCCTTGACTCGGAAAGTTGAAATTTCACAAAGTGCATCCCATTACCAGCAACGGTAATGTGTCAAGAAAGATCAACAATTCCAAACAGTTGTTGTAATATGAATTTTTATCTGTGGATTTGAATTTAAACAGTTGAAACTTATTTTTCACTGAGTATAATTGTAAAACAAGTACACTTCAAAATACAGTATTGGATAGTGCAACCTATGCACACAAACACAGATATTTATACAGTAGTGATAAAATATTATTTGCAAATTAGCAAATAGAAAAAAAATCAATCTGCACATGGATTTCAACATACTTCTATGTTAACATGTGTATGTGTGTTTTCAACTACTCACCACATTAAGAGTGTCAGTTTCTAATAACATTATTTGCACACATAATTATGGGAATTGCACAGACTCTTTAAATATATAAATGTATGCAAATATAGTTTTTTTTTACCTTAGAATAAGTTCTTTTACTCTGAATTTTTTCATTGGTTTTCTTTCTGAAATTCAACTTCTTCCTGGTAATTCTTCTTCCTAAAACCTTGACATCTTATCTATAAGACAAGCTCACATGTTTTCATTTTTCTAATGAAATATTTATGAGAAGTAGGATTTTCTTTATCTGAAGAAAATATATAATTTAAGTCAAAAAATGTTCAGCTCCTACAAGCATAATTGGCAAATTTAGAAGTAGGCAATTCTCAAAATATTCATTCAGATGAAAATCTCTGGGGTTCACACAGCAGAGCAAAACCTCAAGGTGAAAAATACTGGAATTCTCTGTAATGCTTTCTCTGGGTGGATACTTTTGACTTTGTGATGCAACAATGATTTTATTCACAGTGCCTTATACTAATAATGCTGTCAGCAGAGACAGCTTCAAGTGAAAAAAACATTGTTGAGGAAATAATGGAACTGAGTCAAAACTTTGTGGTTTTGTCGACTCACTTGGTTTAGTTTTTTGGTGTTTTTTTTTCATTATTGCATAAAAAAGTAGTACCACTGAGTATTTCTATTAGTTTCATTAATGCTCTAGACGTCAACCCTCAAAGACGTGTAGATGCCTGCTTTCACTAGAAGTTACCTCTTAAATATGTCAGAGGATAGATGTATCTACATTTCCCAGCGGCACTGAATCAAGACACAGCATAATGAGTCAGTGTGTAAAGCACTGCTGTATCTGCCTCAGAACTATTTGTAGGACATCCTAAAAACATCTTCAGCAACACACTGTCGCGGTCAGGGGCTCTATACATCAAATCCACGTTTATGCAGTAACCTGTAAGGTTACTCCTTTGGAAAGTCCTTACCAAGGCGTAGTCAATGGCAACAACATGACGGCTTTCATTTATCAGGAATGGTGTGAAACCCAAGCTCTGTACTAAATAAGGAGGGAACGTATGAGAGGACCTGCAGAGTTTTACCTCTCATTACAAGGGAGTTCCACTATAGTGGAGTTTATGGACTTGCGATTTTATGGAGTGTGCTTTTGATTTCTTATTTTTTATCTAAATCTATTCAATCAATTACTTTAATTTACTCTCTGGGCAGGCTGCATGTTATTGTGTGACAACTTTTCAGTGCTTGCAAACAGTACAGGGCAATATTCATCGTAGAGAAGAGCTGTGCCTTGAAATGCTCTCTGGGATCCTGTTCTTCCTCCTTTTGCCCCATTTCTTGGGGATGGGAGGGGTCATTTTTGACACTGTACAGAAAGGAGGAGTTAGTGGCCAGAGGTCCTTTTACATTTTTAGGAGTCTTGATATATTGTTCATAATCATACTGTAATTATTGAACATTACAAAGGTCCAGTTTAATCAATGGGCAAATTGCAATGAATAGCAAATCTATAGGCAAAAATAATTTGATGTCACTTCATGAATCCCCCCCGAGGCTTTGTCAGAGACAGTACCACTACAAACAGCTAGCATTCCTACTGCATTGCTTTAAACCCCAAGCTAACTGGACATCCCCGTGCCTCGGTTCCCTTTGCTCCCCTTTTGTTCTCTGTACTGGGAAATCAGCCGCAGCTTTTGTCCTCAGTGAGTTCACTGGGCAAAGGGACAGGTCAAAGGCAAGGCATGGGAAGGAGATTGCTGGGTGCATTTTTCTCTGTGTGGACTCTGGGTGGATCAGCCCTGCTAGAACTCCACCGCCTCATGCCTGTGACAACCAGAATAAATCCAGGTGCCATGGTTCTCCCTCTCCTTGCTTTAAACTGCGCAGAGGATGCCCACCTGCTATGCAGAAAGGAGAAACAGCTCTCTCCTTCCATGTAATAAACAAGGGTTAAAAGAGGCACACAAGAAGTGGGAAGTCTGGGGTTTTAGGCCCCCCCCCCCGCCATTGGAAAACCAGCTTTTTCCATTTCCCTAGGAAATGCCCAGACACGTCCAGAAATGCCCCTGGGAAGTGCCCAGACCATCAGACTGTGATTCAGCCAGGATGTTTGGTTCTCCCGCTGAGGCTGTGACTCCTGAGACAGGCATGGAAAATTGATGGAGCTGGAAAGAGAAGGTAATGGGCAGGAAGGAGCCCTGTACTCTGAACTCTCTGCTGTCATGCTGCAGAGAGCAAAAATACAAATGTGTTCCAGAAAGGATTAGACCAATTCACAGACGATAGGTCCATCAGGAGCTATTCAGTAGAAAGGCAGGGACAACTTCATCTTGCTCAGAAAGTCTTCAAATAACTGATTGCTGGGGGAAGATGCATGTCTGTGGAAGGATATTTCCACATTTATCTTCTCTATCATGCTCTTCCCTGAATGTTGGCTCAGAACAGGGTGCTGGGTTAGACAGACTCCAGGTTTGAACCAGAAGATCTCTTCTATTGGACCTTCTTCAGCAAGTGGCTCCAACTCTCACTCTTCTTTATGTGTTTTATATTAAATAGTCATTGACAATAGGGAGTGGGGGGCATCGGAACAGTGGAAATAATCCCACAGTCAAGGTCAACCTCAAGTAAAAGCAGGAAACGCGCCCAAGAGAAGCCATCATGAATGAGGGGAGTCAGCTCAACCTCAGCACTGCACTAGGTCTTAGTGCTCCTGCCACCCTTGCAAATGTGCCAAGGCATGCCATTTCGGCTGGCTGCAGCTGTGTGATCTACATGTTTCTCACAGGGAACAAAGGACAGCATTCATTTCGCATAGGCCGCTAAACAGCTGACAGATGGTAATGACTTCTTGTCACAGGTGACCCAAAGGTGAAGGTCTCTATATCTCATTACGCAGCCCCTTAGCTGCCCAGTAATCCCAAGTACTTTTTGTCAGGCCCACACTTTTTTGTTGGGGAAGAATGCATTCAATCATGCAGAATATTTCTCTCCTTTTGCCAGTTCCTCCCTTCAGGACGGGAAGCCCCTCAGGCTTTTTCAGGTCTGAGATATGGTATTTGGAAGGTTATTTTCACCGGCTTGTAAAGCTTGAAGCAGGCATCACTAGTCCCAAGCACACAGAGCTCTAATTGAAACCGTTCCCAACAGCTCTGTATCTACATATACACATCCTGATTATGACAAAGCTCATGAATAATCACTGGTATGAACTTGTTCCTCATTGTCACAAGTTCAGGAAAGCAATGGGGATCCAATTGCATCACCCGATCCCTCTGCATGGCAAAGATGACAAAGTTCCCATTTTCTAAAAATAATTACATAGCCCAGTGTGAATTTGTGCTGCAAAGGACTCCAGGATGACTCACAAGCACAGAGATTATGAAAATGTATTCGTGCTGCAGCATTAGGATTAAGACGGAGCGAAGTTGTAAATATTCAGCTTCACTTCAGGTTTCACCTCGGCTCTTCAAACTTCTGGCTAACCCCATTTTGCAGAATTAACTCTGCATTGTTGTTTCCTTAAGCATCTGAAAATATTCCCTTCTAAAAGCTTTTACATGCGATGCAGCAAATTCTTCTGTTTTTAGTGCTGTGCTCTCCCTCCCTTGTTAACATACGTGGTTTTTAAAGGGGGAAAATATAAGCCAGGCAATTTCTGTTTTCTGACCCCATGAATCTAAAATGAGATGGTTTCATTGTCTTTCTTTATCCAGACTGTAATTGCTGTTCCTGGTGTATTTCCAGAATGCTCCTCTCTGGGGATACACACACAATCACGGTATATTAGAATATTTCAATGCTTTTGTTTTCTTCATGGCTCTTGCAATGCTTTTCTTTCGTATTCCCGATCCTCACTGGCACATACTGGAACATCTCCACTGAAGTCAATGAAATGCCATTTATTCATGCCCACTGATGATTTGATCTGAGACCTTTAGCTTTATCTGTGCTGTAACACAGCCTAAAAAGTTTAGTGTGTATTTTACTCTTTTGAAGAATGTAAATACATGCAGTTATATATGCAAACTGCCTATCAAACACTCAAGCAAAACTTATATGACCAGTTACTGATTATGCAAAGTAAAGGGAGTATTAATAATGCCAAGAAAATTGTTTTCAATATCCTAGATAGACCCGAGTAGTGAAAGGTATAGAGTGAAAGCTTGTCTTAAGGTGGGACAGAGATCAAGATCAATAACATTCATGGTACCTTTCTAGAAAACTGAGGTCCTTTCTATTGGTTACTCTGATCTTCCTTCTTCAAAATCAACATTTTTGAAAGCACCGGCAGGTAGAATTTAGGGTTGAGTCTGGTCAAATGGGATATGTTTGTTTTAAGAGAAATTTGGATATATTTTTTTCCATTATCAGTAGAAAACAATGCTTTAGAAACATTGCTATAACAGTAAACTTCTTACCTTGAAAAGGAAATTTAGGAAGAAAGTTAATTCCAGTTGCAAGGTACAGCATTTAGTTCAAAATACAGATGTTTTTACTTGCCCATTATACAGTTATGGTTTTAGGGTTTTTTTTAATTCATTATCCTCAGTAGCAGGTCTGTATAAATGTCATGTAATGTAATGCCCAAAACTTATACATCATAAAAAACCAAAACACATCTCTATATATTTAAAAAATTCAAAATATAACTCTGATCTCTTTCAACAATAGAAATTCCAAAACAAAATGCTTTCACGAGCAATTTTTTTTCCTCGATGGCTTTGATTTAAATGGGTACACACTGCAAAATGTCCTAGTGCTTCTGTGTATTCTTTTCCAATAAATTGTTTTGACAAAATTTTTAGACTAAGTGTGTTCAAGCTGCAGAAGAGGTAGCTGATAAATGTGACTGAGATAATAGCAAGGGATTGTAATTTTTTCCCATGATGACAGCCAAGCAGTGGAGCAGGCTGTCCGGAGGGGCTGTAAATTCCCCATCCTTGGAAGCTTGAAGACCCGACCAGATAAAAGCCCTGAGAAACCCAGTCTGCTCACAGCTGAGCAGGAGGTTCCACTGGAGACCTCCTTTGCCTCCTTCCAACCTAAATTGTCCTGCTATCCTTCAGCCCTAGGAAACTTGAATTATGTTGTAGAGCTACCAATGTTTTCCAATAGAACTGAGGAGTTAACGTGCTACAGATCAAACTCTTTTTTTTTTTAATTTCTGTATTTGGTTACTCGCAAAATGTTATTTCTTTATTGGAGTCACCAATAAGGAGCTGCTTTAACTGTCTGGATATATTAATCACACTCTTCAGAGAAAGGTGTAAACTCATATCAATCACTGCAATGACTTCTGGAAGCTAAGTACAACATCCAGCCCAGAAATTCTAACAGATGCGTGAAATATCATGGAAATATCCCCTATAACAGGGATACTGGAGGTTCAGAAATAAAACAAGATGGTAGATACACCATGAGGGGAGAAGGAATAGGCAGGCTCAGGAGCAACTGGTCTGGTACAGCTCTCAAGGAGTCCTGTGCTTCACAGCTATAGATCAATCTGCAGAAATGTAGCCTTCCAAAGTCACGGTTGTGACGAGGATTGTAATATTAAATGTGAACCATCATAAAAGAAATACCACTAATTTATTATTTTCAGCTTCAGAAACGCCAAATGATTTGTGTTCTGTCTTATCTAAAATATATAACAACATACGTGAACACCTTGGAATTTTTTAGTATGATAAAATTAATAAGCTTAAACAAATACAGAAGCACAGAACAATATAAATCATAGCCAGAAATGCAGGCATTTTCAAAGCTGAAATTACATTTTGCCTCCAACCCTTTGCTTTCAACTGTGTTCTCAGAAGCCTAGGATAAAAGATTAACTTTATGTTCTGCTGCTCTTATGAGCACCACATTTGGGACAGTGTAAAATATTGCCGGCACCTTGCAAACTTTCACCTTTCTATCCAATTCTACTATTAGTATTAGTGACCTCCTCTGAAGCTGGGGGTACAAGGGGAAGTAGCTATGAATTACCAGTACCTGCTCGATTTTGGAAGCTCAGATCCAACCTTTAGCTTCTTGCATTCAGGTCCACGAATATTCACACTTTCTTTTTGGGGAAGGTGATGTCTTGGCCCAGCCTGAGCCAAACATTTTCCTTGAGCTCCTCTATTTTGGACAAATCAGGTAGTGCAGGTGCTGTGGTCACTTGTAGAGAAAACAAGCGAAGATCTCCTCCCCTTAAAAAAAAAATAATAATAAAAAAAAATGATATTTGAACCAAAGTAGCAAAGCAAAAGAGTGAGAGTAGACACAAAGAGGAGAAAATGTGATTATAGAATGTTTTTCTGTGTCCTTCGGCAGAGTCATGGGCAGTGCCCATGCCAGCTACCCACGGGACATGGCACCGCTGCGGCTTGTGCTGCAGCTTCAGAGGAGCCTTTTGGCACGTTGCAGGAGAAAGCACAAAGGGCTTGCTGGCTGTCATCCTCCACTCACCATGGGTGTGAGGCAAACCCATCCCTTCTCGTACAAGGTGATACTGAAACGGGTCACGGATCCCAGGGCAGATGTAGGTACTATTCAGCAGAAAACAAAACTGAAAGAGGTTTTGATTCAGGGAGGGAATCCCAGCAATTAATTGATCTTGCTAACTGCCCATGATACTCCAATTCAACGTGTTTAGCAGCTTCATAATCTCTACAAAAAGGTGTGTGCAAAACAATAACTATTGAAGTTTGTGCAACAGTGTTTTTTATTATCCCTAACCATAATCATGCCCCTGTTATGCTCACGTCTTTAAACACACACACATAAATTCTTCATGACTCAAGAATTTGCAGTCTAGCAACTAGAATTTCATAGGGAAGCCCACTGCAGATTTCAAAAGGAAAGAGAGGTGGAAAACACAGCTTCTTATCTAAACTACTTTTCTAGGCTGCTGTCCTTGTAAAGGCTGAGGGAGACGTATAGGCATCTCTCAAAGCAGACTCACTGCACCACTTCATGAGGTTGCATGAATCACTTCATGGGACACCTACCTAGAGTATAGGTATTTAAATTCTGAAGCCAGATCCAGGAGATATTTTTCATGATTTTGGGGGGAAAGCATCTAAAATTAAAATGAAATTTTCACTAAATTCTCCCATCTGGATTTTTAAAATAATAAAACTAATATTAATATTGAATTCTGGATTAACAGTATAAATAATTCTGCTTTCCCCTGTTTCTGTATTCCTTTGTGAAACTTTAGTAGCAGAAGTGAAATCTAGGATTTTTTAGATTTAAATGTACCTCATTTTTATGCCTCTACAGCTTTTTAGAACTGCCTACAGTTTTAAATTTTCCAAGACTATAACATTTTCAAACGTATTATTGGGCTTTATAACAATACCCACAAGTGTACCTGAAGCATAACAATTTCCAAAAGGAAGAAAAAGGAAGAAGTGGAAGGGAACGGCGCACAGTATTCCCACAGACAGAAGTGATGAAATGCTACCCATTCCATTTTGTCACAGTAAGAAAAAAGAAGAGGGTAAAACTTCAAAAAATATAAAATATTTAATTGCAAAGCTTTTTCTTTCCATCTGAAACCTGGAATAAACTTTATTCATTCATTTATTTCCCTCCACTTTACAACCATAACTGATTTGAACACCTCATTTATTTTTTCTGAAAAAAAATTCCTGCTTATAGCTACATTGAGATACTTGTAAGAAATTCCAAAGACAGTAAAAGGACCTTCCCATCCAAACCCCAGGCAATCCGAAGAGATGTATGGGACCTTATCAACCTGGCCAGCCACACTCCACTCCCAGGCTGCCAGCAGAACTTTAGTGCAAGACTAATCACCCAGAAAAGACCAGGAGAGCGGACTGGGCTCATACAGTTCTTGATCTACAGTCAGAAACTCTTGTGTGTTTGACAACGATCTCTGCAGCAAAATAAACCACAATTAGAGTAGATATTAAGATAGATATTTAAGGGTTATTTAAGGGTCTATCTATAAGTAGATATTTAGATTAAGGCACTGTCCCCAGCGTTAACAGGTCTGTGTTGAGGTTAGATTCAAGTCATCACCACCACTTGCTGGTTTTGTAAATCCTGTATAACTCCCTTACTAATCAGGCACCAAGCAGATAAAGTGGTGTTCAAAACCACAACTGACAGTCAGAAATTGGAGGGATAAATCTCTGAGAAAAGAGCTGAGCATAATTGTAGCTAATTTATAATGGGGTTTCTGCAGTGAACGTAGGGAATTTTGAAGACTGAATAATCCAGGAAAAGGGCAGTGTGGGGAACATGATGGCATCTCAAGTACTACGCGATCCTCTGTGGTTTGAACTGATTGTAAATAAATTGTTCCCACTATGTTTTGTTGTTTTTTATAAATCTGTGCTCCCTCTCACTGTTAAAAAAGGCTAATGCTGATGCATCCCATGTAGTGCAGGGAGTCCTCACAGAATGCAAAGGGCAACAAGGGTAAACCAGTACCAGGACATACACTAGTTGCTGAAAATTTCTAGGCTACAGCATTCATTTTAAATGTGTGTCTTACTCCTTTCACCTCAGTGCAGACTCGGTGTTCATCAATGTACTGCTTATTGACCTTGTGCTCATATACTGAACCAAAGCACTATATTATCACAGGTTTTTTTTTCTTGCCTTTACTGTGTTTATAATACACTTTGAAAAGTCTACAACTCATAAGAGGCTGAAATGCATTGTAAGGAGGGGGAGAATCTAATAAACAAAACATTCAAGAGCTGCAGAATTGAGAACATTCTCAAAGAACTCAGCTTAAAAACACATTTTAGACAACACAAAAAAAGACCTTGCATCATGTTGTTTCTTGCTCTGGATAAAGGTAATAAAGATTCTGACTTCAGAGCCATTTAACTAAAGCACATTTCTAATACCATAGTCCACTGAGCTCCATAACACCTTCTTGCTTTGATTTCTAATGTTCCACATTTAGCAATCACCCCGTTTGTTCTGGTAGGTAATAGGAATAGTATTTATGGGGGAGAAACACTCTGAACAGCTCCTGTCCTTGAGAAGCCATTTACTGCACTTGTATTCCTCGTATGCTATGCTCTGTCATATTTAAGAAGCTGCTCACAAGTACAATACTCTGTCTTCAGTTCCAGGGGTAAAAAGCTTTCCTTTCCAGAAGCAGAAAACACACTGTACTTCCATATTCCTGTATAATTTTCAGAAAATTTTTGGATGAGCCATTCTGAGTGCTTAGTGGAGAGCCCACCTCCTCAGTATTGGACAAAGATGTAAGAGATGCTTAAAGGATTGGGAAAATGTGCTACATGAACAGTTGCCTGTCGGTTTTAAGTACGACAGTGGCTGGCACAAAGAAATAAATCGGCAGAAACTTTTTGATTTTCACACCTATTTTCTAATGGACATTATTTGTTTTGGTGATGTAGAGAAACTAAACATAACCCTGATAATGGCTCCACAGGAGATTGCATCTCTAGCTGAGTCGTGCCACTGCAGAGGGGAATTTTAAGATATCTGGCTTAGCAGGCTCCTCCTGCCCTGGTAGAAGATTCTTCAGTCAACACTTCACATCTGCAGGAACCTTGGCTCTCTTACCTTTCTCTTTTTTTTTTTTTTTTTTTTTCTGAAGCCAGATACTTTCTTGACACGATGCTAAATCTCTTTGTTTTCCTTGAGCTTGGATGAAAGGAATCCAAACCCAGACTGAGCAGGATATAGCACAAGAATATTAGGATACAGTGTGGTAGAAGTCAGAGAGCTGAAGTGAAGCAAATACAGAGATAAACTGGAAGTCTTACACAGCTGATAAATCATGATGCCAAAATATTTGGAACTTCATACCTATGAGAAAAAAAGATGTATCCCTCATTACCTCACGTCTCTAACGCAGTGTTAGAGTTCTGTCTTTGCAGTCGGCTGAATATTTTAAAGGAATGTATGAGCTTGTTCATATATTCTTTATGAATATTCCCAAGATGTAATTGGTCTACACAGTCTTTTGAAAATGTGTTTTCCTTTCTAGACTATGATCTGTGTTCCTCCTTCTCAATCATACCAAAGTCTTCTGTGACTGGTTAACATACAATGGACAGAGGTGGCACTAAGTCATGTCCCCTGCGTGTCATCGCACCAGAGGTGGGGCAACACCAAAACCCCAGGGAGTGTCTTGACTTTGCTTTTCTGGGAATTCCTGCTGTTGCACTTGATTGCTTTGAGAAGCTCCAAGGACTGAAAACGCTTCTGCAACCAAAGGGGAAATATCCACACAATACACCTTTCCTTTTCATTGTATGAAGTCAGAAATCTGTTCAAGAAAACCAAATGGTGTCATTCAGTTTCAAAAAGGGGGCACAGCCACCACTCCCCATCCAGTAGATCCGTAGGTCTGTCTAGAACGCACATACATTCTTGTTTATTCAAAAAAAAATCAGCGCTGAGTGTTTTGCACTTCTAATATGACTGAAAATCCTTGCAGAAAGCTAAGCATAAAACAGGCAAGGTCAGATAAGCCTAAAGCAAGCAGCTGAATACCCTAGCTGCAGAAATCCTGAGGCCATCTCTTATAGAGCAAGTTCCATTAAAACACAGATTGTATCAGAGAAGAGATGTAGCTTTGTACTTTAAAACCTGCCTATTGTGCAAAAGGCATTAGACTTATATCAGTCTAGCTGAGATTTTTATGGCAATTTAGATGATGGCAAATTATTAATGTAGAAGTACCTGTTTTATCGAGAATATCACTTTGCTTTTTGTCTGATTTTCATCATGTGCCATATGTACAGCAGTTGATCAAAGGCTGTGAATGCATTATCTCCTGCCTCGCTTATCATTTCTGAGAAAAGATGAGAAGGAGGAGAAGGGAGGGACAGAAGATGATGATCAGAAATAGAAAAGTTTCAAAGTAGATCAAATAAGTCTGTCCATAATAGTTTCCTTTTAATGAAAGGCATCATTAATCAGCTGTAATGGTGGCTAAGAGTGTTGGTGAAACAGTACATAAGCTGAAAAAAGCAGTCTCCAAGAATAAATGTACACTGCATTGCAGCAGACATGCGTCTCATTAGTTTAACTCAAATGTCACTAGTTAATGGGGAAAGCGATTTAGCAACTGTCCTACATGGTAACACTCTAGTTTCTTCATCAGCCTCTCTCCAGGCACCTGAGCAGTGAACATGGGGGACATGCCAACAGCAGATACGCATTTATGAATGCTTTCCAGACCCTTTTTTAACCCTCCTTAAAAAAAAAAAAATAAAAATGGGTGGGGGGATAAAAAAGTAAATAGAGCTCTATTTCTGCCTGTGAATGAAAAATTGCCTTGCTTGAGGCCCCGACAGAAGGATTTACACTGCAGCACAGCCAGGGAGCAGTCGGGAGACAAACCGATCAATAGCATCGATGGTATTGGTGCATTGCCTGCCTGAGACGTGGCACCTAGGCTTGGCACCAGGCTGATGAGTGCCTCACCTCATTCCCCCACCTGCCGTAACCTGCTCCACTGCCCAAAGCCTGCACACACCCCTGGCTTCTGTCCCCTCATCAAGGGGAGATAACCAGGGCTGCTAAACACAGAAACTGGCTTAGCTTTCCAATAGTCCTTTTAGAAATTTCCTATAATAACCTCCCCTTAAGAGTGCCATATACATGTAATGATGGTAAAAGTGTTGTATCATCACCCTCCGCCATTTTGCAGAGACAGACCACAGGGTTGTCAATAACAGAGGGCCAGAGGAGAGGGATGCAGCTGGAGCTGGAGTAGGGACCTACCAATAGGGTGGACTCACCCCCCAGAAAAAACCCTAGAGCTAGAACAAGGGACCAGAGATTAAAAATAGCTTAAAAGTGTCCTAAATCTGTTTCTGCCAAAGTTCAGAAACAGGACCAAGGGGAACCATCCCACAGCTCTGTTTTACCTCTCTCTCCCATATCTGCAACATTCACAAAGCCCATATTAATGTTTGAGAAAATTATCTTTTAAACATTAATGTTAAGACTAAATATAGATTTTTACATTTATTGGAGTATAAAAAATAATAGACATGCTATCCAGGTGAATCCTAGCAATCTGAAAACTTATGGTACAGCAACAATGGGAAACCTTCAATACCAAATATTCAGCCATAAAATCAGGACTTCATTCCACTCAGTCAGCAGTAGTACATCGTTATGTACAGCTCAAGTTCAAAGACAACTAATGTGAATGGAAATATCTTGAAAAAGTGAACTCAAAACTATGTGAACAGAGGTGATAGAATGGTGAGTGTTGTTCACCCAAACATGTGAGCCTTCTGCAATCAGAGAGAAGTTTTAGGGAGGATCAGAGGTTAAAAAGCACAGATGGGCACTGACAAACTAAGCTTTGACCTAATTATGAAATGAGAGGCTTTTCTCCACTGTTGAACTTTTTCAGATTTTTTTCATGCAGAGGAGAAGGACACTTATTCTGAGAAGAATGAAGACCCCAGAATTGGGTAATTCCTCCTGCTTTGCTTGTTACAACTGGAACTTCACTTAATTGACACCTACTCCTCTGGATTTGCCACTTTGTGGACATAAAGGAAGCATGAAAAGAAGACTTCAGCCCACTAATTGACAGGCATCAGATAGAACCTTTTCCTCCCTTCCTTTAACAGCAGAAGTTCATTTAACAATACCGAAACTGAAATACCAAAAGTGTATTCAGATCAAAACCTAGAATTAATGTATAAAGAAAGATTATAGAAAAAGGACAAGCCCACCTGGGCACTCTCCCTAATATATCCTCTAAGCTGTCTGAAATCTTACTATCCTAAGCCAGATGTTGTATCTACCTCTGTGTTTAACAGCCCTTGAGGATCCTTTTTTTCCCCCCACTAATTCCATGAATAGCCTTTTGCAACCACTTATACTTTTAACATCCACAACACCCTGTGGTTAGAGGGGAAAAACTTCCCCAGATTGGCTCAAGTCATGTAAGCATCAGAAAGCAGCTAGTGAAATTGTGAGAAATGGTAAATAATTTTTCCATATTTGCTTTTTTTCTGTCCCTTACACACTTTTGTAGAGTTTTATCATCTTCTCTTCCTTCATTCCTTTTCCAAGTCATAACCTGCCAATCCAATCTCTCCTCACAACGCAGGCACCTTTACTGGAAGAGTTTGTTGATCTTACAGGATATTTGTCATTTTGCCATTTGCCTACAGAATTCTAGGGAAAATGGGAGTATCCAGTTGTATTATTTTTGCTCTACAGCTTAATTGGCATTGGTACTCCCTTCATACCTCTGTCTCCTCCTTTTCTGTTGGTTTTTTTTATTTTTGTGAAAAAAGAGGAAAATGAGAGGAGTGGTTTGTTATCCCAGACCTCTGAGCTGCTTGTCGTGCCTCTGGGTGCCTGTGCTTCAGCAGGGACCTTGTCAATGCCGTAGCAAGACACAGAGCATCAAACAGCCCACAAAGCCGTAACGCTCCTGTTCAATCTTTTATATAAGCAATAATAATCTTCAACAGCTCATTATCAAATAACTCAGCTACTTTTTGAAAACACTTCAGATAAGGGCCAAATAAGGAGCGGTTCTAGCTGCCTTTACACATATTTCTGATGACCCACCGAATTTTCCTACAAGAACAAGCTCTGCTAGAACAGTGAAGTGGCTGAAATTCAGTCATTTCGCGTGCCAAGGCAAAAATGTACCCTTTCACCTCCAGCACTGGGGAACAGTTGGTTTCCACAGAGAACACGCAAAAAAAAGTCATGTCCCGCTGATTTGGTTTACTAACTGTGGAACTAAAAATATTCCTTTTGGCCTGCCAGAACAGCTGATCTTGTAATTCACGTCAAGATCCGAGTGACCTGCAGAAAAAAAAAAAATTGCCTGCTTTCTTTTTTAGCGAAGCGACCTCCCTAAACTGGTGCGCTCAGCCAGGGAAAGAAATACCTGCCTGAGCTGCAGCCAGAGAACGCGGCTTGTTCCCCCTCTCTCTTACCGCACGGTTGAAAAGAGAAGCCTCCTGATATGGGAACCAGGTTTTTGCAACGTGCTAACGCAAAATGCGTGCAGCAAATGGGAGCTTCTCCCCGCGCACAGGACGGTCACCAGCTTGTCAACATCTTCGCTTCGAAACTGAGCAGGAATCGCTTGCTCCCAGATACCTGGCAGCTCTCTGGCAGCATACTTTCTCTTACTACGTACTCTGGGTTAAAACTCTGGAGAAACCTTTAATGTGACAAATAGGAGGAGTTATTACCCTACTCTGAAAAGACTCCTTGAGCCTTTTTACCTCTGACTAACCTTATATCTTTACCAGCGAGAGCTGGCAGTGAGCATGGACAATAAACCCAACCGCAAATCTTTACTAAGTAGCACAGAGCCGAAGCCTGTCAAACTGAGAAAGTAAGCACTCCAACAAGGTCAGGAGCAGGGCAGTTGCAAGAAGCATCATCTAAAGCACCAGCAATGGTACCCTGGTCCTGCCCATCTAGCCAATTCATTGTATGTGTGATGCTAAAGGCTTTATAAAAGAGCATAGTTACGTTCGGCTGGAATTAAAACTCTGTCCAGGTGGTTTGGGTCTTCCCCCGAGATGTTGCCATTAGGGTGGAATGTTATTTCTAAAGAGAAGCAGCGGAGTAAGGCTCAAGTTGTACATCCACATTGAGACTGAAGGCACCTTCTTCCTGGGAAAGAGCTCACGACACCTGCTCAGGCCAAAACTCTCCTGTTCAACACTGGGAGTAAGCGGCCAGTATTTTTATGCAATATTATTTTAGTTTAGACTTCATTTTCTTCATCTGTGCTGTACGCACACTGCTTTGAGAGCTATGAAGACAGAAGCTAAAACTACAAAATCAGGAACCTGAAACCCAAATTGCTGCAATAAAAGCTGTTCACAAACGCAGCATAGAAACATCCCTCCCAGAAACCAGTTAACTAACGGCATGCGATCAACCAAATATATGGACTTTGCTGTGAGAGGTAAAGAAATAACCTTCCTCCCTACAACTAGTGCATGTTTGAACTTTGAACTTCCATCATGGGATCCTCCTGGTTTTGTCCATTTTCTGGCTGCTCCCATGCAAACAGCGGCACATCAGAGACTGTCAGGAAAGATCAGCCCGAGCTGCAAAGCATCCAGCTCTGTAGCATTCAGCTCCATTTAGTTCTTCTAATAAAGAGGCTTGGCTTTGTTTAATTTGGTAGAATTCAATACTAGCATTGTCATCTGCCAGAGATACAGCCCAAAGGGTAACATTTCCATTTAAATACTTTAAATGCCACGTACAGACTTATCTAGATGCTTGCCTGAATTTTTTTGCTGCTTAGGAGGAGAGGGATGCTTAGCTCTATCAGTTTATGGTGGCAGAAAGGAAAAGGCACAGTGCCAAAATATTTCAAATCAGATCACCATCATGGGCTCTGCTATCTCAGAAGGGAAAAAAAAAAATTAATCTTGCCTGCAGGTGGGCAAAATTCAATGCTGCCAAGAAAAATGCAAGCAAAACTGTTTTTACCTCTAAGAAAAGTGTCTCCAGCTGCCGCATTATGGTACCAAACAAGTTCCACATGTCAGACGAGGAATGCAGTGTGGTGCTGAAAAAAAGAAACAGCAGACACCATCTGTATTCTTATAAATTCGGCGGTTGCCTAGAGAGTTGCTGCCATTGAAAGAAGCAAGATTACTTCTCTGCTATTAATAAGGAAACTTGACAAGACTGAAAAGGGCTTGAAGGAAGCTGTCATTAGAGAAGTTTACATTCCACAGCATCTCCCAGCAAAGCCAATGCAGCACAGGAACCTGTAGGTACTCACCATCCTGTGCCTGCCTGCCAAAAATTTTCAGTAAATAGAAGCTGGTTCTTGAAGGGTTGGGGCAGTAGTAGATCTGCATTTTTTTAGAGCGCTACTAGGCACTGTTTGGCTTCACTTCTGTGAAGACTTCAGAGCAGCTCTCTTGGTGAGCAGGGGGATCAAATGTACCCTGGACAGCCCTGCATGAAGCAGCCTTGAAATCTGTACCATGAAATCAGGGAAGACTTGTTCTGCAGCTTTGCTGTCAGCACATGTAAGAAGACCTTCCAAGGCAAGGACCACCTGTCTGTGCCCACACTCCTCCCGCCGATGGGAAGTGGCGTGAAATGAAAGGAAGATTAAAGGGATCAGTGAGGAAATCTGTGGCAACCGCAAGACGCAGGATTTTGCATTGGTAGATACGTATTTGCTTGTGGATGTGGGAGAAGGGAAGGGGGCTGTGTCACGTGCAATGAACTCGGGGGCTTTCACCTGCCTGGGCTGCCTGCCTGCCTGAATGCCGCTGCCTTCTCCAAGCACGGCGTGCCATGAAAGCCAATGAACTTCTGCGGAGTGGCACGGAGGTGAGTATGCCAAGCAGCTCATTAGCGTAATGCTGGTGCATTGCTCATTGTTAAGATGCCAATTCCCATTTTGAGCCTGGAGGGTATGCAAAGGGCAGGTAAACAGTTAATGAATACGGTTCTTTGAATTGAGCGGCTGAATCTGCGCTGAACTTTTAAATCTTTTATAGCTGTGATATTTCAGAGTCCTAAAAATGAATCAGAACATCTGACAGGTATGCCATGAAGTTCCATATATACGCCGTGCCAAGATTTAGCAGTGAGCGTTTACCTTCTGATATGCTGACAAAGGGAAAATGGTTTATGCAGAGGTCTGTGGGCTGTTTTGCACCTAAAAAAAAACGGTAAAATTGAGCTTTTTACTATTTCTTTTCTCACATAGAAAAATTCCATTGAAATACATGTTGTGGTTTCCCAGCACTACCACAAGCAAAAGGTTACTTCATCAATAAAATAATGTTGGAGCTCGAAGGCTTAATATATACATGACTGAGGAGGTGGCGCTCAAGGTCAATATTGAAATACAGTCAGCAATGTCCCAAATGTTAAACTAATCCTCTATACTTACGTCGCCTAGCTCATCTCAAAGTTCCTTCCTCTCTAAACAAACAAAAAACAGCTAACCAGCCTGAATTATAGCTACAGTTGCAATGAAGACCCTTTGTGGCATCTATTTACCATCCTGCCGTAAAACTGCATGCTTTGCTTAGCAAAAAATCACGTATTTCCTGGAAAAAGAAGTAACAAGTTTTCCAAGGAATTTCTCGTTTTTCCAGAGCAAAAGAAAAACGAGAATATAATGTTTCATTTTGGTGTAAAACAGCACTGCTGATGAGGTTTCTGCCTTTAGTTTTGCGGACTCCCAAGGCTGTGTCAGAATTACTGACATCTCCTGACTGTCAGTCACTGCCCCTTTTCCCCTGCCCACAAAGAGATGCTATAAGCTTTGCTGTTCCTGCACGGAACCTTGCACAACAGCCGGCTGCTGGCATCCCTACGTTACCAAACCAGCGTGGACCGCCGAGGTTTTCAAGCCCCAGCTGGATGATACTCTCAGCAACCTGCTCCGACCTGATGGCTGAACCCTGCTTTGAGAGGAGGCCAGACCAGGGACCTCCTGAGGTCCCTTCCAGCCTGAGTTACCCTGTGATCCTGCCTACCTGCTGGGGTGCGCAGAGTCTTGATGCTGGAGCAAAAGTGAGGGTATAAGGAAAGATGAATAAAATGTAACCGCTACAGAATGGATTTGCTTTCAGAAAGATTTTGAGGTACAGGAAGAAAAATTGCCATAATTTGCTACTACAGAGGTTAACCTTTAAAATTTTCCCAGGAAAGGAGATTTTTTCCACTTAATTCCTCTTCAGAATATTATCACATACAGAACAGAAACTGCTGGCAAAAGATGCAGGTGCATTGTGCTGAGACAGGGTAGGGCTTTTTTCCACACACATGCCGTGAATGTGTCTTTGTGGTGTGGTATTGAGAACTCCTGAATCTCATCTAGGCATCTTCAGCTACACCCCAAGCCCTGTTGCTGCAGTATGAACCCCTCTTTCCTTCAGTGGACAGAGATATTCTGACCCTGAGGCAGACATTTCTGGTCAGGTACATATTCATAAGAAGTATCTATAAGAAAAAAAAATTAAAAAAAAGGTAGATATTCACAACAAAAATCTGGCAGAGAGAGAAAATAAATATTTCTGCCCCTTCCTTGATTTGAGTAAATGTACACAAAGAACCAATTAAAAAAGGCTTAACTTAAATTGGTTTTCCAGATGAACAATGGTTTGGATAGCAGTGATTGCGTATATAACATTTATCCCTTGGGTTAATGATGCTCTCTTCCAATTCTCCTTAATCCCATTACAAAGTCAATAAATATTTCTTTTTTCCCCAACACTATTCTCCGGTATTGTTTAGGGAAGGGAAGGGAAGGGAAGACTAAATTTAGAACTTGACTTTGGGGAAGCTGCTGTCTCTGGAAAATCTCTGCATTAAAATTGCCCATCTGATCTCAAACTTCCTCTCTCAATGGCATTTCAGCAGTTCACTCCAAAGAGTGTCAGAGGCCATATGATGTGTTTTGCTTCACTGAGGGAGTCTTGGCAAGAGGACATAAGAGCATATAGCAAAAACTTCCAATATTGTCCTCTGTATCCCACCACCATACAAATGCTACTCATACCCAGAGCTGCTACAGCTCTTAAATGTTGGTTTCCTGTCACTGTACTGGATTATAAAACACTTTGCAATCTTCTCCCAGAGATTTCCAACTCCTCATTTTTCAGCTGCCGGTCTTTAAAATTTGACAGGAGAAACCCCCTGAGGTCATTCAATGTCTTTCTTTGACTATTTATATAATTTGTGTATATATATACACATATGTATGCATGATCGTGTTGATCACATACATATATATGGACACAAATACATGTAGATGTTCTTTTCAAAGCTACTTAGTGATACCCTAATTATGAAAATTATTAAATCAAGTCAATTTATAGCCATAATTACAGCACACAATCAATCCCAAAGAAAACTGGATGGTTTGGATAGAAAATATTCTGTCTGATACTTTTTACCTTAAAGATTTTGATGTCTTTTGTGGTTCCCATTGTATTTAGTTCATTTAGAAAAAGTCTATCTAAAACAACACAGTCAACTTTTTGCATATCTTTTTAAGAATACCTCTGTTAAAATACCATCAAAACACAATCTGGTTTTGTTATGCCCATAGACAATTAACAAAGCTTTTTTTGTTCCTTGAACTGTGCTTATCAGCTAAACCACAAGTGGGAAGCACAACAAATGCTTCAGAACAATACCATCAGATATAGAAACTTTCTGATTGCTCCTGCCCAACCAGCTCTTTATGAAATCTGCAGGTCGCAAAAGATTAAAATTCTGCCTTGACTGGGTTCATTTTTTAATAAAGAGGGGGAAAGGAAGCAGGGAGCCTTGGGAGGATCAGAAGAACAGATTAGCTGTCTAAAGAAACACTAGTTATGTATCATTAACTCCACTGAAGCTATTCATAGTTAAAGCTGAAAAATGCCCAAGTTGACATTCCTTCCTCCCATGCTGTCAGGGGGGAGGCCAGACACAAGATTTTCCACTTCATCTCCCAGTTTCCTTTTACATACAGGCTCTCAGCAAACTCCTCATGTTGCCACAACAGAGACCTTGAACCTTCAAAGCTATCTACAGACACAGACCCTTATCCCTGATCAATATGGCTCAGCAAAGAGGCACAGGCTGCCCACACATCTCTCTTTGCAGGACTGGGACTTATGTCTTTAGTGACTGAATGTCAGGACAGAATGTCACTGCCAACTGGTGTCTGCAAAGTCAGCTACAAAAGACTCATTTTCATAGAACAATAAGAATGGGGAGATGCTTTCTTTGGTGAGCCAGCCATCTCTCTGACAGAAAAAAGGCAGATTTACACCCAGCCCTGAATCCTTCTCTGCCTCCAGTTAATGGCAGAGGAGGTGATTTTTCCCCAGAAGAGAAAGTTCTGCAGTAGGTCCAGTCTGAATATCAACATCCACGATCTAAAGGAGAAAAAGCTACATTAGTTCATTTTTCAAATAAGGCTAAGTACTGACGAAGGACAAGAGTATTGTGCACTTCACAGCATGAGTAGACAACAACAAAATATAAATTTGCTTAAAAACATGCCATC
Source organism: Xenus cinereus (assembly GCA_025774025.1). Lineage (NCBI taxonomy): Eukaryota > Metazoa > Chordata > Aves > Charadriiformes > Scolopacidae > Xenus > Xenus cinereus. The sequence goes on from JAOXJK010000032.1 coordinate 56,393,188, forward strand.
CACAAGATGGATCACACTCACTCTGTGGACAGTAATGAGGAGGAGTGGAAAACCTGAGAAGGTTGACCCTGATGGAAAGTAACATTGGAAGCTGGGAGTTAGACATAACTAAGACGCTTAAAAAAATGCTTGAGACCAAAGAGTCTTGGTTGGAATGATCACATCAACTTTTTCCTCAAATATTTATTTTAAGAAAGGAGCTTAGCTGAGCTCATGTGTTTCTCTGCTGGATACCTCCAACAGAGATGGCTGCAGAGCCAAAGGCAAGGTTGTCGTTTCAATTCAGCACTGACACCAAGCTCCACTGTGCAGCCCAGCTAATTTTTTTAAGTGCCAGGTACCAGTTGTTTAGGGGTACCAGTTAGTTCTTATTGCTTCGGGGATCCCTGTATGCTTTTGCCCTGTGGCACTGCCCCCCTCTAAGGCAAGTTTCTGCTCAACACGGACCGATGCATAATGGCTTCTTTAGAAGATCAAAGTGTCGTTTTTAGAAATGAGGAATCAAGTTCATGATGTTCCCATGCTGTTTTTCTGTAAAGTCATTCAGTTGCCAAGGGTATGCCTGCATTTTGTATTCGAGGAAGATGTAAACTTGTGCTGGTGAGGGTGCTGATAGAAGGACTGTCTCCCACAGAGGAGTTGCCTGTATTAAATATGTATAGGCTGACTAAACAAGATCCATAGGGAATATTAAAGTGTTTTAATAACTGGAGTGTAAGGACAAAGAAGCGGGAGGAATGTAGGTGCATATTAATGGCATTCCCAAAATGAAATAATATGATAAAACATCTTTGACATTTGCACGCCTGTGACGTGACGTTAATACTAGACCTGAAGACAGTGAGCAGGGAAAATTCTGCATAGACTAAGACATGCTCCCTATGAAAGTCCACAGAACTATAGCATATTACCCTCAACTTCTTTCACTATGTTTGTATTTACAAACTCAATATAAGATTCAGAGAACCCTACCAAAATTCAGTTGTTCAGATGTGATTTATGTTCAGCAACCATGAATACACACTAATATGTAGCAAGCCAGAGCTTGCCTCTGCTGCATCATTTGTACTGAAAGCCTGATGGTCAGGGGGGAAAAATATGGGGTCAGTATCCACATGATAAGAATGAAATACTAATCAAATGCATTCATGTTGTCTACTCAGCAAGGCCACTCTTTGTGTTTTGCTTCATGAAAAATCACTCAGTGTTGATTATCAACACTGCAGCACTGATTATCCAGACTACAGGCAAGCTGTTTAAAGCTGAAAGGATGAGAACAAAACCTCTAAAAAGGGCCAGAGACAGCAAACAAATATCTCTCCAGCTCCTGGGGACACAAGTGCCTCTGTGTATGACACATAAAGTGTGTGACACACCATCACATATGAGTGGGACATGGGGCTCAGCCAAGATAATATTTCTGTTCTCATTACCTAGGAAGTAAATTCAGATTTTGTCCATCTGCTATGTCAGATGGGGCTTGTTCAACCTAAACAAGGTGGAGGCAGGTCTGTCCCCTCTAGTGACTTAAGGAAGAGCATACATAAAATTCCTTGCGAAGTCCCCTTCACATTTCCTTCAAGAAGATGTAAAATGCTGCCCTCTGCAACCATACATGTAGTCTCATAGGTGAAACAACCAGGGAACCATTCACCAGGCGAAATGGATGTGGCGATCCCTGCCAGAAAGAAATGGCCCATCCATCTTTTTTGCCCAACACAGGACCCTTCAGCTAGTGCCAAGCAGCCCAACGTTTGCAAGACTGGGCAGGCTGGGATGTCTTAGCCTTCCAAGCCAGGGAGCACTCAGAGGTCACTGATTCACTGTGGACACAGAAAATTTCTTACCCATTTTTTCTTGCATGGTGAAGGGACACACATCTCTTCGACAACTCCACGTTGGTGCCATGGGTATAAAAAAACATCCTCAGCATCCAAGCAAAAGCAATAATGGTGTGAGCCAGCTAAACCCCCCAGGCATGCCAGAACAAGCAGGAATACTATCCATTTAATTGTAGGCATCACAGACTGGAGATTTTAACTTCTGTTTCTATCTTCATTATAATCAACCACAAACAACCTCCAGTAATCCCGGTTACGCATTACTATGAAGTTTTCTTTACTGTGTTTTATGTTGGTTATTCCCAGTACACTGTATGTTAATCTTTTTCAAAATGGGCCTTGAGCTAACCCTAGAGTATAAGAAGGTTTGCTTTTTTTTTTCTTAAGGAAGAAATGCAGATGATCTCCTTCCAAGTAGAGATCAATCATCTTTAAAGAAATTCTGTATTGGATTGTTCCCTCTTTTTGCTTAGTTTCCCTTTGAAATAAGAAAAGAACATCTCATTTTGAATGCCATTTCAGTGATCGTCTCACATTAAAACCACAACTCAATAACTATGGAAGAAGGTAGATGAGAAGAGACTTCCAAACCGAAAAAAAAGATTTTGTCCTATTCTCACTAACAAAGAGGAGCAGAAAATTTCTCGAGAAAAAAGATAAAAGCATCTCTTCGCTGTAGGTTTTCTCCCTTCCTTACAGAAAGCAATTCTAATACACTAGCAGTGATTATTCCAAAGCCCCAAACAAGTTCTTCAGGGCATCACTCATTGCCTGTGCCCCACTGTCCCCAGCAGTGTTCCTCATGCAGGTTTCAGACTAGAGTAGAACAGCATGGTAGCCATTTCAGTTAGCTAAGGCACTACCTAGCCACCAAAACACCAGAATAATTAGAAAAATTACCTTATGCAGAATCCCCCCCATCAGTACCCATTTCAAACTCGTTATCACAGCTTTACATCAGGATTTTGGTGTTTTTTTGAAAACAAATACATTTTCTACCACTTCTCTCTTCTTGTATAATTCATTAGGCATTAGTGGAGTTGATACAGCATTATCTTAGATGTTTTCCTAAGCATCCTTTTCTACAACTATGCCTGCAGTCCTCATACTAAGGGAGAAGAGGGCTGGAGAACTTTCTTCCATATTATGAAGATCTATCTGCCATTTGGGTCTGTCTGAATCCCTGATTTCTGATACATTCCTCTTGTTTGGCTAAATATTGGCGTTATAGCTGCCATTTCTCAGTGTTCTTACCCAGTGGGCTGTCCGTGACATGCAGAGATGAAAAGCCTGGAGCCCACAGCTCTGTCACAGCCCAGGAGACAGGCTGATAGGAACTACTCAGACAAGCTGGCAGGAAACAGGGTGGTTTTTTCCCCAAGATTTTTTCCATCATTAACTACATCTTAAAATGCCCAGAATCAAGATGTAAACATGCAGTAGGGGTCCAAAATTAGTCTTGTGTATATGCCATATGGAAGACTCGAAAAATTCATAGAAATAGGTCTTCTCACGTTAAACTGAACCAGGTGGGTGTTGAAATGACTATGCTCTGCCTATGATTCAGTCTCGTAGCAGTAAAAAACATTCCCAGCAAGCTATCGTTGCTGTATGTCAGGGCAGATCTTCCCCCGAACGCCAGACGGAGGCTTTGCACAGCATCTACCTGCAGGAGAAGCACGACCAACCCTGGAGTGATCCCTGCGGACACCCAGCTCCTGCGAGGGGCTGCCGGGGACTCATCTGTGCCATGCCCCCGGCTTCAGCCCGGTTTGCAGCCACTTCTCCATCCAAGCAGCCCCAGGGCTGCGGGGGCTGCCTTCGGACTCCGTGGCTTCCCAAGAGAGGCTGTGGCTGTGCCCACCCGCTCGCCCCCGCGTCCCCGTCTCTGACTTGCCCGGCTGCTGCTTGGCTGGACCCAGGGATCCGCGTCCCTTAGGGCAGTCCTGGCCATTTTTAGCAGCTCTGTGCTCTCCCCCACCAGGCTTTTTTGTCCCGACGTTCTTGAAGCCAATTTCATTATGCAACTTTCCAAAGCTCTTGGGCAATCTGCTTTCATTCTCCCGCTTTCCTTTCCTTATCAGTATTTATACTCTTAACTCCAGTACCTCATTCTTTACACATGGCATGTCCCTCTTTCTAATGCTTGATTACTTTTTGCACTCACTTATTCAGAGTGACCTTTTTCACTCCTAGTGTATTTATCGCTAGATGGCTCTCATAACCCTTGGGCATATTGTCATTTATCTTTCAACCCGTTCAATTCCCTCTCCTTCCAATTCGTCTCTGCTTCGTATCCCTTTTGTTCCTTCAAATATTGTGCTGCTGAAAGCAAAGCATTTTAAATACTAAAAAAAAAAAAAGAAATATAGTAATAATTAATTGTTGCCTAGCTGCTTCCCCACTATTATGTTTCCAGTGGTTGCATTTCCTCAGAGAAAGAACAGCCTTTCTGTTTCAACATGAATGACTTAAATGTTAGGTGGAGGAAAACAGCAGCAAGGCAAAAACTGGAGGATGACACAGCAGAGGACAGCATGGCTGCTGCCTGTGCCATCCCCATGCCCGTGCAGTCAATGGCACAGAAATGTCAAATAGCATCAGGCCACATATGATTCACCTGCTGTATCGTCCTCAGGAGAAGACAAAGGCAAGAGAGAATTCATTCTACAGAGTCTGAACACAACTTCTGGATCCTAATAGCCTGTGACATTCTTGAAGGAAAGCCTTACAAAGTGGTGCAATCCGCAATCCCAGTCCTAACTTCTCCTCTCATGCATTATGAAGGGAATTAGCCACACCCTAAATTGGAAATAGTGCTCAGTTAATTAATACACCTTGTTCTATTTATATCTAGCTAAATCCGCTGCTAATATGCAGCTTTCAGAGTCACTTCATGAAAAATGGACTAGATCTTTTGTGACGATGGACAAGCATCTTTTGCACCATAAAGAGAGCCCTGGAACTAAACTTGTTGGCAGTTTTTGTGCCTTCTGTATTTTTCTGGCCATGTCCAACAATATTTTTTGAACCTCAGTTGCAATGGCTGACTACAGGATGGGCTCCAAGAGCTGGCCGTCTCCTTCCTCGTACAATGAGTCAGTTAAATCAGCCCCTTTGTTCTGCACAGAAAGGTAAAACGAAATTCCCTTTTCTTCCCACTTTAAGACATAACATAGCCTGAACAGTCAGTTACTCAGGACTTTCCTGCTCAACCAAGATGATAAACGCAAAATGGAAGCCGTGACCAGGAGTAAAGTATCAACCCGCTGTGTTGACTGAAGTGTGGTGCAGTAACCCATCCGTTGCACAGAAAATGCATTTTCAGCACTGGTAAATGGCAGTCTCAAAATATCCATCAGCCTGAATGTAGTGTTACATATTTACTTAAGGAAGTTTAATCCCTGAAAGAAAGTCTTAAAAGTAAGACATACAGTAAAACAAATATACTTGCAGGGTGACTGACATCTATCACCTGGATTTTAGTGTATTAGGGTAAAAATGTAAGGGTCAGTGGAGAACATACACACATTTCAACATCTGGCCAGGTCATGAAATGGTTCTGCAATTCCCTACCTAGAAAGACAGCTGTACTTAGGTCTATGCTACAACTTGTTGCAACTACATGTTGTTCTTACTGAGCAGCCAAAGCGATCCAAGTGTCCTACCACTCTGCGGGTCTCCCTTCCCGTGTCAAAGGGTGAAGAGCACACTTTATTTCCTCCCAGGCCTGGCAGAAGAGCTTGCCACCTCTTCCTTCCTGCAGGCAATACTTGGGAGGCTTTCTATGCTTAAATTAAGCAACACAGGTTAGTGCGAGCCTCCCGTGTTCTCTTTCTGCTTCTGCTGGGCTGATGCTAGGTGAGCTTCACGAGACATTGAGTCCTGCACTTAACACTCCAGCAGTGTGTGTACCTCTCAGGGCTATGGTTTCAGGCTGCCTGCAGACGCAGGCATGCACCCGCTTGCAATACATTCATCTTGTCAAGTCTCCCCTTGCAACTATAGCCGAGAGAAACTTGTATTTTGTTATGAGCACAAGTGTAAATGGTGATCTAACCTGAGCCAGTGCTTAAAGCAAGGGCTTGTAGTACCTGTGGTTTAACCAGCAGAGACAGCTGTGTAACATGCAGGCAGCAGCAGGTCCCACGGCCGCTAGCCCCATTTTCCCGCTTTTACCCTAATATAAGTTTCAGTATAATTGGACAACAACAGAGAGGAATTCACATGACATTCCCCCTAAAGCACAATGAACATGCTACAGGCTTCACTGGACTGCAACTATGGATGAAGGAACTGAGCAATTCTATAAAAATAGTTATTTGTCTTTTTTTTTTTTTCCCCATTCTCATTAAATGAGCATTTTACACATTTCATATATTTGGGTCGGATCAGAAGTCCTCTACTGTGTTTCAATGTCTAAAATAATACAGTGCAAGCAAAGTACCAGTATAAAATAATGAAATATTAATATCCTGTTTGGAAACTGTGTGATTCAATCGGCACTGCGCTCATCCTTTGAGTTACATGCAAAGAATCCGGCAGCCCCGGATGAACTTGTTTCATTTTCTGAGTATATCCTGACTTCTTTTTTTGGGGACGGAAATTATACCCCATCAGTATCCATTGCTTTTGGCCATGGTCTGATGAGGTAGGTTAGCCTAACAGAGAAACTGTCACGCTTTTCCTTCTGTTTGATTGTTCCTTTGCTCTGTGCTTTTCATAAACCTTCTTGGGCTCTCCAACAAGCGGTATTCAGCTATTGCTTTATTTCTAGGGAAAAAAATAGTGTGTATTAGAGAAGAAACGGGAAATACTATTAAGAAGTGGTTCCTCAAAGTCAAAAGAGGGGACTAAATTCAGGAACCCACGTGAGTGACCTTGTTTTGGCTGTACTCAGAACCAACCATCGCTCCACAGACTCAGGAGCAGCTGGTTAACTTACAGCCCTTTTGGTGACCAAATCTCTGATTTTAGTAGCTCAATGAAGGGGCAGGAGTCCAACTGGAGTTAATTCCGAGCCATCAGTTTTATGGTTCAGAGTAGCGCCCACACACTTGTCTTCCCAAGCCCTCACAAGGGCTCTGATATGGGACATGTTTCCCACTGCAACTTCTGGCAACAGGTTTTGCTGTCACACGACTGCGCGTCCAAGCCCACTCTCATGACATAACCTGATATTGGACAGGCAAAAGCTCAAGAAAACTTAATTTCCATGTTAAAGATTCCTAATGGTAGGAGAAGCAAGCTACAGATAATCCATTTTTGTATCCAAAATACCCACCAAATACAGCAGTTTTCTGTGTCCTTGGGGGACAAAAATAGAGGATCATAAGGACTGAATGTGACAGGTGCAAGGATATGAGGATGGTGGTGGCAAAGCAGTGGTTAAAACCAGAATTTTAAGTAATTCAAGTTTCAAGAGTTGGATGACTTTTATATGTGTTTTAAATGTAAACTTAGGAATTCCCAGACTAATTTTTATAGGTTGAATTATTTAGAAAACACTGTTTCCTCTCAAGGATTCTTCCCTTAGGTAATTGATTAATATTTATAACTCAGATTCCCTCTTAATGAAGATTTTTGCCTGGGAATAACAATTAAGAGTCTTTGTCAAAATCCCAAGCTGAAAATAACTGTCATTCAAATGTTATTGTTTTTGAGTATGTGTAAAATATTGCCTTCCAAGATCCAAGGAAAAATCTTTGTTGGCAAGTTGTTTGAAACAATGCCTAACTAAATGTGAAGGGGCTTGTCTTAACAGCATACCAATGAGGTGTAACTGGCAATCAGGTGTGACTTGTTTAACAAATTAACAATATGTTTCTCTAATAGGAAATTTGTTGCTCCATATTCAGCATTCAAGATTTGCAGCTACTTAAAAAATCTACAGAGACTTTCAACATAATTAAGGTTAAATTTACTTTGAAATTCATGACGGCCATATAAAAGCAAAGTAGCAATATTGTACATCTGGAAAATCACACTTTCATGAAATTCTGTAAGCCTTTTGTTAAGGGTAACTCATTTACACCTAAAAAATAAATGAGAATTCATCAAACTATCAGTAACAGCTGTATCTAATCCTGAGGTTTTTGTGTTAAAAAAATCAGATGTCTTAACCTTATTCTTATTTGATTTGTAAATATTTCTGAAGACAAGAGGAAGAGGAATTTGAGGTTATACAGATAATCATAATTCATTCCATGCTAAGCTACTGCTTTGTTCCTGTTTGCTAATTCCACAAATTATTGCAGCGTTTATCAACTTGCTGTGAGTGACCATTTCTGAACAAGTTTGGTCTAAGCATAAATTTCTATGTTTACTCAGCTCAGTAAACAGACATGTCTCCCTCTCCATCTAAGCAGCTGAGATGCGATGGCCTCCGTGTCAACAGGTTACCTGTTTCCATAGCCTGCATCTGCTCCAAAGTATCCCAGAGCTGCAGAAATATTTGATGAAGAACCACAGACTGGAAGAGCTTTTCATGGAGGCTTGTTACTTTACAAGTCCTGAAAAATGCTTTTGTTGTTCTTGCTACTGCTGTTGTTTTATCTCCAAACATCTGTATGTAATACATAAATACACCTCCTCTCTTTTTAGCAAAAATAGGCATTATATGGTATACATCTAAACATGCTTTAAAACACCCATATGTTCAAAAAATTCACACGTAAAAGACCATCTTCAAGCTCTGCTTTCCAAACCTACCAACATTACATTTCATCTTTTTTCTTACAAAAACAATCAATCCAAACGGATGTAGACCTCTGAAAAAGCCACCTCTATTTCAACTGGTGCTATATTTTGTTATAGATAGGTAATAAAGCTTATAAAAATTCTTTGAAAAATCCACATTTTGGAGAAAATGAATAAGCAAAAGAAACTGAAAAGAAACCCCACTTTAGACAACACCATCATGATGGACCTTTGGAGAGGATTTCTGATGAGGTACTCTAAATGCATCAACTACAGAATGGGAAAGACTTGTAAATGCATTTCTATTAACGGTTGTTTTAATTTTTTTAGTCTTTACATGGAAAATCATAGACTAGTAAGGGAATTCAACCCCTCCTCTGGGCTGTCTGGGTTTTTTTTTCTCTGATTACTTGTACTGCTAAATCTCCTAAGCAACGAGCCAGCTACAACTTCCCTTGAGAGACTATTCTCACCCTAAATTCATTTATTGTTAATAGTCTGAAATTTTTCCAGTACATGTATCCTAAATGTTCCTTTCCCTTGCTGAACAAAAACCATCACTTTCCTGCTTTTGTCCTCTTTGGTTACCTGCAGATTCCTGCTCCCCTTAGCATATTGATCCCCTCTTCCTTCCATAAATTCTCTCCTCCGTGCTCTTCAAATCTTTCCCAGCTCCTCAGTATCACTAGAGGAGCCAGGCTCATCTCACCTTAGAACAGCTGAAGCTTTAACAATTAGCTAAAACAAGACCTCTGTGTTACAGGCAGTAAAAATTAGATGAGCTAATCCCAGCACAGGTGATCAGAAAGGATAACAGCATCATCAGCACGTCAGCCTGCTTCCCTATTTTAGAAATATTTAATAGGATATGTTTAGTTTACATTGAAGAATCCTGTATGTCACAGTGCACTTAATAACAGCCTTGTTTTATGTGGATGCTTTTTTTCAGAGGAGAGTGAAAGATCATATAATTACCTCATTGGCTCAGAACCAAATATTTGCAGGAAAAAAAATTAGAATTGTAGGAAGTATGGCCAATTTTTAGCTTTTCAACAAAAACAGAGAAATTAACATTTATCAGGTATTTCGCTAAGAGTCACAAGAGTTTTCTGTTAAACTCAACAAAGGTTGAAGAGTATTTCTGTTACTATATGAATATATCATAAAATGCATGGAACACACTGCACATTTTACTTTCTTTTAAGTCAGCTTTCTTCAATTTGAGATGTTACATTTTTTCAAAGCTAATTTTTAAAGCCAAATTCCATGATGGTGAAAGCAACATGGACTGAAACCAAAACATTTATGTCTTATCATAAAGCCAAAGACAATGCACCACATTCTCCAGTTTCTGATTCCAGAAATGAGCGATGAAAGTTTACAGGGGCATAACATAGCAGAATATCTAGCAGTGTAAACAAAAAGGTAATACTTAGGCACGTTCCTATTGTTAAAGAATATTATTATATTTAATCAACACATACAGAGAACAAATCTGAAACCACCTGAAATATTTTTTTAAAAGAAGCAAGAAACTGTCCCTAGGATTCATTTTCACAGAAAAAAAAAAAAAAGTCTTTTATTATAAATCATATGAAATATCCTAAGCAAAGCCAGTCAGTGCAGGTTCTTTTGGTATGGAAAAGACAAAGGCTTATTCTAACCCAATGAACATCTATCAGAGTCGAAGTCATATCATAAGGTATTAAATCCTGCTGGTCCTGCTAAGTGTGAGAAGTCTTCTACTTGCATTATTCTACTGATGCTATTAATTTTTATGAACTTAAGACTAAGTTTGGCTTTCAGATATATTCAGGTAACCCCAATGACATCTGGGAGAGCTCTACAAATATAAGATTTTAGTCTGATCGCTGATTTCTGACCATATTGCCATAACTCTCTCTTGAAACTCACTCACAGAGGAGGTTAGGCAAGTCCATACAGAGAGAGACACATAGATTTGTTTCTTAGAACTCATGAGTGTGTCAGATCCACACAAACAAGATGTTCTGGAGCTCTTGGACTGAAGAGGTCCAAATCCAAAAGATGTTGAGTGTCCTGCTCATCCACTGCAATGATCTCTCATCATTCCCAGAGGTGGCCCCATCAGTTGGCAAGAACTGAGCACTCTCTGCTCACTGAAGCAGATGTGAGATGGTGATTCTCAGACAACTGGGAAAACCAAAAACCAGAGAGTACCTTTTGGGTCATTCACTACACCTCAATAGCACTACTCAAATGCCAGGGGAAACATCTGTCCCAATACATTTGACTTATAAAAATGGAACAAACTCAGTGACTCATTTTAAATTATTTAGAATCATAGTTCTCTGCATAGGTATATAGTTTTTTGTTTTTCAGGCCTTGATCCCCAAAGACTTGATTTAGACTCTAGACTTACCTTGTCTTGGCAGATACATACTGACAAAGTTTTGCGTAATTTTATGCCTTGTGATTTTTAAGGCCAATGCCATATAATCAATGAGATACAAATGCCATACATACTCAGGGAGGAAGATGCGCATGTGTCTTTGTGTGCATATATTCAAATGTATGCACATGCCTGTGAGTATCTACACAAGTATACGTATGTATATACAATGTAAGTACAATATAATAAAAATTTGAGTTTAAAAAATGAAAAAGGTTTTAACAAAGAGTTTTGTACTCTCTAGACTCCCTTTATAGTTCCTCTCTATGTGTTTGTGTGAATAGAAGAATAAAACACAGCTACTGTATTTACTCTGGAGGTTTCATTACCCAAAGTAAAAATCTAAATTAATAAAAATGTTTTGCAAAATGTGCCAGAGGTCATCCCCAAGTAGCCAGTGTTGAGACTACAATGCCAGATTAATGCTCGGGCCAAATAAATCAATTCTGCAAGGTTGTCAAAGATTTCTGATGTCATATATTAATCAGTCATTACACATTTCAGATGGAAAACGGTTCTCTCCAGAAATACTGCTTATGGGAAATCCCACAGGAAGTCATATGGCAAGTCAGCAAGATCATAGAGGCCTCATGAATGCCTGGGTACATTAGCAAAATGTATTACACTGTAAAATCTGAACTACCTAGCACTGTAAGAGGGAAAAGTTTGTTTGAAGAAGGTGTCTGCCCACTGATCACTGCAATTCTCTCTGTTGTGACTGTGATATTGCCTGGGTTTTATGGTTCCTTTTCAGCCCATTGCATTTACACTGCTCTGCTTTTAAAAATCCAAAAACCAATTTGCCATGGAAAAGACAGAGGAGCCTGAAAACTCAACTGACCATTTCTGTCTTCATCACAGCACGGAGTGTGCCGACTGAGAAATGCAGAGCATGCTGGTAGAAGGCAAGATGTTAGTAATGAGCCAAATGAATCCCTGGTGTGGCTTCACTCACTTCATTAGAGTTATCCCCAGGATAAATTTGTCCCGGCGTACTGAAGACTCTAAAAGTTTTGGGCTAAATAGAATAGCAGTACATGGGAAAATGGCAATCCTTCCCCGAATATTTAAACTGGATTGTTAAACCAGTGAATCTGACTCCAAATTATGTTTGCAGCTTGTTTTTGATACAGTCTCTTGAATCACTTTTACAGTTCCAGAAAGTGTTGCATGATCCAGCCAGCAACACGGTGCATTAATAAGCAATGAGCTATGCAGTCCTGTCAAAACAAGCTCATTAGTAAGTTGGCTGCTGGGTTTTTGCAACCACTAGCTAAACTTTGGTAATATAAACAGGGGCACCTACAGGGAGGTCCCACAAGCTGTCTGTACTTTAAAAGATTTAAGGACTTATTTTTAAACTTATAAATAGAACCTGGCATCAATTTTCAGCAGTGCAAGTACAAAATAATTGTCCAAAAAGCCTCACAAAAGCTTTATTGCAATGATTAGGTAGAAAGTTTCTTCTCATGTGCTAAAAAAAAAAAGAATATCCCATAATATAAAACAAAAATGATGCTTACTGATATATTGTTAGGCGCATAAAACCTGACTCTAGTTTTTCAGGACTGTAAACAAAGTAAGGCACTTTGATGCTCTGATGATTGGATGGTAGTTAGAGGGCCACACAAGTTCATAATATATATGAAGAGCACAATACATTAAAAGTCCCTCTTTACGAATAGCTCACTGATCACTTCTCCAGTGTCTCAACCAAGCTCATCCATGACAATTAAAGGGTACCATGCCTAACACTTCTTTGCAAGACTGCAAGGATGCACCCAGACTACCCCGGGCAAACACTAGTACGTCCTGTCCGATGCTTCAGGTAACAAAGAGAACTGCTAGAAATGACTAAAACATTTGAGTCTAAAGAAATACTTTCCATGGCAGAAGTTCTGAAGGTATTTATTTGTCCTTGTATTCTGATTCCAGCAATGAGTACTGAAAGTTTACGGGGGGCATAGCATAGCAGAATATCTAGCAGTATAAGCAAAAAGGTAATACTTAGGCACATATATATATACTTATATGTATATATATATATACACATATTTTTGAAATCCCTTTATGTTTGATGAAAGTAGTTAAATTTTATCTATTTGTCACCAGCCTTGGAATTTCAGAGGCTGTAGTTATCCCACTCAGAGGCAGCGTCCACCCACTGACACCACCTTCCCACCATCTGCGTCTAAGGTTAGACTCCCAACTCTTTCTTCATCACCAGTGAACAGCAGTAACCTGGGTGGCTTTTGAAACTGCCTGCTTGGCCAGGAGGCAGGTGAGCATCTTTCTGGCCTGCCCAGCTGCAGCCTTTGCCACCTGAAAGCTGTAGTGCCAGTGCTCCACCTACATCCCATCTGGAAAGAAGAGCTCTTTCACAGCACCACCTCCAGTGGTAAGCGCCTTGCCAGGGGGACGTGGTACCTGTGTTCTGTGAGCAGACATGGCTTTTCTGAATGAATTACCTTTAACCTGTGAATCTTTAATTAGTTTGTTACCTGCCTGCTGTGGAAATCGCCCCTCTCCAGGAAAGAAACACTGCTTCAGCCTCAGCGCTTCCATTATATATGTGGGAATGCAACTTTTTTAATATGTGGACACCAGACATACCTGTCTGCCATAAGAACACATTGGTGTCTGTAACTAATAGACTTGAGTTTATCATCTTTTCCCTAGGCCCTTTTCCACACTATGCTTCTGCAGAAACAGGTCCATGTAAGGACTGCCAGGGCAAGAAGAATGGGTGAAAATCAACATCGGCAGAGGTCGGACACTGTCCTTATATCTAAATGCATTCTACAGATTAGCATCTACTTCCTGGACAGTTAGCTGTAGAAAAAGGAGCTGGACTCTTTCATTTTCACTGTAGTAATCGGGTTCAGAGGTAGCAATATTCACTTTAAAACGAGAAATTAAAAGCACCCTTTTGAGAAAGACAGTGACTATTAACACTGCTCTCTAACTGCAGTCCTTGCTGTAATACTGTGATGCCAGCAGTTTTTATCCAGTGGCCAAACTGTGTAAATGTATATATATTTTTTCAATGGCTAGTAGTATAAAACCTTGTATTTTGTTCTATTATGTAAACTTTCCCATTCAGGTGACAGGCAATTTATTGCAGCACTTCAATGGATTGTAATGGCTGTAGTAACTGTGCAGTTAAGTGCTGTTTTTAAAAAGTAGAACTGGCAAAATATTTAATGAAGCATTTGGCTTTCTGTGCGATGAGATGAGAGCACCCTGTTGTATGCCAAATCAATCTGATTTTGCACAATATATCCATTCAAGCAGCAATTCTGGAGGCTGAAGAGCCAGAGGAGCTGAGAGACTAGATTTTCTAGGCTGTAGAGAAAATACTACTTCCAGATGTAATTTCCAAGTACTAAGAAGTGCCATTTACTCTGGGAGACATGGATTTGCAGCATGATTTAGACAAATTCTGTGGAAGCTCTTCAATCTTTGCTGAAAGTCGGCAAGAATTTTCTTCAACATTACTGCTGCTACTACGGGTTTAACACTGTAATATCAATATTTAACACTGCTAATTCCCTAGAAAATGTATATACTGCCATCATACTCCACAAGGTGAGACACAGATTGGGTAGTTTCTGAGAATGAGCAGCTAGTTCCACATTACATGTCCAAGAGTAATGCAAAGATTTTTATTATCTCTCTTTTCTTACTGGAGGTAGGAGTGTTTTGTTGTTGTTTAATGCTTCTTTTTGGCCAATTTCCACTCCATGTTCAATTTCAAGGCAATTAATTTCCATGCATTTCGAGAGTACAGAACTTGACAGGGGCAATCTTTCATCTAGTGTCACCAAGGAAAATATTACAATTATCACTTCATCCAGACACCAAAAGTCCTCCGTAAATTTCTTCCATAAATAGCTGTAAGAAAGAGTAGAGCATTATTAAACTCTTAGCACATACCATTCTACTGAAGTAAAAGCTGATCCCAGTGGGTCCTGGATCCCACAATTATCTCAGATTTCTGGCCCTGAAAAATCAGCTCAGGGCAGCCTTTCTTCAAGTTTCTTTATAGCCAGACTTCACCGCGCATTGTAGATGTGCTTGGAAAACACTTGCAGAGCTCTCAAAATCTACTCTGCTGAGTGGAAAAGCAAAGCAGTGAGAAAGCAGTTGAGCTCTGACATTGCCATGGTCTCATTCTGAGAATGGAGTAATAAACCATCAGTTTTAGAGGCACCACTGTTGTCACCTGTGATGTTACCAGTACTTTTATCACCCTCAGAAGTCTCTCTTTGGACAAAAAATTATTAAATGATGTCATGGGATTGGTATTTTTAGATGGTGTCTCAGTCCCTTCTGTAACGCTGGAAAATCTTTGCCGATACCAACATGCAAACTGGAAACATTCAGAGACTGAAGGCTAGGAGGAATGAGCCACCACAGCTTGAAATGAAAAGTTGTCCTCTGCTGCCGATGGAGCAAGCAGCGCCGTGCCCTCTGGCAGGTGAGCACTGAGCAGGCCCGGCAGGGGACAGCATGGCAATCTAGAAGAATTAGTATGGAAATTTCCAAACCCATTCGAGGTGGTGCCCGTGGAACACAGTGCTATGGAAAGGGCCACGTGTGACAACCAAGACAGAGATGAGGTGAGTGGGCAGCGTAACGTCCTCGTGTGCCACAGGCACAAATGCCAGGGGGAACAAAGCTCTTGGCACAGGAGGAAATCCAGACAGCTCCCTCCCCACAAAGCAGAACTGACTCGTAGGTATGCTCCCATCAGCAGACCATGCTGCTAACTCAATGCATGTGTTTTTTTGCATTGCATGCATTTGCATGCAAGAATATCAGTAAGATATTAAAAAGTGGCAAAACCAGTTTGAGGCCACCCAGAACTGAAGTTGTACTTCTCGCTCTCCAAGGAATTCTCAAGCCGGACAACTGTTGCGATGGGCATTAATTAATAAGTTGCCTCTCAGCTTCAGAGCATCACGGGAACATGGGCAAGAAGGCCAAGTAGAGGTTACAGACCCACTCTGCAACTGCAGCAGCGGCAGCAGCGCCGGGAGCGAGAGGGACCCTGTATTTTGGCTGGGATGTGACTGGGGCTACAGCTGCGGCAAGGCTGAGCAAACTCCCAGGCCCCTTTAAGCAACAAACAAAGCAAAACAAGATTTGCTTAGTGCTGCTACCTCTTGCTCTTTCACAGCTCCTAGGATCCTTTTTTTGTTGGTGGTGGTTTTATTTTAATTGGAAAAGAGCTGGTACTTTTCATAGTCTCATAAATTTTTAAATAACCCCTGAGCTTAATAAAGTTTTTTCTTCTGCTCCATGTTCATAACACCTGCATTTAATCAAGTCAAACTCTCCTTTTTTCCATCTTTTGCATGACTCTCCCGCACATGTTCAAAAGCACTTGCGGTCCCCTTCCTTTGACTCAGTCCTTTATAACTGTTCTTTGCAGATAGCACCAGTTCAATGGTTGTCACCCAAGATACGAGCATTTCTGGATTTGAATTCTCAAAAATGAGCCATTGAAGACATACCCATTCCAAGAAGAAGGATGAGTCATCTGGAAAACAGAAGATAAAATACAAAATGTCCCACAATAATTAAAGTTTCACTTTGTTGCAGAAAAACATGGAATTAAAAAGAAATCAAACATGGCTTGCTTTTGAATCCAACTAGCTAACTATGTTTTTGAAGAGGTTTAAGGTTCTGCTGCATTCTGAAAAGTGATTCCTTATACTTCTTAGAAACATTACCTACTGGAGTAATCTACAGAAAAATGTCAAAACCGTATAATCACTTCTGCAGGGTACATTGTTTTGGACCATTATTGTGGAACAACACAGACATTTCACTCCAGAGGGGACATGTTACACATGTAAAAGTAACATCATGGCAAGAAAAATCGAAGGGGAGTTGGCAAAGAAGAGCTCTCAGAAAAAAAAAAAGGGGTTTGATCTTCTCATCTATTACATTAAATAATGTTTCAAATGAATTATTTTGCACTTTCAAGGAGATACCAAAAGTAGAGAAGCATGAGATTCAGGGGATAATTGCCCAGGCAGGCAGCACATTCCCTTTGCTGGTACAATTTCAGAGGAAGGTTAGACATAGCACAATAAATCTACAAGTGGATATCAAATAAAAGATGTTGCTGCAAATGAGGCAAATGATGACTCCTTAGAGAAGGAAGATGAAAAAGAAGCAAATGGCAATAATTTAAAGCACTGTAAGAATAAAATTGTTGGTTACTCTTTAAAACATGAATAGGGCTGAAAAACTGGAATTCAATGCAAAACAACAAATTAGTGGCTAGTTACTCTCTGCTAGAGCCAGTGAATCAAATGGCTCAGATATAACTGCAGTAAATGCCCTGATCCAGAGCAAGGACTTAAATCACCTGTAGGGTACAGAATCATTTCAGAAAATTAATTTGGGAGCACTTGCATACCTGTGGGCAATCTGACTTGATCTCTGTTCTGCAAACAAGATGTTCCTCAAGCTACTGTGGGCTGTAAGCGAACAGCACTAATTTGTTTTGGAAAATATGGGCCATTCTCCACATACGTCCAGCCAAGTTACCAAGTTGACACCAAAACTGAAAACATTTCAGGAGGGACAAAATGGATAAAAATCAAAGGACAAAAATTAGGAGATGCATTATGAAAAAAATAGCCTACAGTGTTTCCTCAGCCCTTCTTCATACAGTCCAGGTCTGACAACTGAGCTAAATTCAGATTAGCCTTACTTGAAATCAATAGGTCTAATAAGTGGTCCTCTTCATGACTGAATGTCTCTGAATTTGGTTTCTGTGCTTTGTCTCTGGCACCTAACAACCCCTGTCTGCAGTAACAACAGATTTCTTACAAATACAATTTAAGAGCTTTAGGAATTTGTTTGCTAACTGAATGAATTATTCTTGTACAAAACAAATTATGCATTTCTATGCACTCTCACATTTTTCTCAATCACCTGTTTCAGCATTGGCATCTCTCAGTTTAAGCCTAATAATGTCATAAATCATCAGACGAAAGATCTGGGGCTGTTCTAACTTTCAAGACAGTTTTCCCAGATTGTCTATTCATTGTGCTGTTTTGTTGTGGTTTTTTTTTTTTTTTTTTATCTATACATATTTAACATAACCTAACCCAAAACCTTGATTGTAAGGAAAACTATAACTCAGGAATAAAAGATTTAAGTCCTTTCCTATTTGTTCCCACAAACACACATGGCCTGATTTGAATGTCACATTGGTTTAACTTGTACAGTTTCCACTGAATCATGATATACTCTGGTATGAAATCAAAGCAGGCCTGTAATAGGTAGCATAGCCAGAGGGGACTAGCAAAACCTTAAAAACTTAATATCCATTGTTCATTTCAGTTCTTCACTTGCATTATTAGCAGCAGCTGTTCTACTACAAACCACATTTTCCTACCCTTTGGGTATGCAGTGCCGCATCTTTAAATAGCTGCAAAATGTTGATGTCGCCTGTTGAGAACAACTGACTGTCATCCGAGGTTGCTGGGGGATCTTGGTAAGGTCCATTTCATCCTTCTTCTTGCAGAGGATGCTCCCTTTGAAGATTATTCACCTGTTTATTCACAAGTGACTTTAAAAATATTCTCTTCAAACATTAATAGAGCTGCTCCTTCACACTATAGTTCCAGTTAAAGTCCTGTTCATCCATATCCCATAGAGCTTGGTGGCCCTAACAATACATTTTCAAAACATATGTCTATTCTATGTTACAATCATTAGTAAAAAACCTTTACTGATCTATCCCCCAGCTGAAACATGGGCGTTCCTGCATCTGTTTTCAGACAGAGAAGACGCTTTTTCCAATCATTGTACTATTTTCCCTAGAAAAGGTGACATGTAGAAGGAACAAAGGGACCAAGAAAGGGAACTGCAGACCAATGCTCTTCTAAGAGACTCACAAAAGCTTTCAGTCAAGAGAAAGGGAATTGAATTCAATTCAATTTTGGGGTGAAGGTTTTGTAGGCTATTAGAAGAGATTATATTTGAATCATTCTGCTTTGTCCATCCTTAACCTAAATATTTTCATCTCATGAAAGAAAAATATTCATTGTTTTCTTGAGACATTTCTATTTTCATTTCTAGCCAAAGAAATATTATGCCATAAGCCACAGATGAATTGCAACTAAAGAAGGGAGTTTTAAAACTACATAGACCCCACAAATTTTGGCTAATAATATGCCAAATATAATAATTATACACCCAGACCATCAAAACCACTCCATACTTCCCATCTATGTTATTATGCAAACTAACATTTTCTTTCCACTTTTTTTCCTCACAGTTGTCTTTCCCTTCCTTGGCAGAAACACTTGGTGTGCTAGCCCTCAAATTAGAAGTAACGTTGCAGTGGAAGGAAACTCCCAGATCACCGAGTGAAAATTCCTGCTGTCGTAGATAACTACGTCTGATAATCTCATCCATAAACTCTGCCAGCTCCACCTTGTTCCCACTAGAAGGCCTTTCCAGAACCTCACAGCTCTCATGGTCAGAAACTTTCTTCCAGTTTCCAGACTGAACTTTTATTCCTCTGTGGTGCCTTCCCGTCCAGACGTATTTGCAGTCAGCATTCATATATCCCTTCTCAGCTTTCATCCTGTCAGGTTAAATAACCCTAGCTCTGCCTGTACAAAATACTATACTCTTTGATCACAGTAAGAGGACCAGTTTTAGACAAAAGTTCCTTGACCTAAGTTTCCCAGAGCTAAGAAAACCTTTTTTCTCTGTTCATTTTAATATCCTTTTCCAGTTCTAACTTAGCTGGACTTCCAGCAGTAATCTTTTTAAATCACTAGTCCCTACCTTGCAAAAGCCAGCTTTATTTGCTCATTAGTTTTTCTCCCCCAAATAGGGTCTCCATTTGTTTCTAATACCTTTCTGATTTTAAGGAGTCTTGCTTGGGAAAGAACTTTCTATGAGTCTGCATACTTCTGACAGAAAGAGATTCCTGGAGTTCTTCACAGTTAGTGCCCAAGTTCCTCAGCCTGGGCTGACGACACTGTCTTATTCCTTTAGTATGTTGCGTTCCCTCTTGAAATTGTGAATCTTGGACACAGAGTCACCTTTGCACCAAGTTCTTTGTTCATGTCTAAATGATTTTGACCAAAACTGCTCTAAAACTTTTCAGTATATTGCAGATAGGAGTAATTAAGGTGACTAGGTTACCTTATTTCAATACCTGTCGCCTCTGAGCAATGTCATACATCAATACCGGTGTTTCAGTCATGACTGCTACCCCAACGGGTTTCTGCCGCCTCTGGATGGTCAGTGTCCCATACAACCCAGCAGCATGAGTCCCTTCATATTGTTTTCCAGACTCTGGCATTTAATATGCACACATTTCATTCTTTTTCTCCTAACTGTCCCTTGAGCTGTAGCTGGGGCTCACCATTCCCACCAACAGCTGACTGCTGAGCAATGTTTCTGCTTGCTCTCTCCTAAGCTGTGATATGCCCTTACCACTGCCATTTTTCTTTCATCATGTAGAAACATCTGAAGGGATGGCTATGAATCTCTTCCAGCTTTCTTCCCTCCAACTTTACAGTTTTCTTATTATAAATAATTATATATTATATATAATTTCTTGTTTTAAATATCTATTTTATAAATTTTTCTTACCGGTTTCACAAGTCTTAATCGTGGAGTATGATTTCATCAGATTTTCAAGGAGTCTGTTTTCTGTGATTCCACAGAGATTACAAAATATGTTTCTCTACAGCAGCAGAGGCTGGATTCATTGATCCAAAGGTCCACTGCCATCTAATATTGCAATGGCCAAATATCCCAAGATCTTATAGCATCCACCGTGGGCTATCTGTTGAACTCCATTATTCTTTCATGCTTTCACCCTCTTCTCAGGGATAAAAATCATCTGAGCCTTGGTCCCAAGGTCACCTGGTAGTGTCATTTGTTCTGATGTGAAGGTGACCCCTGAATTCTTCCCCACTCCCTTGCACACCCCTTCTGAGCTGTGGTGTATAGCTCTGGTCCTCAGGAAGCTCCCATCCTCAAAGAAAACATGTTTCATTTCATTGAACATTGAATGAGTGATCCATCACTTACCTTCACTGTACTGATGCGTTGTGCTCTTTTCACTCACTCTTCTGTCTGTCTGTACCCTCTGCTTTTAATTCACAGTCCGTTGTCTTATTCTATCCTGGAGTCTTTATCCCTAGTTATTTCTATTTTTCTTCCCTCTCTTCTTGTGAAACTTGCTTCAGTTATGTATTCTTTCTTGCCACACTGTCTTCTCTTTCTACTTGCTCATCCTCCTTATTCAATTCAGAAAACATTTTGCCTGTTCCTCAACAAAAACTTCACTGTTCTCCATGCTTTACTTCTGCCTTGTTCTTGGCTGTGAAGCACCTTCTTCAAAGGATGCTTGCTTGGACAATACACTAGATATCCACAAATTTTGACCTGGCTTTGCAATTTTTCCTCCTTATCCCTTTTCCTCCTTGCTGTTTTCAAACTCTTTTGAATTCCACTGTTATCCATGGCCTTGAATTTTCCTACCCAAGAACTCTTTCCAGTGTCATTTAGTTTAAAAAGTCCTTTCCTCAGGTATCCCCTCAAGGACAGTGTTAGCCTGCTGCTTATTCATACAATCAGAATATAAAACATCAAGCACATGAATCTTCAGATAAGTTCTGCAGCTCACTGCTCTTTGGGCTCCCTCAGTCACTGGTCACTTGGATTTTCAATACTTTTAACTAAGCCATTCCTGTCACCTTCAACAGTTGAATATTCATTAGCAGCAATTAAAGACAGGAAACCTAACTCCCTTAGCTACAAGGCCTTTGACCTCTCACCACACACAAATACAAAACTACCTTTAAACCACAAATGACAACTAGACCTTCTCATTAGGAACTGTGACCAAACCACTGAACCTACAAATGATGAAGTGCAACCTAATAAACCACCAAGCAACAGAAAATGCCAGCGAACTTACCCCCCAAATACAAGAAATTCTTTATCTTCCACCAAAGCCAACTCCCACCCAGATGCCCCTGTTTACTGTGCTTCTATCATTGGTTTCTTTTATGCCATGGAAAACCCAAGGTGCAATACAGAACGTCACAGAACCACAGAATCACATGGGATTGGAAGGGACCTCTGGAGATCATCTAGTCCAACCCCCCTGCCAGAGCAGGTCTACCTGGAGCAGGTTGCACAGGAACTCGCAGGTTTTGAATGTCTCCAGAGTGACATTCAAAACTGTTGGGGTTTTTTTGGGGGCATTGCTTCATTAGACAGGTAAATTCACGCTTTTGTCCAGATTTTCAACTGCACCTCAGTAGCAAGCACAAGAGATACTGTGGACTCAGGACTGCAACCATATGACACAAAATATTAGGAAGATGATGGTAACTGACCTTAATAACAACCATAGGTTAAACAAGGGCTGTGTTGCCATTATGTAGAGAAAACAGGCAACTTTGGCAACATCTTTGCATATACAAATGAGAAAAAAATAACCCAGGGCCCATTTTGTTTATTTATTATTGCCATCTAAGTCATTATGAGATGCTATGACTTTCCATAGCAAAGCCACATAGTGCAAATGTCATTAATTCCTTTTCCTTCCTAATCCAAAATTAAGAACATTAAAATGCATTAAATTCAAGCCATTATAATTTAAAGGGAGACTTTATAAAGGCTCTTTGGTAGTCAAGGCTATATTGGTATTTCCATTCTATTTTTTAAGTGCTTATAAATCAGACATAAATGCTGCTCGTTTTGAAACCTGCTATCCAAGTTTTCAAGCCACAACCGATCATTCATTTTATCTTTTCCTGAAAATGTGATTCAGATCAATCTTTCAGCTGGGTGAGGTGAGTTTTTGGATGCCGGTGATCTGAAGCAGCATGCCAGAAGGATAGAAAAATGCATTATAATGAAGTTTTAATATAAAACAGAACTCTTGCTGATTTAAAATAATGCTCTTTGTAGTCTGCAAGAAAACAAAACCAGAATCCAAATAAATTACTATACTTTCTCAACCTATAATATATATTTGTACTTTTTTGAAAACAAATCAAGAGCCAAGCCAGTAAACCGGTGAGGACATCTTTAGCTTGCATAACTACTTCTCAGCTTCCCAGCTCTTACAGCTTCTTGGGGAGCTCTTTATCTGTCACAGCAGGCTGTGCACCCTCAGAGCACTACTTTTTTTTTGCATTTTGTTGCCCTGTGTTTAACAAAGCAATCACCAAACCTAGTTTTCAGTGGCTGGTCACCTCCCAACCAGGCTTCTTCATATTTTGAACCACCCCTCAGGATGGAGGGAAAGAGGGGCATGAATACTTTTCTCTGCAAGCTCCAAACAGGCTGTAACAGCAGATCCAGGAATAAAGCTGTGTTGGATGGATTCAAAACCATCTAAAAGGAGTCGGGAGAGGAGGAGACGATTAGGGCCAGCTGCAGCACCCACATTTGTTTGCCTCCTTTATTGTGCTGCTCACAGACACACTAAGTTATATGGGAAAAATTATCTTGCTGGTAGTTTAAAAGCAAAATCTGTTGGACTCACAGATATGTCTGCAGCTGGGAGGAGGACATTTGTATCACCCATCTCATCTTAGAGACACATTTTGCAGTCTGTTTCCCAAATCCTTAGGGAACCCTATGCAGTTCTTACAGAAGGCTCCAAGTCAAAAATCACACTGAAAGAAAGGGACTGAAATCAAACAAAAATCTTCTCTCTTGCTAAAATTTGTGTGCTTATTAATATTCTTTTTATAATTACTATGTATTACTGTTGGCATTAAGAGGCCTCCAAATGAATCTGGTCTCCACTGTACTCAGCACTGCCTGAATGTAATGAAAATAAGGGCCATGGCCAAAGAGCTTACATTTCAAATCCACTGATCAAAGTATATACCAGCAACAATACTCAAACTTTCAAGGCTTATTAACATCAGAAACAAAAAATTAAAAACCTTCCAGAACTGAGCAAGATGATCTTTTGACTCTGAATCTGGATTAGCGTTCAGTTTGGAAGGAGAAATGTGTTTTAATAAAGTCAAGAACACTTTCAGCTCTCTATGGAGGCATGCATTGAAGTGATTAAAGAATGACTCTGTGGGATAGTGAGCTTTCAACTGAATAGGTGAAGAATCTTATTCTGAGATCTTTTGAAATGGAACAGCAGCTTGGATAAATTGATTATATTTTTCACAAAAATATCACACCACAGTTAATTAACAGATTCTGACACAAAAAAATAACATGCATGAAAAATAATACAGTTTCAAGACAGTCTTCAGTGGGATTTTATAATCTCCATTTGTAAATATCATGTTTATTTTATAAATATGTCAGTATGGCCCTAAGAATTGTTGAACTGTCGAGCTGGTCAAATTATTATTGAGGATATACTCTCTTGTTTATAATCCTATTTTTCCTGTTTGCAGTTTACTCTTGATAGTAGTTTTAGTAGACAGTAGTTTATCTATGTGCATTTCATAAACTATTTACTTTGTCTTTAGATCACTTGAGGTATTGAGTTGTTTACAATCATTGTTTCTATTTCTTGCCTGAATGACTGTGTGTTTGTTTGTTTCAAACTGAGTGCTGAATAGTTTTACTATTGCCTTATAGCTATGAAGTGAATTTTCAAGGTTGGAGAAGAGAAAGGTAAATCAGCCTTCAGTAGATTTTTGTTTCCGAGAAGAAAAAAACTAACCTCAGGTGTCACAGAAAGGTGCAAGAGCTGCTCAGAACACAGAATCCTGTTTCCACAGGCAAATTCCTTCAAATCCCTTCAGGTCACAAGGATTTTGTATGCCTAGTTTGTTTAAATATTCTCTACCCTGTTCCTCCTCCAACAAGATTAAGGCTTCCTTGCTCTGAACTTTCCCTTTGGTCCCAAGGACATGGGACTCCTGAAGGCCAGTCTTACCAGTAAAGATCACCGTGAAGAAGACATAAAATACATTGGCCTTTTCTGTGTCATCTGTCACCAAGTCAGCAGCAGGTTCACATTTTCCCTAGTCTCCATTTTGCTGCTAATATACCTGCAGAAGCTCTTCTTGTTGGCCTTCACACTCATTGCCAAATTCAATTTCAGATGGCCTTGACTTTCCTAACCCCATTCCTACTTGTTTAAACACTGTTTCCATATTCATCCTGGGTGATTTGACCCTGCTTCCAACTCTTGTATTCTTCCTTTTTTATATCCAGGTTTATTCAGGTGCTCCTTTTTCATCCATGCAGGCCTCTTGCCATTTTTCCTTCCTTTCCTGCTTGCCAGGATGAACCATTTTTGAGCTTGGAGGAGGTGACCTTGAAAATCAACCAGCTCTCCAGGACCCCTCTTCACTCCAGGGCCATGGTATTCTTCCAAGCAGGTCTTTGAACAAGACAAAGCCTGTTCTAAATTTCAGAATTGTGATCATGCTTTTTTGTGCCGCTCCCACTTTTCAGGAACCTGAACTCCAGATCTCATGGTCACTGCAGCCAAGGCTGCCCCGACCTTCATATCCCCCACCAATTCCTACCTGTTTGTAAGTACCAGGTCTGTCAGACTGTGTGCCCTTGTTGGCTCCTCTACCACCTGCGTCAGGAAGCACACTCCAGAAATCTCCTGGATTGCTTGTGTCCTGCTGCGTTGCCCTTCCAGCAGATATTGGGGCAATTGAAGTCCTCTGTGAGGATCAGGGCTTGAGAACATGAAGTTTCTTCTAGTTGTCTATAGCAGTGCGCATCTACTTCTTCCTGATTGGGCTGTCAGTAGCAGGCACCCACCACAAAGTCACCCACATTCTTATAACCGTTAATCCTAACCTGCAAGCTCTGAGCTGTCTCATGGTCCATCTCAGGGCAGAGCTCCATGCATCCCTTTTGCTCTCACACAGCAAGGACAACCCCCTGCCATGCCCCTGGATGGTTCTTCCCGAAGAGCCTCTGTCCATCCATGGCAGCGCTCCAGCCTGTTGCTCTGGTGCAGCCCAGATCCACGCTTGTGTGAACACAAACATGCTGTTAAACAACTGAGCCATTCCCAGGGTTAAGGCACCATAAATTTTTGTCTAAGCTTTATGTCCCTTCATGAATTAAGGCAATCCAGACAGCAGGCAGCATTCTTGTTAACAGTTCATTTTCTCTCCCCTCTCCATCTCCTGTCAGGAAACAGCTTACAGGTCTTCCTGACGGTCTTCTAGAAGAAATCATAGTTACAGAGAGAATTTTACAAACAATAAATTACAGGGGAAAAAAAAAAAAAAAAGACTTTGAAGTGTTGTTGCCCAACATGAAGTCAACAAATAGGAAATTTTACTGCTGTACAAGTACCCTCACTCATTGTCTTTCCCAGTCCCGGGCTAACAGTAGTGAAGTGAAATAAGTGCTGTGTACACACATTTTCCTTAATCATGGCTTGGGTCAGTTCTCTGCTTGGGGAGGGTGAGTGCTCTTTGGAAGCTGTCTAATTCACTGCTAGCTGAGTCATGACCATTTGCTTGCATGACCTCTATCTGAGCACAGCACGCTCAGGGGACGCATCCTGGCTACTTCCTACATCCACATGGGGAATGTGGACTCTGCTGACTTCATATTTCAAACTCTGGGCTGAGAAATCTAGAGATATTTATGACTGGACAGCCTTTTGGGGGGGATTAAATACATGTTTTTGCACAGTTAAGCTGTTAAGTACTAACTGCCCCAAGAAAATATGGAAGTAAATATTCAGCCTATACCACCTCCTTCATCATACATCAAGGCGAGTCATAAAAAATTGACCTGCAAAACACCTATAAGTCTGTTAGAAAAAGCTATCTAACTGCAAATAACCAGCTAAAAGAAAAGAACTTGCTGTGTTGAGAGTTCCCAGCTGCTTATCCACCATCATAAATCACAAGGGAAGCTCCCTACCCCTGGATGAGAGTAACCTCTTGACACATGAAGTGGTGGGCTGCACAAACCCCACCTACTCATCCACACCACCAGCAAGAGAATGTCTTCTCACTGCTAAGATCAATGACAACCACATCTATCCCAGCAGCCACTGCACTTGCTGACTACATTAACAACTTTGCATACATGCATTTCACCAACGATTAGAGTTGTCTTGATTACCGTACAGACAATACACCTTCCTGGCCTTTTTTTCTTATCAAATATATGAAATTTGCCAATGATCGTGAACATGGAAAACAGCAAGGAGCGTTGCAATTATCACAGTGAAAGAGAACATAATTTCATTGATCCCAGCATCCAGCCATCTGCTGCCACCAGGACGTGGCGCTTCAGAGAGGAGAGAGACAAGATTCTTCCTTTGCCCCCCACTGCCTATTAACTTGCAAACTAAACCCCAAGTTTGGCAATACTTCTCATCACAGCAAAGCTTATTGCAGAAATTTTGAACTCTCTTAATTTAGCACGAGAGCTCTAGCAGTGATATCCATTAGGAAACTTCAGAAAACAGGTATTCCAACATCACTCTGGACTCTTTCAAGCTGCCTACCTGTCCCTCTGAGACTGGCTTGAAAAATAAACAGAAAACTAGGATTAATAAGTGAGCAACAGGTAATTTGTACACAATGGTGGAATGAAGCCTATCTACTAACATAAATTGCTTACAGAATGATCCTGTGAAGACAAGTCAAAACACACAAAATAAATGTTTAATATTTCCTTATTAATGTCTACAGCTTGCTCCCGACTGACTACAAAGAGCTGCCGTTTAAAGTGGATATATTCAACGAGCTCAACTCTGCAACTCTGCTGGTTTCTTGTACAGTGTGTAGTAATCCTAAACTGCAATTTTTTCTTGTTTGATCTTCAAGTTTTAAGCAAGAAAAAAGGATCATGAAAGCATTTTCAAGCACTTTTTTGGTCTTTTAATTCTGTCACACTTTCTGCTCTCTATGGTTTAAATTATTCATAACAAATTGTGCAGATTCAGATGTCAGCAAGTCATTGGCTAAATAACAAATTCAAAAAGGACTCTGCAGCCATTCTCATAACATATCAGAGGCATCCTGTATCCAGGCAGGAGTGATCATTCGTTTTCAAGTAACATTTGCAGCTGAACTCATCTCATTCTTTAATGACTTTAAAGCTACTTGATGCTCTAAACGTACAGGTATTAGATGGTCATGTTCTGTTTAAAAAATTCTCTACATCTGATTAAATAGCACTCCCAGCTGAAGTCAGTTAACTGAAGAATACACGGGACTTTTTATCCCAACAGTGCACTCTGACAAAAAGACCCTTGAAAAGGGGTGAGGAAGAGTCTGAGGAAGAGTCTTCAGGTATTGTCTTGGTTTGGTTTGTTGGATTTCTTTTTTTCATCAAACTTAATCTAAACTGATCTCAGGCATTAGCTTGTGAACCTCCTTGGAGTGAATGTTCATTTTGAACATGGCACCTTTTCTACATGCACTGTAACAGCCACTATCCAGTAATCCTCAACGCCTTCTCCCCATGACAAACAAAAAGTAGCATAAGGGAAGCAAAATTTTGGCCAGAAAATTCAAATTGATAAACCGGCATAGATTCTTCACGTTCCCCCTAAGGGCACTTTGAGCATGGCAGCTGCATTGGTACATCAACCCACCAGTGGGTGGGTGAAGACCAGTCGTGTAGATGGTTCAGATGGAAGCACAAACTCAACAACGGCAATCGCAACCTCTCTCTGCACACCCTCTGAGGACCAAGCAACTTTGGACACCTCCCGGCATCACCAGGCCGTCTGCAGGCTGACTATATGGCAGCTCTGGAGACAGGTGGTGGGCCAGCATGCCAAGTTCATGGCACCTGCACACTCGTCTTACTGAGAAGTACAGGCATGTGCACAAGCTCTTCCCTAATGCCTGAGAGTATAGTGAGAAGAAAGAAAAACATGTAAAGCAAACCTCCTGCCCAGAGGAATTTATGATCTGAAGGACTGGACGGACATTTCAGAGTGTTTTATGTCCTGGGACAGGTTGGAGCGAGAGAGGAGAATGTGAAACAAACACAGGGTGAAAAAAAATATTTCCCATTAATCAGTTTAAGGACATACAGTTACATCCACGTGTCACGGATGCCTAATGCTTGTCTCTAAATAAGGTATTTGTATGGGAACGTGGCCAGTTAGGCAGCTACCTGGTCACCCATGCAACTGATTTATGTGAGCACACCAGGCATTTACACACATAAATTACGCAGTTACTCACACGGTTTGAAAGTCCAGGTCCCAGTTTGCAAAGAACTAGGGGAGGCCTCTGGACAAATAATTGATAAACAGTAAAATCTTTTTGATGTCAGATCCCCAAGGGGCTGGGGATGTCCAGAGTAGCTGTATGAGGTAACCACCAGAGAGGATCTGGCCCAGGATAGCCTTCTGCTGCTCCCAGCTGTGCTGCATAAGGCAGACGAAGAGAAGCAGAGCACCAAGCTTGCTCTATTTATCAGTCTTCCTGTATCCCATAAGGCCATGTTTTTCTCACAGCCTTGTCCAGTTTTGAATAAAACACAAAATGATCTCCAAAATTAGACCAATCAATGCATGGAAAGCACTCTAAGCACTCTGTCGGTGCCTGACCTGCGACTGAACACTCACCATTATATTTAGCTCAACCATTTGCAAGTCTGTGATGTTGAACAAATGCTCTACTTTCCACCAGTTTTGCAAAGTGCTCCTAAATTTAACTCTGAGTCAACACTGTACAACTGCACATTTAAGTTAACCTGCACAGTCAGCTTATAAATTTTTAAGAAGCTTTTCCTTCTCTAACAGTGAGTGTAAATGCAAGTTGTTTGAACAAAGACACTAATTTATCAGTTATAACAAAGAATGCACCTCTTTGGCTACTCCTCACTGCTTGAAATGTGCATTTTCCATTAACATTAATGGAGACAAGTGACAAAAATTATGTGTGAAATGCAGGATAAAAATCAGAAGGCCAAGACATAGTCTGGTATAAAATTCCATGTTTCTGTCAACATCAGCAGTGTTATGCACTTTTTTGCAGCTGAAGATCTGGATGTTAGTTTCTAACTTCTCAAGATACTTTTGTGATGTGTGATGAGTGATGCTTATAATCTTTTCACCTAGTGATGACTTTCTTTTGATTTAAAACAATGATAATACATTGTTTATGATTTCACTCTGTCTGCAAACGTCTCCTGTGCAGTTAACAAGTTTTGAACAGTGCTTATTGGTATTAAAATTATTTATGAGTCTTCATAAACACAGGCTTGTGTTACAAAATAAAATAAAATAAAATAAAAAATAGAAACGTTGTTGCTTCTAGTCTTGACCTTCAATGGGGACAGAAGAGAAGAGCATTATTTAAGAAAAATTCTGGAAAAAAGACACGATCAAGTAAATTAAATAATGGATATTCCATGAGAGACCAGAAGGGCAAAGAAAAGGGCAAAAATACATGGGCATTTTTTAGTGGGATCTCTAATACGAATTAAGGCCTCACTGGACCAAATGCTGTGTAATGATGGCCCCACACCAGGGATTTTGTAATGAAAGAATCAGAATAGATACACCTCTACTCCCAACACCAGAGCATGGCTGGTGGATGCAAAATCCACCATAACCAGTTTTCTCAACTCTTACACTTCCTTCTCTACTTTCAGCAACTGGTGGTTGCAACAAATGCAAAAAGTAGACTCTGCCGTTGCCTTAAACCTATTTCCAACACTTTTTTTCCTGTCAAATAAATGGATCATTTCTTCAAGCACAATATTACTCATCAGCTGTCTCAGCCACACCTATTCTTACCTTACCACCTCTTAATGTGTGTGGTCTTTCAATGAACCCTAGTCTTCCATTTTAAATTTACACTCGCATTACAGAATTTAATTAAATACTTTTTAAAATTATTATTAGCTGTAGTCCAAGGTGAGAGATGCATGACAGAAAATGAGAATGGACTTCAGCACCCCAGATCAAGTTCTTTGGCATAAAAAAAAAGTGCAGGGGAAGAGAAAGCACAGATGAATGCAATTATTCTCTTGTTCATCTCCAAATTTATACCTAATGAACTAAAAAGGGTCCCAGCCATCTTGAAGAGGTAGAAGGGACAAGAGCGCTCAACTGTTCTAGTTTTGAAATGATCCACTGAAGTCAGCTGTGAATTGCACTAAAATACTTACATGGGAATAAACCCAGATTACACCTATCAGGATGCACACTCTGAGAAAGAAGGGCCTTAGTTGTCTGATAAATGAGCACAGGATTTACATATAGAATAATCACCAAAAAAAAGTTTCACCTACCTTTTAATGCAGAACCCAGGGAAACCCTAGGGGTCCTAGGTCTCACTTTAGACCAGCTGAGGCAGTAGTACACTGGGTACATCAGTGAACAGCAAAGGCACCTTCATGAGCACTGATGGTCAGAACCACATTTTCAAATCTCCCACCCATCTCCCCCCTACTGTGCCTTGATTTGCACAACAGATCTGTCTCAGAGCACAGAAACCAGATCTCTTTCAGCTAAACCCAAAGATGTGCTCCAGCCACTAACAAGCACTCAGTCTACAGGACCAGGCTATAGCTAGCATGAAGTCCTCAAAACCACACACAGGGCAGAGGTCAATGCAGATTATTTTGCTCAGCAGATCCACTCCTAATGGAGCACACTACTTGCTAATGTAGAAAGAGTCATGTTCAACCGCTGCACAAAGGGACAATGACAAGTGGGGACAAGGCTGATTATAGTCAGCCAAAATCAACTGTCAAGCCCTAACAAGCTTGTGATGAAGTACAGCTAATGTAATTATCACCTTAGGGTCCACAGAGAAGTGCACTGATATAGTAAAAGACAAATGGGCTAGTAAGCAAGAGTCAGACTTGAGTAAAAAGCAAGGATTTCCAAACTGAAGGCTGTGATCAAGCCAGCTGCATGGGGACAGCAAGAAAAAGTGCAGTAAGTCAAAATGCAAGGTAATGCAGCCAACAGAGAAGTGTAAGAGAGCAGTTACTTGAGTAAGGAACCCAAAGCCCATAGTTTCTGTTAAATAACATAAATAGACAATGGTAGTTCCTTAAATCCTTTGACAGAAAAAAACCCAACCTATTAGGAGAGCCATCTTTCTTTAACTTCTTCCCTTTTCTGTCTTTCCTCTGGTCTCATATTGCATTTTTGTCATGAAGGCTGCAAGGTTTTTTCTACAATTCCCAAGACAGGGATGATGGGTTTTGCTGTTGACATTACTAGTGAACCACACGTGAATTCATAACAGCTCCCACGTCCAAAGGAGACCACATAAGAAATTACCCTCACACAAACATCTTTTTTTCCTTGATACCTGATACCATAAACCTGTTACTTCCCTCATGGATCAGAGGTCTTTGGGGAAAAACAAAGCGGACAAGAATTTCTACCGAAAGTAAAAAGGTACAGTTTCCACTGAATAATTTTGTAGTCTTTTTTCTTGCATAATACAGAAGACAAGAAAACAAACCCTAAAGCACTGTATTTGTAGGTCACCTTTAAAGAGTAAATAACAATTATACATACTCCATCATACTGAGTTCTGCATATCATGTTGATGTTCCTCAGTTCATCTGTCTTTCATACTGAGGGGACTCATCCATCAGCCAGTCATCAACAAGCCTGTCATATGGGGGTGATAGAAGTTATCTTCAAGGTAACTCACTGACACTACTTAATTAAATATCTTGAAATATTGCATATTATTTTCCTGTACCACCACTGGAGACAATGGTAATTACATGGCGATTCCCACAAACGCTTTATGAATCCTCAATTATTGTGCTACTAGCCGGATTTGACATTATTACTGCTAGACTGTCATGAATTATTCGTAGTTAAATATTTGAAATATTCAGCCATCTTTTCTGTTTATCAGCTATCAAAGATTGTCCATTCTTCAAAGTTACTCAGATTGTTTTTGCAAAATATGCAATGACTGGGTGTTTGAAAAATTCCTGACGTTTTTGACTGGGTAATTTCAAGGCAACAAAAAG
This sequence comes from Xenus cinereus, assembly GCA_025774025.1. Lineage (NCBI taxonomy): Eukaryota > Metazoa > Chordata > Aves > Charadriiformes > Scolopacidae > Xenus > Xenus cinereus. Next base: position 56,426,119 of record JAOXJK010000032.1, read on the forward strand.
TTGCAACATATCCCTAAAGCACAGCCATCCTAAGTGCACAGAGATAAATAAATATATTACAGTTTATTTCCATTAATAAGTATTTGGTCTTATAAACATTCATAAGAAGTGTGGACTCCTCACATTTCCATTCTCCTCCTCCCCAAAGGGCGTATAGATGCAGCGAGTGTTGCTTTGTTAGGTAAATGTGTGCCTGTTTCTCTGTCCATCAGTATACACACTCCCCTTTGCAGGTCGTAGGATCTGGAGCCTGCTGGAAGATTCACAGATTTCTAGATTTCCAACGATGACAGTGGTTCACATTTCTGCCTGTCCAACTCCTTCAAGAAGTTTCAGTACAGACCATAACCTTCTTCAAGGGAGCTGATAGCCATAAAGCTCTTTTAAAAATATCATAAATACTCTTGTTCCACTGCAAATCAGAGTTTTTGCTGAATCACTGAATATTCCCATTCCAGTTGCCACATCCTGTTTATTTATGGGTGCCGTTTCTGACCATGCAATTTATTGATATTTTATTATGTTTGTTCCAAATGGATCTTGCAATTTCTCCGGAGTTTTCTTCCTGCTGTGTCTTCCGCTGATGAGTGCAGTTCATCCCAGGGTGCATCACGGACAGGGTACTTTCTGGGAGGGCTAGCAATGGTATGAGGGAGTTCAGAGAGACATTAGCAGACAGGGAAAAAATACAACTTAAGAACTTGGAAATAGTTCTGTGTTTCCAAAAATTCAAAATCTCATTTTATCCCCTCATTTTCACTAATTATAATTGCAGGACATAAATCCACACTAGTGTCCCCCAGGGTCTCCTCCAGATATTTTGCTTCCATATGCTGTAAGGCTATTTTCTCCTTTTAGTTTCCATCTCTCTTATTCTCTCTAACTCCTGCTATTTGCTCTACCACATCTCTGCTAAGCTCCAGGTCCCAGTAGACTCTCCCCCTCCAGTTCTTTATTTGCTTTAATATGCTCCTTGCCTGAAAAGATGTTATCTGGTTTTCTCCACTTCCACTAATTTTCTTCTCCTCTTCATCCTAAACATCACTATTTCCTGAAGCACACTGAGCCACCTGAATATTTCACTGCCTCTATAAAGCCTCACCTAAGTACTTCATACATTTTTTTTCATTCCCTTCTTCAAACGCTCCCCTGTTTTTCTACTTCATGTCTGAATTACCAGTTTAAATACATCTCAGCTACTGTTGACCCTGGCCGATGAGGATATTGAAACACGTCTACTTTGCCCCTGGATGCTACACCATGGAGTAATCAATACCAGTATCTGCCGTCCTGGTCCCTCAGCCGTCAATTGTGAAGTCCAGCCATCGTACTCCACCACACCCTGAACACAGTTTAGGGGGCTCTCTCTGACTTTTAAGAATATTGCCCATCCATGGAAATCTTTAAGAGACAACAGACTTTTTTTATTTTTGTTTTGAAACAGAACTTCTAGATGTTTCCTGTGCTAAATCGGTCACACTCCCTGTTCCTATTCCCAGTACTTTTGCCACGGTGTCTGCTTTTACTTTACATAGTGCACCGTGTTGTACTTTGTGGAGCGCAGGCAGGGAATACTTATCACCTGCAGAAGTGTTATGATCATTTCCTCCTGACATTTTATGCTATCAAGTGGTATAAACTATGATGAAATGTCATCATTCAAATACAGCAGCAAAAAGAAGCCAAGTCCAAACATGAGCTGACTACAGAGTATGCGGGAGACACCCCCACTTTATCAGCAAATAGTGGAAAAGTAGTTGATAATTTATGTCATAGCATACAAAGTCTCTGAAGTCATACATTATTCATGGAAAAAGTCATCTACTTTGTGTCTTTAAAGAAGACACATTAAAAAGTACAATGTTAAAAATAGATGGCATTTTATTGGAGATCATAATTATTTTAAAAGTTGGCAACAGGGCTTTTTAGTTGCTAAAATGACCTTTCAAGATGAAATGAGGAAAAGAAAAGCTACTCTGAGGAAGAAGCTATGCAAAACTCCAGTGCATAAAGAAGGTGTTCATCTTTAATCTCAATTTTAGTATATTCCCCAATGAGAACAGAGGCCAGTAAAATCACATTCAGAAGTATTGCCAAATAGCAGTGTATGTCTGTTGAGCCTTTGGAACCCTGTTGTGATACACCTGTAATTTGGAAATCCAAACTTCATCTGGGCAGTAAACGAGAAATACACAAATATATTGAAGATCATAAACACGGCTAGAAAGCAATCCCTGAATACTAATTATGTGTCTCAGTGTTGCTACACATATTATCAGTAAACAGACTTGCTTTCCTTTTCCTTAATCAGTGTTCATTCTTCTGCTTGCTTTCCTCCTAAGCAAAGACCATGCAAAAATATTGATAGTGTTACACTTTAAATCATCAGGAACAGCATAATCAGAGCTGGACAAATAATTGGCCAAAATTATGAAGGAGAGCAGTTACCGATTCTGAATTACCTTTTCACTCGCCTCCCTCCTCCCTTGCTTCATTTTTCTCTGCAGTACGTTATGTGTGGTCGGTCTCTGGTGATCCCAGGTGTCACCTTCTTACAGCATTTACCGGGCAAGATCCAAGTGAGGATGAACAAGAGGAAGCACCGGCTGCGGGCAACCAGGATGCTGTGCAAAGATATGATGCCAACCGATCACTTTATCCTTTATCTTAACCTTTATTCTTTGCCTGCCTAAAGCACAGTCAGCTCCCCAGAAGTGTCGCAGAAGAGGTAGGACTTGAAGAGCGAAAGAAATTAGTGAGCTCCCCTGTTAAGGCCAACTCCAGGAAAGTACCCTTGTTCAGAAAGGATGTTAAGTGCCTTGTTAAATCCTGTTGGGGCCGGTGGGACTGAAAAAAAAATATGCTTAAAGTTAAGCACATTGTTAAATGCTTTCTAGACTTGAGCTGTTACGGCTTTTCTGACTAGTGCCTTGTTCTTGGAGGCCGTTTCATTCCTCAGGGGCAGCTCAAAGAGAGGCACAAGGCTCTTGTCTCTGCAAGGGGTGGTGACTGTTTGCCCAGGAGCACTTCTCCACTGCATTAGGCAAGCTCCAGTGGAGAAACCAAGTATTTTGCATTTCACCTTTACTTACATTTATTCTCATGTTTATGTTAAACAAATCTAAATCAATGCATTAATTCAATAACTTTGGGGCAGTTGCCTCACATTGACAGGTGCCTAAATGGGAAGTAGGAGCTCCGTTAACAGAGTCCCTTCAAAATTGAACTGGAAGGAACAGAGGTGCAGAGCAACTCACTGGCTCCAGAGAGCTGACTCAAAGAAAGATAAATTCGGGACACAATCGGCATGTTCACAAAATTCAGTCTCCTACTGGATAGCTAAGAGGGTCTAAATTATCTAGTGAATGCCTAATACCTCTATTAACTGCAACGATCAGGGTGGCAAACTCTGTGCTGGCAGTAGAGACAATACACAGGCCGTAGGCACAGCATGGGTGGCTATGAAAAGATATTGCAGCACCAAAATCATAACTTTAACTTCTGCCTTCAAAAACCACCACAAATTCTATATTTTATTATTATTCATAGGAAGTATCCTGCATGAAAAAGTATAAACACAGCTTTAATGCAACAATATTGCATTGTCAGCGCTCGGTAATAGGTTTAATTTTAACTCGGGAAAGCCACAAAAACAAATCAAGCTTTTCGTGTCCCTTTGCATTCTTATGGTTACAAATGAGATTTCCAGCAGCTTAAATTCCAGTGTACGGTGGCTGCACACTGAATCATTAATTACCTAAGTAGGTAGCACAGTCTAGCTCCCTTCTGGTGGAAAACAACAAGAAGAAGAAAAGATAAATCAGACCGAAACCCTAAGCTGCGGTTTGTATCTTTTTAAAGAAATCCCATCTGTTGGTTTCCACTCCAGAACATTCAGAAATACATGCCTGAAGGGGAAAAAACCCTAAAAACTAAAAACGTCATTGCAGTAGTAGGAGATGGGCTTACCTCCCACTATGTTTTAAATTCAGTGCTGCAGTTCTGGCCCTCAAACCCATCTTGTGCAGCGACAGGTCTGAGCTGCAATATTGAACTTACGCAGGCTCGGGGAGCCAAAACTTTACGTTCCTCAGCATAGGTCAGAGCACGGCTGAAAAAGATGCCTATAGGGAGTGGTTAGGGAAAAAAAGAGCAGACGAAAGCAGAAGTGCACTTAAGCTCTCTGCAAGAACTCGAGGCTTTGGAAGCATATGGGAAAAGTTATCATTTTAGAACAAAGAAGAAAGTTTCTCCTCTTATTTTGGTTGGTGTCTGTGCCAGGGAGAGCACTGAGCACCCAAGGCTCTCTATGCCAACCGCTGTTCAAACACACAAGAAGATAGTCCCATCCTTGGAAAATTTTCAATCTAGGACCTTTCCTCCTCTGCCTTTAGCAAATATTGTAGAGCTATGCCTCCTCATTTAATGGCAATGAAGCGCTGTCAAACTAGATAAAGCAAAATGCTTGCTGTGCTTACCACCCCTTTCAGAATACATTTTATAATCCATAACAATAAAGTATAATTTATGCATTTTTATGAAACTCTGCATTATTTTAATAACATCTGCAAAGATCGGATTGCAATATGTTCTGGGAGATATTGTTTTGCCCTGAGTTCATAAAATGTTATATTTTTCAGTTAAATCTCCTGCCACAATTTCATCTGCAGTTGCCAGTAATTTTTTATCTATTTTGCCAGATCTCGTGTCAAGTGGTAAGAGTTGCAGAAGCCAGATGATTTGCTAAACTTTCTTCAGTTGGCTGTGAATATAGATTTAAAGCAGGACAGAAGCAATGACCATGGTCCATTTTGGGGATTTCTTTCTTAAAAGGACATTTATAAAAGAGGCATCAAGAAAATCAGTCTTATCACAAGCTTTTAATTGGTTTAAGTAAACTTCACCCTGATGGAGGACTGTGCCCAAACATAAGCTTTTCCAACCTTTCTATAGAGTATCCTAAAAAGGATTTCCCACTGAAATATTGACTCTCCACCATTCTCAGGAGCATTTCCTTCTCTCACAAGGAAAAAGCAGTTTAGTTCAACAGTGAATAGGTGCATCCTTCAGCCCTGCCCAAAGTCCTGCTGTACCTCAGCAGTTTGTCAGACTTCCGTGCACTGACAGGGCTTCCAGGGAATATCCCCTGTTTCTCTGTGCTGGGGTAAGTTGAGCTGCTCCAGGGCCCTTCCTTGATGTATTTGTGCAAAATCCATCTGTCCTTCTGAGCTCCTGAAGCAGACTGTGAAAAGTCAATGATTATTTGCAAAGTGGCCAGGACATTTCCATGAAAGAAACAGATGGTAGTAGTCTGTGGTTCTGCTCAGATGAAACCATCTGGGACTGAAAGCATGCTTGTTCTTGGACCAGTACTTTGGGCAATGGGATTTTTAGCAAAACCAGTGTAGAAACCACAGTTACTTTTGCAATGAAAACCTGCCCAGGGCAAGGAGCCCACCTCTTAGTTCCTCAGCAGAATTCAGTGTCCTCGGTTTGCTCTTCCAGGGAATGCTCAGAACTGAACAGTTTCACTCTATTTGGGGATATCTAGCCTGAACTGCTTAGTGAATCTGTCAGGATTTCCCTTCTCATAAGTCAATCAGGAGTCCACCAGAACCTTCACATAAACGGCCCACGGTATGCTAGAATAACAAGCTCTTTATGGACTAAATATCAGTTCTTCAGAAGTACTGAGGCCTCCTTCCATGCCTAGAGATGACATTTTCTCTTGCTTACCTGCATTTTTAAGCAAGTTCCATGCCTTGTATCACATTGAGAGGACACCGGCTTTTCAATTCTGTCTCATTTCCCTCACTCTCCATCGCTAATGTGACACTGCAGTAACCAAGAACCTTACTCCAAGGAGTAGGTGTTGTCTCTGCACTAGTGTAATTAAGGAAGGATTAGCGGGTAGTTTGCACTAGCTACTGAGACAACTTCAGAAAATAAGCTCTTTATTATAGAGACAGTTAAAACAGCTGCTTTGCTTTGTGACTCATAAACAAGTATAGGAGTCTTCATTGCTGTAATAGAAATGGTAAGAATTGTAGAGCTAACATTACCTTCAAGGAAACTATATTGAGGAATATGTAGACATTGTAATATATATATAAGGAAGAACCACTGAATATATAAGAATGCTAAATTTTCTTGCCCTTTAAAACATGTGCTCCGCATTTCTTTCATTCTCCTGATTAATAAAAATGCGCACATAAATATGTTTATAAAGAGGTAATTCCATCCCTGGATTCTGGGACTTATAAGCCAAGGCAACTTTGCTTTCCTTGTTACAAGCATCAAGTTATACAACTAGACGTAGTTGAATATATATGTGTGGTTAAGCCCATTTAAAATGATTTGGGGCGAGGAAAATATATCTGGAATGTACTGTTGGTATCCAAAGATGTAAAGTTATAATACCCCAATGGTATAAACAAAGAGAGAGTAGGAATTTATATTAGGCAGCATACTGCAATAAGGCAGAGAGCAGGAGTAGGTTAAATAGTGGGGAAGTGCTAGGGGAGGTCGGGTGAAAGATGAACTTATGAGGTGACGGCTCTGTGTTGCCTGAGCTTATCTAGAGGTGGATGGAGAAAAGATTTGTTTCAAAGGAGACTTCAGTATTTCAAAATGCATTTATGCTCCTAAACACCTTTCCAAAGGCAAGAAGACTGCAAGGCCAGCTCCAGGGTGACCTACCAGGAGCACCAGCTGCCTCAGAGAGAGGACCGTGTAGGACCTACCAGGAGAACACACAGAATTCAAGTGAGAGGGGGGGAAAATTGGAACACATACGCATATTAATGCGTATACACGCACTGCCAACCGTAAATGGCCTCCGTTATTCCCGATCCCACTCCTTTATTCCCACCATAAAAAAAATTATGAGACTCAACTATTCATACAGCATTTCCAGAAATTTAATAGAGCATATAGATTAAACTCTGAGGGCCAAGCGCTGGTGTCAGATACACCCAATGAAACCCCATCTGAGAACAGAATTTGGCTCAGATTCAGCAGGCAAATGAAAGGGTTTTTTCCACTTTCAGAAGAAACCCAAGTATGTAAAGTTTATAGGCACTAGTAGGAGAATAAATCAATTTAAGTCCATGTCACACCATTCTTTACAGTTTTGTAACAAGGTGTACTTTGTTAGATTTTAATCTGCATACATTTGAGACAGCAAAGCTCTTCAAAATCATCTTTTAATGGCATCGCAATTTATAGACAGTAACTAATTTCAAACTTCATAGCACTTGGCTTTTATGATTATTTCAAATCATTTAAATGCAAATGAATTTCCAGAGAGAGAAAACATCAAATGCCCTTGAGTGGCAACATGTAATAGAACTGCGAGCAGAAATCACAGTAGGAATTTGAAGCAGTCTGATAGGGTTTGACGGGAGGTCTGTATAAAAGTGTTTGCCTAAATCCAATTTACATTTCATTTCACATTATATTCTATTTACCCATTTTGTCATTTTAATATGACTTATTTACTTAATCCTGCTCTGAAATCCAATCTGCTATCAAGAGCAAATGTGGAATTCTGGTCAGGATAGGACTTACAGCTATTTTGCATTTTAGGACAATGGTAATATAGTTTCTAAAATAGAGCTAGCTCACTTTTTCCCCACAGTTAATAACGCTACAGCACCATGCAGCCAAAAACATTTGTGCATGCCTTAAATAATTACATTTCTTTCAAGCTAAGCAATTGTTTGCCTACTGACAGAGTAATATTTCCTGGGAGGCATTGCTAAGCTACAGTACATACAAAATATTTGGACACAAAGTGCTGAGAAAGATCTGAACTATTCTTAATGTGTTCACACTCAGAAGGATGAGAACCATCCTGGAACTCCACATTCAGCAGCGGTTACAACGAAGCACCACAGGTTGGGTTGGTTTTCCAGCCAGCTGGATTTGCAGCAAGACCAGCAAGAGCTGGTCTACCTCTCTTGCTTCCCGTGCTTTGGAAATAAGCAGTGCAGGGAAGGACCCAACTGTGCCTCGTATCTTGGTATCATCCACCCTGCTCTCAACATCCAGACTTCACGTTAAGAAATGGACGTGTTCTTTTATTTCTTAAAAAAACTCCAGTATCTGGCCATTTGAAATTGCAAAGGGACTAAACACATTCCATCCTGCCCTATCCCAGTGCAAATTCTACGCTAGAAGCTAGAGCAAGATCAACCACGTCGTTTAGCACTTGTAAATGGGCAGGGACAATTCTGCAGTTGGCACCACCTGCAAAGGGATTTGACCATGGCACGGGCTAGACTTACACACGTAACCAAGGTACACACCTCTGTTCTGAGGAAAGGCGAACTCCTGTGACCAGGCAGGCCCCAGTTTCTCCACACATCTGTTTTCCAGGTTCAGTATCTGAATGGAGAGGCAAAACTACACTACAGGTTCACTAATTCCAACAAAGGCTATACACAGTGTCCTGATGACTTCCTACTCTGCATGGGGGAACAACATGACAAGAGGAAATGGGCACAAACTTGAATATAAGAAGTTCCACCTAAACATCAGGAGGAACTTCTTTACTTTGAGGGTGGCAGAGCACTGGAACAGCTGCCCAGGGAGGTGGTGGAGTGTCCTTCTCTGAAGATATTCAAACCCCCCCTGGACAAGTTCCTGTGCAACCTGCTGTAGGTGGACCTGCTCTGGCAGGGGAGTTGGACTAGATGATCACCAGAGGTCCATTCCAACCCCATGTGATTCAGTGATTCTGTGATTCTGAGTATTTTCTTATTTCCTAGAGATGAACTGCACTACTTAAGACTGCAACAAAGGCTAAAATTTAGATCTCACATGTTTCCAAAATCTGTATTTTTAAAGGTAACAGAAGACACAAATACCTTCAGATACCCCAGGCTATTCATCATTCTCTGCCACGCTTCCAGCAACATACACATGGTTTGCAGAAACCCATGAATATTTTCATTTCTTATCAGATATAAATTACTGATAAAGTTGGTACAATGTTTGTTGGTGAAAACTCCTATAGTTGAGTAAACTGAGTGATGGATTTGAAGGAAAATGGGAGTAAAATATTGTGCTTGGGATAGAGAGATTACTAAAATTGTGCTATTCCAACAGCAGCCAATTTCACAATCAAGATGTCTTTTCTATTGCAAAGGCAATTTTATATGCCTTCTGCACATAAATGTCACTATTTTGTTTACTATGTGTTTCTTTTTCATTTATTTCATTAATTTTGTGTACGTTCTCTGTGAAGAGACATCTAAGGAAGTACATTTGTCCTCTGTTTTGAGCAATTTGTCTTTTGCAAGGGCAATGTAACTGAATAAAAGCGATAATACATGGCCTTTTATCAAAACTTATCAGTGTTGTTCAAGCAACTAGGTGTTTCATTGGATTTGAATAAGCTAACTGCTGGGTTAGCTTTGGACCTACAGTTTGTCCGGTTAGATGCTGGCTATTTCAAACTTCATGGAAAGAGTTACTCAGATAATGATTCACGTATTGACTAGTGGAGATCAAACAGTAACAAGCCTCTAATAAAGATCTTGAGTCTTTATTATGACTGGGTTCACCTCCACCTTCAACTAATACAGCTCCCCAGTTGGCTCCCAGGTCTTGGTCACTGACCGCCCCTGTTTCATCAGAGTGGGTTTGCTCACACCTCTGCCTGGCAGGGAGGTCTCCCTTTGAAAAAACCCAAGGTGGAGTCTAGGGTCATAGTCCCTTCCAGAGGCCACTCTCAAAAGCTGGATGGCCCAGGCTGCAGAAAGCTTTATTCCCACTTCCCTAGTCTTTAAGGGCAGCAGGGGAGACATCAGTCCCATAGCCATGAGGTTACACTGCACAATGGCCATAAAGGCCATCTCCTCAAGGACATCTCTGAATCCTGACCTCAGTCTCGCTGGCTTTAAATAGGTTGAGGTTTCTCTCAACTCTGTGGTGGTGTACCCCTTGCACACCGGTACTGCTCAGCTGACTTCAGTGAAGCTGACCCAGGTATTTGCTCTGTGAATAAAGCCAGGTCCCCTCACAGGGAGGTGATATTTCTCAGTGGAGAGCCGAAATCCCCTGTAACAACTTTCATAACGGTAAAAAACAATTAATCTTAATAAATAAAATAGGTAGAACCTAAATCAAACCCAAAACCTGTCAGGAGACAATATAACTCACCTTTCCTTATTTACACGCAATACCAAATCTGCTTTTTAATTTCTTCCCCCTCCTACTACTTTTCTTTCCATGGAGCATGGTAATAAGGAGCTCCTGGTAATATCTGAAAGTCCCAATTTTAACATTTATTTCCTTTTCTGTAATAGAATAAAGCTTTTCATTCCTGGAACTGTTGCTACTATTTTCTGAATTTAAATATGGATGTTCTATGATAAAAGAAACAATAGAAACTCTCACTGTGACTGAGAAAGTGCAAAAAAAAAAAGCCCTAGACTTTAGGCAATACACTTCTGACACTTGCAGTACCCTTCAAAGCAAAGAAGCACCAGAGTTAACATAAGAACAGTTGCTTTGCAGACATCTGATACGGTTCTTCCAAACCTGCTGAGTGCACTGCTTTCTTTTCTATGTTTGTTAAACACCCCCTGCCCTGGACATCTCAGTATCAATAGGTCATTTTACGCACAGCATCATAACCGCTTTGAACAAGTTCTATATTTTTAAAGCAAATACTTCAGTGCCTGTTATATTACAGGAGAGAAGGGACAAAACACAACAGTAATGCAATTGAACTATAATCTTCAAAAAGTACCACGTCTGAGAGACCAATCTCTATTTTTATGACTGGGCAAGCAATAGAAGGAGAGGGGGAGATGTGACAGTCCCATTTCTATCCCACAGATTAAATATGATGTGGTAATAACACAGATTGAAGGGACGTGTTTTGTACCAGGGCCAGAACTGAGCCAGCGCCCTACCTCACCACAACGTGAGATCAGAAATAAGGGACAGACTTCCATGCAGGACAGATACACGTCCCATATGTATACTACATCATTTACAAAATATTCATTAACATTTCAAACTGACATGAAAATTATTAGCTTGAGAAAAATATCAGTTTGTTGCTCTTCCTCGTGAAGATTTCTGCAGTGAAAAGACTACTGAGATTATAAGCATCTCACAAAACAGCTACTCACCTAGAAAAAAAATGACAATTAACATTAAAAAAAATATGTTATATACAAAATCTAGTTCTGTGTATATACATATGTGACTCCACACACACGAAAAACTAGGTATTTAGGATAAGAATTAATACTTAGTATCTGGCAAAATATTCAACATTTTCCTCCAGTATAATCATCTTTTTAAACATGCTAGGACCTTTTTGCAGGTCAATCACAGTTTTCAGACAAGCTGTAATTTAAATCAGCTCCATTCTGCATCTAATGTGGATGTTCCACTGAAAAATAATTAAAACTAACCACACTACTCGCCTGTCAGAAACAGACCACTGTTGTGCGTGCACATCGCTAATCTCGGGGAAGGGAAACCTTGCAGAAAAGACAAGGAGGTGACAAAATAATTGCCCGCAGTGGGTGATTTGAAGAGTTGTAATAAAGAGGTGCTCCCTGCTCATGCTACCTTCATCTCACCTGAACTCCTCCTATACGGTGACTCACTTTCATTGCCTGCACCGCCCTTTAGGCTAATAATGGCAATAGACAGCACTCCTGGCAAGCAACAGAGAGTATATCAGAGCTATCGACTGTATCTCTACTTTTTTTTCCACAGCAAGATGGTTCAGTTTGTTCATCAAAAAGAGTCTCAGCTTGTTTAATCTCCTTTATCGGCCCTGCTTTCCTCTCAGGCTTGCAAAGGCTCCCGCTCCTTAAATTGCTGCCTTCATCTAAGCCAACGGAGTGCATATTTCCCCCTTCTGCAGAACGATGTTTCAGTGCCAAAGAGAGGGAGCATGAGAGAGAGAAATAATTTTGGCACTCGTTCAGGTTGTTGTGGAGAAAAAGAAGGGAAAAAAACCCAGACTGCCAATGGGGATTTCCTCCGTACTAAGCCAGATGGCATCATAGGATGCTCGGGGAGACTGTTTCTGTCTAATTCTCTTCAGTGGCAGAAACTGCCAAGGCCTGGCTTTTGTGGCAAAACCAGTGACTAGCTATTTTATATTCTTTCTCTTTGCTGTGTGTACTGTTCCCACCTGTCACTAATGCCTTTCTAATGCAGCTAGTGCCCCATACAAGGCCCTTCCCCTCCTTTCCCTCCCTCCCACACTCCATCTGATATTTCCCTTCTACCTATACCAGCAACGTGGCTGCGACTTCTGCTTTACATCCCAGTGACTTACAAGCTAGTTCCTTTCTTCAAGTGCAAAATATTTCATAATAAAGTGGGGAAAACCAGCTCTGCAATTTTAAAGGTTGCCATGCTGGAGAGACACTAGAGCAGGGATTGAAGCGCCCGGCAGTTCAAATGTCAAGAGGGACAATGTACTTGAAACACTGTCTGGGGTTACAAGGCTTAGTTTTATCTATATTTATCTAAATTTTATGTATATACATAAATATCTGCTTCTATATTTTTTTTTCACGTCTCCAAAACATTGTTGTTGTGTTCTGGCATATGAGACTCGATCTTTTTGCATACCAGATAGATAGGAATCACGGAATTGTTGGAGCTGGAAGGGACCTTCTAGAGATCATCTAGTCCAACTCCCCTGCCAAAGCAGGATTGCCCAGAGCACATCACTCAGGACTACATCCAGGCGGGTCTTGAAAATCTCCAGAGAAGGGGCCTCCACGACCTCCCTGGGCAGCCTGTTCCAGGGCTCTGTCACCTTCACCGTAAAGGAGTTCTTCCTCATATTTGAGTGGAACTTCCCATGTTCCAGCTTGTGCCCGTTGACCCTCATCCTCTCACTGGGAACCACTGAAAAGAGCCTGGCTCCATCCTGCCTCAAACCGCCCTTTAAATACTCATAAGCATTAATAAGGTCTCCCCTCAGCCTTCTCTTCTGCAGGCTAAAGAGCCCCAGGTCTCTCAGCCTTTCCTCATAAGGGAGATGCTCCAATCCCGTAATCATCTTAGTTGCCCTACGCTGGACTCTTTCCAGTAGTTCCTGGTCTCTCTTGAACTGGGGAGCCCAGAACTGGATGCAGTATTCCAGCTGTGGCCTCACCAGTGCAGAGTAGAGGCAAGGAGAATAACCTCCCTCGACCTGCTGGCCACACTCTTCCCCAGGCAGCCCAGGATCCCATTGGCCCTCTTGGTGACATAGCACATTGCTGGCTCATGGATTGTTTGCTATCCACCAGGACCCCCAGTTCCTTTTCCTCAGAAGTGCACTGTCTACTCCAGAAACATGGAAAACCTTATAGAAAACCTGCATGTGATTGCTGTGAGGTTTTTCTTCCTTAGAGTAAGATCTATAGGCTGCCTGCCTGCCTGCCTGAAGGGCTGGTATATCCCTTGTATGGACTAAATTGCTTTTCCTCTCCAGAAGCAGACCTACCTTGTATTCAGCACGGAGCAGTTAGATGTTTTAAACTCACTCCTTGCTCAGAGCAAAGTAGTATTTTCCCACTACTTTCTGAAGCTGCTTCTCCCTTTTTGACATGGCACTTTGTCTCCAAGTAGCCATCATGTACAGATATCATGGCCGCAGAGTAAAGAAATACATCCCAGAGTGCCGTTTCATATAGGCAGTAAAGCTTTTAATGGCTGCTGTAGCAAAGGCACTCACAGAACTTTGCATGCAGGGCGCTGGTGGGAAGGCGCTGAGCTAACGCCGTGATGTCGGTGGAGATACAGACCAAGGCAGGCCTCCAAGAATCATTGATATACTGTAAACTGGGGTAATCTAAAGGTAATTGGAAGTTATTTTCTTTATCTAGGTACAAAACAGCAGAAATAAGGCCTAGGGGATTTTCCTAAGATGTCGTATGTCATGACTTCTTAGAAGCAAAGCAATGCAGATGGCTGTCTCATTGTGAAGTTGATTCATGTCTCAAGATATAAACATTTTGGCTTTTTTTTAAAAATTAAACAAAGATGTACCATTTCCAGTCACATTGTCTGATGAACAACAATGGCCTACATCACAGTGGGTTTACTCTTTTAATATATGAAGACAAATCGGGCACAAGCTGGAACAGAGGAAGTTCCATTCAAATACGAGGAAGAACTTCTTTACGGTGAGGGTGACAGAGTGCTGGAACGGGCTGCTCAGGGAGGTTGTGGAGTCCCCTTCTCTGGAGATTTTCAAGACCCGCCTGGATGCAGTCCTGAGTGATGTGCTCTAGGCAATCCTGCTTTGGCAGGGGAGTTGGACTATATGATCTCTAGAGGTCCCTTCCAACTCTGTCAAATCCATGATTCCGTGTTTTCAAGCAGTGCATCTAGAGAGTTATGAAAAATGCCTGAAGTGGCAAGAGTAGCCGAACTCAGCCTAAACTAAGTGATATCTGCCATGCCTCTCCTTCATCAGCCGGTCTAAACCAGGATGAAAGTTTTTGTTGATGCTGAGCAGCAGGTTGCAGGGCCCTTGGCCTTTGAAGAGTATGCCATTTGCTGGCATGCATTGCTCGATCTGCTGGAGCTGGTGCTGTGCCTGAGCATCCCAGTGGTGATTGGTGCTCAGGCTGCTGAAGGTGGTGAAGAACTGCTGGAGGATGCAGAGGGAGGCAGTGGCAGTCACTTGCTGTGGGTGGTTGGTGTGGAGGAGAGTGTTGGGGAAGGGTGTGTGCTGGTGGTGGCAGGGCTGTGGTGGACTCAGAGCCATGGCCTGAAGGAGCTGGAGGCTGTCCCAGGGGAAGGTGGTATTGTGAGGATGCAGGTGGTGGCAGGCAAGGGTGGTGATGAGAGCTGGCAGGAGGAGCAGGAGCACTAGGGGCGTGTGCCACAGGCATTGCTGTGGGGTTGTGGGTGGTGCTGGGTAGGAGCCTGGTCAGGCTTGATAGTAGTGCTGCTGGGTGGCCAGCTTTATGGGGTGCTGCAGTTTTCCTTTCATCATCAGCATCTAGACAGAATTTCTGTTTCCTTTTTCAGTTTTGCTTTCTGTTTAGTTTCTCCTGAGGGCTTTGTTGTGCTTGTCAAAGTTGTGAGCAGGAGGTGGCCACAAGGAAGGGGAGCTGGTTCTTTCCCGTGACTGCTGTCAGGGTGCAGGGGGAGCCCGGATCCTGTGCTGTTCAATGGGGGATGTGAAAGCGCAGCAGCAGAGGCTTTTGGGGCAGCTCTACTGGGGATGCATTTCAGGATTTCTTTTTTGTCTCTTTCTTGCTTGGTTTCTCTGCCTACCAACATCGATTTTTCTTATTGCACGCTCTGATTTTTTTTTTTTTGTCAGTCTTTCTTCCCCCCCCCCCTTTCTCTATAGCATCTGCAACTTTGCTGGTGGAAGAGTTTTTCCTCTCTCTGCAAATATCTTGCAGAACGTTCCCCCCAAGAGTTATTTGTCCTCAGTGTGTTTGTATTTATAAATAAATGCATAAATGTTGCAACTATTCATGCAATGATTGTGGTTTCTAGATTTGGGGGTTTTTATTGTGTTTTGAATTTGTTGTAGAAATTAGGCAACATTAGATGTATGGGAGGCAGGAGCTGGTGGGAATATTTGTCTTTTGACATGCTGGTCTGTTTACATCTAGAAAGTGAAAGTGGACAAAGTTGCCAGTGCAATTTGTCACTGCTTCCTGGGAAGCTTCCAGCAGTGAAAGGTATCGATGGCTGCTGATACAGCAAGAATGAGGGTTTCCCCTGAGGGTTTGGGGGGTTCTCTTTTAATTTAACTCAATTTCTTAATGCGTATGTTGATGCTGTAAATTCTTGGTATTGGGTTTTTGTTTGTTTGTGGGGTTTTTTATTTATATTTTTGTGTTTATTACATTGAGATGTGATATCTTTTTTGTTAATCTGTTGCAGGCTGCTTGTGTAGTGGAGATCTTAAAAATGTCTATGGTGTGTGTCGTGGTTTAACCCCAGCTAGAACCACACAGCCAATTGCTCACTTCCCTCCCCCCAAGGGTGGGGGGGAGGAGAAGAGAGGAAAAAAGGAGGGAAAAGAAAGAAAAAAAAAACCTCGTGGGTTGAGATGGAGACAGTTTAATAGAAACAATCCTCGTGAGACTTGTGCTCTAGACCCCTCACCAGCTTAATTGCCCATCTCTGGACATGCTCCAGCACCTCAATGTCTTTCTTGTAGTGAGGGGCCCAAAACTGAACACAGCACTCACCAGTGCCAAGTACAGGGAGATGATCACTTCCCTAGTCCTGCTGGCCACACTAGTTCTAATACATGCCAGGATGCCGTTGGCCTTCTTGGCCTCCAGGGTACACTGCTGGCTCATGTTCAACCTGCTATCGACCAATACCCCCAGGTCCTTTTCTGCCAGGCAGCTCTCCAGCCACACTTCCCTAAGCCTGTAGCATTGCATGGGGTTGTTGCAACTCAGGTGCAGGACTCAGCACTTGGCCTTGTTGAACCTCATACTGTTGGCCTTGGCCCACTGATTCAGCCTGTCCAGATCCCTCTGTAGGATCTGAAGCCTTCTGTAGGAAGGATCTGAAGGATCTGTAGAGCCTTCCTAGCCTCAAGCAGATCAGCACTCCCACCCAACTTGGTGTCATCTGCAAACTTCCTGAGGGTGCACTTGACCCGATCACCCCGATCATTGATAAAGATATTAAAGAGAACAGGCCCCAATACTGAGCCCTGGGGAACACCACTTGTGACTGGCTGCCAACTGGTTTGAACTCCATTCACCACTGCTCCCGGGGTCTGGCCATCCAGCCAGTTTTTCACCCAGTGAAATGTATGCCTGTCCAAGCCATGAGCAGCCAGTTTCTCCAGGAGAATGCTGTGGGAAATGGTGTCAAAAGCTTTACTAAAGTCCAGGTAAACAACATCCACAGCCTTTCCCTCATCTACTGAGTCATCTTGTCATAGGAGGAGATCAGGTTAGTCAAGCAGAACCTGCCTTTCATAAACCCATGCTGACTGGGCCTGATCACCCGGTTGTCCTGTAGGTGCTGCGTGATGGCACTCAAGATGATCTGCTCCATAACCTTCCCGGGCACTGAGGTCAGACTGACAGGCCTGTAGTTCCCCGGATCCTCCTTCTGGCCCTTCTTGTAGATGGGTGTCACATTTGCTATCTTCCAGTCAACTGGGACCTCCCTGGTTAGCCAGGACTACTGATAAATGATTGTCGTGGTTTGGCCTCAGATGGCAACAAAGAACCACGTGGCAGCCGCTCGCTCAGACCGGAGCCCCCACCACCACCACAGCCGGGAGGGGAAAATGGGAAGAAAAAGGCAAAACTCGTGGGTTGAGACAAAGGCAATTTAACAGAACAGCAAAGGGAACAAGAAACAACAACAGCAACAATAACACTGACAGAGGAATATACAACCACGATTATGATACCACCACTTGCCTGACCGCACCCGGGACGCTCCAGCCAGCTCCGCTCCCCTGTGGTGACTTCCCCTCCCTCCCCTTCCCCAGCTAGCTCTGGCTACTGTCTGGGCCTGGCTCACATGGGATGGAATACCTGTGTCCCTGCTAGGTCCTGGGGAGAACTAACCCTATCCCCGCCAGACCCAGGACAATGATGGACAGTGGCTTGGTGACCACTTTCACCAGCTCCCTCGGTACCCTTGGGTGGATCCCATCCGGCCCCATAGACTTGTGTGTGTCTAAGTGGTGTAGCAGCTTGCTAACTGTTTCCCCTTGGATTATGGGGGCTTCATTTTGTTCCCTGTCCCTGCCTTTCAGCTCAGGGGACTGGGTACCCTGAGAACAATTGGTCTTACTATTAAAGCCTGAGGCAAAGAAGGCATTAAGTACCTCAGCCTTTTCCTCATCCTTTGTCACTATATTTTCTCCCCGCATCCCATAAAGGATGGAGTTTCTTCTTAGCCCTCCTGTTGTTGTTCGTGTATTTATAGAAACATTTTTTTATTGTCTTTTACAGCATTTGCCAGATCAAGTTCTAGTTGGGCTTTGGTCCTTCTAATTTTCTCCCTGCATAGCCTCAACTCAATCTTTGTAGTCTTCCTGAGTGGCCTGCCCCTTTTCCCAATGGCCATAAACTTTCCTTGTCTTCCTGAGTTCCAGCCAGAGCTTTTGGTTTAGCCAGGCTGGTCTTCTTCCCCGATGGCTCATCTTATAGCACATGG
>JAOXJK010000032.1:56444365-56471720 GCA_025774025.1 Xenus cinereus
GTGATGTGCTCTGGGCAATCCTGCTTTGGCAGGGGAGTTGGACTAGATGATCTCTAGAGGTCCCTTCCAACTCTGACGACTCCATGATTCCGCAATCTGAGGACCAGCAACTGGGAAGTGAGGACCGGTCTCCCCGTCCTCTCCTCAGTGGCTTTCCATGCCTCTGACAGCAGAACAGAAATCAAAACCTGAACGGCGTGAGGGTCCTGTCCCAAAGCTGGGACTGGGGGCAGGCGATGGGCAGAGCGGGCAGGGCTCAGCAGGGCAGGCTGCCCCACAGCGGAGATGGGCGATGGGCTCCCCCACCCACCAGCATCCATCCCATCAGGAGCAGAGCCCAAACACCCCTACCAGCTCCCTGCATGCCCGATATACCCCCAGCACTGGTTTACTCTGTTCCTATCCCCCCTGCAGTGCTTGCCCATGCAGGCACAGCCACGCAGCCCCCCCAGCCATGCCCAGGCTCCCCTCCTGCCTGGCCCTCCGCCTGCCGCGTACCAGATTCCAGTTCCCAGAACTGCTCTCCGGGGCCAGGGCGAGCAGAAAAGTAGGATTTCTTGACACTGCTCCGTCTAATGCTGGAAGAGAGACCGGCCAGGCAGAACTGGTGGGCCCTGAAGATAGCTTAACGCCAGCTCTTGCCGAGCGCCTTCCTCAGCTACAAAGTGTTGCAGCCAAAGCATGACCCAAAATCCCAACAAAGCCTTTTTTTTTTTTTTCTCTCACAGCTGCCTGTTGAATATTGTTTCATATTTATGACCATGTTCAGTACAGATCGCCCAGCTCCCTGGTCGGTGATGCCTGTCATGGTCCTGAGGGCCAGTGGGAGCTGGTGCTGCCAGCATCCTCTGCCTGCCTCTGCAGGAGCTTTCCCGGGCTCCAGGTGACCCCAATTAATGTCTTGGGAGCACACCCAAGGGCAAGGAGCAGAAATCCTACCAAGGGCAAGGAAAATAAATCCATTTCCCCCCCCAACAATTTTTAAACCCAGCATAGAACATACCAGACAGACCTTACTTCATGCAAGACGTTTATTTCCATTCTGGTGAGCTTTACACTAAAAAGCGAGGCCTGAATTTGCCCCAATTCCAGTTTACTTGAGTTAGGAGTTACGGTTGTGAGCTGGGCAGAACTTCAGCAGAATTACGTGTTTGTTCAGTCTCATAGAGTCTTGGTTAATTAGGCAATGAAAGGTACAGTTTATAATCAGGATAATAGGAATAGCTATATCACAGTAAATTAGAGGGATACTCCTGGGATATTAGCAGAGTAAGATGCCAGTATCTGTGGTGGTTTGGGAAAGTTGTGTTTTACCTCTAAAAAAATCCTTTGCTAATAGCGGTAAAGTTCATGTTGTCAATTTCATAAGATAACATCTATTTTCTAAGCAGCACATAAATTTCTAATATGGTCTCCATACTAATGAACAGCTATGAATCCTTCCATACTGCAGGCATTTGTGTATCCTCCTCTATAAAAAATAATGCTGATTTGGGGATCAGTGACCATTAAATGTAAAAGAAAGCCTTATGTTGTGGGAGTTTTTCGTTTCAACTACATGATTATAAAAGTAAGCTTGCAGGAAATTTGGAAGTGCAATGTCTCTGAGGCAAGAGGAACCTTTTGTGGAACACAGGATTTTTGAAAATGAGTATAAATGGCAGAGTTAACCCTTTGTATTTTTGAACTGGGCTCGCCTATGGATATTCATCCATTAAAGGACATTCAGCATAGCTCTGATCTTGATAGTGGCTGCCTGATTGATACCTGTGAAATACAAAGTGTTTCATGCATGCTTTAGTGCAGTGAGGGGAAGGAGCTCAGGTTGAAGCTGCATCACCACAGTTTTTAAACCACAACCTCACTGCTCTGACAACGCACATAATTTTGATGTGTGAACATAGTACCATGAAGCTTCTTATCAACATGACCACTGTGCTACTGGAAGTTCAGACCACTTCAAAGGAGGCTGATAAATTTCCATAAAAGTGTTGCCAGCCCATAATCAGATGGCCAAGAGTTCCCAGTTGCACCAAAGATAAAGACTGATTATATTAACTTGTCCTCGTTTAAACCGTGCAGTCCTACTGAAATCAGCAGTACCCACATGTATTAATATGAGTCCTTTGTCTGCAAGAGCTGTTTTTCTGGCAGTCCGCAGATTTAGGGATTTTCTTAGTTTCTGTTTCAAAGACTGGAAATGAAAAGAGCAAAACATAAAACAAAAACTCAAAGGACTCCATGCCATTTAGATTGGAGTTATTTTTCTTTGGCAAGCCAAATACTGCCTTTGGCCTTTATGTGACTTTTTCAAAGTCATAATCTACAGTTTCCTCTTCTAAAATTCAAAGGCAGTGCCTATTGTTGAGATACCATGCTCATACCCAGTTGCTTCTAAAGCAGCTCTGCAAAAAATACTCTATAATTTTTCCAAATCTGGAAACTGAACATTTGTTTTATGACTTGTTCCCACCAGGAAAGATCCAAATCAAAACCCTCCTCCCACCTCAATTTTGCATTTTCCCTTTTCCATGGCTGCCTCACTGGTGCAGGCAGCTGCAAGCTCCAAAACATGGACATTTAATGTAAGCTGGAAAGGTTTTGCACCATAGGAGAGCTAATTAAAGTTACTTTGTAGTGAAAAAAATGTCATAGAAACATCCAATTTAACTGAGGGGATGGAGAAAAAGTAAAAACCAAAAAAAAACCTTGTTCTAAACTTCCTTTGTAGAGAAACTATCAAGAAGATTCAGAAGTTTTCTGTAATTTCATCTAGTTTCCTTTCCCCTTGCCTCTGATTTATTCAATTAAAGGCCAGAAAGCCCCTCTTTGCCAGCTTTGCTCATCTTAGTTGGTTAACGTAGTTACCATCTGTGTTTAACTAATGGGTACTGTCTTTTTCTGGTTTTCTTTTTTCTGTTTTTGGTTTTGTTGGTTTTTTTCTTTTTTTCTTTTTTAATGGAAATGTTATTTCAGAAAGCCCTTCACCTTGACAGGAGGACACCTGGGAATGAAGGATCTGCCTTCATCCTCAGCAGGTTGCTGCCAACCATCCCCTGGTAGAAGTGCCTGCCCTTCTCCCAGCTTCCAACGCCTGGCTGAGCAAAGCCGGAGCTCCGTGCCAGGCAGGGCTTGAGAAGTGATATGGCAATAACGGCGTTGCACAGCACCTGCCCTACAGCACTCGGGGACGGGATGGGACTAATTTGGCCAGGCACAGCGTTGAGCAGATGTAATTGCTGCTCCTCCTGCCCGAACCTGTGGGTGAAGGTAGCGCCAAAATGTCAGACAACTGCTACAGCAGACCCTGCCGTCCCTATAAGCCCTGCATAGTGGTTTAATTTTTACAGTTGTTTACTTAAAGGCTTCATTTTTAATAACTCTGAGAGGAGGATCAAAGCAAAGCGGTGGAGCCTCTAGCATTTTCTCCTGCTTCCTTTCTGTACTGGCACACAGAGATGAAGAAGGTATTTCCGCAAAGTCATGACTCAAGTATAAAAATAAAATTTACATTTATCATATTTGGAGGCAGCCAAGGAAAACTGACCTCATGGTATGAGCTCTGAGAAAGCTCAGGAGGGAGAAATTAAAATAATTAGTAGCAATTACTACCAAAATTATGGTATTGAATAGGACAGTGCCTAATAATGAGAGGTTGCAATTACTAATGTGCCCTTCTGTATGCTCATTTGTCTTCTCAGTATTGTAGTCATTTGTGTTGTCCCCTCGCCCAGCAGGATCCCCAGCACCACTTTTCTTTCCCTTTTATAAGAAGATCACCACAAACAAGGGTTCAACATGCTCAGAGCAGCAGTTCTGAGGGCTTGAAATAATATGGTCTTTTATTTCAGTCTCTCTGTAAAAGCAACTTTACTGCATCTGAGCATCATTGTCTTTCACTTTATCATGTTACAAGGGAATGTGGTTAAAAGGTGAGCAAAATTGAGTTAATTCAGATTTTCACCAAAAAAATGGAACCAGAACCAAACTTCCCATTCTTCTTCAGGCACTTAGGCTTTGTGTATGCTAAGAAGGTTTATCAGTGGATTTTATTGATGGAACTAGTTCGAGGTACCAATGGAGCTAATATAGATACGACAACAAGAAACCCTTTCAATGTCATCACAGTGCAAAAATGCTTGCACAACAGTAATATCCACATGAGTATTTTTATCCAACTAGCCATCCTGATAAAACTAATACATGTATTTTTGGATCTCCAAACTTGAAACTCAAGAGGGCCTTGAGAAGTCACCTACACCATCTGCCTACTCTGATAAATTTCTACAGATGTATGGTAACTTGGATTCCTAACCCTCTGTAATTTGGTCAAATCAGCACAAAGGCATTTTGTTACTTCAAAATTCTTAATCAAAAAAAGGCATTGTGGGTCAACCCTTTCTTCTTTAATCAAAATGTTTTCTTTCAGCACAAATACAAAAGTAAACTTCAAAATGTAACATTAAAATGATAAATTACATGACTCTATTCCAGAAATTTCATAACGCATTATATCAACTCTATTTAAGCCATTTTTCACAGCCGGATCTCATTCAAATCAATATTATCTTGAAGGACGTTTTGATTTCAACATCACAGCATTTTCCAGAGGACAAGTATTTAAAAAAGTGTTGACCATATTAATTATTTCTTGCTTTAGCTGAAAGCGGACATAGCATTAAAAAAAGCCACAATGAGCATAGTACATTATGTTGTTTAAAATCTAGAGATAACAACAAAGTTTTTTAAAAAATCTATGAGTCCACTGCAAGTTCTTCCCAGGCCAATTAACTAGCTGATAGGGTCTAGACAAACAGCAAACTTCCTCCCTTTCATTAGGGGACAGACAGAAGTCCTCGTATAGATCCAGATGTGCCAGCTGAATCGTCCACACCTAGAGGCTACAGTCTCTACCAGAGGGCTGGCAGAGCAGTCTATCAGAGCACTCCGATTTACTTCAGGAAAAATCAATTAAGTTAATTTAAGTGACTTTAACTGGGAAATTGTTGGGGACAGTAATCACCACTGCAGACAGTGAGGAGTACACGAGAACGGCAAGTTCTTCCATCTACACGGTTGTAGCAAAGTGGGCACCTCTCCATTGCTTCAGCGTCTGAGCCAAAACCCGCCCAACTCAACAAGATTTCCTGACTTTAAAAAGTAGAATCTAACTCTTGTTCAATCTTTGGCTATGAAATAATGCTTCTCTCAGCATTTCTTTATCACCCATTTCTATATATATATAGAAATATATTTTGTTGCCTGGGCACTGTTATGATGGAGTGACCGGGACCAAAAGAGAATGTCTTGATAAAGTCAACATTGCGTGTCTGAATCAGTACTACAGGAAACAACAAATGTCACTCTGCTGCGTCTGCCACTTCAGCACCACTCCAAAGGTCACTAATTCCTCAGGAAGCTGCCATAAATAGCCTGCCTCTCATACAGAAATGTTCTGCCAAAATTTTAACTCAGATTCGCCTTATATTTTCACCTTCAGTCATCAATACTTTTTGACAATCCTTCACTAGAGCACACTTTCCGTCTTAACACCTTATTAATTCCATGGCTACGTCTTTCCCCACACTCCCACAGTAATTGCAGGACTCCCACTCAAGTTTCGCTGACACCGAGAAGTGTTTTTCACCCTAACTAGGCAGAAAACTCTCTTTATAGTGACATAGCTCCTGTTGACAGAGCTGTGCTTCTGCCTGTTCCTCCCCAAAAGTTGAACTGCGCCAGAAAAGATGTGCTTCTGTGTTAGTTTAAACAGGATCCACACTAGTGCTTTTGCCAGGACTGAAATGCTGCAGGGGAAAAAAAAAAATTTACATCCAAACCCAGTAGTTCAATCCAAACAGAGGTTTCCCATGTGAGATCCGGCCTCGGTTAAGCATCAGCTTTGTCTCCACTCCTCTCGCACAGGCACCCTTGGTGGGAAACACAAAAAAATATCTTCTATGAGCACTAATAGAAATAGGGCACCTTGTAGTATCGTTTTCTACCCACAACAGCCTATGCACGTGAGGAAATGAATAATCTCAGGAGAAAGAAGGCTGATCTTCTTGCATATATACCAGCTGAACTACCTATTTCAACGGAAAGTACATGCACGTGTGTGCGTGTGCATGCAAGATACAGAGAGAGAGGAAGCACAAGGGAGAAAACACTGTGTCTACAAGCCTTACTGCTCAACATTGCAGTACTGGGATCCAGCTAGACGTCCCCCAGCTGGAGAAACCTCCCTCATCCACTGCCTGGTGGAACCGCTATAAAAATAAATAAATGCTGAAGGGCTGTCTTCTGCACGTCGCTGCTTTGTGACCTCCGTGGGTAAAGATGACTCTACCGCAGCCAGCACAAGCCTCCAAAGGTTATGGAGGATGCTTTCAAAGAGGCGAAATGAGCACAGTAAGCCTAGCAAACACTGGAAAACATTACTGGGCAGCACAGTAAACACTGAGCCGGAATAAGTGGAGGGCTTTGCTTCAGGGAAAATACTGTGAGTAAAAGAGAAGACAGATGAAAGCAGCTGTTCGGAAACCTCTTAATCAGATGTAGGCATATCTTCAGAATATGATAAAACAAGGACATGAATCCCATATCCTGCCCTCCTCTCAATCAAACGTGAACCTGGTTGGTTCAGAAATACAAAGGCTTAGAAGGAATTAGAGGATCTCACTGGATGGACCAGGTATTTAAGACCAAATAATTATCCTCAAAAAAAAAAAAACCATTGAAGATGCTTCTTTGAAATATTTCATACAGCCTTTTCATGCTCACAGAAATGTATACCACTGGAAATAATCTAGGGGATAAAACTCAAGACATAAACCCTAAAAAGTATGCTACCCAAGGGATGAATACTGTAATTATATAAAACCTGTTATGCTACTTAATAATGTGTAGCCTACCTGGAATCAATAGGACTAACTCAGGAGGCAGAGAGAAAAATCTGTACCTTAATTTCTTTTCTTACTTAAATTAAAAGGCCCATTTTCTGTAGGATTTTCAAGGTCCTTGTAATCTTCAGACTTACCCTTGAATTCTTCATTTTCTTCTGCTACTGAGCAAAGTCTTGTCTTCAAATTGGCAGCTTTGAACTGTTCCCTCGATGAATGATTGCAGCATCTTAAAGCCAGCAATGAAAACAGCAGCAGTTTAGGTGGAAAGCAGAACATGAGTAACAAGTAAATGCATCATGTAGTTTCTACTGTCATATTGCCCCTCCCTTACTAAAGGCCCCGTTTCCACACCCTTCGTCTTCATCCCACAATTACTGATGTATTTTCTTCTTGTTTCTCTTTTTTCCAGGAATGCTGCTAAGGTACGAGGTGCTTTTTTGGGACGGCAAGATCACAGTGGGAAGACCTGAGCTCATTTCTCAAAATGACCAAGCCCATATTAAAAATACCCTCACATGCATCTCTTCACCCTATATTTCTATTCATTTCTGTTCTATTTCCCCTGTTGAATCTGGGTAAGGTACTGGAAAAATTAGCTGAACAGGCAGAAAAGGTTGAATGTGCTTATTTAAAGTTCATCCCTGTATTCAGCTTTGGTATCTGAGTTTTGCTGACTCGGGTCTGCTGATTGAGTGGCTAACTTGAAACTTGTCAGCCAGCGTTTAGTCACAGGTAAGACTTTTGTCCAGTTGAGTCAACTCTCACTCACCAAAAGCTTTGAAAGTAAGAATTATGGTCTACGCTTAGAAAGCTGCGTAGACATCTCCTACTCAGATTAGATGCAGCGTCCCACCGCTAGGCAGCTAAGCCCTCTGTGTTATATGGTGAGTACTTTGGCACGGCATCTACGGCTCTACTGCAGCTGCCAGCCAGTAGAAAAAGACAAAAATATGTCTTAAATCTCACCTTCAAGGTGGTCCTGCCAAGCATGGCATCACAGACTTTTTTTTTTTTTTCTAATTTAGATATTTTTGTGTTTCCTTGTAAGACAGAACAAGGTGGGAATGCTGTGCCACTTCCACGTATGCACCAGAAGAAAAATGGCCATAACTGATGACCTAGCTAACTGATGAGAGTATCAATCAAGGATGCTGAAGACCTATGCTCTAATTTCCTACCTCAAAATTGTTCATGTGTTGTATAAACAAGCTGTGGAGCGGGGAGCAAATCCAAGCCTCCTTTCACCTAAGCAGATGCTATGCTGGTCTTATTGGGCAAGAGAGTCTCATCGAGGCTTGCTATCTTTCTGGTTCAATAACTGCTGAATTCTTCTTTGAACAGTAGCACAACTTCAAAAAGTGTTGTGGATGGTGCCTGCACCACAGAGCTGCCCGTGGATCTAATCCTCTTGAGGTGGTAGGAGCTTGAGTCCAAGGAGGAGACCATCAAGGCCATGCAGACATTGCCGACATTTCCCTGACTCACATTAAGTGCTTCTGAGAACCCAGCCCTTGAAAATTGACCCAGAGACCATTAGGGAGCCAGCAAAGTGCCTGGTGCATGGATTGATGTTTTCTGAGAACCGCTGCAAAGGAAGTAGGCGGCTGCATCTGCCAGCTGCAGGTTTTTTTCAGACCCTGCTTTCAAGCCCAGGGTGAATGTTGTTGAAATAATCGAATAGGTGGGCAGCAGAGTCACCCGACTGGGACAGGTCCCAACTGGAAATGATGGGACGCATTGCATTTTGCAGGCAGGGGATCCTGTGTCAGCTGGGCTTATAGGCAGCCTCATCCCTTGCAGGCTCCTCTAAAGTGCAATGCAGTTAATATTGCAAGTAAACCGGGATTCTGGTTGCACAGCGAGAGGAATGTGTCCAACTGGCAGGGAGAATAAATACTTCTCCGAACAGGCAGTAATCAGTTAACATTACTCTAAAACAAACATTGAGAAAGCACAGCACTTTAGCAATTAAAGGTCCAAATTTGCAAAATTAATTAGTGTTTCCCACAGCATAGCACTCTACTTATGAACAGCTCTATTGTAAATGTATGATGCTCTAATATGAAAAGAGAGCATTCTTATGTTAATTATCTAATTAACTAATCTGGGCACAATTAGCAGCTGAAACAGCACAGCATTACACTCTCTTCCTTCTTCCCTTCCGGATTCAAGATTGCCTTTAAATATGTACTTTCAAGTGGCAGGGGACCCTGGTGATAGAGCTTGCTACCACGTTAACCAGACCTTGGTGCCAGCAGAAGTTCCAGTGGGCAGGCACTGAAACAGGAGAGACAGAAATATCTTTGGCACGTTATTTAGGAGAGGCAGAGTCAGCTATTTAATCTCACCCCCAAAGTTAGCCTGCCCTCCAGGGAAGCCATCCTTGTCACTTCACAGAAAGTCAGCATGAAGTGCTGGAGAACACAATAGGCTGCTTCTCTGCCCCTTTGAAAACCCAACGCCACTTGACAAGACCTCCCTGACACCAGTATTTTCCAAAGGATGGCTCAGTGGCTGTTTCAGAGGTCTGAAAAAAGAGTCTCATTCAATTCTGCTTTGCTGCCAGGATAGCTGTTGACTTCACTAAAGTTTACAGTGGGAGGAAGAGAAGAACGAGAGAAACTGTCTGCAGATCCCTGACAAGAACATACCAGAGAGAAGTACATTTGCTGAAAACAGCCATCAGAGGAGGGCTTAGACAGTGTCTCGGTCCTTCCTCACCTTTTATTACAATGATCCTAAAACAGGGGGAAAAATGTAAAGTAAAATGTAAAGTAAAATATTTACTTGGACATTTTCATATTTGTACATCTCCACTTCTGCTTTATATGACATTTTTATTTAGGAAAATGATTGTATGTTTAGTAATTAAAAAAAGGAGAAAAAGGTAGCATAAGCTGAAAATGACAAGTTCTATAGTAAGTCATATGAAATGTTGATCAATCTAAACCATTTCTGTTTTCTTACTTTTGGGGTTTTTTTGCTTTTAGAGTTCTGTTTGGGTTTTAGTTCCTTTTTTTCTTTTTTTTTTTTTTAATATGGTCAGGAGGATTTTCCGTTAAAAAATAGTTTGGGTAGATCTACTGTAATGTTCCCCCTTTCCCACTTTTCCAGTGCTCTCTAAGAAGGAGAGGTGTAGTCACACAGGGGTCACCAGGGTAGGTCATCTAGTCCAACTACAGCAAGACCAACTAATCAGCTTTCTCAGGACTTGTCCCATTGAGTCCTGAGCAACTCCAAGGATGGAGACTCCAACACCTCACCAGCCAACCTGCTCCACCTTTTGCTGCTCTCACAATGAAAATAATTTCTTAATAGCTAACTGAAATTTCCTGTCTTCCAAGTTGTGTCTGTTGCCTTCTGCCCTTTCATTGTGTGTCATTGACTCTTCCTCTAAGAGTCCGGATTCATCTTTGTAGCCTCCTGATAGGTAGCTGCAGGCAGCAATGAGACCTCCCTTCATTTTCCCTTTCTCCAGACTAAAGTAAGGCAGCTGCCTCAGCCTCTCTCTCTACACCACTTGCTCCAGCCCCCAACTACCCTGGTGGCCCCTCCGTTGGACTTGCTCCAGCTAGTCAATGTCTTTCTTGTACTAAGAAACACAAAACTGGACTCAGGACTCCACCCAACCTCTGGCCAGTGCTCAGTTGAGGAGAATGATCACTTCTGACAGCCTGCTGGCTGCACTCTTGCTAACACAGAGATGCTTTGGTTTCGGGAGTTTCCAATATGGCATTCTGCTGGACAGGTTCTGAGAAACCTGAGCTAATATTGGGGCTGGCCTGGACTTCACAAAGCAGGGGTGTAGTAGGGCATCTCCATATGTCCCTCCAACTTAAGCTGGCATGTAGATCTGTGCAGCTCCTCAGCGAGCTGCAGTCAGAGGCACAGGATCCAGTCCCTGCACACAAGAATATATCTACATGGACCAGCACGGACTTTGCCCAGACTCTGAGCACTCCAGACTGATCCCTGCTCCATCCCAGGGGCCACAGCACGCCCCGAGTGAATAAATCCCACAGGGTGAAAGAATGAGTCATCTCAGTAACAGCATTGCACTAATGAAACTCTAACACAGCCAGCCGAAAGCTGGCTTGCACGCCCCCGGGTCCAAGAAGAAGCGCTCACATTTGTCAATATTCATCCGAGTAGACATAAACAGAGCCTGAAACCATGAACAGCCCATGTGCAATGCAGGAAAAAAAAGGAAAGCTAAAAAAAAAAAAAGGAAAAAAAGAAGAGAGAAGAGAGAGAAGAGTATTCCCAGATACCGTCACTGGGTCAGGTATCCAGTGTGTAAGCCAGCTCTTACTTAAAACTCTCTCTTACTCCATATGTTAACTTGTTTACAGGGGTAAACCCTGTAAACAATGTGCTTCTGGCATAACAGCTAAGCTAGGAAAGGACTCACCACATTATATCTCCTTGTGGAAGGAGGCTGATTCTTCCAGGACCTTAAAATGTAGTGCTGGGCACCTATTTTATGTTATTAATAACTTTTGCCAAAATGAACCATCATTCTTGGCTCTTAAATATTGACTCATGAATTGGCCACACAAATCGCTGCATCCAATAACCTCTATAAGCAAAAAAAAAAAAAGAATAAACTACTTCAACCATATAAAATTCCACCGTACCAAGAATTAGCCACAACTGACTGATACAATGACAAAGAGAACTGCCTGCCTTTGCTGTGGGATACATCAGGATACTTAATATATGCTACCAGGTGCCACCACATTTCTGTGTGTTTAAGCCTTGCATGATTTGTATAGTTCCATAAGAACCCTTCTGAAACTTTCCCGCTGTCTCAGAAATGACACCTCATGACCGTGATGTACTCTGGGTATCATTACTACACTATTCCTAACGTAAAATATTTGGGTTTGTAGAGCCTTTTCTTTACAATCTGTAATGAGCCCAGATACCTACCAATTCTCTAGTCAAACAGAGAAGTCAAAGCAACCTCCTGCCTGACCTCAGCTAGGAAAACATTACTTCAGAGGGTGGTTCTTGCACAATACAGCGGGGCTCAAATGTTCATGGTGGCCCCCAAACACCATGTGAATAATTGCCCTACCTACACATGTGATAAGACCGTAGTGAGTGTCCTGGCGAATGCATTATAAAATGTATTTATTTAGGGAAATTCTCACTGCTTTTGGGGAACCCACAGCCCACGGGTGCTTTATGGGCACAACAGCCAAATTTCAGTCATGGTTACAAGAATTTGGGAAAAAACCAATTTTTCAAGCTAGAGGCATTCAGTCGTATGCCTTAGTGTGGATTTTACCACTGTACAGAGCCTCTTGAGTTCCACCAAGGAATTGCAAGGATTGTAGAGCTCCCAGTAAGGCATTTGTTTACAGACAGAAAGCCTGATTTTTGTCTGGAAACAGCCATTTCAGAATTTCTTCCTTATCCACGCAATTATGGAAAATATGTAGAAAAACAGCATCCTGTGACTTACATTACAAATTGCTATTAAGTAACAATGTTTGAATTTTGCTATGCTGAGTGCAAACTTTTATCATCGAGCCAGAGGAAAAAAATTTTATCAGATATACATATGAGATACTCATGACCTGCTTATGGAAATCCCACTAGCTGGAAAAAAAGACACCGTGCAGTGTTAATCGGACACTCGATTTTCTGGTTTATTTCTTGAGTGTAAGTTTTGCCTTGATGTTTTCTTGGTAAAGATCTTCTTGGTGAAATAAGTCATGAAAGTACTGAAATTCATCCTCTTTGGGGACATCTAAATGAGTGTTTCCAAATTCCTTACATTAACACATCAATAGAATTTGTTACAAATATTACGGGTTTGTGCCAGAAAGTTTATAGCAAGATGCTGGCTGGCTACCAAACCACTAACCCTCGAGGACTGGCTTAGGGACAATTCAGTATGTTATTTAATGAAAGAGAGTATATGGCCTGTGAAGGCCTGGAAGACTTATTTCACAACGTGGCTTGCTCACCCGGAGACCTCGCTTGGCAGCTCCGGCGCAGAGAAGGATCCCCACCCAGGCCAGCTATGCTGAGACCCGACCATCGTCTGAGCAGCTGACTCTCCTATTTGGCCCAAATTGCCACGAAATTGCATTCAGACCTGCTGTTTTCAAATGACATGCCTGGGCACCACCCTTTATATAGGACGGAGCGCCGATGCCCGGCTCCCATTCAGCAAGCATTTATGAAGGGCACGAGCTGTATTTTAGTGGTAAAGTTAAAATTCTGGTAATGCTCACTGATACTCCATTTTAGGGTTTGGGATTTTCTCCTCTTTCTAAGAGGAAGATCAATACTATACTTTCCTCCCCCATACTGTCTTTCATCCTAAAATACTTCCCAGTTTAAACAGATGAGTTTACGGTCA
Organism: Xenus cinereus; assembly: GCA_025774025.1. NCBI lineage: Eukaryota > Metazoa > Chordata > Aves > Charadriiformes > Scolopacidae > Xenus > Xenus cinereus. The sequence goes on from JAOXJK010000032.1 coordinate 56,457,647, forward strand.
TTTTTTTTTTGAGCCTTTTCCCAAGCCACGGGAATACAGAAGCACTGGGGTGTGATGTGCAGAGCATCACTGCTTTTTAATTGAAGCTGGGAAGGACTGAATATTGCTTTTACCTGGAACTACAAAGGTAATTAAAATAGCTGGAACATCAGGTTAATTAAAACCCCTCTCTGACGTAGGAAGACTGTTACTGAGTCCAGATGATCAAATCCCTCTTTTAAGATCATCCACGTAAAGCACTTTTTTTTTTATAAAAAAGGCATTACTACTTTTTTCTTTTTTAAAAAAAAATAGTGTTCACATCCTTACAAAGTGTTTCTGGACTCAAAAGAGACGTTTGTGCATGCTGGTTCTTCGCGCAAGCTAACAAATGTATTTCTGTAAAATTCTGTGCCCTTAAACTATTACATACCCCCACACCCTCCCACCACCCCCAAACGCTCCTCTTTGTTTTAAGGTTACAACTGAGTTAGTTTGAGGATTATGTTCAGCACAGAGCAAAAACAGTGTCAAGGGCCTGATGAGCACGTGGGAGGCCGTTATTGACGAGTTATCATGTAATCACCTTATGGAGGCGTGCATCTTGCCCTTCTCCTGCCTTTGAGGACTGACATATCCTTGGCTTCTCAGAGGTTTCATGGCACTTTCAAAAACTATCTTATTAATTATTCTTTAACGTCTGCCACACTCAGACCAAGGACTTTCCTGACTGACAACAGCAAGCCTAGCGAAGACTGTCTTGAAATCTTCTTCAGATTTGAGACATAAGTCAGGGACATTGTGTACTGAAATGAGCAAAATGACTACCAAAACCTCCAGGACAATGGAGCAACCTTCAGCAACCAGAAGGCAGAAAGTGCAGCTCTCCTCGTCTAGCAATTCACATTCAGAGTAGCCGCCTGCCTCTTTTCTCTCCACTGCTAAATGAAATTTGCTGTTATTCTTGTAGTTTAGATAGTACTGGAATAACAGCTCCTTTAAAATACACATGTTCTCCAGAGATGTTCACCACTAAATCTTCTTTGCCTCCATTTCATTAATTAACACTGATACAACAGATGAAGTCATCCATGGGTTTGTGTTCTGCTTTATTGGTGCTTAAGCCACACGTTGATATTAATCTTTTGGAACCAAAACACACCAATAAGCAAGACTGAATATATTTCAGCTCATCTTAGAGCAGCAATTCTCAGTCCCTAACGGGGCAGGGTAATACCTCTTGGGGGATGAGAAAAGCCTCCTAAACATAGCTCCCACTCTGTCCGTCTCCACCACTGAATGTTTTCTCCATGAAAGGATAGTGGTATTTATTTTATGTCAGTAGCAACATGGGGGATGAGATAGGGTGGATGGGACAGGGTTGAAAGGCAATGGCTGCTTGCATGGCGATGACTATCTGACTGGATTAGATTGATTTGATTAATTCTCTTCCTCATCCCTGGCCAACAAGTCAGCGGAACCATTCCAGCCAGCAGAACTTGCTGAACCATGACAGAACTACAGAAAAGGTTGTTTTTTCTCCTCTTGGGGTCTCCCAGACACACCAGCTCAGGTGCGGCCAATTTTAACCCAAGCTGTGGCAAGCTGGGTTGGGAGGGAGATAAGATTTCTGCAAAGTTAGAAGTGGCACAGAGACCAGAGTATTCATGCCTGGGAGAGGGACAGGTTCTGGATAACATCATCGGGAGCAAGCTTGGGTCAAGGGGTGTTGCAAATCCCCACTGGAAGGTATTTGCAGGGTTTGCTAGGGGACAAGGTCAGCTTTGGTGGAGCTTGTTCTCAGGAGGACAGAAGAGACAACAAAGCACAGAGCATTTCGCTCTGTGGGAGCCAAGGGGCTGCAGGCAGATGCAGAACAAGAGCACCAACACGGGAGCAGAAAACCAGCAGAGTCCAAAGTTCTACAGCAAATAGGAAGGGGGAGGTGAGCAACATGTAAAACATGCAAGATGCTAACTTCGGAAGTCCCATTGCGTGTCTGGCTGTGGCAGGCATGCACTTGCAGTACCGGCTTGCAGGGGATCCTCTTTAATCCATTTGTACCATGCAATGAACATTCATACCCTATTCAAATGCTCCTTCCCCATTGCCTACTTAAAATCCACTGTTTTCCCTAATAGACAGGAAGAGTTTGAAAATATTCTTCTGATGCGAATCCAGCAAATCCTGTTCTTCCTCCCACTATTTTGATCACGAGGACATAGCAGTAGGGACAGCCTTGTGACAGCTACTGCCTCATGTGACATGGGGCACACATGTTGCACGAGGCTGTGCCAATGACATATTTTTCCCCACTCTTTCACTCCTACTGCCCAGTAAATCTGCATCTGAGATAAACAGCAGAAGTATTGCTATAGAAATTTCTCTCGGTACCAGAGTCAGACAGAAGTCAGTGGAACACCTATTTTTGTTCATAATTCTTTCCATCTTTATGTCCAATCCAAATTAAATAAATAAAATTGAAAAAAAAAGCCCACCTTGAAAATAATGAAGTCTCTCTTAACCAGTTCAGCCAGTGTCTCCAAAGAGCTGGAAATAGTTAAATTGATATTTATGCAATTCATCCTGACTCTGCAGTCTACCATCACCCAAAAAAAACTTCCCCTTAGAGAAGAGGGGAAGTTTATCTAAGCTGCTGTCTTTGATAACTTCAGTTCAATCCTGAGGCAATACAGATGCCAATTATATGATACACGTACCATACATCTTTAAATTCTCTGTAAAATAATCCCTAAAATAATTGTTACTGTCATTCTAATTAGGTATTGGAAGTACAGCTGACACGTTTCCTTACCTGTTGGTATGAAATTAAACTTTTGGTGTGTTTGGTAATAGGTTAATTCCTCTGTGTGTATTAGGTACAGTACAACAATTGTGGATTTACCCAGGTCTGTAAGTCTTCAATTCCCCTACTGAACACCAGTTTGCCTACGTGGTTCCACATCACCTGAAGTTTTAAAGCAAATGTTCATCTCCCTCCTCTTCTTCACTTTACATTAGGGCTGCCTTTGACCATCTGGGTTTTTACTAAATTCTTTGTGCCAGTTAATATTATGCAATCACTTGTCCTTTGTACAAAAAGCTAAACAAATAAAAATTCTAATTTTGCTCTAAAGGAAGAGGATTTTTAAAAGACATTTGAATAATTTTCATAAGGCAGAAAACATTTAGTCTTTCAAGCTGTAGAGTCTGGTCATCAGAAGACTAAGGCAACAGAAAACAGTTGAGGCACTTTTTATAATACAACCAAAGAGGTTTTTCAAACCCTGCTATCCAAACGAAGTCAACTTACCCAGCTTTAAAAAGTACCATTTTGCCTAATCTATTAATTGTGTCAACAAGTCTGTTGGATATCTCAATTAAGTCACCTCCATGTTAATGTCACCCTTGCTACCATGGATGTCACCAGTGTATATCTCAGTACCCCTCCCCAAAGTGGCATCATAACCTCTTTAAGTAAGCCCAGAGAAAATAAGCACTAACCAGAATTTCAGCTTTTGCACCTGACTTAACTCACAACAAACTTTAACAAAACAGCACTCCTCATAGAACTGTCTCTAAGCCACTAAATACTCCTATGATCATCATAAGGAGTGATAGTCTACAAACTATTTTTTGTTAGAAAAAAATATTATATTAACAGAGCATTAAACCTACCTCCATGAAACTAGCAGACACATGGAAAAAAATGTACAGCCATAGTCCCAGTTCTCTCCAATTTTTCCTAAAGAGAACACTCAAAATATCCACCTTAATGAACTCTAAAGGACTTTCAACTTTGCCAGAACATTAGTCTGAAGATCTTACTTATCATGCTAACCTGAGACCTACACAGACAATTAACTATAAGACAATCCTATTCTAAAGAAAATTTCTCAAACTTCCCCATCCAGCAGCATCCCAACTTTGTTAAAGTCATCTCAGTTGTAAACCTCTATAAACCAGGAACCTGACCATGCCTGAGGAATAAATGCAGGACCTGACAACACATCTCCAGAGCCACCAGCTTGGATCCCACAAATGCTCACCCAAGGAGGTGTATGATCACGGAATGCACCTTCTTCCTTCCTTGAAACCAAACTTATGAAAGCAAGTAATCACTGTTTCTCAGAGCGAACTCACAAGTAAATCAATATGGGACAGCAACACCCAGGTGCCAGTAGGACAGCGCTTTTCACAAAAAAATATTCCACCCCTGGTCTCTTAATCCTGTTACTCAAGGCAGGCATAAACCTTCAACATGAGCCTGGAAATAAATGTTCATAACTCTACCGGTTACTTGAAAAACATGGGTTCACTAGAGCTACAAGGTTTATATCATATTATAACTTTCCCCACTACCTGCCACACACTGAACATTGCTTCTACCATGGACAACCCAGCTCTCTATCACCAATCTCAACATTTCTTCTAGTGATTGCTGAAACGGAAAATTACACTGACAACAAGAAGATATACTGAGGTTTTATTTTAGCACACTTTTATGCAGATGATTACCTCGAAGGGAGGCACAGGAGGGATCCACATTAGGAAGCTTGCCATACTATGACTCTGAATAAAAGAATAGGCATAGTATCATAGAAAGAATTTGTGGACTTTGGACAAAGAAATTACTTCATTTAAAGCTTCATGATGTTAGTGTTTGGGGTGTTTTTATTGCATTCAAGGTAGCAGAATTTTTATAGTCTCTGAAAAGCAAGAACTTTTCTTTAAGGGAACACCTGGCACCATCCTCAATTTCCTTCACCAGCAGAAATTATATTTGCCAAGTGCTTATGCAAAAAGGGAGGTAACAGTAATAGAGCTGGATAAAAGAGATCATCAACATATAGTAGGCTTTCTAAAAAAAGTCCCTCCTACTGTTACACATGGGATATCTGATCTGGGAACCGCTGTAACATAAAGCTCTAAGGTAAAGCCATGCTAGGCAACTGAAGAAATAACACAGTGACAAACACCAACAGAAAACACAGCTATATTCCAAAGGAGTCTGTTAAAAACGACACAAGCTCATTCACACTTTGAAATCTAATCATTTGGTTCATTCCCTCCGTTCTATTTCAGCCAAGATATCTGTAAGACATTTACCCACCGTTAAATTGGTAGCCTTCTTTGAGCAAAATTGATCATAGTCATGACTACTACTTCTCTTTTATCATTCAGGGAACAAGTAATTCTGAACACTATTATGGTAGGCTTTCTGATTTGAATTTTGTTTTCTGGTTCTCTTTGCTTTTCGTCTGCTGTCATTTCTTTTCCTGGGGATATATTTTGCCACTTGGGAAGTTCTGAGAAGATAAAACACTGTGCGATTAAAAATTCTTAACTGTCCAAAGCGTGTGTGTTTGCATTTGTGGAGGCTCTGTATTTATTCTCTGTCTCCCTGGAAAAGCTCCTAGCTTTTTTCTTTCTAGCTCATCTCTGGCACTTCATTTGTAACATACTACAGGCTTCCAAAGACAGATGCGACACAAAAAGAAAAAAGGAGAGAGAAAATGCTGAGTTCATCACCATAAATTATTGATGTTTCTTCTACTTAACTTACTCATCAGGATTCATTGTTAATGAGGTGTGGATTTTAGCTTTAAATTTGCCATGTAGCACTGCAGGCATTCAATTTGAAGCACTGCATTAAAGAGGATTTCTCCCAATGTGAGTCTCCAGATCTTTCTGGTTCCATTTTCTGCAGTAGGTCTCTGCAACTGTGACTTGGCAGGCACTGGTGGTATTTAGCCACAGCACAGAATGCAATAGGAAACAAAAAGACAAGAGGAAGATTTTTATTATGTAACTGATAAAATACAGAAACAGATGCTGTGCGATTGCTCTGGAATTAGTTGATTTATTTAAAGGGTTAATTGACTCATTGTATTCCTATGGGGTAAACTGGAATTCAGATGAATTGCAGTGATCCAGTGTCTGGGAGCACCAGGAAATCTGCCAACATGTATTACTGAATTTCCATCCTCCAGTTTGCAGCTACGTTAAATTAGGGTCAGATGGTGCTGTTATTGTCGTTCCTGATGCTGGACTCCCCCTGCCTTTAACAGAAACAGAAGCCAGCTCGTAGGCTGGGGTCAGCGCTGAGATATTCTCAAACAGCCAAAATGAAAACTGGGAGGGAGTTGGGACTGAAATGGTTTGGGTTTACCCCAGAGGATGTTTCCACCAAAGCGTGCTAAAAAATAAAAATAAATAAATGAATAAAATGGGATGACAAATTGATTCATTTTTTGTTTTTTCCAGAGGGCTCCAGCAATGGCCTGACCATCTGAACTGAAACCAGCGGGAGCTTTATCAGGGACTGCGGGAGGATCAGGCATAAACCAGTGCCACATCCTTTTGAAAACTCCACTTGGCCCTTTGTGCCACGAGGGTCCTCAGGAACTGAGCATCACTTACGGGACTCCACACGGTGCCCACACGCCTCCTGGTACACGTATCCACCCCAGCCATCTGCGCAGGACGAACAGCCCAAGGCTGGGTGGGCTGAGGTTGGAAATCCTGGTCCGTCGCCTGCTTCCTGTGGGACTTTGGGAAACCTGTGTTGTCTGACTGTGCCGCAGCTCTTTATCTGTAAATTAATACTAGCAGTTCACTGCCTTAAAGATCTATTGCAGGGATAAATACATTATAGCTTATACAATGGGTACAAGATCAAATGAGTAGCTAAGACAGGCAGACATGAACATCCTGGGTTTTTTTTCATCCTAAATCAGGCAAAGTAGCAATTAAAGTGGCCTTTTTCTGCTACACAGTAAAAAGGAGTAGGGAAAAAAAAAAAGGAAAAAAAAAACACTTAAAGAGCTGCTCCTAAAAATATAAAATGTATTTTAATTATGAAGGGGAATTAATTTTAGATTGACTGAGGAAAATCTCATGGGGCATCCAGCCAACCCATCCATCTCCTATCACCAGAGAATTTCAGCTTTCCAAACAGACCCATAACATTCCACTTCTCAGGATCTTCTCTGAATACCGAGCTTATTATCTTGCGACTCCTTCATTATCTGTCACTGTCATAAAAAAGCAGCATATACTCCTAAGGAAATTAAATGCTGAAGAAAAAAACGTATTAGGCTATCTAATCACCCTTCCCCTCCCCTTTCCGGGGTTTCTCCTGACCGTATCGTCTTTGCCCTTCAGCCACACGCAAAACCTCTTCAGCTTTGCCTCTGCTCTTTCCCTTTTTGCCCCTCCATTTCCTGCCACTTCGTTCCTTAAATTTAGAATACGTAGCAATGTCTGAATGCAGCTGTCTTGGACAGCATCAGGTGAGTGGGGACACAATGCCATCCAGTCAGTGTATGATCAGAGCAAGCTGACGTGGCTCTTCATCTCGGTCTCCTCCTTGTCCAACTGAATAAAGCTCACAAACAGGCAAACTCAAACCCCCCCACCGATGGGTCCTTGGTGCTCTGCCCCACTGCGGATGCCAACGCTCAGGCTGAGGCTGTGTCCAGCCTTGCTTGGAGCAGTGGGACCTTGTGGCTGCGGTGTTGGAGAGCTTTGGGAGAGGGAGTCGCACCCCTGGTTTTGCCACTGGCCTAGAAGATGCCTTTGAGCAGATCTCCCCAACCCAGTATCTCCTCCTGCAAAAGGAGGACATGTCCTTCATCACTGGGCACTGTATGAAGTACTAGCTGCTGATAGCAATGGTAACACTCATAGCACGACACCACCCACTCCAGTTCTGATAACTTCTTCATATCTAGAAAATGCCCTTATTGACCTCAGTTTCCTCTTATTTTCCACAGTACCAGCATTTGCATTGCTTGTTTCAGTTCAGGCATCCCCCTGTATTCCAAACCATCTCGAATTCTACTGCTGCCTTCACCTGCATCCCCACCTCCTGCTGTTTCACCAGCTGCTCCGTGTGTAGCATTGCTCCAACAGCCACCAGATTAATGGGCAGAAAGCTCGATTATTTTTTCTTTTGTAATACATCTGAGAGTTCATATCTTCCAGTGGCATTCTCCTCCCGCAGCCTCATCCCTTCACCATGTTGCATTGTCCCCAGGGACTTCTCCACACTGCTTGGGTGCTGAATGCTTATGGTGCTTTCTAATGGAAAATGATTTAAAAAATGTAAATTGAGAGATTCCTTGAACAGCAGACTGGGAGAGCTTAAACTACTTTTTATTAAAAATATTTAAAAAATATGAGTGTGTTAAAAACTTCAGCAGCTGCAGTTACCAGCAGCAATAGGAAAAATGAAAGAAATCAAAACCATTAGCATACTTTCTAACTGAAAGAATAATGTCATTTTAAAATACTGCTATGGAGAGTATAGGGATCTTCCTTTACTAGAAAAGATGATTGGATTTTAGAACAAAAGAAGAACACTTGAAAAAGAAAATAAAATCAACTAAATCAAAACAAAGGAACTAGGGGGAAAATTCGCTAAGAAGTAGAACTTTAAATACCTTCCAAAAAGTTGCATTAAGTGACCTCCAAAGGTTGAGATAAACGAGACCAACTCCAGCTGTGGGGTAGATGCTGACAGCTGAGGATCTGGCCCAGAACATCTCGGCTTTCTGACAAAATTGTAGTCAGACTAGAAAAAGGACAGATTACTCAGTCCTCCTCAATAACACATGAAATCCTTCACAAAGGGTCATAAAAGACCCCATCTGAAAAACATGAGATGTAGAAGGTGCCGACTGGTGAGTGGGACCCTGTTCTTTTCTCCTCGTCCGACACCAGGCTGCTGATGTGCGGTCGTATCCCAAAACGCAAAGCAGCACATTTTGCCCACCCCCAACACAGCAAACCTGCGGCCAGTGGCTGGCTCAAGGGGGGACAAGTTCCACATCACCAGAGGTGCAGAAAATAAGCTTTGGGCTCTCGCATCACTCTGATGTGACTTGAAAAACATATGGCATGTGTGGGGATAGTTTTTATGGATGTCCTAGGCTTGGTTAAACACGTATTTTTTTCAAATACATTAATTAGGTATTTATTAAATATTTAAGAACTGCAGATTTAGGGCACAGTCATGCAGTGATTGATCTGGTTAACAAAAAAGTTTGCTCTGTGGATGGGATGGCTTATAATTTCTCATTTCAGGGTCCTCTGCTTTTGCTTTTTCTTTTTTTTTTAAGCACTATTTGCAGGGATTTTGTTCAAAGTAGGGCAACACAACTTTGATCATGCATGGCCAATCCTAAATTCCTCTACTTTTAAATATTTCATAATTATTTGGGGTTCTGCTCCAGAGTTGTTGTCCAGTCTGCTAAAATCTGCTGATCCTCTCTTAAGAGTATCCTAATTTATTAATGTGAACAGACCTTGTAAATTCACACTTAGTGATTATTAATTTCCCTTCTACTACAGACACTTCTATCTAGGGTGTCTCATTTGAAGAGTTTTTTGTTAGTTTTTTTTTTGTTTTTAAATCTCCATTCATCTCATAATATTAAACTGTTGTCTTTGCCATGCAAGGACGGCTGTCAAAACAGTCGAATCTTGCTATAAGGGGGCCCAGAGTTTATGTCATAGAACTGACAAGCTCTAACACAGTTCCCTGGAACGAGAACATGCAGCAAAAAAGTAGATGGAGCTGTACGATATTGGCTGGCTATGCAAAATGTATAAATATTGATATAGCGGGTTGAGCAATATGAATGGGAACTGTGATCAGAAATTGCAGAAAGCTTCTTTAGAGTCAAAATCCTACTTAGGTAATGAATATGCTGCAGTCATACCCTCCTGCTCTCACTCTCATTCAGTTATCCCTGGCTGTCAAACAAAATAAATGGCACATCTCTTGTGAAATCACATCTATATTAACTTCAATATTTTTTTTACCATTTTCAAATTGTCTTATATATATATATATAGCTCTTTAATTAGACATCCTGACATCACGGCAACAGATGAAACTGTTGGATGGGTTCTGAGACTCCTGCTGCTTCTGTCAGTGTCATTTCGGTTTCCTCAAACCCCTTTTTACAATCGACTTCTTGGATTAACTTTCTGAGACTCCCTGCTACCAAAGCGTTCATCCTTAACACTACTTCCCAAGTAAAATAAACCTAAGATGATATTGCAGCTACTACGCCACGCTTGCAGTCTTGCAATTACAGCTGACACTGCTCCCAAAATGGAAAGGATGTTTAGAAATTTTTTAGAAAATAGAAAAAACTGTCAAAATAGGTTCCATATTCTTTTTTTTTATCATATGAAATATGCATAAAAAAGGACTGCTCAGTTCTCAAAATGACAAACCGTGATTAAAAATATATCGTCTCCACATTGCCCCAGATGACAGGGGAGAGAAGAAGGAAAGAAATAAACCAAAAAAGAAAAATTGCTAGACATTAGCATTTCAATTTTAAACAATAAAGTATACATATATATATAAAAAATAAATTATTTCTCAAAAAGACAATTTCCAAGGAGAAAAGTTTCCAAAGAAAAACCCAGTTACATCCCCTTCTTTCTGAGCCAGTTTTTGCCCTTTGCTCACTGCAATCTTCTACTATACTGTGTCCGTCTTAAATTGTAATATGCCTACAGCAGAGATTTGCTTTGTCCCGATTGTCCTACAGACACAATGCTGAATATAAAAATATACAGCAATAGCGGCTTGGTGGTCACGTGTGTTATGAAATGTCATCTCTTCGACTGAGACAGAGGGGACCAGAAATGAAAGATCGTCATGGAAAGCAAAGCCCTGAGTCTAGGAAACCTGAAGGGCCAGTGTAGCTTAAAGTCATCAAACAACTTTTCAGTTTGGGGTTTTTTTTTCAGATTTTTTTGCAAGCCAGAGGTATTGACATAGTTTTGCATCATTAAATGAGTCCTTTCAGAGCCAAAATAACTCGTAAAGGACTTAAAGGCCACAATTTTGTTTGACGAATTCTCAGCAAGGAGAGCAAAGGTCAGAAGCAGACAGTTTGCTTTGCTGTTCTTGTTGCTTTTTTTGATGACAGAACTGAAAAGTCCTGTTGAATTTCATGACTGAATGAATACATAAGTCAAGGTAATACTATATTCCAATGAAATACTATATGAAGCTAAAAACAAAGTAAGTGCCAATGTTAAGCTCATCTCTGGCCTGCCTCCTCTCTGCTTCCTAGAAGAAGTCGTTACCTAGTATTTATTTACAAGATCGGAGGGAAAAAAAAACCTTGGAAAAATAAAGGCTTTGTGCTCAGATTTCAGGCATGAAATGGTGTCCCACTGTGTCATTCTGGATTTGCCATTTAAAGGCTTACAGTGTGTTTGCTTGAACAGTCCCTTTTTTTAAGAAAAGGAATTTAGTTCTTTGGAATCTGACAGTCTCAGAAGGGCTGCTCAGATGTTTTTATTAATTAGTTAATATTTGTGCAATGCTTAAAGTATCAAGCGCTATATAAATGTTAAGCTACAGAATTTGGTCAGACAATTAAATGGCAATTATAAACAATGAAAAATTCATATTTATATATTTGCTAGGAATTTACATGAGCATGACATATTTGATAGCTTAGCAGAGAGCTCCTAATCTATCCAAAGCCATATAAAGTTTAGGGATATGGCCAACAGCCTATTTAAATAACAAAGCAAAAGTCATATTTTCCCCTGTGTTTCCATGTTAGCCTTTAAGGCTCCAATTAAAAGCAATTTAAGAACAGAACTTTCACATCTGATTTTCCCATGCAGTTGCCATCTACTGGACCTCTTACACATACAAAATAAAAATTTGCCCCTGAAATCACATGAAATGTGCAAATTAAAAAAAAAAAAGAAAAAAAGTGCACACATTCGGGTTCAGCTTAAAACCAACAGCCTTGAAATCTCCCAGCTCATTTGTTGACATTACAAAAGATAAAAGTACCAGAGAAATAGCAGAAAATGCTGAGTGCCTTGTTACTTTTCCTGGCTTTTTCTTCTACATATGAATGTCAGACTGTTAATGAAAAGACTCTTAATGAATCAACACTCTCACAACAGTGTCACTAATGAACTACTGGTAGCTGGAAATGGAGACTAAAAATACTATGGCTCCCTTTAGTGCAGAGTTATCTTATCAATATGCTGTAGCCAGAACTGTTAGGCTGAAAAATGCGTTTACTTAAGAAAATAACATCATGAAGCAGAACTACAGTAACAACAATACTTCTGTTGCCAGAACACAACTTGTAGTTGGTGGGTGGCTTGTATAACTTGAACACTTAATTAAGTGTATTTTTCCAATAAATACATTGTAGGACATTAATTTTTACTGATGGCTAAATATCTGCTAAGTAGCTATCCTGTCTCTTAGGCAACCAGGCTAGATTTTAATAACTTGCAGGACAAAAGAGCAACAGGCGCATAGAGTCTGCTGAGGATGTCAGCATTTCCATTATAAACCCCATTTAGCGCTGGGGAGGGTACTCTAATTTGAACATTAAAACATGCTGGGGATAGCTTTTATCCAGGAGTGATTTTCTGTTTTTCTAATAAGTGCCATTTGCATCCATTTGGAAGAATCTTAAATGTAGAGAGCTTGCAGAGGGAGAAAAAAACCTTAAAAAAAAAGAATAAAAAATAAAAACAAAGAAGAAAGCCCTAAACCAGAGTGGGATTCAGGGTTTAAATGCAGTATTGAGCCTTTATGTTTGACTCTTAGAGGCTGATGCCAGTAGCTACAAAGCTGATCAAGGATGGGCCCAAGGTCACCTGGGACCTTCAGGACACACGTCTGTGCTCTACAGTCTGGCGATGCTGATTGACAGCAATGCCACTGGAGTCAGGAAACAAGAGGCACAACATGCTGCTCATGTGATGGTGGGAAAAGGTGGTCCTTTGGAAGCAGAAAATTAAGTCAAATCCCTGGTAAGTCTGTAAATCCTGAGAATACGATAGTCTCTCTTCAGAGGAGTTTGTGTGTTAAGTTCCACTGTTGTAGGCACTTTCTAATTCCAGCTCCCCATAAATTTAAAATAGCCTTCACTTCCTTTCCTAAATATATTTGTAGGAATTTTATATGTGTTCTGGATCAGCTATGAATCAACCACTCTATGTAAGAGCATTTCAGGTATGGATGAAAATGATTCTTATATATTCAGTAGTTTGATGTATATTTTAAGCTTGTAAATTTGTTTGTAACAAAATGTATTTTATAACTAAACTACACTATTACTAGAACCAGGCCAATAATATGTGTTTTAAAGCTATCTGGATACAAGTTTACATTAGTGGCTCAGTCACCATCCACATCTGTAAAAAATAAAACAATAAAAAATAAATAATGCATATAGGAACTGTTGTCAAAATTCATTCGGGCAGTTACATTTTACACACAATTCATTTCCAATGTTTTAAATACTGAAATATTGATTTAGGTTGTCAAGGCATCCTAAACTTACATAGAAAAAGGCTTCAGAGACCTTACAGGCTTTTAAATAGCTTCAAAATAGTGCAGATTGAGTGTCTTCTATCCAGATGTTCTTATTTTCAGCTTTTGCCTTTTTGTTTGGTTTTTTTTTTTTGGACTAACCTATACTTCCAGCTTTTTCTACATAACCTTTTTCATGATGTCCCAGGCACTCTGTATTTCTTCGAAAGTGAAGCAGATAGGAGTCACATCTGAAATTACAAGGCCAAGCAGTCACTTGTCACCAGAACTGTGCTCGGAGAGAACACGAGAATTTTCTAAGTAATGTTTATCCAAAAATTCCCACTCTTTCTCAGAAAGGCAGGAAAACGAGTGAAAACATTTTAAGTGGCAACTTTGTGCAGTCCTCAGTAAGTACATCCACTGTCTCCTCTGGAAGATGATAAGTCCTTGATGCTTCTCAGGGCCACTGACTACCTCCAACAGCCATGGACCTGTCGGAACGAGTCCAGAGAAGGGCCACGAAGACGATCAGAGGGTTAGAGCAACTCTCCTATGAGCACCTCTCCTACATTTGGAGTAATGGCTTCAAAGTGGAAGAGAGGAGATTTAGACTAGATATTAAGAAGAAATTTTTCACTATGAGGGTGATGAAGCATGGGAACAGGTTGCCCAGGGAAGTTGTGGAGGCCCCATCCCTGGAAGTGTTCAAGGCCAGGCTGGATGGGGCTTTGAGCAACCTGGTCTGGTGGGAGGTGTCCCTGT
>JAOXJK010000032.1:56471820-56515997 GCA_025774025.1 Xenus cinereus
GACTAAGAAAGGAGAACTGAGTGACCTATTTTCCTTGTCCACGTGACGAAAGACAGATCCCAAATAACTAACATTCTTGAAATAGCTTCTGTTAAACATTTTGTTCATATTATTTGAAAGATCAATACAAAATCAAATGTTTCTTTAAAATAGATTTTTTTAAATTTCCCTTTATAACAAACAATTTCTATCCTGCCCACAACTTGATAACATCGAAGAACAGCAATACTTGTCCTGCTGAGAGGACCATCTCTTAATCTGATCCCTTCTCTGACACTGCCTGCCACCCAGCCCCTGAGCAGGAAGAATAGGAATGGGGCAGACATGCAGGACACCTCCTGTGGCACAGCCACTCGGCTTTCAACACTCTGTGGTTCATGCATTTTTTGAGCCAGGGTTTTTCTGTTTTATTTTACTGCTTTGCTCTTAACACCAGCACTGTTCTCCCTTATTTCAACTTTTCTATAATTAACCTAAATATTCATTCGAAGGACTTGATCAAACTTAAAAAGCTCTGCATATGCTTGCAGCACCTCCTTGTACAAGGAGAGGGGATGAGCTTGATTAAGCTGGAGACGCCAAATTATGTGAAACAGGATCCCTTTCATTTGAACAAGTTCTCTACCACTATCCTGTTCTATCAGTATCTCTTCCGACTGTAACAATTAGCAGCTCGTAAGATACTGGAGAGCAGACCTAAGACCGAAGGGTACATGCTTTGCTGTGCTCCCTGTTACACAACCACTTCCAGTATCCTGCGAACACCCTTGGATGTGCCTCCACTTTCTTCATCTACAGGAGTGTGCACCTGTGTGGCTTCTGGACAACTTTAAAACAGAGATGTTATTTTTATGCTTTCTCTGTTGATGAATGAGGTGGGCACCTCAGAGTTAATCCCAACTGATGCTTGATATCCCATGTGGGAAAAGACCTGAACACAACCTGGCATTTCACTGCACTGTCGTGCCTATGGGGGAAGACAAGACTTGATAAGTCCCTGGCGCACACTGACCACCTGGTGAGAGGCCAAACAGAAGGGGAAGATCTGGAAGTGTTTAAAGTTCTAATTGTATGTTGAGTTACAAGGTGGGAATGAACTCAGCACCACACCCACTAAAATGCCTGTTTCCCTAACAAAATGGCAGCTGTGTGTTTAAACTTTGTCTTTGCACCTGTTGGTGGTTACCTACCTGGTTGGAACAGTCAAAAGAGAATGTGGGTTTTTTTAATGTTAGGATTACATTCATCATACTGACTCTATCAAACCTTATTTTCAAGAGGCAGCATTAATACAATGAGATCTACCCAATACACTTACTAATATTACAGTTTATAAGTGGAGAAGGATTTTAATGTCAGCAAAGTTTTTGATAGTAGCAAATAGAGAAATATTACTTTACCTGAGACTGTGCATTGACATTGGCCCGATTTGTAACCAACACTTTGACTACTTCTGCTTGTCCAGCAAGGGATGCTATGTGCAATGCTGTGTTTCCTTTCTGAAATGAGAGACAGTTATATTTGAAAAGAGTATAAAACTTGAGTTTGAATACATGACAATACTATCAAGAACGTGTTCCACTTTAAAATATAGTATTTCTTGCAATAAAATACTCAGAGTATTTCCAATGGATAAGTTATTCTAAAAGACATATACAGAAACCCAGACAGGAATCTACAGTTTGTTCAGTAAATCTCATCCCTAGTAACCTGCGACATTTAATATAATCTAAAAGGTTTCTATTAAACAATTATTGAGACCAATTCACCAGTGGAAAACGGGCAATTACTGCTGCAGTAATGTCTGTAATCAGTTGGCCGACACTTTGTGCCCATGCCATCAGTGTGAACAAGAGAACAATTAGATAGGCCTGACTAACCTTTGTCGCTGCATCCACACTGGCACCTCGCTGTATCAGTTCAGAGACAACTTCTACATGTCCTTCTTTGGAAGCGAGATGAAGAGCATTCAACCCATTCTGATTTTAAAAAGGAGGAGGGAAAAAAAGAAAAGCAATGGAAAAGATTGGGAAAGGTTTTTCAGCATAGCAAACGACATATCAGGAGACAAATGATTATATCCCAGTGAGAGGACTGCTTCCAAAAACTATTATTATGTAAACTTTACAAGAACTAGATTACAAGGAAAGAGTATGAATTAAGTCAGCATATACTAGCTCTGGGGTCTCAAGTTCTGTGTGCTGTCCCATCGTCTCATGTAATACAAATGGAATGAAAGATAACGTCAAATAACACAACATTGTCCAAGTAGAAGTGAAATGATGTCTTCGCAACGGGTAAAAATAAAAGCTTTAACTGGGTAAAATATGTAAACATGGCTCATCAAAAACCCCACAGAAGTTATCACTAACATGAAACAAAAATATAAAGACAGATTCAATAAATAGTGAGAAAGGTATTTATCCAGCAAATATGATCAAAATATTCTTCAACCTGATTTGAAATGTTGATGTCCACTCCACTTTTTAAGTAGTCGAGAGCCTTTTCCAAGTTGCCAGCTCGAGCAGCTCTCAGGTAACTTGCATTTGTGTCAGACTACAAGAAAAAAGGAAAAGTCTCATTAGAAATTGCAGCACACTATAAAAATATATTTCCTCGGCAAACAGGTTACTAATGATACAACATACTATACACACATTTAACTAGACACGAAAGGATCCCAAACTGCCTTGTCAAATATGGGTCAAATCCTGAAGTCCCTGCTTATGCAAACACCCTCTGGTGGAAATAGGCTGCCCGCCTGACTAGGCAGCACAAGATTTGACTTTATATATAAATATGAATTATGTAGCACTGTCTAACATGCAAGGGTAGTAGCCAAGGACACATCTGGTACACAGCATGGAAGATAAACATGGTAAGGCTCAGGATAGGACTCCATGGAAACCACTCTGCTCTTTCCAAAAGTGTCACAGCACCTTTAATGTCCAAGCTAAACAGTGCTGTGAGATCTCACGTGACAGATTTAAAACAATCCAAAATACTCAACATTGAAGGACTGGACTACCTGAATGAAAAAACATGGTTTTACAAATTAAAGCATTTTAAAATCTAATGTCTGATTACTTTTTGTTTTATTTTTCCCCTTCTCCCTCGTATTATGGCACGTTTTATCTGTCCACATTCATACACGAAGTAGCCGAAAGTCCCTAGGTACAGTGCCATTATCTAAACTGCATTTTACTTTTTTCAGCATCTTGCCTGTAAGATAGCTGTGCAAACTTGCTTTATGATGACCTCAGCATGATTATAAGGATGGCAAAAAGGATGGTTAAGCCATGAAAGAGATCACTGAAAGTAATTCCCATCCCCGGAGGGTTTTAACAAGCAGTTATGCAAATATCCACCAAGGCTGGTTTAGATAATGCTGATCCTGCCTTGGAGCAAGTGGAATGAACTGGGTTAGCTTTCAAGAGGGACAAATCATATAATCTTTGATTTTATCTGTGCCACAGCTTCCCCTGGCATCTTGGAGCAGTCAACAGATTTTTGTGTGTCCTATTCTCCATTGGTATAACAGGAATTGTCATTTATTGTTTTTTCTCAGTATCATTTCATAGGTTTACATCACTACAGCTTTATGAACCTTTAAAGTTCTACAACAGTACAACAATTACCTTTAGTGAAAAAATTAAAGGCAGTAACTGCTGAGAGAAACACAAAACACTCTGGCACCAAAGTTCCACTACTTATCCAGTACTCAAATAATATTTTTTTCCCCATTCCCCATTTTCTGAATTTGCTATAGACATTTCTCCTTGCAGTCACTGCAAAGTGGATGTTCTGTTCAAGCATTGCTTCGAGCCCATCTGAAGTCACCTTCATGTTGCAGGATGAAGCAATCTTGAGCATAATGACAGCAAAATCATAAGCGGGTATCAAGTCTTTATTTTCGTACCAGTACAAGCTACAAGGCTATTTTACTAGCCCTTTCAATACAACAAGCTCTCTCTTCCAAGGAGAGAATCATTACTTAGGGAATCTTCATTTTCTCCCTGGTTTTGCACTCATGGTTTTCCAGTTTGCGATGGTAAGTTAATAGCTTACAATCTTCTCTGCTCTTAATCATTATTTTCCCAACACACCGCACTGATCATTACAAATCAACTTCTGTGATGTGCTTCCAACAAAACAGCCCCCAGATTCCCATGTTTAATTAGGCTCTACCAAAAACAAGATGCTGCTACAAACTACATGGTCAGAACTGTAAAGACTATAGGAAAAAAATAGCTGCCTTGAAAGGTGCGGTAGAACACTTTCATTTGGAAGATCATCTGAACCGTGCAATGCAGATTATCGCAGGAGACAGGTCATTTTCTCAGTGCTTAGCAACAGCAGCCACTGGGGTAAAAACAGGTCAGCATTTTATCAGCATTAGCAAAGGTATGAGGGAGGACTTAATAGACCCGGAGCCTTTTTTGTCACAGTGTAATGGCATGTCTGTTTGGCACAGTCAGCAGGTGGATGATAATTAACATCAGCTGTTTACAGCTGCTTCTGGGAGGGGAAGGGATGCATCAGAGAAGTTTACTATGGAAAATCAGTTCCCGCCAGTCACATTATCGCACGCCAGACAAGAAACACTGCTTATACCCAGAAACATTTAAACCTTTCTATTTGCTCATACAAAATGGAGGCGGGGGGAGGCAGATGGAGTGATAAATAGCTGATATTCATATTAATAGCTAACTGCTGTTTCACTGCAGAGGGAGAGCAACGCCTGTGTCTTTTAAGGACTTCCCTTGGAAGCACTTGCTTGCTAACAGGGAGGAAGGGCAAGGGTTAGGTCACACTTCCAGCCTAGGGACGTATAAAACAGTTTCCAATCAAGCTAGTTCAGGTGCTGCTATGTGATGCACAAATCTATTCCTGAAATCCCTCAAGCAAACAGCATGTCCTCCTTTGCCAGCCACCGCTCAAAACTCACTCCTTTTGCTCAAACTATCCAGAAACATCCCTGACACCAGCAGTTAGGTTGCCACTCGAGCAGCAGGACCAGTGGGGTACTGGGTGCAGCCGCTCACCCGTCAGCCGGGGCTCTCGCTGCTCAGAGACAGGCTCCCAGCACGAGGGGCACCGTACAGAAAAAGCGGCACCGACACATGCAGGCTCTACGATGACAACTAGGAACCACCCAGAGAAGCTGCCATTTAACAGCACGCCGGGGATAACACAAACTCCCCCACACTTCAGCTGATCTGAATTGGCACTTCCAGTTTCCATCTTACTGGTTTCCAGTTAGTTGAACGTGATGTGACCTAGTGTGTGAAGCTGCGTGAGCTGCCTTAGCAGCCAGGGTGTAACACACAAAGGGGAAAACCTTTTTTCTGACCGTGGCTAAAGCTCCCAAGCCCTCAGACTGGGTTAAGTCACCCTTTCCGGGCCACCATGCACAGAAATTTTAAGATTTGCACAGAGAGATAGACTGAGACTGAGGTCGTACCTTTGTGCAAAAAGTTCAACAGGGCTTCTGGGATTCTCTCCATCCCCTACAGACTTTGCCATAAGCAGAAACAAGCAATAACATTAGAGAGAAGGGAGAGCCAATATCTTTGGAAACCAAAAGCAATTGCAGCCTCTCTAAAAGTGGCATTGTCACCTTCCATTTTCCCTATGACTGAGGCTTTGCTTCAGACCTGTTCAGATAGAGAACAGACTTTCAAGCTTTTTCTACCTTGCAAAGTGCCTTGAATACACTCGCTTTTAAGTCATTCCACTTCCAAAACCCAGAAGAACCAATGCTACCCAACTTCTACAGAAGGGGTCAGTAAATGTAGGGGTCAGTAAAAATTGGTCAAAAACATCAAACAAAAACTTTCATGTATCTGAACCTAAATTTTTCTCAACTTCACATCTCTATTTTAAGCCTAAATTCAATCTGTTTTTAAAATACCACAATAGGGTAGAAAAATGTAATTTCCAATTGGCACCGCTTTGTTTAACACAAAGCTTCTTGGAGTCCCTGATAGAGCCTGTAATTGCCTCTGTATTGCAGACAGGAGCAGCATCAGAGCTTAGGCACTGAAGGATTAAAAAGATCAAACAAGTGTAACAATAATGTTAATAATTATTTATCTGGATTGCCATCACGCCTGGAAGCCCATGTCAAAGACTGATCAAGGACCTATTATATTAAATGCATTAAAAAACACAGTAGGGGGGGAAAAAGGGTTTTAGGTTTCCAACCATCACTCAGGATACCCGTGCAGGTAAGCGTTTCCTCCGTGGTAACTATTCTCAATAGACCCACTTCCCCTTTCTGTGCTAGTTGGTGTCCGAAAGACAAACCTCACACAGACAGCATGTCTACAGGACATTCCCTTAACAGACCTAATAAAAATTTTCTCCAATGCTAATTACTTAAACCTCAATATTCCTGAGAGGCATTCTATATGCTAGCAATCTCTTCAGATCCCTTTTTTTTTTTCTTTTTTGTAATCAATCCCAACATGAAATGAAGATGAAAATTGGCTTGACAAATATCAAGAGAACAACAAGCATGGGACATATATCAAAGCACCCTGAATCTTAGATGTTCTTACAGTCAGCCACAAAGATTGCAGCCCTTCCTGTGCATTTGCCCAGGATCCCTGTTGTCAGGCTGTGTCCCTGAAGCCTGTCCCTGCTCCCTCTTGTGCTCCCCAGGGATGATACCTTTTCAATCTCTATATCCAGACTGAACTTAAAAATCAAGATTCTTACAAGTGTTTTAATACTTAGAGAGACAGACCACAGATCCTGTACACAGCGCTCAATTCTGGAATAGCTATTCAGACAATGTTTAAACAGTGGATTTATGAGAGTACCGGTACTGATGTGTGCATAATATCAAGCTTTTCTTCACAGATGGCATGACTTCTCCCCTCTTCCCCTCCATTTCCTTGGAAAAAAAAGAGACTATTTCTAGTTTTAAGAAATGTGTAAATGCACATGATTGGCTAATGAATGCAGTTCTATACAATGTAAATTTCTTTTAAATTTGTATATTTCCCTTTAATGTACTATGCTATAAAAATTCAATTCCCTAATGTACAGCAGGCTGATGAGCTTGCCAACTGCAGGCTGCCTGCAGCCCACAACAGGTTTTCCAGTCTGGAGATCATTTCAACAGCCTTTATCCCAGAGACATCTCTGGGAAGGGCTGAGGCTGAACAAGCCGTGCTGGTAGCAGTACTCTGTTCCCAACCTTTCTTTACCCTAAGGTCCTCTAGTCCTTCCACATGACGGATGGCAGAGCCTGTGATGTGCAGGAGTAAGACCTGAGAACCGTTTCCCCATTTTGAGGAAAAGCGATGTGAGTTTTACAGGAAAGACTAACTCCCAAGTCACTTGGTATTACCTTGAGCCTCCATTTTAAACAGAAAGTGCTGATGCTGACTCACACTACCAAATACATATTCACTATTTTTTTCTCCCAGTGAAGTAAGAGACTATTTAGCATGAGTTAAGACAAAAACTACTAGGAAATTTGCTCTGACTGTTAACCCAGGGTCTGGCCTGGCTTTTCCATGAGACTAGAGAGAGTCCTCTCAGAAAATGTAGAATTTGTATTATTTAGCGAACCCTCAAAAGTGCAAAGCCATTATTTTCAATGTGCACAGGCCCGCTCCCATACTGATGGTATTTTTATTACACTCATCTCTTTCCTTTGTGTTCTGCTTACAGTGGCTTCTTTTTCAGATTAAAAATCCCATCTTTTTTTCACATTGGGAGCAGGGTTTTGTTTTTCACTCCATCTTTAACAGTAGCTGTTGTGAAGGGAAACCCCCAGCAGGTTCCCATTGTGCAGGAACAGGATGCATTCTGGCTTGAGTCCCAACAAAAAGATGCTAACCATGCCTAACATTTGTTGTGGGGGGAAGCAATGACCTCATTTTAAGGGATGAACTTATGTTACTTTCATTGGGGAATGTGCTCAACAGAACTAGTCTTGCAGCAGAGATGATCTGAGGAAACAGATGATAACATTTTTGCTTATTTTCATAAGGGTGGGCTTACTGCAACTGATGGCTTTTTTTTGCAGTAAGGCTCAACTCTGATGGACACTAAGCATTACACTGGAAATTGGAGGTCCTTGGCACTTCTTGGATTTTGCTACTATGTCAATTTAAAATTTTCCTCCAAGCAAATACGTTACGCTCACTTGGGAAGGGATGAAAGTTTATTTCAAATAAACTATACTGGCCAGTAAACAGTAAAGCGTGAAACATGTGAAATAAACCAGCCATACCATTTTCTTGGGGAGGCTCCATTCTACAAGCAGCTGTATCGTTTGTATCTCCCTATGACCTTATAACTAAATCTGTACTAGAAAATTTCTCTTGTATCTTCTATATTAGAAAGGGGGCTGGTTGCACTGGATGAGATGATCTTTGTGCACACTATGCCTGTATTCATGCTTTTACATACCATAGTACCATACTTGTTTTTTTCTGATAAGAATGTGACAGCCTGGGGCAAACTGTTATCTGCACTTCTGCTGTTAATTATCCTTTAGAGAGATGCTTTTGGGATCACAGCCCTAAACACAACCACAGGGCAACAGGAAAAGCTCCATTCCTACTCCCTGACAATTCAAAGGAAACATCTTTCCTCTAAGGAAGGCCAGCTATTTTGAATATGATTGCAGAATGAGAAAAGATTTAATTATTGGTCGGAAAACCAAACAAATCCCTCTAATTCTTTGCCTTATCATGCAACTTAATAATCAACTTTCTTTGATCATATTACTGTATTGTGCATGATAAAGTAGCCAAAAATATTATAGTATTTGGAATGTCCCCATAACTGGCCCTATTCCAACTATGTAACTACAATATGTTTTCCACAAGTTAAAAACTACACTGCTTTCAGGCTGTGTGAAATCCCCCTTCTTAGTCACACCAGTGGAGACTAAACCACCTCACTTTTCTGCAAAAATTGCATGTGAATCTATAATCAACTGTATTTGCAATCACTGAGGCTCTATCCCTGTACAGTAGTCAATCCTAACATGCCAGTAGAGAAAAAAAATATTTCCTGAAAATCACACATTTAAGCAGTTCAAAACAGAGTGGAAAACAGGTTTTAGATTCAGCTCCTCCTTTCTAGAAATCTTTGACCAAACCAGGAAAATATCCAAGCAAACAAATCAGCCTCTTTCCTTGCTAGACCAACAAGGCAAGGTAAGTCTCCGACGTGCAGGTTTAGCAGATACCATTTTCAGAATCACTTGCACCACTCTACCTGTTACAGTCTGTCTTGGCAAAATCCTGAATCTGTCTTACTGTTATCACTGAAAATGAACCACCTGTATTGGAGTAGAAGATGGCTGAAAAGGACTCAGACCCTGAGATGCTAAGGCTGGTACATACAAGAACATTTCACAGTTTGCAGTAAAAGAGGTGTTTATCACTGCCTTTAACAGCATCAAAAGGTCTAGAGGAAGTTGTTTGCATTTGTGAAGCTACGATGCAGCCTTCCTACTGTATAAGTTGCTTCGACTTTATGCATGCAGTCTTCTTCAGCAGACCACAAGTTTAGGGACCTGGACAGGCTTGAAAGGTGGGCCTGTGCAAACCTCATGAAGTTCAACCAGGCCAAGTGCAAGGTCCTGCACCTGCGACATGCTAATCCCAGGTGAGACCCCACCTGGAGTACTCTGGAGTCCTCAGCACAGGAAGGACATGGACCTGTTGGGAATGGGTGCAGAGGAAGGCCATGAAGATGATCAAAAGGCTGGAGCACCTCTCCTGTGAAGACAGCCTGACAGAGTTAGGTTGTTCAGCCTGGAGAAGAGAAGGCTCCAAGGAGACCTTATAGCAGCCTTCCAGTACCCAAAGAGGGCCTACAGGAGAGATGGGGAGGGACTCTTGATCAGGGAGTGTAGTGATAGGACAAGGGGTAACGGTTTTAAACTGAAAGAGGGGAGGATTTAGGCTAGATATTAGGGAGAAATTCTTTACTGCGAGGGTGGTGAGGCACTGGAACAGGTTGCCCAGAGAAGCTGTGGCTGCCCCATCCCTGGAAGTGTTCAAGACTAGGCTGGATGGGGCTTTGAGCAACCTGGTCTGGTGGGAGGTGTCCCTGTCCATGGCAGGGGGGTTGGAACTCAATGATCTTTAGGGTCCCTTTCCAACCTACTCCATTCTGTGATTCAATGACTTACAGCTCTGTGGTTACGTTCAGCAGCAGAATGCAAGTGACGGCTCAGAAGATATTGTCTTTATTTTTATATGTTGCTAGAGAACAGAGTCATATTATTCTCATTTCAGAGGACAGAAGCTGAGACACAGGGACTGAGGGCTTGACTTAGCACCACAGACACTGGTGGCAGCGGCCAGAGGACTGGCAAGTTCTCAGCCGGAGTGTACCTCTGGAGGGCCATCCTCAGCCATCAGCCAATTCCCACCTTGCAGACTAAAAAGTAGAGATAACCTCCGGGAGTAACATTCATCCGGTTATAGCTTTGATTTTGCCAGCCCTGTCTAGAGCCACAGCAAGCAAAGCTCTCTGAAACCAGCTGCCAAGCAGAGGTTGTGATGAGCCTGCACGCCCATCCAGGGCTTGCCATTCTGCTGTGAATTGCACCGATCTTCCCCAAAGCAGGCCTTTGGTACACATGTGGGCCAACTTGAGAAAAGGTTGAACATCCCCCCAGCTATTTGCTTAGGAATGAAAACTCTCACATTATTTGGCCACATTTTTTGCGGAGCGTTTCCTCCTCCTCCATTTTACTGGCAGAGAGTTGGTGGCCAATTATATCCTTCAACACTGAATAGGAACACTGTTCTCTGTGTCTACTTTCCCTATGAACACTAAGATAAAATACCTTATATATGTATAAAGGAGAGGAGAGTAACTCCCATCAAAAATGACATGCTGGGATTTCAGGAGGATTCAACTTCTCAAAATGAAACTTGAACAGCTGCTGGATGATATAACCTGAATAAAAGTAATTAAAAGAAAATGAGTTCTGCCCTCTTGTATCCTCCTGACTCATGCCTCATTTTCTACTTCAGGATTTAGGAAAGCAAATGTCTATTTCTGTGTCCATCACCAGAGCGACATCACAGCAAGTTAATTAGAGCACATGACAGACAGGCGCTATTTTTGCCTTCAAATAAAGATCTTTCTGTTGCACATGAACATTTTTCTTCCTAAGCTTGTGAGAAAAACTTCTTAGCTACCAGGAGAGGATCCTCTTTCCCAAAGGTGTATGGAAATTATGCTTTTTCTACAACTTGCAAGCTTCAAGATTAGAGTTGCCAACCGTGCTATATTAAAGAGGATACAGTCAGACTTGACTGATCAAGCTTAATTTAGCCTTATGTTTGTGTTTCTGAAACACGGTAAACAATTTTTTAGCATGTACATGCTTACTGGCTTGCAAACAAGAAACATTTTTCCTTATCTGAATAAAAATGAGATCTACAAACTCATGACCTGTGTATTAATTATGATTTTTATATTCCAAAGTGTATCGCTCCATGGAGGGGTCTAAACACCACTATGGATATGCCCTAATAAAGAATATTCTGGGCATTTAACACTGATAAACACTACTGAAGCTAAAAGCCATATTTCCCCCTCAATTTGGTGTCCGTGTTGTCACGCAGAAACAGCAGTTCGGAGGATGTGGGGACTGCTCACCACCGAAGAATCCAGGGCGTCCATCTGAAATGTTTGCTGCCCAGACTCTGACACTGTGTCTCTAAAGCTGGATGCCCAAATCTATATATAACAATCTGAAACCCGTAAGTGAAAAAGCAGCTGACATTAATCACAGTTCTTCACTATCCAAGCTCCTCTTCCCCTGACCTTTACTTACCTCTCCTTCCATCCTCAGAAAGGATGGCCAACGGCACCTGAGAAAACAGACCTTCCTCATAGGTTAATAAAATGCCTCGGTCCATTAGGGGATTCACGGCAAACAAATAATCATCAGTAATTTATAAAAGGGAGTTGTGCACAAGCAGATGCAGGTCAGGCAGCTTGTTAATTTTCCTACGGAGAAAACAGCCCACACTACTCCAGCAGCCAGAAAGATTCAGGTCTAGCTTTTATTCTGCTAAGCAGAGGTACTCAAAGGAGGCCTCGAGTTGTGGCTCCATTCTCTGCATCTTGGAAGTCTCAGAGACCCTAGACCAGTGATGAACACAAACAAAGGCACACATTTCTCTGGCCAGTGATCCAAAAACCCCCAAAAAGCCCTTTCCAACTGGAAGACCACCTTAAACAAACAATAGGGTCAGAGGTACAGTATATGGAGAAATGCTGTTAAAGTGCGTGACCAGATGAGGAGAAAAAACAGAGCCATTATGATGGTTTTACGGACTTTCTGAATATATTCCTAAGTGTCACACAATTTTAACATTGCTCTGACAGGTTAATATGTGCAACTTGCCTCCAGGGGCTAAGATTAAGTAGCAAAAAAACTGAAGGGAAAAGCTTTGGCAATAAACGGTGAAAATATTTTTGTAAGCACTCTTTCTCTATGGGAATATTTTATTTAAGTAAAAGAAAAAAAAAATGTAGCATGTGCATGATTAAAATCAGACTCACAACAGGCAAATTTCAATTATTGTTTTAACAATGTTACATACATCCCCAGTAATTTTCTGTTCTCTTTCCAAACACAACATTGTTCAAACAAAACTCCAGCACCTGTTTCCTCTGTCTCCATGTGGACACCACCCAACCCGTGGAGCATGTCCTATACCACATAAAGGGGTAGTCCAGACCAACGAGGCACGGACATGGTCAGAAGAGGAGCTGAGGGAGCAGGGACTGCAGGGAGATCCCAGTGAAGAGCCCAAGGTGTGGGTGATATCTGAGCTCTCCTAATGGCAGAAGGTCCACTTGCTCCCCTCCCTCCAAGTTGGGCAGTGCTGGGGCTGTTCCTGAGGGGACTGAGCAGTGGAAAGGGTGAAAGTCAAGAAATGGGCAATGCAAGAGCTGGTACAGAGCTATAGTGATGGCAAGGACACTATGAGCAAGGATCAGGACTGAAAGGCAGGATGAGGAATACAGACAGCCCACCATGAAGGTGAAAGGCAGAGTCATGCCTACAGTCACCCACGGACCACTGGAGGTGCCAGCATGGGAGCCATCCAAGAAACCTGCTACTTTAGAAAGCCATTGCCACTGCTGTTGAGCATGTCTAGCTATCCCAAAGTATTAGTGCCCAGAACAAGCGGCTTTCCTCAGATGAGGAAGCATATTTTCCAGGTTCTCCCAGTCAAGCCAGCTCATCTTTATTTCACTCTTTGATGTAAGGGCAGGGTGTTTTTCAGAGACGTTTCTCAAAGAGGGAAGAGCAGTCATTTGGCACATGAAAGAGAGCGATGCCGTGAGAATAAGGGACAGCAGAGCACAACGTGTAGCGGAGAGCAGAGGGAACACAACGGCAGCAAAAAATAGAAGGCACCTCGGAGTGGAGAAAACAATAAAGAGCAGAAACCCATAGACAAGGACGCTGGTAAGGGGCCGGGAGGCACATCGGGAGCAGCGGGGGAAGCAGGAGAGAAGGACAAGAGCACCCTGAGTTACTCATCAGCCGCAGGATGGTCACGCTGGCTGGGAAAGAGGCACAGCACCGCCAAAAAGAAAGCTGCCGAGCTGCCCTGGGGTTGGGGAGGGAAAGGTGGGCTCGCAGGCAGCGAGGGCTTCGCCCCCGTGCAAAGCACAGGACAGCCCTTGCCCTTGCCCACAGCCCTGGGCTCGAGCCGGGGGTGACAAGTCTGAGCCAAAGTGCTGCCGGGAGTCTATTTGTGATGTTGAATTTAGATGGGAAAGTAATGAAAAGCACAAGGAAAACATTTTAGTGCCATTAATTAATTGGTTTCTATATTATATTTAAGGCTCTTGGATGTTTTTTTTCAAAGGCAATTAACTCAGCTTTATGTTTCTAGTAAATAAAAATCTCCATTTTGAAGCAGCCCTTTTTAAGCTGAGTGGAAGAGGAAATCAGACTCCTAATTCTGACCCCTACTCTGAAAATCACCGATTTCTTTCCACAGCAAGATTAAATGCACCGTTGTTTTTCTGCCAGCCCTTAACACAAATTAATGACTTAAATTACCTTTCATCTCACCTTATAAATTCTACCTTGAAGCAGCAGAAAGCCCAAGGGCTCTCGCATAACCAGATGAAGACAAGTTCACTGCCTTGAATCCTTCCCATCTTGCTCCACTTTACATCAATTCTTTATAAGAAGAGGTCTCCAGGGCTAACAAAGAAGCTGGCCACGCAGCAGAAGGTGCCATGGGACTTTCGGAGGTAAAAGCCCGTCTCGCGGTGACTCAGTGCACTCCATTAGTCCTAGGAAACACGGGGCACATCGAAGGCGGCAGATGTGCCCTCACTTGCCAGGCTTCAGACAAACGCAATCAAATCTATTTTAATCATCTATGAAATGCAAATGCGTTCCACTTGCGCACCCGCAAGATCCATTGTCTTCCTCACTGAAGCATACGATAATGCCAATTAAATGTCGTTGCTAACCTAATAGGTGTTCTGATTGCCTATGGGAAATTATCTTTACTTTTTTTATTAGTAGCATTATTATTATCTCACATCTCTCACAAAGATTTTAAAACGTTTTACTATTTGCGGTAGGCTTTGTTTGTGTTCTGCCCTTTTTTTTTTTTTTTTTTGGAGGGCTCTGTGATCAACACCCATCCAGTGAAACCTTGTGCTTACACCCAGAGGAGCGGCACTGCGTAATTCCCGGTATTAAAAATACCCTTCCCAACTTCTTCTGGACGGGCCCTAGGCAGATGTGGCAGTTGCACTAATCTGCTGGCAATCTCTCTCGCACACGCAGGCTCCCACACACGCACACAGCCCCTTTGTTATTCCGCTGGAAACGGCCAGGCAAGCTGCAAAGACGTTTATTCTCAGACCCGCGTGAAAAAAAAATTAAAAAAAAAAAAATGTTTGCGGTACGTATGTAGCCTACAAAGTCAAGAACGATAAGCATTTAAATCAGACCGGGCCCATGCAAAGTCAATATTTCGATATCAGAGGAATTGATTCTTGATCTGGTGCCAGGGCTGTGTACTCAATGTACTGCAGAAAAATCCTCGCCCAGCCTTCCTGCCAGCACACTGTTAGGGATGACAAGCATGCAGTTATCTGATAGAGCAGATATTTGTTCCAAAAGACGATTTTCATTTCAAAGACAAAACATGAAAAGAGCTTACTTGTGGGGAAACCAAATACTGTAGTCTCCTCTTGATAAATCAAGCTTTAGAGAAATAAAGCCAAAGAGAGCAGGATTCTGAAAAGAACTTCTGTAGCTCTTTTCATGCTTTTTCAGCTACTCAGCTGGCTTAACTCTGCCAACTAATAATCCTGTGTTTTCCTAAGATGTGTTGAGAAAGAGTTTATTTGCAAATAATTATTTAGTGATAAGGATGCATGTCTGTTTGCTTTTAAACAGACCCTACAAAGCTAATTAGGGGGTTTATGGTAGAACACAGGGTTCTATACGGTTTATACCTTAAGCTGCTAATTATGGGATTTTCAACAGCATCTCTTTCTTTCTTGCCTTTGCAGAGGACTAAGACAGTATTATTTGACAATAAAAGCCCTGTTTCAGTGCAAAAGGTGAAATTTCTTTATGTCACAGTCTTGTCAGCTCTCCTCATCACTGGATTTACATAAAAGTAACCAAGTACGAGTAATAACAGGCGGGAGAGGGAAACATCTTCATACCCTTCGGGACCCGAGGACCAGCACAATGGTCCTTTTATGCTCCGCAAAGACATCTTCTCTGTTTGGCCGCAGCCCTCCAGATAACGCTGCCTACCCGCAGTTAGCAAGCGGCGTGCCCTTGACACAGCACGGAATAAATATAACCTGCCCTTTCCAGTGTGTCGCTGCGCTCAACGCTTACTTTGTGCCTCTGCGCTACTAACCAGGCCTTATACAAGGAAACTTAACCACCCCTGCACCCGCAAAATTAAACAGGACGGCATTTAAGGCTACTTTATTTTGGGATGGCATCAAGAGGGGTTGGTACCAAACTGCTAGCATCCAGCTAGATTAAATAAGGGCCTGCCTCGCTCACTGCTCTTCCTCGGGGCATAATAAATAATTACCTGCACGCTTTATTTCACTGCCAGTCTTTTATGTAAGTGCAAACATGGAGCGTCTGTCCAGTTTCTAAGAGGAGAAGTGAAGGGTAGACTGTAGATAAAATTAATCAGAAGCATATCAGAACCTTACTGAGATGCAGCTCAATTAAATTCAATACATACATCCACTGTGGAGGCCATTAATAAGCTGCTAACAATTTCTGTGTGTCCCTGCTGGGCTTTATACAACATTTTGCCCCTATAATGAACTCTGCAGGCTTTACAGGTGGGATTTTCAAAAGTGTTCAACACTGACCCGGCTCTGCTCTCCTTGAAGTCAGCAGGAATTTTAACCACCAGCTTTAAGGGGGAGGTAGGGAAAGGTCAGCCTCGAATGCTTTCCAAAATCCCATCCCGCCAATCTGCTTAAGCCCCACGCAACTCTGAGGGGAGAGAAGTTTTGTTGAGTTTATTGCACAGAGTCAGGAGTCTTTGTGTGTGATGAACATCAGATTACGTGCTGCGGAGGCACAGAATATTTTTGCATCGTTTACCTGTCAAAAGAACCAACCTTCAAAACAATACCTACACAAATAAACAAATCATTCCTACCCAGGGAGGGTAACTTTGCACTCACTTGCGTAGCTTAGAGACCCAAAATACAGGTATTTATCTGGTCCCTTAAACAGAAAAATTATCAAAAAAACCCAGAGTTGTATGCAAGACTAATAGGCTGAAAAAATGCAAACTGAGTAGAAAAAGGCCCTGAAAATTTGAAACCTGCTTGTGACGATCAAGCTCTCTGTCAGACTGTGGGAAGACAGACCAAGTAATAGCAGCTCTACTAGTAGGCTGTTGATTCAGGCTTCAAATTAATTATAAATTCATAATTAATTATGAAGTGCTACCCCTTGCTCTGCTTTCCCGTGGCCTGAGGAAGAGACAGATTCTCAAAAGCTCAGAGCCAATTTCCGTTTTATTTTTAGCCAGTCAATCTCACAAAAGGTCTTACCTACAACTTGGGGACTTGCTCTTTTATATTCCATCCATGTATAGGCTAATCAGCTGGTGCAGTGATCTGTGACACTTAAATAGGAAAGATGCATATAAAAGGCAAAGGCAGAGCAGAAGGGACCCAAATACTCTTTCAGGGCCATGGCAAGGGCAAAGCAAGAAGGGCGTCTGTCCTCAGCATCCTGTGGAGGGAGGTGCCAAAGAAGGACGAAGGTCTGGTGACCACCAGCAACTCCCACTGCTCCTTGTGACCTGAGGAGCGGGAGCAGTCTGTGCCCATGGATGGAGGAGGACATGGAAGAGGTCTGTGGGGTGGGAAGCACCTGGACACCAGGATGTGCTGCAGGTTTAGGTGCTCGTGATCTTCTCTGTTCCCACAACAGCATCTACCATACAGCTGGGAAGTGAAGGACTCTTTTTCTCTATGGTGCAAATCTGGCATGGGATCAAGGACCAGCAGTCACGATCAGCCAGATCCTTACACCAGATCCTAGACAGCACATCCTCACACACATCTCCTCCAGCCCAGCTCAAAACGGATTCAGACACCAGCTCTGACAGGGCCAACACAAGGGAAGGTCATGGCAGGAGGCACAGAGGTCACTCAGGAGAGGGCTTCAGCCCTTGGCATGGTCCTGCTGCACAAGGCAAGTGGGTTGGGAGCAGAAAGGGGACCTTCCCCTGCCATTCTCTGCAAAGCAGCTCTCCTTGGGCTGTCTCCTCTTGTGCGAGGCATCTTGTGGGTTTGGATGGGGCTTCTCCGCAGGGTGGGAAGAAGATCCCAACAGCCTGTGCCTTGGTGTGCTTTTCTGTCTGATTTTACCAGCCCTGTAGCAAGACCTGGTAGCCTTTGCAGAGCTGTCATCTCCTAAAACCAAAGCCAGACCAACTATGGGGGCTGCTCCCGAATTCTGGCAGCCGTGCTGCTCATGCCACAGACCCAAAGTCGGGGTGCAGCCCTCGGACATGAACCATCACGGGATGCTCATGGCTCTTCCATCCTGACCCGGCCATCCCATTAGCAATGGCAAAGCTCCTTTTGTTTCTCTGAGTTTCTAGCTCTATGGGTTTAAAAGGGATCCCTATTAGTCTGCTTTTTGTATGTGTATTTATTTTCTAGCCTTTTCATCAATGTACATCTTGCTAAGAAGTAGTATCTGAGAGAAAAAATGGTGGCTTATGCAGCCCAGCAGATTGAAACGATCTTTTGTTTCAGTCATTATTGGAGGATGGAGTGGTTACAGCAGAGTTTTTGCTTACAATTACAAAATCAACATACAGTATGTAATTAACCTTAAAAACTTTCAGTGTCCAGTAAACATTGATCTCTAATCCATTATGTTTGTTCATTCCAGGACCGAGCAGCCTTAAATAAAATACTGTTCTACGAATCAGGGGCCTTTTAGTAGATGGCAGGAAAGAAAAAGTATCCAACCATGTGGTATTCCCAGCTTGCCTAGTTAGGCGTAATTCTGATTAGGAGTAATTCTGAAGAAGGTTAAAGTGATTTGGGGAAATAACAAGAGTCATTCCTCTGCTAGGTCTGTCACTACTTTCCTGTGTAATCTCAGGCGAATGGCTTATTTTGCTTTAATTTTCTAGTGAAAAATGAATATGTGGAACCTCCCATGCTTGCCTGGTCTTCAGAGTAGAAACTGTCTCCAAACATATGTATGTACAGCACTAACCACAACACAGTCCTGGGCCTCACTGGAGCCGGTAGCTGTTATGACAATAAAAATCAGCAAATAAACCGCGATGTGTTAGAAAGCCATTTGACCTAAACCCAACAGCACGTGACCAGAAGATGGCAATATTCAAAACAGAGGACTGATACAGGCGTACTTATGGGTCATACATGTTGCAGCTCCCCCAGGTTACCCCCACCTCCTTCTGTCAGCGATATGAAACCTCCACAACCGGCTGAAATCACCTTCTGAGCCAGGAGTAGGAGTAGGTAATTTAGTTTCCATGGTAATGCAGTTCTGGACCATTCTTAAGCAGAAGCTGCCAAGTATGACAAATGGTAGGTGCTGATTTTTTTATGTGAACAGCTATTCACTATGAATTGAAATGAGATTGCCAAATTCACTTTCCTTGGGACCGGAGCTAGGGTCAAAAGCTATTGTTACATTCAAGCCATAGTCCAAAACTAGCACTTTAGCCACACATCTCCAGCTGCAATATAGAATTTTTTAAGTCACAGAATAAAAACGAATGACTCAATATCAGAGTTGTCAAATAGATGAGACAGATTTACATCAAGCAATTCTAAAATGCTCTGTAGCCATGAATTAAAGGAAACATATGACAAATGACTCGTATTCATTCCCTTGTGGGGAAGAAATTCTGTTTTAAACATTGCTGACTGTTGTGCAGTTCCTATTTTATATATGTATATATGAAACCTGCATTGGGATAAATACACGAAATGGTAAGGGCTTGAATTCAGCCACTTTTCTTCCATGAGCCATCGCTGTATAATAAACCATAGTAGGTTTTGCATTCTGCTAATCTCCCCAAACAGTATGTAATTGGTCTTGGAAAATGCTGTAATACAGCAATTAGTAACACGACAAATAAAAGAGGAAAAGGCCCTTTTATTTTAGCCTTGTTTTCCTTCGGAACGAAGCCGTAGGAAGACAGGTTGCCTGATCAACTGATGTTTAACACCGTCATCTCTGCGATAAAAGCAGCCCAAAAAGCAACTGGGTTTTGCCCAGGCTGGGAAAATGGGGGGGGGGGGGTGGGTCCCTCCAGCCCCCCTGAGCTGGAGGCAGGTTAGTGGGGTGCTGCTGGGCTGCCTGCAGCCGCTACATGGCAGCTGCCAGCTGGGCTGGAGGAGCTCCCCAAAATTGTCCCAGGGAGCCCAGCATTGAAAAGCTACATGGTTTTAGGTGCTGGTCCATCAAGAGCCACTTGTGGCCTATTTGTGAACCGTCAGACTCTGTGTGGCAAACCCAAGGAAGAAGTGGCTCCCAGAAAGGGATGGTCTTCTCCATTTTGGCAGCTCTTCCCATTCTCAGTGTTAGCTTTGACAAATACAAAGAGAACAAAACATTGTAAGTGTCAGGGGGAAAAAAGAGAAATTCCCACATCATTCAGTCATGGAAAGAGGAGAAACACAGCTGAGAAGCATCATGACAAAATAACGTTTCCTCACCCTGGAACTCACAGCCTTCTGTAAACGTTCATTAAGCTACCCAGCATTTCTGTGCATTAAAACAGTAGCTGTCCCTGACATACCCTATTCTCCATTTCTTCTCTGTGAAATGCCTGGACTAAAGGGTGTTTGTCGATTGTTTGCATTTTTAGACATTTACACGATGCAGTTGATAGCAGCTGGAGTGGAGATGTGGGCAGGTGAATGGACTTGTTTGAGGTGACACCATGAGATGCTTGCAGGGGCAGGAACAGAAACCTTGGCTGCAAAAAAGGGCAGAGTGGCTCCTCTGAGCCACCCCAGGGGCTCAGCAGACCCACCTGAGCCTGCCAGATACCCCCGGCAGTGCCTGGCCCCTGCACCATGGTCACAGACTCACAGAACCACAGAATGGTTGGGGTTGGAAGGAACTTTCAGAGATCACCTAGTTCAACCCCACAGCCACCTACAGCAGGTTGGACAGGAACGTGTCCAGGAAGGTTTTGAATGTCTCCAGAGATGGAGACTTCACCACGTCTCTGGGCAGCCTGTTCCAGGGCTCTGCCACCCTCAAAGTAAAGAATTTTTTCCTCATCTTGAGATGGAATTTCCTGTGTTCCAGCTTGTGCCCGTTGTTCCTTGTCCTGTCACTGGGAACCACTGAAAAGAGTCCGGCCCCATCCTCCAGACACCCACTTTTTAGATATTTCTAAGCATTGATGAGATCCCCTCTCAATCTTCTCCAGGCTAAACAGACACAGGTCTCTCAGCCTTTCCTCATAAGAGAGTTCCTACAGCCCCTTGATTATCTTCATAGCCCTCTGCTGGACTCTCTCCAGCAGTTCCCTGTCCTTCTTGAACTGGGGACCCCAGAACAGAACACAGTACTCCAGATATGGCCTCACCAGGGCAGAGGGGCAGGATGACCTCCCTCCACCTGCTGGCCATGCTCTTTCTAATGCTCCCCAGGAAACCATTGGCCTTCTTGGCCACAAGGGCACATTGCCGTGGGTCCCCCCAGCTTGCCCAGCCCTTTGCACGCCGCTGCCCATGCCGTGCCAGTGGCCACCCGGGTGATGCTGGGGGATGCTGAAGCAGCACAAGCATCAGCAGAGACACTCCAGCACTCATTTCCAACTCTCAGAAAGCAACAGCAGGTCCCACAGGGGACCCGCATCCTAACGCGGTGGAGTGGAGACATCTGTTATGAGCTTTAATTAGTACTGATTCCCCAAAAGCGGGCTGTCACTATCAGCCACCGGATACTAAAAGCGCTGAAGGGGGGGGTCTGCTGCAAAACCCAGGCAACTTCCTTAGGCATCGCCCTGACCAGGGGTGGCAAAAATTTAAGGGAAATAATGTTCATTCAGAGCAGGTTGTTGCTGTCATTTAGCAACTAATTCCACAAAAAACGGCAAGTTTTTGGCTAGCCAGCTCAGTGCCAGACACACTTGCGAGTGCTGGGGAAATGGATGACTGGGAGGCAAGAAAGAGTGTGGGTTACACCACTGGCAGGGAGTTTAACCAACGTACCTGAACTTATAACAGATATATTAAGAGATAGGGCTTCCCAAATTGCACTGGGGCCACTGCTGGTCCTCGTGCCTCCTGCAAGAGATGCCTGAAGCTGTTAGCCGCTGGCATACCGGGTAATTACCAGGCAAGCCTTCTCCCCATATCACTCATATTGATGCAGAGGGCTGTTAAAATCTGTAGTTTAGCTCTTTCCAAAATTAGTGACTTTGTTTTCGCCCTACTGTTATGTTTAAAAGCGGGATGTCTGTGCCCCTGCATGCCCCAGACACTTTCGTTAGTGCTGAGCAGGTAACTGGGGAAAGCACTTACAGCCCACCATGTAATTCCTTCCCTGCACACAAAGAGGGAAAATTTGTCACCTGCTGACACACAGCACTTCAGAAAGTCAGGAGAATTTGTGGGATGGCGAGCAGACACTGGAAACCTGCTTTGCCCCCGAACCTTATTGACTATCATGAGTTTTCTCCTCTATGAAAAGCTCTTACAGCTTCCTCCACGGTGTCTCCCCTGCCACACCTAGACAGTTCTGCAAGAAAGAGAGAGCTGTAGGAAGCTGCACGTTGTTTTTTCTTAAGAGGACTTTTTCATTTAACTTAGCCACTGGGCTTTATAATGCAGCCTGCCTGGGACAAGGCATTAATAGTCTCATTCTGCCAGTGTGACAGAATGACAAAGAGCCCAGTATGTGCTGAAATATGCACTCCCCTTGCTAAGCCTGTAATCCCAGCTTTGATTTATTTATTTTTTTTATGTTTTTTCTGTTGTTTAAGTAATCAGCACAAACCTAGTGAGGATGAATCAGAAATTGCACACTTGATTTTGTCCTCTGCTTGGCTTCCATCTTTGATCAGAGACTGAGGAGGACGGGCCGAGGGAAGCGCATGGCTTCCTCCCGCAGATGATGTTAAAAGCCAGTTTGCCATGCACAGTAGCCTCCACGGTAATTATTTTCTTGGTCATAACCATGGAATCCCTCCAGCCTTCCCTGTAATTTTCTCCAGAAGGACGCCAAAATCACACATGCAATTCCCTAATTGGGGGTGCTGCTGCCATTCTGCTCCTGAGCTTCTCTGCCACCTTCCCTCCAGCCGCAAACAGAGTTACGGCCCCAAAACGGGTGACCTGGCCGTGAGACCTGTTGCAGAGGGGTTTCAGTGCCCTCGCCCACAGCAGTATCACCACCAGGGATCTCCTCTGCCACCGTCCTCCACCCGAGGAGCCGGTGTGCCCTTGCTCATTTGCCTGCTGCTCGCCTTGGGGACGCTGCCACCGCTGTGGCTGTGAGCACCACCCGGTCAAGACCTCCCGGCCCTTTGGCAGAGCTTCAAAGAGTTGCCAGACTACGGCTGCCATTTCCCCCTTCTTTGATTTTTAGGAGCTGTCTGCTAACTTTTTAATGAGCTGACCACGCAGTGCCCGCCACCTCTGACTCCGCGGGATGCCAGCAGAGGGTCATCGCCACGGCGGTGGCTAATCGCCACCTTTGTGGGACCCTCTGGCCAGCTCACAGCATCCCTGATTGAGTGCGCTGGGGCTGAGGTGAACCAATTACTGTAAAAACGGGAGAGATCATGTGGAAAGAAGGGTTAAAGGCCGAACAGTGCACAGCTTCGGCGCACAGGAGAGCAGAAAGGGTGGAAAAGGCAGACTGAGGGGCTGTAAAATCTGATCACTCTTCTGCTTCAAGGACGTTCACGTCGTGAGGTAAGGAACGGCAACCAACACCAGTCTGGGCAAGAAAGCTTGCCTTCAAAGCGCCTATGAGCTTACCTCCCTGTTAAGGTCAACAGAAAATTCCCATTGATCTCATGAGGGATTAGATTTTCAAGTAATGCAAGGCTATTGGACTTTATGTGCAACTATGCAGCATTTGTAATTATTAATTTATCTCTTCTCTGACTTCCAGTTGACTTCTGAAAGGAGATAATATATTTTATCACTGCTGACGACTGAATGCATACTTGCACTTACTTTAAAGCACCATTCTCAGTGATAAAAGCCCATGAACTGAAAAACCATATTCTTCTGGGCCAGTTTAAGAAACAGCACGAAAATACTCTTATTAGATGCTTTTAAAAATGAGCTGTGAGTCTGCATGCTTGTATCTAGGTGCTGTACCATTTTACTTATTGTCGACTTAAAACACTTTTCTTGTGTTAACACGTAACCATAACACACTTTCCAAAGACAGGATGCTGAGAGTTGTTTTTTCCATTCTTCAAAAAAATTTTGTTTTACAAGCAAGGCTTGAATAGTCTGCACCTGCTGTTTCAAGAACCCTGAGAAGTTGCGAAACTCTTTGGTGTGTCTCAACAAGTTGCTTTTACAGCGCTGTTGAGTATTCAGAAATTAGTTGTTCATCTCTTCCTCCTACTCTCTTTTGAACCCATACGCAGAAAGTCTATTAAACTCAACCGAGTCAACCTTTGTGCTTATGCACTCAGGACTACAGAAGCCACTGGGTGTTACAATGGAGTACAAACTGTTCCAGCATGGAAAGCTGCATACAGAGCTACCGGTGAAAAACAGTTTTCTTCCCCCCTGCAACATACTACTTGATGCCAACTGCGGAAACAATGGAGGTACAGAGGCTCCCCTGGAAATCACTGCAGCTCCAAAAGCAGGATTACTGGAAGTTTATTGGAATATGCAAAATCTTCAAAGTTGAAGGAGATACTTGAGGAACCAGTTAAGCACAAAGGCGTTCCTCCCTCCAGCGTAGCAGCCGTGGAGGCTGGAGGTAGCCAGGAA
Organism: Xenus cinereus; assembly: GCA_025774025.1. Taxonomy (NCBI): domain Eukaryota; kingdom Metazoa; phylum Chordata; class Aves; order Charadriiformes; family Scolopacidae; genus Xenus; species Xenus cinereus. The sequence continues at coordinate 56,496,346 of JAOXJK010000032.1, forward strand.
GGAGGTGCAGGCTCGGGACAGGAGAAGGGGTCAGAGGGAGCAGCAAGCCCCGGCGGTGAGCCAAGGGATAAGCCATGCTGGCAGAACATGTAGCACTGCTGATAAGTTGAGCTGAGGAGATGGAGATCAGAAAACAGCACGCCAGGAGGCTGGGGGGTGATGTTCAGATACAAGTCTGAGCCATGCCACGGGGTGAACGCGGGCAAGGTTTTGGCAGCAGCGTTTTGGATCACCTCAAGGGAAAAACTGCGAGAAATTGGAAAGGCCAGGTAAAGAGTAGTCTGCAGGAGGAGCAGGAGCATCAGCCAGACCTCGGTCACAAGCAAGAGAAGAGGGACCACTCTCTGGTACCACTTGGAGAAAGCCCCATGAGGCTTCAGCAGTGTACAGGGAAGGAAGAGAAGATGTTAGGGCATGAAAAACTGAAAAGGAGATGGTCATTTATTCAATTCCAAACCTGGTTTCCCTGCAGTATTCCTCACACAGGTATTAAGCACTACAGAAATATCAACCATCTTTTTTATAAATGGGACATTTGTGCAGAGAAGGATGAAACAATTTCCCTAAAGTTTCCCAGCAGGTCAGTGGCAGAGCTGACAAACAAACTCAAGGATTCCCAATTCCAGTCCAGTCCAGAATTTCAACCTTGTTCTCCATTTGCAATCAGTTTAATAGAGGAAAAAACTCTGCAAGTTCCTTGTAATTGTCCAAAAATCATTCATGCAATCATCTTTAACTGATGAGTTTTTTTCCTACCCTTTGTCTATGCCAGTTATTTGCTAGTGATCATTTTTGGTGTGAGGAGTCAATACTACAGCGTTATTTTTCTTGATACCCTGATTGGGTACTAAGTTTCTTGAAAAGCTAGTAGCTAAAAAAGAACGTACGGTCCCCAAATACATCTAAATGAAATCTGTATTCTGCCCAGGTGCTTTTGACCAGCAATCTAAAAGCACATACAGTTGTGAGACAAACACTCAAAATACAACAATTATTTGAGATGCCTATTTTGCTATGTTTAGACTATTAGGCTGAAAGATGAAGAAAAAGGAAGAGGCTGTTCATGTGCTGTAATGAGGAGAATGGAAAGTGGCTGGCAATCACTCTAAAATACACAGAGCTTTTTCTCGCATCGTGCTGGAGTATGTAGGCTCTTGAGCAATGGCCCTACACTGTAAATAGCCTCTTTAAAAGGATGTACCTTGGAACTAATGCATTACCTATGCTGTGCAAGCAAGCAGTTATTTAGGGGGGAAAAAAAAAAAAAAAGAAGACTTATCAGAACATCAGAGAGTCAGTGAAAGAGCAGAGTGGGGCCTCCATTGTGCCACCTAAACCCAGCTACCTTGTGCCATGTGAAATGCCCTACAGTGTCCTCCACGGCATCCCAGCCGCCTCCCCATGGAGGCGTAGCTGCTCCCACGGGTTCCTGCTTTCCACGAGTACAATGCCTGGCATCACATCTGGCACTTTTGAGCCCATTGATTTCACCCCAATGTCCTAAATTAAGGCCGAAATGAGCACATTGATACTTTCCTTCTTTGCTTCACCCTGAATTTCATGTGTGCTCTGCCCTCCAGCCAGCCTAGAAGTTACAAACTGCTGGCTGTAACATTAATATTGTGTCCACAGAATGAATGTGATCCATCTTCATTGTCTCCCTGGAAAAAGTTTTGATACTTCCATTTCTTCTACAAACAAAATCAACATATAATTTATGTTTGTGAGCAAAGTGATTTTATGGTATTTCCCTTTGTTGACAGAATGATTGGAATAAAATTACATTCTGTTGACAAAAAATGTGATGAAATGTCGTTTGTGAACATTATGAACAAAAGAGTTTGACAAAACGCAGTTTGCCAATGGGATGTAGTAAAGGTTTTAACAAAATGAATTCTGTCTGTCTGCTATTTGTCCTAGCAATGACATGTGAAGTTTTTCAAAATCCCCTGTGTCAAAAAAAAAAGTAAAAATTTCACCTATAAAAAGAGTAAACATTGCCTTTGCAGAAGCCATTCCTTTCAGCGTTTTAAGTCATATTGCTCTAGGTCACCTCTGTTTTTCCAGAATTTTGTAACTTCTAATAGAGATACGCTGGATTCACATGTATTGGTATATATCTATCCACCATTAATTAACAGTCCTAGGCTTTCATGTTTTTCTGGATTTTTGATAAATTGATCAATGAGGTAGAAGATTGTGATTTTCAGGCATACTAGATATGTTTAAAGATAACAGTGTTTGTTCTTGGAAGGCATCAAGCCTCTGACAGCAGCATGAGTACTCACATAATTTAATTCCTTCAGAGCCTAAGCAACAGTCTGACAGCATCTGGAAAACGTGTGCCAAGCTATTTTCTCTTTGAACTTTGATGCCTGACATCTTTACATGGACATGAGCTCATATGAGGATGGACAGAAAGGGAGGGGAATCTCTCTTTGGTGGGCTCAAGTGAATGAGCTTAGACAAGGCTGATTTACCCTTGGTGGCAGAGGGCCTTTAGGTTAAAAGAAATTTGATGGCTCTACGGGGAGTGGGATATAAAAGCACAAGGCCCAGAACAAAGGGAATCGAGTTAATTATAGGAAGAAGCCACCATCACGAAATGGTTGCGCACAAAGCAAAAAAAGAGCCGCTAAGAAAGGTTGAAGTGCGGAAGAACAAAGCAAAGGTCAAACAAAATTAAGTAAGCAACAACACATTAGCAGCAAATAGAAGAAAAAATAAAGATTGCAGCATAAACAGAGCCGGCTGCGTTGCATCCCTCCCTGTTTGCTGATCTCTCATTAGACCCAGAGTCTACAAGCCAGAGCAGAACAAGCGGCTGTTCCTGGGCAGGGTGACGCTGAAGAGGGTGACCTTCTCTACAGAGCTGGTGTGAGGGACTCGCTCAAGGGACAGACTACTTGGCCAGCCTCATCCCTGGACTCTGCCCATGAGGCTGCCAGTGCTCCCAAGGGTCTGGCAGGTTGTGAGAGAAGTTGTCTTTCCCTCCAGACAATTGAAAATGAAAGAAAAACACTATAATCCCACCAGCACTGGAGGAATTCAGTGTGACCTTCCATCGCACCATGAGGGATGCTGTCCCCAGCTAAAGCACTGGTGGGATTTTGGCTGTACCCCGCAGCACATCAGCTCACCAGGGCATGGAGCGCCCTTACATCCGTTAAATCCCCCCTGTGTCTAAGTGAGGAGATACACCAACAATACAGAAAGAGTCCAGTTAGATCCTACTATGAAGACCCACTTTCAAGCATTAACCAGTTTGAGCTTTTCAAGTCACTGGGGCTTCACACAGTCAGAAGGGTTTCAGACCTGAGTCCTGAACTTTAATGTCCATGGGCAAAAAAAATCTGTGAGCTTGGGGCCACCAAAGAACCTGTCAGCCTTGCCTCTGGCGCTCTAAGGCTGTGTAAATGATGTTTAGCTCAACTCTGTATGGGTTAAAGGTCTGGAGGAGACCCATCTCTGTGTGGATTGGCCAGTTCCTGTACAAATATTAACAGAAAAGCAGTGATATAAATTTACATTCATCAGTAAATGCTTCTCAGAGCTAAAAATACAATTAATTGCACTGCTTGCACTAAGGTTTTTGTTCTTTTCTCCCCTCCTTCTTCCCCCCCGCCAGTGAGGGAGAAGAAGGGAGCTGATGTGGTAAATGGTTTTTCCCCTGATTTTTCCCTTACAAAAGAATAAATGAGATGAAAAGGTAAGAAATGTTCAAACGTAATCAACGCACACATACATTCTAAAGAAAATAGCAAATTAAATGCAAAGCCTATGCTAATGCATCATCCAGGTTGAGATTTTAATTGCAAAAAGTCAGGAAATGTAAAGTTATGGTTCTCGCAGTAATCATCACTCAGCCCCTTGAACACAGTTAGGATTTGTATTCCAGGCAGTGTGCGGCGTTAACTCGAACACCAGCGTGTATATGTGTTCTCTGCCTTCATTACAGTTGCTGGGGGAACCATAATTCTGCATTTGCTGACTTTTGCTCAATTAATTTTTTTTTCCCTTATTGCTGTGCTATGAGGTTCTTGCATTTAATTTCACTGTATTAAAAAAAAAAAAACCAAAACCAAACACCAAACCAAAACACGTAAAACAATGAAAAGAAACTGGAACTTTCCATCGCACATTAAAATCAGGAGATAATCCATTCTCTCTGTGCATCCTAAGGCTCGTGTAGGATCATGCAATCATTTCAGAGCACGGGTACATGAATAATAATAGTAATAGTAGTAATAATTAATAACAAGAAGAAGGACAACAACAATAAATGCTTATATGTGGAGCTTCACCTCATTGTGAAGTGAGTGCAAAAAGATCAGGGAATTGGCACGCTGTGGACAAGGGTTCTTTTCAACCCACTTATAATGAGCTTCTTTGCATTGAGGGCAATGCTGAGGTCCCATCCTGGGGGGACAGCAAGCCTGTCTCAGAAGTGTTTCACCACAAAAGCAAATTTTGTGGCCCCACAACCTGCTCAGCACTTCATTACCTCCGAGGATACTTTTGTCTATAACCCTCCAACAGCATGTCTGCAGTGGGATAGACCTTCCTGGAGCTCTGCCTGGCAGATCTGCAGGAGCAGCCACAAAAGTAATTCATTCTAGTGGCCTAAGAAATTACTTGGAAAACAATGCTTAGAGTAGGTATTTTCCTACTCTGAAACAAAGGAGTCATCAATCTCAGCTTCACCTCTGATGTATATTTGAAGGTAGGCCTGCAGACAGACACTAAGTAAGCCTCACTAGCATTAATGACATGGTCATCTTTGTGCTAGGAGAGCCCCACACCATTGCAACCTGCCCTTAACCCACTTCTCGTTCTCTTCTGGATGAGAGGACAGCTCCTGCAATGTGCCCACAAGGATGCACTGGATGCTTCAAGGTCAGATTTCCAAAGTGGCTGAAGCATGTGAAGATGATTACAAGCCCACTCAGAGCCTAAATAACTGAGCACTTGGGCAAATCCCACCTTTCTGTTATAGCTCATATGCATAGAAAATCTGTTCCTAGGAAAAGCCATCCCCCCGAAGTCACCATTCTCATGCAAACTGTCATGCCAAGGGTTCTCTTTTCTTATAGCAGAGGGTCTGCAGGTCAGGCAAATCCATTAACCCCAGCTAGAACAGCCCTCACCCAGAAGCTGAACACACATAAGTCTCCTGAGCTGAGAAGATATCAGTATTGTCTCTCGTTGATAAATCTTGGCATTTTCTTCATAAAATTATTCCATATTTTACAGCTTTATGATAGCTAAAGTGCAAATGGGAGACACGGGGGCCTCCTGCCCTGTTATGAACTCTCCTCTCACCATGAGAAGAGTGGGTTTTTGTGCTGTTAGATCAGCATAGCCACAGGTGAGTCTTGGCCTCTAGTTTAAAAAGAGCTATCAGACCCACATGGTACAAAGCACATGCTATGTTTGCTGCAGATAAATATCTTTTTTTGCCTTGTAAAAACAAGAAATATTTTCTAAACATAGCTCTTAGTAGGACTTGTTAAAAAAGGGGGGGAACTCACAAATTCCTCACTGAAAAATTTCATTTCTAAAAAATGTAAGCAAATCTTGGCAGAAACTTTATGTACTTTTTCCAATATCTGTCCACCCCTCAAAAAAAAACAATTTAAAACCACCACTTTTTGCTATTCAGGTCTTTCATCCTTTCCCTTTTACCTTTTCCATTGCAAAGAGACAGGAAATAGAAATGCTAAGAAGGGAAAGACCTATGGAGAAAAATTCCCATGGATTTTTTTTAAATCCAAGTTTGTGGTTTTTTAATCCTTCCCTGAAATAGGTTTATTTGGTTGAACTGCAAGCCTGTAAGTCAGACTGTTCTTTGGACTCTGAATGTAAAGAGCACATCCAGCCAGAGGTAAGCATCCAAGGTACCTGGCAGAGAGCAGCATCAGATAGAACAGATGGCACCTCCTGACCACGCCAGAGAGAAGAAATGGTGTTCCAGAAGTGCAAAGAGTTCATCCAGGACTATTTAATGCTTTTTGTCAATTTTCCCAAACCATAGTTAGAAGAGTCCTAATTCTCTGCAAAGTCATGTCAAAGTGGCTGATCCACAGCATTGTACCACTCTCTACTCATTTCAATTAAAAGGGTGACAGTCACATTGTAAAAAAAATTAACAGAGGTCCGCTGATCTAGAAGGTGTAGGAATCATTGTTTCCAGGGGTATAGAATATAGAATCACAGAATCGTCTAGGTTGGAAGAGACCCTCAGGATCATCGAGTCCAACCATCTACCCTACTCTACGAAGTTCTCCCCTAATAAGACAGTGAGCCATGGAAATTGGTCTAGCACAGGTCACAAAGATAAACACTAACACAAAGGAATCAGCTACATAGAACTTAAGGCAGTTCCATCATGGAAAGGAAAAAGTGCCACCTTCCAGCTCTCTGTACTGAGGAAAGAGGCTGAATTAGCTGAAACATGCCACCAAGTAGAAAACCTAGGTCATAAGTGGAAATGAGCAAAGAAGATTTTGGTATGTCCTACAGGAATCAGTTCTTTTGTTAGTGTTAGGTTGATGGTTGGTCTAGATGATCTGAAAGGTCCCTTCCAACCTAGACAATTCTATGACTCTATGGTCGTCAGACAGGACCTCTAACAGCATTAGGACTATTAAAGAGGAGACTACAGAAATCAATATTAGGTGCTACCTGGAGTATGGTGTTTGCTTAGTGCTTTGTACCTTAAAAGAAGGAGGCGGCAAAAAGAACTTAGAAGCCCAGAGGTGTGGAATGGGTGAGGAGAGGAGGCTGTATGCAGGGTGGTCACTCAGGCTGGGTGGACCCAGCAGGAGGCAAACGCCAGGGGACATGAATGGATGGGTGAGGACACTGACCAAGTTCTGTTTTATCTTCTGAGGACAGCAGAAGATTTTCACCAAAACTAAATGGAAGTCACTAGTCTCTAATGGTGACACCATGGACAATTTACCGTAGACAACTGGGCCATAGAAAGGTTCCTCAAAAGATGAGATATATGGGTAATACAGACTTACATATTAAGAGGGGGAAAGCTCCTTCAGCAATGCCCTTATGAATATATTGGTCTTTCTTACTACTGCTTGTACCTATTTTTATAAAAAATGAACCATCCAAGAGCAGGCAACACATATTGTGGTAGAGGAATGTTATTCTGAAACTTTTCTTTCCAGTTTCTGCTTCAGATTTCACTTTGAAAATCTAACAATTTAAAAAGAAACAAAAGCGTCCCGCAGAGTGATACCAAAGGACAAAGTTATTTTAGGAATACAATTTTAATCAGCGCAGTACCAGCATTTAAATGTGCTGCTGCACTGACATCAGTGGGGAAAAAAAAATTAATTAAAAACAAGGAGTCCAGAGGGACTGGCAGTTTTGGAAATGAATCCACACCTGTGTCACCTTAACGTAGGATTACTGCAATTCACCCTCGATGAGGAGATTGTGGGGGGAGCAAGAGCTGTCAGCTGGCTTGTTAGGAAGAGCTTCACAGCTAGAGCGTGACACCTCTGCTCTGCGATATATAATGGCTAAAACTGATTTCCATCTGACTCCCTGCATTAGGGACTCAGCAAATGAGTCACCTCACTTTTTATTTCCATGTGAGTCCAATAATCTGGACGATTACCAAGGTGAGAAGACAAATGAAATCAATACCATCTCTGTTCCCAAACAGATTTACTATCAAAACACAGCGTCAAGGGAACGGAGAGGGTACAGCAAACAAGGGTGACTGCTCACCAGATAGGGGTGGCACGTCCTGTGTACATTCCCTCGTCACACAGGGGCAGGAAACCAACTCCTCTGAAGTGCACTAGTATCTCATCTGTGTGTCCCCAGGGTTTTCCTGGCACAGGGACAGAAAACACCCCAGGCTTAGCCTCCACACGGAGCCAGAGCCATGGCCAGGCAAGCTGCTGGGATCAGCCCCCGGCTCTCTGGGCAGGGAAACATCCCTTCAAGGTGTTTCATCCCCCCATCCCACACCAGCCCCGTTCCCCATCGGATCCCAGGGAGGGATCATCCACCAGCCAGGCTAGAGGCATCCAAAAGAATCACTTGGACATCAAACCTGCAAAAGCAGCCCCATGCTGCAGTGTAGGAAGCTCAGGAGATGGCAATCACAGCCTCTGCTACCACGTGTGCCGGTGCTTCTTAATCAGCTATGCAAATCAGGACAGCATTTGGGTGAAATTTCAGAACTGTATTTGCCTAAAACACCAGCTTTCCACAAGATAAAAATCAGTTTGAAAGCCTGAGGACACTTGTGCTTGTCAGAAGAAGTTTCTCATTTCTTATTGCTACATGTTGTTAGAAAATGAATTCTTCATCCTTGGCCTCAGCCCATAACTCTGTAGTAAAAGGTTGGTGATGTTTTCCAACCTAAATCTAGCATTCATTGGTGTTTCAGAGAAACTGGATTTCAAACTGAACCTGAAAAAAAAAGCAACCAAAATTTCCTAAACTTTTCAAATCTCTTCTTAGACATTTCAAAATGAAACATTTCTCTATAAAATCCTTCTGAGATATCTACCCATTTCTGAAAGGCTTGAACAAACAAGTGAAGTAAAAAGTTGCACTTTGGATAATAAAAAAATGAAAAAAAGATAATAATATTGCAGTGAAAACAATTTTTCCATCCAGTTTTTCATCAGGGCCGTCACTCAACCCTGGGATATGGCTATATTTTCTCCAGGGCACAGAAGAGCTGAACTGTATCCACTAGGAGCAAGGTGGCAAAGTAAAACCATCTCTGTGAGTGAAACGAGCCATGACCGTAGAAGTGTAGTTTGAGCCTTAAAAACTCCTGCCAGAGGACAGGTGTCACTCGGGGTCCCCCCTCCCAGCACACTGCAGACTGGGAAGCACTTTGCATTCCCCAGCACAGGCAGGTGATGGGCTGGGCTGAACACAAATACTTAAAGGGTGGGTGTCAGGAGGATGGGGCTGGTCTTTTTTCAGTGGTGCCCAGGGACAGGACAAGAGGTAATGGGCACAAACTTGAACAGAAGTAGTTCCATCTAAACATGAGGAGGAACTTATTTACTCTGAGGGTGGCAGAGCACTGGAAGAGGCTGCCCAGAGAGGTGGTGGAGTCTCCATCTCTGGAGACATTCCAAACCCACCTGGACACGTTCCTGTGCGACTTGCGCTGGGTGGACCTGCTCTGGCAGGGGGGTTGGACTAGATGATCTCCAGAGGTCCCTTCCAACCCCATATCATTCTCTGATTCTGTGACGTGAGCAGGTGGGTGAACCACAGCTGCAGCTGATGGGACCAACAGTGTGTCTGCACAAGTTTCATTTCAGTCATGCCCTTGGGCCTGAAGGTTTCTGCTGCCCAGGGAGACAGCCATGCTCAAGCAGCAGGGACAAGGGGTTTTCTCAGCTCACCAGCAAGTTTTCTTCTCAGAGAGATGCAAACATCTACAAACAGAACCCGGCCCCCATTGACAACATATTCTTGCATGGACCAGCTCAAGGTCTTCTTTCCCTGGTGGGACAACTGGAAGGATTTATGTGTGTGCAGCATCCTTGGGGAGATAATCGTAACCATCCTCCTTGCTGCCAAGTGCAATATTGCTGCAGCCAGTAATAATACCTAGATAGTTTTTAACAGAGCTCAGGATCACTTTGAGCATGAATCTGCCCTCACAACACCTCTGGAAGACAAGGAAAAGGTGTAGTCAGCAAAGCTAAGTGAGTCCGTGGAGGTCACGGAAGCAGCCTGCAGTAAGGGCTGCAATCAAGGAGCTCCAAGCTCAGCGCCGTGTTGCCCGACCACGCTGCCCTGTGCCCTGGGTGGGGGGAGAGCAAGACCACCGAACAACTACACGTTACACACAATTTGCCACGCAACTGCTTTTGGGAACAAAGGAAAACCTCCACCTATCCCCACCCTGAGGATATGATGAAGTAGTGCTTGACACTTTTTTTTAAACTCAATTTTGTTCAAGCTGACAGCTTTTTTGGAGGATGCTTCTTTATTCAGCCATCTTGTAGCTACTACAGGTATACAAACAAAGGATTTGCAGGAGATGGCAATTATTAGAAGCCTTTGGCTCTTAGTGCCAAGTGGAGCAGTTAAAGAGGAGAGCCAGTGGTTTTCCATCACCCGCCATCCCTCCATCCAGGTTGACCTCCACAGCCTGCTCCTCCTTGGCACTGCCAGGGGACAGCCTCTGAAGGTATAACCCACAAGCACGGTCTCACATACAGACCTGTGCAAAGAACAGGGCAGGAAAAAAAACAGACAGGCACACTTGCTGCCCAAGTACATGACGCAACTGAAAGCTGAAGGAGGAGAAGAGTTAAGCTCTTGCCAGCATTACTTAGAACTCCCAGGCACCTGGCTAGCTGTTACCAGTCTGGCTGCTTTTCTGCTGACTTCTGTCAAATTACCCCACCGGTGCCAAGCTAACACCAGAGATTTCACATGCCATTTGAACAGAGGAGACTCAAAAGTCAGCCGGCAGAGCTGATGAAAAGCAAATCACCGAGTCAGTTTACTACCAATGAGCTCTATTAAGTGACTGTAATGCAGTTCATAGCCCTGGAGTAGTCACTGTCCCTCACTAATCTAATGGTAGTATTGACAAGGATCATTTACACAGCTCCCCTTAAAGGTTACCGCTATTTGTCAGGGACTCTCTGTGCTCTGGACGTGTGTGCAGTCCTCGTTCAGACCCGGGGCTCGTCCATCCTCGCTGCAGAGCTGCGGTCCCAGGCGGTACCCACTCTGCCCCGCACAAGGTCACACCACCGCAGCCAGGCGCTGGGCGTCCACATCTCCTAAACATCTGCTAGGGATTAACGGGAGGCGGCACAAACCTATCCTCAGGGCTGAACTGGTGCAGAGAAATTGGTTGTTCGACAGCAGGACCTTGCCAGTAGGTATCAGTTAATCTGCATAAAGCCTATCCAGCTGTTTCTTGTGGTCAGTGGAACATATTCCCCTAACGATCCGGCCATATCGCAGAGTTGTAGTTTTATGTCCTTGACCGTTATGTGCAACCACAGCTTCATTTTATATCTTCTATGTTAAAAAAGAAAAAGAAAAAAGAAAAAATCACTAGTCCCTCAGGCATCATCTCTGAGCTTTAACAAGCAAGAACTAGCCTCAGGATTTTAAATACATGGATCTTTCTGACTGAAATGTCTGCTTTTCAGCCCTATTCCTTCTCTGTTTTATAATGATGATCTGAATTGACCAAACATCACTGACTCTATTTGGAGGAAGTCTTGTCTCTTCAACATCCAGCTCTTTCCAGAAAATGAAGGAAAACCACAGCAACAAAGCCCTCCTGATGCAGATCAGAGGAAAGACAAGAAGAGCTCATGCAGACAATGGGCACTTTAAACCCTATCTGCACTTACAATGTAAATAGATAAATTACAGAAACGGTATTTGAAGCGTAGATTGATCTTGGTCTTTTAAAAATAGCTTAAACTGTTCTAAAAAAAACAAAAAGCTGTTGATAGTCTACTTAACTTCCCACCTCACTTCACAGATACAGCCAGAAGCTCCAAAGTGGTGGGGGCCTCTTCTTGAGATAGTCTCACTGGAAGGGAGGATCAAAGGATCAGAGCAGTCCTTGGGATGTAATCCCCAGCAAAGAGGGATGAGATTAGGAGACAGGCAGCGAGGGAAGGTCTCGCACCCCTGACTCTCTCCAGCCTCTCATTATCGCTCCAGGCTCTCCAGTGTACATACCATTTGAGCAATTTGCTCCTCCAGGCAGAATGAGGACAGGTTCACCCCATGCTTGGAGTTGTTTGATGGAGGACCTCTAAAACCACTGTGTAATGGAGCTTGCTCGCTCCTTCCCTAAAGTAGCTGTCATGTACCTGCTCTCACCCAGCTCTGGGACCTCTGGCTGCTTCTGCAGCTCCAGGTCCACAGGTAACCTCGTGGTGGAGCTAAACCAAGATCGTGGTGTTCAGTGTCCCCATCTAGTGGTCAAGTCAATAAAATTAATGTACAAATCCAGGGCCTTTAAGAATAAACAATACGAAAACCAAAATACTCATTTGTGGAAAATGTATGGCACCAACAAAAAAAGGAAAGACAGCAACGGCAGAAAGGCAAGGAAATGAACAGCAAAAGTAAAGTCCACAATAACAACTAGTAAAAATCACCCTCCAAAAAGTGTCCCTGTTAAAAAATATGTAAGCGAAATCCCCCAGAGGAGGCAGGCACAGAGACTTGAAATCTGGAGCCCACTCACTGGCACTGAGGGTGGGCACATTGTTGGGACAAACTGGAGAGAGGAGGCCAAGCCAAGATGGTGTTTACTCAAAAAACATGCTCTATGCGTGCCTGTGAGAAGGTTACCCATCCCTTTAACACTGAGGAAGCATCTGCCTGGATTCATCTCACCTCCCAGGCCCTTGATTAATTTGTCAGTGCAAAAGCACCAGCTCCCCATCACAAACTCAGCACAGGCTCAGATCCCAGCTCCTCTCGGCTTCCAGCACAGAGGAGGTCAAACCTGGGCAAGCCTAGTAAGAGGCTCGCCTGGACCTAGGGTTTAAAGATGTTTCTTCCCCAAGGTGAGCCCAGCCACTTCTCCTGACTCCTTAGCCTCAGCTTTTCTCCAGGCATATGGCTCTCTGGTGCTTTTGGGGAATTTCCCTGCCTCCTGTGGGACATCTTGGGTCACTATTCAACTACCTCTTTAGAGAGATGCCCCGAGACAAACAAAACTGGTATGTGATGTGCCCTGGTAGTGGTAGACTTTTACTGGAAAGATAAACTAAGTAATCAAAATTGAGAAGCAAAGAGTCAGTATTTGTTGAAAAAATAAGCCTATATTACTCGAGTTGAAAATGCCATGAAGATTGTAGCAGTGATGGTCTCAGGCTAACAAGGAGGTGAATTCTGCAGAGAGGAGTGATAGCTGTTGGTAGGCTATAAAAAGGTGGGTTTCTTCTTCTGTTTGACAAGAAACAGCAAAATCCAAACTAAATTCAGGCCCAATTTCTCTTAGTTCAATCAAATTATATTAGCTGATTTGTCCATTTGAGAGAATTGCATAGTTAGCACCTGCTGAGCAGAAAAGCCTGTTAGCAAAGGGGCTGGGGGAGCAGGAGAGGAAAAAGAGGGTTAGGACCCATCTACCACAGAGATCTCAGCTGGATGATTGTAACGCCATGAAATCTGCCTCAACGGCCGAAGATCTGATTTTCCTGTACCCATTAGACTTCTGAGCAGGTTCTTGTGAAGAGATTTGTGCTCTGACAAGAGCTGAAAGCAGAGGATCTGAGAGCAGTTTTCAAGCTACGACCCTTCCCTGTTAGGACAGGGAAACTGCCCAGCGTCAGCACAGAGTCTGGTGGGAAGGAAGAACTTTCCCGGCTTTGGCTGCCGAGCCGGAGTGCCGAATGCTGCCCGGACACAAGCTGCCATGAAAGTCAATGATAAAATATAGAGCAGGTAGGAAGTTTCAAGCAGAGGAACCTGCTGGCCCACCCAGGGTTGCGCAGAGGGGTAATCCCTGCTTGCAGGGGGGTCTAAACCTCTCTGCATCTTCTGCACAGCCTCAGAGAACCAAACCGGGTCCCGAAGCTGCCCCCCAGAAGCCCATGATAACTCCATCCCAACGAGTGTGGGAGGGTTATTTTTTTTTCACTATTTCTCTTTTTTTCCTCTTCCACATGGCAAGTGGCCGGCGAGATGATGCCAAGGGGGCAGGACGTGTCCCACGGAAAGCCGAGGCAATCCACTCAGACTGCCTTACTCTAATGGGAGGCAGTCATGGCTGAGTCTGCTCCCACTCAGCAGCATATAGAAATAGCCATTAAGTTCAATAGAGCAGGACCACACAATTAAAGGAGGAAAGATTACCTCCCTTTTCCATTTTCTTCTGCTAACAGAGAAAAAGATTAAAAAAAACCCCACCCTTTTTCTTGCTATTCCCAGCATTTGCATAAATCTGTGCTCTAATGATCAACGCACAGAACTGTGACGCAAAAGCTTTTGGGACAGATCTTCACCTTGATCTAACAATGAATCAAAACTTCATGGCCCAGCTGAGGATCCCCACCAGAAGAAGGCGGCTCCTGGTCCAACAAACTAGCACAGCTGCTGCAATGGTATCCCAGCCTCCCTCCACAGGGGAAGAGCAGGGCGGGAGGTCCAACCTGACCTTCACTGGCAGTAAAACCTCTGCTCTGCGGCAGCAACTGAGAAGCTTTTGGATGCCTGGCGGGTCCAAAACCGGGGAACTGCCTGTGTGCCCTTTAAATACTGGAAACATGAGCTGAGCACAGCTGAGAATCCAGCTATTGGCTTCCAGTCACTTTATCAACCCACACCCTGCTCTGTAAAACGAGGGTACTTGCCTACTTACACCACACGGTGTTTGGGCTGTTAGTTTCAGGAACATAAACACATCCACATCCCTCTCCAAATACTCTCTACCTAATCTACTAGTACATTTATAAATTATTGCACAACGGAGCTGCTGAGACTGCCAAGTCAAACTCTCCAAAGATAGGAAATGCAGAATTAAAGCCCGTCAGTCACATGCTATTTTATTTCAAATACAATTGGTGTTTCGATCGGTGCACCTGGAAAGAGCTGGGTTATGCAGTGAATTCAAATGTTGTCCGTGGCAGGCTTCCCGCATTTGCCGCAGAAACCAAGAGGGGAACAATGCAGAAGATTAAAGAAAGAGGAAAAATACATTCATTGCTTAAAAAGAAATGCCATTTAGAGATACGGTTCTCTCTGAGCATGTGCCAGAAGGACCCTTTCTGATACCAGATAATGTTTTCAGCTCGAGCCACTTGGGAATGGTTGGTAACCCACAGCATGTTCCCACTTTTCCATAGGTCAGGCATGGATGGATACGCAGCAGCGAGGAGGAGCACTCCTGGCTGGGGGTGAAGGTGCCTGGACTTAATTCTGTGTCCTGTGACCCAGGGTCTCAGTGCCTCAGAAAGGAACACAAACACCAGAAGCTACTTTCACCGAGTTTATCCTTATTGGCTCAGTTGTAAAATGGGACTAATAAGATCGCCCAAACTCACAGGGCAGCTGCAAAGACAGTAAATTAATGTCCCTAATGTTTTTGGTAACATCAGAAAAATGTCCAAATAGAACAAAAAAAAAAAAAACAAAAAAAAAACCAAACCACCAGCTCTTCACTGAGTGAAACAAGAGCCCCTTGGAAATTATAATACGCAGTCAAGTAATCCAGCCTCAACAGCCAGGGCATCCAGGTCTGGAGCCTGTGAGGCTCCGTGCGGTGGGACCACCTCTCCCTGGCCGGATCAGCTCCCCCTGCAGCCGTGGCCATCCCAGGCAACCAGCATCAGCGCCCGAGCAGCCACCCCAGACAAGCCCCGGACCGGATTCAGGCCGTGGGCCAGCTCTTGGGCTACACTGAGGTACACGATGCTGCTACACCAGGAAGCTGCTCTGTCTCTTCATGCATGAAACACGCATTAAGCGCCACCAAGCTCATAGTTCAAGACTGAAGCACCTAAACCCACCCGTTCGTTGTCTGCAAAGAGCTGTGAAGATGAAAAACATGAGAGCATTATTTTGGCAGACAGCAGGATCCCAAATGCAACTCTACGTTTTTCCTACTTCATGTTGAAGCCGTTAAAATTCCCTGAATATTAAATGTCCAGCCCCACTTTCAGGGCTGACTTAAATGCGGTTTCCAAAAAATGTGCTGAATATTATTCATTTCTCAGAGAATCAAAAAGCTAGAGGCCCTTTGATGGGGTTGCTTGCATTTTTAAATCACACACATACACACTAGTTAGAAGAATTTGGCAAGTATGGTTATGCATGTCAGTATCTCGGGCCAAAATGCACGATATGAATACAAAATTCTAGATTTTTATAATTTTTCTTTAACATATTTTTCATGTCTTTAACCTGAACCTCTCCTACATTACACAGCACTATACCTCTGGCTGAAGGAATGCAAAAATGAAGCACAGAATACCCAGTAACCGAAAACCACAAAGAACTGGTGCCTGCTACCTTCCAAAATACACCTTCCTCTGCACTCATTAAAGGAAACAAGGAAATAGCTTTTCCCCAGTGCTAAATATGGATCTTATCTTGTATCTGGGTGCCAGGAAAAAGCGTTCAGCAACTTCTTGTGGGAAGGTTTGTGCCTCGATGTTTATCACCTGAGTTGCTGTGAGTGAACTAAACCTGTAGGAGCTGATGTTGAATAAACTCTGAATAAATCAGAACACTTGGTCCTGGAAATAACATACTTGAAGACGGCAGGTGCGTTTGAAGAAAATTCACGATACAGGCTTATGTGCCGGGGTATTTATTCAGCATTCAGGTGAGAGTCAGGCTTCCCACTGCCAAAGCTAGACTGCGAGTGGCCACAGATCACAGCGTCCACAACAGAGGACTTTGCATGTTCTGCCGGTCCCAATGCAGTTTTTAGACCAGCTCAGCTCAGACCTGATTCTCCTGGTCAATCAGGAGTTAAATGTCCCCACGAGCACAACGCTTTGGCACCCTGACTCCTTAGAGCAAGAGGAGAGCTTGGCACTAATTAATAACCGGGTTTATACAGGTAGGTGTAGGCAGACCTGGGCACCTCTGGCCAGGCTCTTAGCTGGCTGGAGGTGAGCCAGTTGTGGTCGAGAGGTCCTTTAGCCGTGTTGTGCCTGAGCAAATACGCCCTGACTCAAGCACGGCATCGCACTAATATCGCCTATACAGCTGCTGGACCACAGCTGGCTCTCATCTGGCCAGCTCAGACCACAGGCAGGACCGATACGCCTGTCTGCGCTTGTCTTCAGAGGCATCCTCCAGTTTGCACGCTGGATGGGAAGCCGTCTAAATCCTTGCCAGACAAGGCAAGGAAAGATGCAAAGTTTAAGCGCTTGAGAGAGTCTAGGTGATCCCACGGCATAGGACATTATCTCCTTCTGCTAACAGCGCTCTCGACCACAAATGCTATTTTGGCATTCAACACCTAAGACAGGCTTTTCCCACAAAATACAGCGAGAACCCGATGCTCTCTCCTCACCCACACTGCCTTTTATCCTATAATCTCCTGATTAAAGACTTCATGTGAGACGTAGAAGAACTCTTTTTTTTTTTGCCCGAAGGCTTTTAACACCCAGCTTCTAATATTCAGCACGGTAGCCTAGCCTAGGTATTGCTAGTCTAGCTTAGGTATTGCTATTTGGAGGGCTCGCTCTGGTCCCTCCTCTTAAAACTGCTCCACTTTTCTTGAAGCAATTAAATACCTATTGGGGCACAGCAAAAGTGAAAGTTAGCACGAAGTGAAGTGGTTTTACACTCAGCTGAGGGTAGGGGCAGCTTAACAATGTAAATAGTAAGCCAAAGTTGAAAAAACCAAAGGAGAGATTCTGAGAAGATCTGTCCCAGGAATACCCTGAAGTGGAGTAATTAAGCTTTCCTGGGAGACAGACAGGCACGTCTGAGTGCCAGCCGGCAGGGAAGGGATTTGGATGCAGTTTCTCATCTGTCAGGTAAGTGCTTCAGAGTAACGTGCCTGTCTCTGGGTGAGGGAGAGTGTGGGCAGGACTCGCTGCTCTCCTGCACGTGGGGAGAGGAAGGCTCTGGGAGCGCCTCGGGGGCCGGACGCGCAGGCTGGAAGGAAGCAGAGCATCTCACTCCTCATCCCAGCCAAGCCCCAGCTTGTGTTGGGGTTCACCTCTGCAAAAGATTTAGGATGATGTGACACAGAACACAAATCCTTGGGTGGCATGTGTACATCTGAGCTGCTGGTCGCCTCCAGGGATGCTGCTGCCACCCCACGTGCCAGCCCTGCCACCACCCAGCCAGGACCCAGCAACCCAGATACATGAAACTGCCCACCTGCCCTGAAAACGCAACACTTAATGATAGACTTGGGCTCTACTCGGCAGTGAGGGACCACAGCAGCTTCCAGATACAACCCATCGTGCTGGGGCCACCTTACTTTTAGTAGAGCAAGAAGGACAACCGGCATCCTGTGTCAGGGACTGGCTTCTGCAGCTGCCCAGGCTGGGGAGACAGCAATCCAGCATTCCCAGTTCCTCACAGGGATGTGTTTTGGGATGCAGGCAGTCTCCAGCCCTCTCTGCAATGCTAAGTACATTCAGCGTGAGCACAGGTATGAGGGAGAACATTGTTCCAGGCCAGTGCTGTGGGCAAACCCTTGAGGTCCAAAAGTTTGTGTGTACATTTAGAAGAAACAACAATATCAGATAAAATGTATTTATCTTCCTATCTCCTGTGCTCTCTATCTTTTCTCTCTAGCCCATGAATTTTGAACCACTTCTGCTCAGCATCTGTCTGAGCAGCTACAGGAGGCACCAGGAATAGCCCTCTAATCTCTACCCACTTCTTCTTATCCCCTGATACCTTCAGAGGGAGCGGAGGATGCCTTTACTTTCCTTTTATCCTCTGCCCAGACATTCTCATATGAGGCTGCATCTGTGTTCCGCAGCAGAAAATGTTAATAGCTTGGTTTGGTTTGTTTTCCCATAGTTGACCACCATAGCAATTTTAAATGACAGAGTTTTGTCATATGACAGCATATGTCTTATTCTTCATGTTTCGGTAGCACCTTCTACTCAGGTCCACAGGGTCACTCCTTGTGGTGGTTGTTATGAAGTTTTGAGTTTAAGATACTTCTGCAACTTGAGAAGTTTTCATTTTCAGACACTTGTTTCCAGGAATTTGAATAACTTGCAAGGGAACAAAAGAAGCAGCCAGAAACATGGAATTTGGCATTGACCCAGCCCTTCATTCATAATAAATCTTTTAAAAAAACAGCGATGACTCAGCAGAGGCATAATTCACAAACCAGAAAGGCCTGCTTCCCTGCCTTACAATTGCATTGGTAGCTACTTAATCACAGCAAATAACATAGTGGATATTTTCTTTTTGAAAACATGCTGTTATACTCATCTCTTGAAATTGCTGTAACACATGGCCTCTCATCTAATATATCCCTGTCAGATATAATTGGCAAAAGTCATCAGATGAGGCTCACGTCATATAATTAGATGTATTATATTAGGCTGTACTGGTTACTTTAATAATAATGCCACATTGCATGCTAACAAGATGTTTTAAAATACAAACGACCTCCATGACCTTCTTGAGGCAATAACTCTGATCCTCTGTCATTTTTTATTTTTTTAATTATTTTTTTGGTAATAATCTATTAAAAATATGTTGTGCAACAACTTGTTTGGGCCCTTCTAAGCCTCCTCTTCCAAACGCACCTGCTGGTGCAGCTCCCTACACCCACACACAGCCCCGCTCAGACCTCGGCTGGCACGGGATGAGGAGGGACCCTGGTCCCACACCCCACCTCCAGCATCACACTGGGCTTTCACACGGTGTGAAACATTTCCCCCAGTTCTCACAAGCCAACCTTCCGGTGCCCCAAATCCTTTGGATGCTCCTCCATCACACTAGCAATCAAGTTATTGTGCTCCGTGCCATTATGGGCAGTAGTAGCGCTAATAAACATAACGTGGCTTGTGGCCAGCAGGCCGAGGGAGGTCATTCTTCCCCTCTACTCTGCAATGGTGAGGTCACAACTGCTATACTGCATCCAGTTCTGGGCTCCCCAGTTCAAGAGAGACAGGGAACTACTGGAGAGAGTCCAGCGTAGGGCAACAAAGATGATG
>JAOXJK010000032.1:56518465-56529430 GCA_025774025.1 Xenus cinereus
GGGCTTTGAGCAACCTGGTCTGGTGGGAGGTGTCCCTGCCCATGGCAGGGGGGTTGGAACTCGATGGTCTTTAAGGTACCTTCCAACCTGAACCATTCTATGATTCTATGAAAATTATCTACATCGTTTCCAAGATTTTTTTGTCTGAATGTTAATAACTGAAATAGATTCTTCTCATGTTCCACTTAAAAGTAAGGGTATTTTATTGAAGTCCTGGTTTTCTCTATCCTAAACAACTGTGTATTATCTGGAAAAGTTCTGTGGAAAACTTGTCACCTTGCTATTCATTTGCCCTCTCCTGATTATTTGCGTGTACACAAATCCTTGCATAAGTTGCGTGGAAATTAAACCAATGGTAATTTCATAACAGCTTGTTTTCGGGATACTGAGATGTTTCAGAGTTGCATCTTTCAACGTTAATAATCACCTTGGTGATTTTCTGAAATTGCATTTAATGTTTGTGAAATGTAACCGACCCAAACCCTTGTCTGGTTGCGGTTTGGCATTAAACGGCACGTGTACCGCAGGGTCTCGTTGCTCTTTGGGCGTGGGGCAAGCCTGACCCTTCTCAAATGGGGCAGTGGGGCAGCCTGACCCTTCCCAAATGCAGCCGGATGCCCAGTGATACCGGGGGCTTTGCCAAAGGCTTTGCTCTTTCACACCATTTCTGTTGTAAACTAAGTCCAACCCTGTGGTTCTCACTCTGGGGCACACTCAAATACAACAAGCTAAAGTGAAACTAAAAGGGTATGAGCCTATGTAAAACCAAACCCACAAAAAAAAAAAGAAAAAAAAAGGAAAAAAAAAAGGTTTTCAAAGCCCCATACAAACAAAAACCTTTTAATTCTCACATATTATGACACATCTTACTCATTAGCTCCTGTCCTTTCTGGAGCAACCTGCCTGCGTGGAAAAAAAAAAGCAAAACACCTATCCCGACGCTTTCTAAAACAAGGAAACTAATTCTTTCATGTATGCTCATTTGAAACTAGCATTACTTCCTGAACTCACGGGGAATTGTTTCATTTTCCAGCAACATGAATGAGCAGGAACCGCAGGAAAAGCCCATGACCCCGTGGCGGTGACAAGGCACTCCTGGTCCCTGTTTGCCCCCTGTTCGGGATGTGATCAGCAGTTCCCCCCCCCAAGAAATGGAGCCAAAAAAACCTCCCCAGAAACCCACCCGATATCCAGCGGAGAGTTAACCGTCCCCTCACCCCTGCTCTCTCCATCACACTCCTCCTCAGCTCTGCTCCCAGGTCGACGTGTGAAAACTGCCATTTCTAGGGCTGGGGCAGACGCTGGAACTGCGTCTCCAACCACGCTAAGTGCAAGGTGAAAGGTATTAAATATTTACTTTTTTGATTGTGATGGACCAAAGACATTTCTGACAAGTTAACAGCTCAGCCACTATGGGAGGAGCACTGAAATGTAATGGGGCCAGAAGAGGCTGCAAAGTCTGGCTGTGCAGAGCCTTTCCACTTGTGTTGATGTCAGCCAGTGCTTAGGGCTGCTACTTTCTTTTAACGTTTGTTTTTTTTTTTTTTCAAATAAACTTTACTATTAAATTTATGTGCGCAGGACTGTCGGATGGGGTTTGTAGCAGTGATTGCCACGTGCAGCTGAATGGCTGTAAAAGGTAACTAATTTATTCCCAGACTCCTCTCCTCTCCTCTCTTCAGTCAATGTTACTCCTTTCCCAAGAAAAGTGACATCCTGGCCCTGCTGAAATGAGTGCAAGAACTCCCTGTGCTTCCAACAGGAGCGGATTTCACCTTGCCCAGGACCTGGGAGAGAGTTGGCATGAGCCCTCAGATTAAAATTCAGGAGTTCCTGGCTCTCCTTTAAAGCACACATTATTACCCTGCTCCCCCGCCCGCGGCCATCCATCAGCTCTGGACCCTGCATATCCCGCAAGTGCCCTGTAAAGCCTTTTTATTATTTTTTTTTTTTTGGAAGTAAATGTCTGCCTCCTCATCCAGCCTCCACATTTGGAGTATTTGGGCACCTTTAGCAGGTTTCTGTCCCGCTTTGGCAGCCTCTGTTGGAAGGCGCAGGGAGTTAGTCACCTGCCAAGGAGAAATTAATCACTTTGCTGCAGAAATTCAAGCCTTTGGCTCCACCAGCAGCAGACCATGTGCCTGCTTCACCTCTCCCACCTTCCCTCCGCTTGTAGCTAAACTCAGGTTATTATTAATTGGTATTAGTGATGAAATGTGCTCGCTTTTCCCCCTGCCCTTTCTGCCAACAAGGGCGCACTGTGATTAATATCGTCTTCAGCTCCAGGCTGAATGACTGCGATCGAACAACACGGGAAGGCCATGCCAAGGCTCAAGCTTCACAGCCATGGGACAGCCCCCATCTCGAGAAAGAGGAAAGGGGAGAGTGCCCCTCACCACTTCCTCGCTTATTCCCAGCCCGTTTCCAAAACTAGGAACTTATTGGCAAAGCTAAGCTGTAACAGAGACCACATCTCCAGCTGCAACTCAAGCAAATGATGTTCCACCAGCAAAAAAAAAAGAGATAAAGTACACTTATTTGTGAGTTCAGTTGCAAGACAAGCTACTGGATAAGACCAGAGAAATCCAGAATTTTTAGGAAAAATATTATATCTGTTTTTCAGAAAATCCTTTATCACCATAACTGAATGACCCCCTGCTGGATGTCAGGTTTTTCTGATAGTTCACATACCCCTGTTATGATCTCTGGGTTTTTGGCTTTTTCCGAAGGAGTCTGTGAGACTGTTAAGGAAAAGTTCCAGCCAAAAGAATTCATACATCAGTGTGAAAATTTATAGGGGCACATAAAACGAAGAGGCTTGATACCCCCTGATATATATGCTCTGTACACAAAACATTGTAAACACATTATATATTCAGCATTCAAAAATTGTAATGTATTGGAACAGATGTTTCCTGTGCTGGCTTAATTCAGTTTTCTTGTGTGCTTCATACAACTTTTAATTATATAATAACTTTTCCTCCACACAAAGCTGCTGTTTTAAAATTATACAGAACTAATCAACTCTGAAGTTGAGCTGAAGGTGTGTAAGGATGCTGACCATCATCCACAGAACAATTCCTGATATTTTGTTGAAGATATCAGGCTGTATACAGTGAGTATCTAATGAAATTGGATTTGTGGAACTTTTGTCTTACTTGGAACAGGGAGAAGTTCCAGGTAACTGGAACTTCTACCAGTTCTACCTGGAACTGGCAGAGTTCAGGCCAGCACCGTCTCAGTAGAAATGAGATCAACTTTCCGGGTTACTTGCTGACTAGACCAAAGAACATGATGCCAATGAAAAGGAGAAAATCAAGAAAGGAGGAATACAAGTACATTTTCAGTTCAAGAAAAAGATGTTCAGAACAAAATTAATTACATCACTGTGAGAGCTGGAGAGAAGGAGTTCTCCAGTGGCCTCTGCACCAGTGGTATGGGAATGGGCCAAAGACAAAAGGGACTGAGACCACTCATGTAGAACCCCAAATTCACCCCAGTTTACGTTGTTGAAACCTGATAAGAAGATCCTCACAGTAAGAACTTCAAAATCAAGATTCATCTCAAATTTAAGAAGGTTTCAGTGAGCACAAATATCAGAAAGTGACATTCCCTCTGTCAATGCCCATTCCTGAGCCCTGGTCAACTGAGAAGGAGATGCCTTGAATTCCCCAACCGCACAAGCAGAAGAAGAGATAACAAGCAGCCTGGGCAACCACAACAGAGCACAGGGTGCCCGTCTCCTTAAGTATCTGCCCAAACTGCACAAAAAGGTGCACTGACACAAACTTCCAACGGAGTCACGTGTGATGGGTGCCCCTTGGTGCCAACACCAAAGTGTCCTGAAGACATTTTATCTCTCAGTTTTCACAGTCAGAACAAATTGTATCGACACAAAAGGAACTGTGCCTTACATCTCAGTCTGCCACAGAAAACCTGATCAGAGAGTAGAAATTGGCTGTTGCTTAGGTCATTTAACAGATGTAATTATGTGCAAACAGAATTATACGCTTGGCTCTATGGAAGGTCCAAGTTCACAAAGCTAAGAATAGTTATGCACAAAATCACCTGGAAGAGGAAAATTAAATAGAAAAATATCAATAATAGCTGGGAAATGCTTAAGAAAAATTTCCTGGGTGCTGAAAAAGACCATAAGAAATAAATTTTATTACATATAAATATATATAGACTGTATATATTATAATAATAATAAACTACCCTATTAAAGAAGAAAAGTGTGATGAAGATGGCAACCTGCTTAAAAAAGGAGATAAAGCAACCACAAGAATACGGATAATAATTTAAAAAGACTGAAAGCTGAGAGCAACAAATAAGTGTCAGCTAAGAACCGCTAAGAACTGTAGAAAGGTCAGCAGCAGGGGCAGAAATACTCAAGAAGAAGGGAGATCGAGGTACATAAGGTTAAACATATGGAAATGAACTGGCCCAGATAACTTGTAGTCTCAAAGTATTAAGAGCTGGTGGAGAAGGTCATCAGACCTTTAATATTGGTTTTCAGTAAAACAGTCGTAAGTTCCAGTTACCTGGAAGAGAATTGATGCTACACCAGTGACTGCAAGTGTCAATGGCCCAGCCGGCTGCTCTGTCAGAGACCCCAGGAGCACAGCAGAAGAGCATATAAAAGCTCTGAGTTTAAGGCTAATAACAGAAGTACTAGCAAACAACAGGTTTATGGAAAGCAGATCATCCCAAACAATACTGATAACTTCAAAAAATTAGAATTTTGGCCGATAAAGGCACCAGCATTGAGATAATAATCCTGAATTTCTCTAAGACATTCAGCTCTGAGTCACATTAGAAGCAAGAGTGAAACCAAACTCAGCTTCATATGCATTAAGTGAGGAAGGAAGTTAGTTCTTTGATAGGTTTTAAAAGATAAATGGAAACAGAGAGACAGCAATGTTTCTAGTGAGTTTTCTCTGGCGCTAGGTCATAGCTCTATGCCATTTAATATTTTAGCAAAATGAAAGAAAGGTAAAATAATTTCAGAGAAACAACACAGGTATTAGAAGAATACTGTACAATAGAGAGGTGAAGTAACTGTTCCTCAGTAAAGAACTATCTAGATAAAGTATGGATAGGTAACCATTTTTGAAAGAGAGTACCAAAGGAAAGGGATTTATCAGTGGGATCAAAAAAAAAGAGGGAGCATAAGTTCAGTGAAGAGCTGGTGGGAAGGAGTCCAAAAATATCTTCCCAGACCAAGGACTACAGATCTCGCCAGAACTGGAAGAGCAGTCAGTTCACAATTCAGCCTCTGGCAGCTTCTCCTTCTTCCAGGCTAAAGCAGGAGGAGGTGCTAAATAGACGAAGGCAAGAGAAAAAAAAAAAAAAAAAAAAAAAAAAATTTTTCATCTGGGGACACTGCAAGAGAAACAGAAGAACTGACTAGAAGTAAATATATATATTTTTTAAAAGTAAATCCACCCCCCACCCCAGAGAAAACCATTGTGGAGAGAGGTCTGGTACCTGGCACAGGTCTGATGTAGTAGAGCCCCAGCAGGGCTCTGGCAGGTGCTCCTTGGAAAATCTACTGACATTTGTACGTGTTCAACACTCCCACAGGGAGACCCTGGCTCCACAAACTCTTACTTGGCAAATGGGTATTTAGCATGGAAAATGCAATAAATTTGGATGGTGTAAAGAGGTGCCTCATTTGGGGAACAGAAAGCAGCTTAAGAGAGTCTAAGCAGCTTTGGAAAGAGGAGCTAGGCTAAAGCTTGAAAAAAAAAAAGTCATTTAAATATCATCTCTTAGAGAGAAAAAAAAATAAAAAAAATCAAAACCAAACAAACAAAACCAACAAAGAAGCATAAAGCTGTGCACAGACTGACCACAGCAATGATGCTGCCATCTGTAGCGTACCTTCTCCGACATACACGAGAAGAGCTCAACAACTCCTTGGGATCCTGGACTACAAAAAAAAATCCCACAAAGTGGCTGTCTCAAGCAACAAGCTTGTGAAAAGTGCCCGGTGGACATGACCTAAAAAAATCTTTTAAGAGTTTGAGCAACAGAACACAGAGCTCTAAAACTGAGTGGCTACAACAGTGGGTGGAAGGCACAGTTGCTCACAGATGTCCTGAAGGATGGTATTGGCACAGTCGTCTGACAAACCTCGTAGCCAGAACTAGAAACCAGAGAGCTCTCCACTTCTCTGCAGATGTTATTTAAAAAAAAAAAAAAAAACCAAAAAACCAAAAACATGCCACCTTGCACTAATACACTCATCTAGGGAAGGAGGTTGTGCACTCAGTGAGGGCACCAGAAGGTTCACGCGTTGACTGCAGCCCACGTTAACTGAAACAAACCACAAAGCCCTGCTGTCGTTTCAGAAGGGGCCTGGCAATCCTTGCTTTACCACAGAAATATGGAGCTTATTTTTCAGCTTCAGATGTACAATTTGCAAATTGAATGCAAACCTCAGAAAGACTCAGTTGCTGCAGACCCGGTCTAAAGAATTAGAAAAAGGCTGTAGAGAAAAGACAAGAGCTAGATATCAGCCAGATCAAAAACAACAACTGCTGCAGGCCACATTTAATGAGAACTGTGATTTTGAGAGCTACTGCTAAACACACAACCCTGTAGACAGGGTTTAGGACTTCTGGCCCTATTTTCAGTTCAAAGCAATCATCTCATAATCTGAAAAGAAACAAAAGAACCCTATATTTAAAGGCATGAAGATGGTTAACCCTGAGATACCATAAGAAGGTACTGTAAAAGTACGCATGAAGCTTCTTCGGAGATTAAGCAATCTAAGAAAAGCAAAGAGTCAGCAGGATGGAGACGGTCAGGTTTGTTGCATTAAACAAGTAGAGCAAAAAGGCCATTTACTGAGAGTCCTCTTTTCGGTTTTTGGTGTTCCAACATAGTGTCATCATCCCCAGATTCAACACTTGTCCCTTCTTGAGTCTCCCTAAGCAGCTGTTCCACACCAAGGGCCTGAAGTTAACAGGGAGCTGGGCAGGAGGTGGGCAGGACGGGCTCTCCAGGATCAGCTTCACTGGGCTCACACTGACCATACACAGATTTACCCATTACCTTTCCCTAAATCTCCACCAAGTCTGATTAGTTTTCCAAAATGCTGTTATTTATGGAATCTTCAAAAGAAACCTCTTCAAATACCCCTTTTTTTATCAGCAGCAGCAAAAAAAAAAAAAAAAAATTTCTTTTTTGCCTTCCCTCGTCCTGGGAACAGTCTGGACCGAAAAACATCTCCTGGAAAGTTCCAGCTGAGAATGGCAAGCCTGAAGCACACCACCAGCATGAAGAAGGCCAGCCCAAATGGTTGCACCTCAGCACAGTTCCTTCCAACCAAAATTGCTTTGTTCAGTAAAATGTCCAACTCTCCTGCAAAAAAAGTTTCTGAACAGTTGCAAAACAAAATCGGTGCCATGGAGGGGAGAAAACAAAAAAAAAAACCATAAAAATAAAAAAAAAAGAAGATTGACTGTTGGAATTTATTTAGGTCAACACCAGTGGGACTTTCTCAGAGGGAAGGATACTTTCTGTGCGCTAAATGTTTACCTTCTTTGCGGTAGCAGCAAATTAGGTGTTTGCCTCTTCAAGCAGCAACAGGAGCCAGTACACCTGTTCCTTCCAGATTGTCCCTGCTTTTTTTGGCATACGACACCCTGAAAATGGCTCCGGTGATCTGCTGTGGGAGGGCCAGGAGGTTTGCTAAAACAGGTTGAAACATTTGTTTCTCGAGAAACAAAAAAAAAAAAAAAAGAAAAAAGCAGGCGATAGGTGTGCTAGAGAAGAGGATAAAGCATTCACTGCTGCATTTTATTATTTCTGGTATCAGTTCCACAGAATATTGAAATTAGATTAAAAGGAAAACTGTGGAAATGTGCATAAAAACAAAACACGTTGCATACCTTTATGAAAAAGCCATAAATCCTGTACGGGTATGGGTGTACCTTTGCCCATAGGATAAGCGATGGTTTCGGAGAGGTTACGCTCCATCACTGCCCAGTGGACCACCCACCTCCCAGCTGCCATCCCTGGGGGATGGATGGGGACAGTGTGACTGGGAAAGGGAACGAAAACCCCACCCCTGACCTGCCAAGGACAAACATGTGCACCCTCCCCGCACAAAAACAGCAGGGAGGGGACCCAGGGGTGGAGATGGTGTGAGCCTGAAAGCCTGATTTTGAGTATCTGCTCTAGTGGGAGGTGTCCCTGCCCACGGCAGGGGGGTTGGAACAAGGTGATCTTTAAGGTCCCTTCCAACCCAAACCATTCTATGATTCTATCATCTGCATTTCTCTGGTGGCACCTCGCACCAGGAGTCACCGAGCCACCACGGAGTGGCAGGTGAAATTCAGTATATGCACATGCACAGAAAGGCACAGGCTGAATTAAAACAAATTTTCCTGCAAAAAAAAAAAAAAAGGAAAAAACTAGGATGAGAGGGGGTAACATTAAAATCTGCCTTCAGATTCACAGTCCTGTGAAAAAAATCATTGCTTTTCTCAGCATCAGTCCAAAAGTCCCAAAATGCCTTCAGAAAGGGTGCTGAGGTGTGCAGGGCGGCTCAGTCCTAGCCAAAAAAATCTGCAAAGCAAAGACACAGAGTTAAAAAAAAACACAACCATAAAGGGCTTATGCAAAGGAGCCAGACTGAAAGGTGGATTGAAATTCCCTTCTGACCCATCAGTCGTCACATCTCTCCTCACCCCTTTGGTGAGCGAAGAGCCTCAGCCCTCACTCACCTGCGAGGGGGAGTGGAAACGGTGGCTCGTCCCCCAGGCACATGGGCACCCGATGGAGCTATAGCTCTGGTCCTGCACCAGCCCACACCCCGAGCGGAGAAACAGCTTATACCAGCAAAAAAAAAAAAAAAAAAACAAAAAAAAAAAAAACCAAAAAAAACCCCCGAAGTTGTTCTGCTGGTAGGAATTAAACCAGTTCGCTGCACAGATTACATTATAACAACAACAAAAAGGCCTTTTGATGGTGGGACTGAACTCACAGTAGGGATTTTGCTGTCGTAATTATACCATTGCCATGCCAGCACAACTTTTTTTTTTAAGTACAGACCAACTCCCTACGTTTTTATCTTTTCAGTTAAAAAGATTACACAGAAGCAGAAGTTATGAAACGGGTTGGCAGCAGGCGTGGGGAACTGCCTCGGCCCCTTAGAAAGCACCTCGTCTTGCCGTGAAGAAGTCCCACAAGGGCAATTTCCCCGAGGAATCACAGCCAACCCCAGAGGCTTGCTGGGGGACTGGAAGTTGTGGTCCAAAGGGTGTGTGTTTGGGTTGTAAATATTTTTTTTTTTTATGAAGATTTAGGTTGGGTTTATGTTGTTGGGTTTTTGTTGGTTTGTTTGTTTTTTTTTTTTTAGAGTGCCTATTTTGAAACGTGTGCAGCTCCTGTGTTAATAAAGCTTGAGGGTTTTTAATTGTGCGGAAGGGATTTTGCTACTTGCACAGTGGTGAAACGGTGTGCACATGGAGATATAATCAAATCGTAATCCTTCAGGAAAATCTGATGTTTAAGTGCTCTCTATTCTGGATGTGCCAATTCAATAGCATACATGCTTTTTATATATAATGTCATGCAAGACTAAGATACTTAAGACACATTTAAAGAGGAAAAAAAAAAAGGGTGGAACTCCTTGGCAACGACTCTAATCCCTTTGAAGGCTCTGGCATCTGCTGAGTCAGGCCCTCCCTCCCTACCTTGTAGTTTACAATCAGCAACTGAGTCACAGCAAATTCCTGACTTCACTATTTCACGGACGACAGCAGCATGTTTTTAGGGTCTGGGTCCTTTTCATTAAGCCCCCTTTTTTTGTGTTGTTGCTCGATAAAAAAATAAAATAATAAAGTAAAATAAATAAAAATAAATAGAAATAAAAATAAAAAGGAAATAGAAATAAAAATAAAAAGGAAATAAAAAAGAAATAAAGAGAAAGGAACCCTGTGCTCCCAGCTCTGAGCCCAGCTGCAGGAAACTTGTCCTCAGAAACACTATTCTCAAGCCACAAAATATACTTCACTCCTCGTGGAGTCCTGGGAGCCTGAGAAGGGTCCATGGGGACGCCAGGCGCTTTGCCGACCAGCCACGGGATCCCCACACGAGGCGTCTGGAGGCAGGATTGCATTAGCAGAGCTCTCTGCCCCACCGGATAGACCTTGCTCCCCACCAGACTAATTAGCCAGGGTGGAGCCCCGTTCTGATATAAATCCGTGCGAGCCCCGGTATCTTTCTGCAGCGCTTCCCAGTGCCACGCAGACACGGGGATGTGGCCTGGAGCCAGTCACCAATCCTGCCTAATTTCCTCATCCGAAAATTGATGATGCAGCCCGCCTGCCAGCAGAAACTCCCATTGTGAAACTTGAGTTTGCTGATATTTGCAAAGCATTTAAAGGTGTGTCCTAGTGGGGAAAAGTGTGTTTCAAACTCCAGGTAGGTCATAGGAGTAAACCCGTTTCTGCTTCCAGCAGAGAAACACCAGTGAGCAGCATTTCACGCAGGCAGGGTCGAGCTAGGATTCCTCTCTAATCAAGTTAAGTCAGGTTTCATTCCTAGCCCTGCCAATTATTTAAATCCCATCTACCCACAGAAGCCTCCAGCCCCGCTGCGGTGGAGCTGTTGACTCACGTTGCCTGGTGGGACAGGGGGTTACGCTGCACCTACGTGGACGGGGAGTAGCTCCACAGGAATGCAACAGGACAACCCTGGAACATCCCCGTGCCACCGCAGCGCACGCCGAGCACACGGAGAGATCCCAGAGGAGTTTCCTGGGGAGATTTTCTCGTGAGACACCACCTGGAGTGCTGTGTCCAGCTCTGGAGTCCTCAACATAGAAAGGACATGGAACTGTTGGAACGGGTCCAGCAGATGGCCACGAGGTTGATCAGAGGGATGGAGCACCTCTCCTATGAAGACAGGCTGAGAGAGCTGGGGCTGTTCAGCCTGGAGAAGAGAAGG
>JAOXJK010000032.1:56544977-56559423 GCA_025774025.1 Xenus cinereus
GGCTGAAAAGAAGCCCAAAATGGTTTGGTTGTCATTTTAAATAACTCTTAATTTTCTTATTTAAATTCTTTGGAATTACTGATTAAAAAAAAAAATACTTTAATTCATCTTGAGAATAAATAGCTCCTCTTCTACGTCCTCATAAGCTGTAAGCATTATAAAATAATATATATGCATACCTGGTGTTCAAAAAATCTGTTGTTTCCGTATTTTTCCTGTCATGATATGATCTACTTTTAAATCACAACAAGGGAAAGATTTTTTTAGATGATCACTACATTACGTGGCATACAATAAATGTAAATCATCTTATTTCCATCCAACATTCACATATTACGTCATAAGCATTGGATAGGATCTTACCCTAGAATTCGTGTTTCGGGTCTTTTATTTCCAGTAAAAGATTACCTCTTACTGTACTGTGCTCCTCATTTTCATTTTATAAAAGAACCCTTCTTCAATGTCTCTGTCAATTTAATTATGAAGTGTGAATCGTCACATTTCTAGTACATGTTATAGTCCCTGCTCCGATAGCTTTACGATTTGCACTTTTAATAGTGTATCACTGGAGAGGGGTTGGCACGAAGACCAGTAAACCTTGAGAAAGCCTTCACTCCTTGCTCTGGGACCCACTGGTGGGTAGTAACTGAGCTTGATAGCCAGGCAAATTAGCGAAGACAAACACCTCCCATCTTCTTCACGCAGCAGGATCTGCCTGCTAGACACCTGTCTGTCACCTGAAAGAGGAGACACGTGGCTTTCTGCACTGGGGTAAGGAATAAGGACAATGCTCCTGTCCAGATTGCCAGGCTAAAATCTTATTTTGGTGAGACTCTTTGCTGGGGAACAATCTATCATAACTGCTCCATGCCAAGAGTCCTGTCCTCTTCAGTTCAAACACCAGCATGTGGAGATACATTAAATGATTTCTGCAACTACCTTGTTTGCCAGAAATGTCTTTAGCAAATCAACCTGAAACTCCCTGTTGTAATATTTTCATTAACTGTTTTGTTGCTGGGAGTTTATTTAGATTGGTTTAGTGGGTAAATGGAAGAAACATCTTGACTTTAATTTGCCTCAGCCGTCTAATTTGTTCTTAGGTGGCTCCTGGTCCACCCAGCTAACCACTGCTTCTGTGGTGGGCTCGTAAAGCACTATCACCACTCAGGCATGTATGCATTATTTATACAACTCTTCTCTCATCAGTCGGTGCCTCCTGTTCTCCTGTATCACTTTGGCCGTCCTCCAAATTACAATGCCATCACTAGAGTATATTTAAACTCATACAAAGTTCTCAGGCATTTCCTCTCAGGTTGAGAGGCTGTTCTGAGATTGATTGAGGTTGTTTTAAGTTTTCCAGTGTTGGGCAGATGATAATTGAAACTGAAATGGCCCCATGGTTTTTAGTTTTTTTCTAGCCCTTCCAGAAGCTGCCAAGTACACTGAGTAACAAAAACTGAGAAACAGGGGAACTTTGGATGTGTAAAACCTCAAATATTCATTTCCACTTTGGATTTTGATAGAAGCTTCAGTCATTTGGTATTTTGCCTGAATCACTTCAGTGTGTATATGTTAAAGACAGTCAACAGGCAAAACACAGCCCTAACTTTATTTGTAAGTCCCAACCTTGGGCTGAAGGTGCAAGAGCATGACTAGCAAGAAAGGTGAGATGATAATGCCTCAGGCAGGGATATAACATCCTACAGCTCTGTAGACGTAAAAAGGATTCTGGCTATAACCTCATCAATACGTGGCAGTAAATAGGAACAGCACCACTAGCTGGAAAGGCAGGTGGGAAGGGTCACCAAGACACTACCATTGCCTACTCCTTGGATTTTAAGAATCCTAAGGACTGTCACAGCCACACATGGCAGAAAGAAAAGGTTCTGCTGAAAGTGAATAACCAGCTCCTACAAAATAAAAGTAAATTCATCTTCAGAGTTTAAACAGAGTCTTCACAGAGCCACACAGCCCCAGGACCCAGCTGATACCAGCGCTAGTCCGTTCAAAAAAGCCAGGAAGCACACCCTTCCCTTCCTTCAGAAGATAGTGACCGTACTTGTGGAGGTAAACTTCGTGTTGCTGTGAAGTGAAAGTTTACTGGATTATTTGGTAGCTTGGAGTGATCTGCCTATATATGGCTGATGGAGTATTTCACGAGTAGGTTCCTCACGCAGCTGTGGGAAGGTTTTACACAAGATGATAGGAAACATCTTGTAAAGTATTTTGACCGAGATTCCAGATTTGTGAGTGTGTCTTATATTCCACATGACACTATCTAGAACAGGTACAGTATTTTTTTGTAAATATAAAATATGTACAAAAAATACATATTTTTGTATGTACAGTATTTTTATATATGCCACGCACAATTAAGAAATGACAAAAAACTACCTTTGCCTTTTGGGATGAAGTAAGCGTATTAATCATTTACTACCCATAAGACAGTGTTATGGAGTTGAAGGGCACAGAAGTATTAAATGTGTTAGGCAATAATTACAAACTAAAAATGATGTTGTAGAATATGGATTCAGACATGACTTCCTGTTTTAAAACTTATCTCGGTGCACGTTACATCTAACTAATACCAATGCACAAGATCTTTAAATCTACACATAATATAAAGAGTACTTAGGTTTTATCCATTTGGATTTATAAACAACAAAAGTGCAACAATCTGGTGCTCTCGACACCTGTGCCATAAAAATAGTTATTGGAACAAGAGGCCCACAGTTCACTGTTTCCATAGCACACGGCAAAGTTTATACTAATGAAACAATACATCCCCATTTTCGGACGGAGTACACATCACAGCTCCTCTCCTAAAACTGTACCAGACAATGATCTAACTTTGTCCTGGCAATCAACTAACTCAAATTATTTCAGGTTTGGTGAAGGAAATGAAAGCTTCAAAGCTGTGGCACTTCTACTTATCAAATTAGAAGACCTGTGTTTGAACATACTTTATGTAGGGAGGGAAAAAGATCTTCTGCAGTCAGCTGCCAGCAAGCTGGGGCTACTGGGGTCAAACCCAACTGGTAGTCAATGCCAAAATGTAGAGCCAGCTTCTCCTAACCAGCAGCGGGGTAGGAGGTCACATCTTGAGGAGCAGCGAGGTGAAAAGCAATCCCACCACAAGCACCGAGATGCCTGGAGCTTGCCCCCAACGTTCAACCACATCAGTTGTACCTGGGGAGGTTAGGAGGGCTGCATCTGTGTGATGAAATCACTGCAGCCTGCGTTTCCTTCCCTGATTTTGATCCCACGTGGATAAGAGGACACCCACGTTGCGATCTCTTAGCACTCCACATGCATCACCCTAAAGGAAGAAAAAAAAAATTGTCAAAATTAATTCTGAAAATAATTCAGCAAGAACAGAAGGCCATGTAGAAATGACTTAATGGCACAAGTTTACATTTTCAAAACCTTCATTTAGAATTTAAGATTTCGAACCTATTAAAACAGATCACACTTTTCTTTTTTTGCACTCAATGCAATTTCTACATGAGATGAAGCGTGAAGTATAAGCGAACAGAAAGTCTACGGTGGAACAATTTGCCACCTCACTCCATGCTCCAGGAGCGTTCCTGCATTCCTCAAATCTGGGAAGTTCTTGCATGGCAACACCCGTCCCAACTCTGGTGGTTCCCAAGACTCCCTGCCGGGCCAACAGACGATGACCTGGCTGCGGTTATTCATGTCAGCGCTCACCTTGACCCCAGCCACAGGACATACCTTGGCTAAGAGACCTTGCAGCACCTCATCAAGGCGGAGCATGGCAGATCGCTTCCTCCGCAAGAGAAACCGTGGCAAGAACAACCCACTGGGTTTCGGATTCCTGCCCCAGCTCCCCGCAGAATGAGGAATGCGCCAAGGCTCGCTCCGTAAAGCATTTCGTGGCCTGGGACCAAGATCGATAAGTCTCCAGAGAAAGGACCATGGTCAACAGTCACACAATGAAGGCTACGCATTAAAATCAAAACTCACCGTGGGGAGAAGAGTTTTATGGCATTCCTGAGGACAGGTACTGAAGATCTAATACAAATTTGAAAAGTGCTTGACCCCCTTTTATTCCAAATGCAAAGCGTATTTCTTCATTTAAATATACATTTGCATATATTATTCAAAAAGCACACCAAAACAGACCCACGTTACTCTAATATGCACATTTCTTCCCCTACAGAGTGGATGAAAAAAACCCCCAAAAGACAGATGAGTACTCATGCTTTGGTTATTACCTTTACGATAAGGCTTTCAGACACTGTGGTGGTAAACCTATTTTGAATAGCAAGCATTTGCTTGATTCTATTATTCTACAATTTCTGTGGGAGATTTCTTGTCACCTTGGAAATTATACACTTGGTTCCAGGAAGAAAAATTAGCTTTACTCAAAGGTCTAAGTAATTTGGATATATGGCATGCAGCATCCAAACCAAAAGTCTAATATCAACAAACTCAGAAGTAGATTTTATGGCTGTTAAATATACATGTTGCAAAAGATTAGATTTACCGTTTTGCTCAGATTGTGTTAGTCATTTATAGCGTTTGGGCACTGAGCAACATAAACTTATTTTACTGTTCTTTCATCCTTTCTCAAAAGGATTCCAGGCTCCCAGACAGGCAAATTCAACACAAGGTTTTCTGGGATACAGGCACTGCACGTACAAAGGTATTATTTCTGATGGATAACACTCTTTTAAGGTCTTTTCATGATCCATTAATTTATGAATTACACGGCAGGGTAGGGATTGTGAAGGGCTTAATTTCAGTTATATGTTGATCTTTTTCCCTTGAAGCAGCTTTTATCCAAAAAGTAAGTAGGACTAAAAATAACATGTTCTCTTAGATTGACTCTGACAGGACTGATGATAGAATTTAACTGTTTTACTCTTTACTTATCAGGAGGTGGGCAGTTGGGCCCATCCCTATCTATAAATAGTGATATGCACAGGAAAAAAAGCAAAATAGCAAAGAATAATCCTCAGGCTTGCTTCATTCACGGCGCAGTTACAAAAAGCAATGCAGTTGCTGTGGAATAAAATTTACAGTAAGGAATGAATTATGCAAATAAATGCCACATAAAGATTAAGATAAAAAACAACTCAGTAAAACTTTTTGACAATGTACTGGCAAACTGACTTCATGGGAGGCAGATTTCCAGCAAAGCGTCCTGCCTCCACCTTGGCAGTCCCCACCCAATTCAGGTAAACCAGAAGTAAGTTAATACCGACGGGTTCTTTAGAGGTTGATGAGAAATTAGTCTCAAGGTCCATCTTATTCAAAAAGATCATTGGTGCTTTTGCTCATGGCTCAAAGAAGAGACCAAACAGTGATGGGCATAATTATAGAGGTATTCACACCCCCTAAATGCTGCTCCCCCCAAGGACCGAAGCATAGGGACATTTCCACTGCCATCATAATTCACCTTTATAGCTAATACCTCAGCATTTAGAGTGCTATTTATTTCTCTTTTCTCTATTCTCCCTTTTCTTAAAGCAAGGAAAAAACCCAACAGCCCTCAAAACTGAGAGGGAGAGTCTGCTCGTAAGCTAAGTAAGCGATGATAAAATTCTGACTTCAGGAGTTTTTGGATCCAAGCAGTGACTGTGAACATTGCTGCTAAACAGAATTTGGCTGAGTGCTTACAGTACAATATTTAAAGAAATCCAGATTAGCTGCAATTAAGAGATCTGTTTATTGCTGACAGGGTGTGGCTATATGTAAGAAACTCACAGTATCCTGAAAGGGAGTTTCTTAACTTCCTTTTCCTTACCTTTAAATGGTTTCTGTTTCACAATGACAATTGACAATATTTACCTTCAAACTTCTCTTGGAAATTTTACTGGTCTTTAGTATCAGCCGAGATGAAGGTAACATAAATTTTAATATGACCACAATCTTTCTTAAACCCTCTTTTTCTTCCACAGGTTACCCCAGAGGCATTACCTGATGATGTGTAGTCAGATCTTGGTTTCTTGAAGTTCTCACATTTTCAGGCATTATAATTGACGGTAATGTTCTTCCCATAGGCATAATTGTCATCAAGAGATGAGATATCCATTTAACATTTGTATAATAATTCTTTTATCTCTTTTAATACAACTTATGAAATGAAGAGGGAGGTTTTGTTCAGAATCAAACCCAAACATAGCTGCCTGTTCCATAGTGTTGTGGTTTGGCTCTCCAAAGGGGGTTCTTCACATGTCAGTAAATCTGTGACAGTTTGAGAAAAATAAAAGAAGATTTATTATGAAGGTAGAATTGTCTGAAGTCCAAAAAATCATGTAATTTTCTTGAAACAACCACACACGAAATTCTAGGGATAAATGAGAAAAAGCTACCTAAGCACACCTGAAAACATTTCAAATGGAAATTTTGGATTCTAAACCATCTGTGAAAATACCCAGTCATCAGTACAAAAGTGACCAAACACAGTTACCAAAGGTCTTATTTTATCGGCATATAGGACAGAGTCATTTCTTACATACAAGTTTTCAGTTCCTAATCACCTATTTAAAACTGATCTAGTTAAATTATTTCAAAATTCTAATTTGGAGATCAGTCACAAGATCATTTAATAACTCACTCATTTAATAACTGCTGCTATTTAATAACTTCAGCTGAGCATAGTAGCAGACTGCGTGCATATTCTTAAAGACTACAAGCAAATACGAGGGAAAAAAATAATCATTTAAAACTCTGCGAAATGGAGTTATTTGATCTAATGATTTCTGCCTTGTGCTGGTGATGGGCTACTGGATTTGTCTCCACTGACATGGGGTCACCCATTAAGCCACTGTAACTCAATTTCATGTCTGACTACGTAGGCAAAATCGAACTGATAGAGTTTGAGCAAAGTTTCACATTTTCAAGGTGGCTGTGGTCTTCCTAAGGTAACAGACACTTTTCCAAAAGGGAGAACGCATTGAGCATTTCTCTGCTCTAAGGCTTTACATACACATCAGTGTTACACTGCTTCAACAACACCGTGATGGTTACAGTGGTACATCAGGTTTTGTGTATTGCAGTTACGCTGATATTAGCATAGCCGTACTGGCATACTTACTTCTACACAGAAGAGGGACTGCTTCTTTATTATTAGGGATCTTCAGCCCTGTATAATTACATCCACGTTTACAAGCTGTAGCAGTTGTCAAACGGTTGGGGCAGCACAAAAACCCCACCCCTATTGGTTAATTAAGCAAGGCCATTGTGGAACAATCAGTGGTAGTTTTCAGGTAGCAGGTAATGTAGCTTCCTCAGCCTGATCCATTTATAAGCCTCTTTACGTGTAAGGAAGGTGCAGATGAGAAAACGCTTCAGTTGCAGACAGCAGGCAGAGTCATGCTGTTACGAATACAGGAGAAACATGTGGAAGGCAACAGAGAAAAGACAGCGAACAGACTTTGTCTGAACTCCAAAACGCACAAATGAGTCACCTCCAAGGAGCGCATCGTGGTGATACCAACCATCGCTACAAGGAAGTGCTGACCTAGCGTGGGAAACGAGAAATGCCTCATACTTCATTGTTGAAATGCCAGTTGTTTCATGAATTGTACATTGACAGCCTCGGTTTTTGCCTGCATTGAAAGAGCCGGCAGGTTTTTACTGTTCTGAAACTGAATCTGAATAGTTATTTTGATTAAAGACCTAAAATAGCCAATAAACTTGTTGAAAATATGGGAAATGTAGATTCATGATGCTTCTCTTTACTTCCAGAGTAACATCTAGTGTTTGTGTTGGTTGAAGGTGTGTGTCTGTGTTCAAGGACTGAAGACCTGCACGCTGCTGGCATATCTTGTAGGACTTTTGAGGCAGTGCAGTAATGCGTTGCACATCATTGACTCTAGTGACAACACTGATCACTTTTGGAATAATCCAATAAAATAGATATTGGGGCCATTAATATTTTTTGACAATGTAGAGGCCATTTGGATAACGATGACCCCCTCAGAAGAGCAGCGGTGGATTCCTGTGCCACCACACTTTGACCAGAAGCCTCATGTGCACTGTACATATTTTTGTGTTCTGAATTGCAGCAGGACCAAGTTTACCAGCCCAACCACTGTCGAGCGGTGTGGCTGCAGGACTGCTTCTTCTCCAGTTGCTAAGCCTCCCTCCTCTCTACAAGGCGCAGAGAAAAAGTTCAGATGGAGGCAATTACAGAAAATCCAGTAGGTGCTTTGGGGGAAAGAGAAAAACCAGCTGGGGTTGTCACCACCACCCATTGACTGCACATGTGCTGACGCTAAGTTGCATCAAATGTTTCTCAAAAAAAGTGCACTTTTTTTCCCCTCCTGAGATATCTATTAGTGTGTGATGTCTTATAAAAGTGAGGGAAGACCAGGAGAAGTGCCCCATCCCTGGAGGGGTTCAAGGCCAGGCTGGATAGGGCTTTGAGCAACCTGGACTGGTGGGAGGTGTCCCTGACCATGGCAGGGGGGTTGGAACTTGATGGTCTTTAAGGTCCCTTCCAACTCTAACCATTCTATGATTCTATGATTTGGTAGTACCTACAGGTCTGAAGATATTCTGGCAGCAAGACAGTACAACAGGCAGCAGAAACAGAATCGGAGTCATGTTAAGCAAGGCCCAACCTAGATTGATGATATTCTCTTGAGAAGGAGCAGTGTGAACTTTAGACTAGGGGGCGAAAAAGGAGGAGTACCTCTCTGAACACCTACTGATGAGGACTTCCTCTGAAGTTCTTCACATTTCCAAAGAGGCCGGGAAGGAAATGTCCAATAGCAACCATGACCCATAACAGACTAAACCACAGCTTCATTCGACTCGCAGCCAGGAACGGCCCTTCAACAGGATTTTATAGTTTAAATTTCAAACAGGCTACAACACAGGAGCTGGACATACCAGCCATTTAAAACAGATTTTTATAACTTCTGTCAAATTGTGGAAAAGGGGAGGTCTCAGAGGGGGGAGCAGGCTTCTCATCTAGTCTGGGTGGATCATCTAAGCAGATAATTTAGTCTCTGTGATATCTAAATCATGGCCTACTTATTTTAAATTCCAATAGAGGGCTAATTAGGGCTAATTACAGTAGCAGGGA
Organism: Xenus cinereus; assembly: GCA_025774025.1. NCBI lineage: Eukaryota > Metazoa > Chordata > Aves > Charadriiformes > Scolopacidae > Xenus > Xenus cinereus. The sequence continues at coordinate 56,554,042 of JAOXJK010000032.1, forward strand.
TAGTGACGTGGCCATTCACACACAAAGAACTTGGCAGGGACCAAACTCCACTTACACGTAGGTCAGCAAAAAAGAAAAGAGCGCGCTGCACTTTGTCACATCTCATTTGGGTCGCCTTCAAAATGCTGAGCTAGAGGCAAAAAGATACCACGGTTCATTTCCAATCCCCCCTCTAATCCTCTCACCCTTAATTTATTTTAAAAGTTTAATCAGAAGTTCATAAAGCTCCGATATAAATTTTTAAAGAAAAAAAAAGAAAAAAAATTAAGCACCTGCAGGTAAGCCTTTTAGGAACTCCCGGCTGGCCCAAGTTTCGTTATGAATAGGGACTTTAGCAGTTCGCTTTTCTGCAAACACGGCTGTGATAAAATGTAACTTTCATTCCCTCGCTGTTGCTTCAGGGATGTGTCATTTGTGGAAAATAAATAGAAGACTTCTATCGCAAAGAAACCAGGCTCCATTCGGGGTCAATGAAAATCCGCCCCTCACTCCGGAGTTTCTGGCAGCATCGTAATAACTTTTCTGCAGAAATTGTCACTAACTGCTAGAAGCCTTGGTACTAATAATGAAAGCACGTGTAGATATTCCTAGTATACAAATAATGTAATATTTGCAGAAGGAGAAACCTGACTAAATTTGGGCTTTTCAATTTACTGTTGCTTGATGAAATTGATGATATTAATAGTTCTTTAGAGAAGTCAGCCAGCTTGGGAACGCGGATTGCTATAATGTTCTTGGATTTTCAGGAGTCAAAGTGTTTTGACAAGATCTCTCTCTAAAGGCTCTTAAAGAAACTAAGTTATCAGAAGGATGAAAATTCTTTAGTAGATTAATGATGTGTTGGAGCGTTAGTAATAAATTGTTTTTGCCATGGGAGAAAAGCGATCAGGGATCTGCACTTGAACTCGCTCTCTTCAGTATATTCATAACTGATCGGGAAAAGGGGATTAATAATGAGATGGCAAAGTTCACTGATGATACAAATTACTCAGAAGAGTCAATATTTCAGAAGGTGTCGTTATAGTGAACAGCGAGTGATTCAGCAACAAAAGCGTAGACATTATTTAATATCGGTAGATGCAAAGTAATACACATGTAGGAAAAAAACCCACCCCTAACTGCACGTACACAGTGATAAACAGTAAATAAATTCATTATTATCACTTCAGGAAGAATCTCAGACTCCTTGTTGAGACCTCTCTGTGTAGTGCTCGCTGGCAGAGAGAAAATGCAAACTAAGTGTTAAAAATCATTGTGTAAGGATGAAAAGTCAAAAGACAAAATACTGCACCACTGTAAAAACCCAGACTGCATCCACATCCGAAATAATTCACCTCAGTCTGATTGACCCATGTCCAAAGGTTTATTAGAAGTAGGAATGACACACGCTGGACAACATAAATGAATAGCAGTATAATACTGTAACTATATGAGGATGCATGAAAGTCCTTTTAGACTTGGAAAAGAGTTGACTAAGAGGAAATACGATAACTGTATACAAAAGTGAGAATAGCATAGATAGCTATTCACTATTTCTCATGTCATAAGACCTAGCAGGCACCAAAAATTACCATTTAAATCAAATAGAACTATTTTTTCACACAATTCATAGCTACAAGAATGTTGTGGCTAACAAAAATATAAGTGGGTTTAATAAATAATTAGAACAATCTATAGAGAAAGAATTCAGCAAGGTCTAATAAACATATAATGCACTTAAATCCACAGTTTAAGTCGTACGTGCATGGTGCACAGCTGGAAATTGGGGACAGTATCACTCCGTGCCTGTCCTATTCTCACCCCTGAGGAACAGTTAAGAGACCGTGCCCTGCTCTGATTTAGAGTGGCCTTTCTTATCCTATCATTTAGACCCAAAAGCCTGAAGTTTCATGATCTAATTATATCTGCCTTCAAGAAACAACTTAAATTTGGCTTCTATTTTCAGCACCAGGCAGGAAAGCCATTAATTCTCCCTTGCAATAAATAGGGGCTGAACATTTGCTGGCACAATTATTAACTCCTTCCTCCAGCAAGCATGTTTCGTACTGCTGCAGCCATCCCTTCTCACTGCAAAACAAACTCCGCTCTCTACATACTCTTCTTCATCTGACTGTATATCTAATTGATCTCTCATCTTGTTCTTCATTATATTTATCGGATTGTACTTCACTGATTCTTGCCCACAGAGAAAGCTTTTGTGTTTCGTTAGACATCTGACAGTATATTACACGTAACCTTTAGTCACAGTGTGTTGTATTTAAAAGCAATATACCCAATTCTTCTACATTCTGCAGTACAACTATGATTTTGTGGACTGACTTTTATTCAACTTTGTCTCCCTGAACATTTGAGTGTGAAAAAGTACAAATCATTCCCAGGATATCATATATATGGATAATATATTTTCAACATCACATTCACCAAACTATTTATATATCAACCGTTTTATTGATCAGACACTTGCATTCATTTGGTCATGAAAATAAGGTTTTAATTATAAAATCAGTAGTGGGATGGGTACATGAAGAGGAGGTGAGAAAGCCGCAGAGTGCTCGAGCTCCATGGCAGGGTTTCCCCTCAGCCCTCAGGAGAAGGGCAAGGTGAGCAAAACCAGTGCCATCCACTTCTCTCCCCTAAGTGAGCTCATGCACAAATTAAGCTGGAGAAACAACGGGAGTTATAGATAATGACTGAGCTTTTTAATAGAGTTTATATGCTTCGCTTCCGCAGCATTTTAATGAAATTTGAATGCCTAATTCTTCTGGGTTCTTTAAAAATCCCAGTCCGCATCACCAGATGCATAAACTATGACTGAATGCTTTCTTTTAACGTTTTCTAGTCACAGGGCAGATGAAACACATTCTGTATAAATTATAAACTGCATTTACAACAACCGAGTAAGTGTAGGAAGGCCTGGATTAACCCAAAATACAAGGGATGATTTGTAAAAGCTGCAGTTCCTGACTGGCCTTCAGAAGGTAGGCGGCAAGTAAATGAACACCAGGAGGCTGGTTCTCAGTATAAATCAAAAATCCATTTCCAGAAACTTTAGAGCCTTTATGACACCGACTTCAGAGCAACACAAACAGTGATACAAGAAATGTGTATTTTACTTCTTCAGCTTTTTGCGTCAATGAAACGCAGACACGTCTGTCGCAGGGCAGAAGCTCTGTGGGCAGCAGAGGCGGATGGGGAGGGCTGGTGGGAGAGCTCTGCAGAGCTGCAACCCTCCAGAGATGCTGAGCCCCACGAGCACCAGCAACACGGGCACCCCGAAGAACATCACCCCAATTCAGGCTGACCTAGCTCGATTTACTCGCTCTGAATAAACACCCTTACAGAGAGAGGTTCTCTGACACCTTAGGACTAAATCGCTCCTTTTAAATTCTGTGTATCTTGTAGAGTTTGGGTACGGGAGAGTGATTTTTAGGGTTGGAGGCTGTTAGGACAAGGCCAGATACACAAACTAAAAAGGGATGTCATGCAACACACAAGTCTGACGTGCTTTACGTATTTTATTTCAGCAGGTCTATTTATTGAGAGATCGATTCTGATGATTTGAACCAACACCATGTTAGCACACTGCTCCTTCATTGTGATAATTAATGGCGAGCTTCTCAAATGTTGGCGGAAAATTTTCCTAGGCAGGTTTTTTCTTTTTTTCTTTTTTTTTTTTCAGCCTGGCTTCCTGAGGAAATGAAGCTTGCGTGCATCACACTGTCTCTCTGTCATGTCTGTTCAGCTTCAACCAAACTGAGCAGCGCAGTTGTTTCTAAAATAGTAAGATCTTACAACAGACCTGCACAACATGCAGGACATCGTGGAAGGCAGCTCCCAAAGTCGTTCGTTTTCTTGCCAGCAGAGGAGGAGGGTAGTCAATTAGGTTCAGCTGATAGCAGTTACTGAGCATGCTGGACATGTACAGGTTGGCCACCTAGCATGCATGCATCTCCAGAACAGTGTCTGCTGGGTCATTCCCAGTTATTAGGCCAAGCAACAGTATCACAGAATCACACGGAGTTGGAAGGGACCTCTAGAGATAATCTAGTCCAACCCCCCTGCCAGAGCAGGTCCACTCAGAGCAGGTTGCACAGGAACTTGTCCAGGAGGGTTTTGAATGTCTCCAGAGATGGAGACTCCACCACCTCCCTGGGCTGCCTATTCCAGTGCTCTGCCACCCTCAGAGTAAAGAAGTTCCTCTTCATGTTTAGGTGGAACTTCTTATGTTCAAGTTTGTGCCTGTTTCCTCTTGTCCTGTCCCTGGGCACCACTGAATAAAGACTGGCCCCATCCTCCTGACACCCATCCTTTGAGTATTTATAAGCATTGATATATAAACATATACATATATATATTTTATATATATAATATATGTAAGCATTAGCTATATTTATATAGCCAAAAGCCACGGAAGAAAAGCCCTAAGTGCAACACCGTCAGAGGAACTAAGGGGAAGTGCAGCATCTCACTATGAGGACACAGAAAGGTTGGAAGGTACTATGGCAGAGGGCACTTCAGTGTGATGAATGTGATGTATCATACCTCAAGAGATAGAAACCAAGAGCAAACCAGTCCTCATTCGTTCTGCCATTCAAGGAAAGATCTGGAACTGTTCACCTCTCTCAATCCATCTATCTCCAATTTTCCAGCCAGACTGAACTTTGCAGCTGCTGTGTAGAAGGTCAGGCTACAAGGCCAGGGTGGATGGGGCTTTGAGCAACCTGGTCTAGGGGGAGGTGTCCCTGCCTGTGGCAGGGGTTTTATAACTCGATGATCATTAAGGGCCCTTCCAACTCTAAACATTCTATGATTCTATGATTCTATGATAGAAACACCTGTACAAGCACAAAGAGATACAGATAGGCATTAAATGTTAAATGATGGGTACAGGATAAGCTCACGATATATGATTAACCATATATTTAAGATAAACCAATGAGATATGATAAGCCATACGATAGGTGATACGTGAGGTGACATCCCTGGAGGTATTTAAAAGGCAGGTAGATGTAGTGCTTAAAGATATGGTTTAACGATGGGTTTTTTTATCAGGTAGGTTGATGGTTGGACTAGATGATCTGAAAGGTCCCTTCCAACCTAGAAAATTCTATGATTCTATAATAAGAAAAGCTATTGCATCCTCCTTCTCCTGTACTCTAACATCAGTAAGGTGTCTTATTTTGGCTTTGGAGGGGCAGGTTGTTTTAAAAAAAGGAAAGCTGGGATGGGAGCAAGCCCAGCCCAGCCTCTGTGAGCTGCAGTGGGCAGCTGGCACAGCGGTGCTCTGAGTGGGTATCTGGGCCTCCACAGAATCATAGAATGGTTAGAGTTGGAAGGGACCTTAAAGACCATCGAGTTCCAACCCCCCTGCCATGGGCAGGG
>JAOXJK010000032.1:56559523-56577009 GCA_025774025.1 Xenus cinereus
TCCCCCTTCCCTGATTGGGAAGGGCTCATCAGGTGATAGAATAATAGTCTAAACGACAATAAATTGTTGTGGGTTCCTTAAATCATAGCAACTACCAATAATAGAGAAATAGCTGGATAGAAAAGAAAATTTTGGTATTGAATATAGATTTCCAGTCACAATAATATAGTTTCTTTTAGAGACATGACTGCTAATTTTTATCACTGGACATATAGTTACAATTATTTCTCTCCTTAAAGTAGTATAGTAGCATTAAAAGGATATTTTTTTGGCTAGTTATATGAGAATGAACAGAATTAAATGCCTGAATCTTATGTTAACACACCTTCAGACATACTCATGTTCTTGAAGCAGATTATTGTCTTTTTCTGCCAGTTAAAATACGAGTTCTCCAAACCGTATAAACTGTCATTGACTACTTTGAAGAAGAAAAATGACATGTTTTGCAAAAAGGACAGTCTGCCAGTGCCAAACCTTCCCAGAACTAAGCAAGGAAGAAAGACATAGTCTTTCTTCCCTTACCTTTTCTGACCATTTTTCTTTATTGACATTGAAGATTTGCTAGACTATATGAATTGGTACGTTTTGTGAAATTAAAAATAATCTATTTTTGTGGCTTTGAAACTATCATTTGTATCTTGCTTATGGGTGGGGACGAATAGTGGAGAGGTGGAAAAAACTGTCCACAAAATTATCAAGTAATAGAGCTTCCCTCAAGCATAATTGCAATTGCCCTAGTTCATTAGTCATGGTGTTTGCAGATGGGCTTACACTGAAACACCAGCACTCTGCAATCACTTGATAGAAATATTTCTGGCAGAGATGTCTTTGCTCTGTAGACAAATCAAACCTTCCTTCTGTTATACAGTAATTAGTTTTTGAAGTATCATTTGGAAAAAAAATAATCTACCTTTGAATTCCAGTCACTGGAACTTTTTATACCCTTGTCTGCTGACCTGTGGAATTAATTAGAAATGCCTTCTCATCTTGGCGGGATTGAGAAAAATCTAAAATGTTAAAATGAAATAGGGAATGGTAGGTCCTGTAATGATCGTGAGCTTCATTATGTTATTTCTTTTCTTAAAAATAACAAAAGAAACAGCCTAGTTTGCAAGAAAACACAGCTACAAACAGAAAGAAATGATGTTATTTTTGTTATACCTCACTTCCCCATCACTCCTTTCCTGTTATAGGCCACTTCTACCGGCTTGTAGCGTTCCTGGGGACACTGCTCCTCTCTCTGCCTTTCCACAGACCTGTAGAAGCTGTGCCCTCACCAGAGGGGCGCAGTCCTGGGTGACAGGGTCCATCAGCAGCCCCAGAAGCAGCAAGCAATAAACTAGGGGCCAAGGTCCAGGCTGGGTGGTCAGCACAAGGAGATGGGAGCAGAGCCAGGCACACCTAACGAGGTAGCTGAGGCAGGACAGGGCGCTCAGGTCTGAGCTGAAAGGTCCTGGTTGTGTGGGTTGAGGTCCCTGATGGTGCTGGTCTGGGCAATTAAAGCCCATTAGTGCTCTCAGGGGGCTTTCTCAGTTTTCTCGCTTTGTTTTGTTTTGTTTTTATTTACCCTTTCTCTTTTCCTTCATTCTCAACCCTCTCCTTGATGAACTCCTTAAAGTTCACTTTGATCTCATCCAGCAGTGGCAGCTGGCTTGTTTTCAGGTCTCACAACATACCAGTCTGCTTGTTACACCTCAGCTGGGAATGCTGGAGGGAAATGAGCCATGCAGAGACCATTGCTATAGCAGACTAGTGGCTGAGAACAGAAAGGCCTGAAATCCTGCAAACCAGTGGATTACAGCGACAGTTTCCATGGATTACAGTGACAATTTCCATGTATCTCATAAAGACAGTCACAGTCCCTGAGGGTGCTTTTACCTTCTGCAGAGCAGGTTTCTGACAGGCAGAAACCTCATATCTCAATCCCTCCCTGCTTCACGGGGAATGAAATCTTCATGCTCAGGCCAGTCCTAGAGGAGGAAGGGGGTGGATGAGACTAATTCTTCCCTGATCCTGAAAATACTAAACTAGGTGGGCCTGATGCTTGGCAAAGGAGCAGTTGTTTCAGTCTGTTCACTTGTGCCCTTCCTTAGTGTATGCTCAGAAACCCACCAGAAGGGCTGACATTATGATTTATTCACTATAAAAATCAGTGATCAGCCGCGGGGGAGACCACTTTTGTCTTACGTGGGGAAAAATGGCTATGTGGCAAGAATCCTGCATCCTGACCCACTGGGAAAGGGGATTTGCATTGCCATGTGAAATAGGAATAATAGATTAATTATGGCTTTGGGTGTTAATTATATCAGGGTTGGTAATTCTAAGGTAAAAGCTGCACAAGAATGATGTGTATATTTTCCCTGGAGAGTATTCAGTAACTGAAATCTGTAAGCCACTGCTACTTCTTTCTTTCATAGATTGTCTGAAACAAACATGTCCAACATATAAAAGTAAAGGATAATATAGAATCATCTAGGCCAACTATCGATATTACTTATTACAAGCTTGATTTGGAAAATAGTTGAAGAAATATCCTTTGGACTCCATTTCTTGCCCCTGCTGCATCTTAGAGTATGGAAATGTGTAAACATCTATAGTTATCTGCGGTACATTTAATGGTACCTCACTCAAAATAATGATAGTCCTATTTCTGTATATAATACATTAAGCTGGTAGTTTGGTAATAATTTCGCTTCTCTTGTTAACTTCTTTTTGACGTACTGCATCTCCACAGGTGTGCCATCTTGGTGAATATAAGTATTCTGGATGCTTTTAGAGAAAGCTATCTATATTGAAATCCATTATAGCGTTGCTTATTAATGGACAAACTACTCATAAATGATGCTTAGAGGATAAACCTGTGTTATTACAGCACTGGATGTTTCTGTACTGGTGACTGTTTTGGGTTTGTGGTTTTGGTTTTTTTTTGTAATTGATGCATTATACTTTAAATGTAGCCTATCTTTGTCCTGATGAGTAGTCAGGAATCCTAACTCATGTTATTATTATTCATGAGCAGTGTGGAACAGGATCTATTTTAGCTAGTAACCTCTGGTGCAAAGGTGCCTGAAGTCAAAACATACATATTTGGATTCATGAAATATCCCTCATATTAACCATTATAGCATGTAAAAAATGCATCTTTCCTGTCATAGTATACCCCTCTGATTAACCAGAAGGAGAAGGTGGTCATAGTTGCCGTGGTCATTATTCCCGTAGTTATAATTGCTAATTGGTCACTGCAGTCTCTGGTTGTATTCAGGACAATTACAGACGGCATATATGCATAATCTATTGCCTGTTTCAGAGATGTGGCACCCTCTAGTGTAGTCCAAGACAACTTTAGCATCAAGCTAGTGTAGTGTCTCCTCGGGTGTGTAAAACACTGCAATCCCTCCTTCATGGTTTCACTCAATCTTTCAAAAATTGGTCTAATGGTGGAATCTCCTTGTAGTGTCTGCACCATTTTCAATTTGCAAGCCTGTAAATATTTTCTTCTGGCGCTGGAGAGTGATTTGAAGTGGATTTAAGCCTGAAAATCTATTTTTTTCTTCATTATCTTTTTCAGACCCCTGTTACGTAAGCCAGGAACAAAACTGCTCATGTATAGAGCAATACTACACATCACTGATCTGATTTCTGGCCTGCATTTCATTAGTTCAACAAAATAAGAAAGTCATTTTAGGGAGCAGAAGTGCCAAGAAGCATTGTTCCTCAGTAAAAATATAACCTGAGGAGCAAGTTGAATTAGTGAGGTGCCACGGTAGCAGGGTTATGTCATGTCCAGGATTAGATATGCTTCTCAAAAGAGGTTTTAATCTTTTATTTTTATAGTTGTTACACTAGAGCAACCACAGAACTACAAGACTAGAGCTGGCTCATTCACGCGTGTCTTGAAGCCTTGCTCAAGCAGGCTTGATGGTCTAACTGTAGGTTTGGCATCATTGTGACAGTTTCTGGCATCACGTCACGCTCCATTTTAATGCATTCCCTGTTTAAACAATGAATAAACAGCAGAGTGTGTTACTCATCACAGTCAAATGAATTTTCTGTAGTCGTATGGGTTATATTTGAGATTATAGATGTGATGATACATGATTTCTGTATTTGTTAGACAGGTTTGATTTGATTCTTTTTCAGACTGTCATTTTATTTTTCTGAATCTCTGTTTCTAAATAGAAATCCTGTACTTTATTGGTCATGATACCTAACATTCTTCAAATGTACAAATCAGAAGCTTAATATTTATTTTTTTTTTATTGGTTAGCATTTATAGCTGTCAGTCCTGCCCTCAATTTGGTGCAAGCATTAGGGTACTGTCATTTCTCAAAGACATATAAAAAACCCACCTCACTTCTCAGTTATTATTTTAAACTTTTCAACTCATGATATAAGGTTTCTTGATAAAGCTTTTTGGCATAAGAAACATTTTCTTTCTTATCTTAATCTGTCCTATCTCATATTCTTAGTTTTGCATCAGAGTTTTCTAAAACCACTGATTTCTTTACAATTTTATGTATTTTAAACAGTGACCGATTTGGCATGGTGGCTTATTTAAATACATTTGTATGCATACATACATATGTTTCTCCATATATCAATATATCTGCATGTCTATATCTTTTTATATGTCTGTTGAAGGTTTTGATCTCTTTATGCGATTGATTCAGTATTCTCCCCCACTTACTTGTTTATTTATGTTTCTTAGACTATATAGACTGTTTAAATAAGTTTGTGCAAAATTTTACTCTTGCCTGCTTGAATAGGAAAAATAGGTGACTGCAAAACTGGTTTTATTGCCAGTCAAAACAGCAAGTAGCTATAATTAGTTTCTAAGCACATATTTACTCTTTCTTTCCATGAGTCACATCCTTGATCGTATAAAAATTTGTTACTGAATTTCATGGGTAGATTGGGACGATCTTAATTCATGCCTGTTCTTCTTTATGTATTTGGGTGTCACCAGAAGTTGCAAGACTCCATGCATGTTTAATTTTTCAAAGATACCCTAAAGAAATTTGGAGGAGTTCAGTCTTTTTATCCCCATTCGACATGTGGTGGTACAATATGTTTCTGTCATGCAGAGAATAGAAATAGTACAAGAGAAGTTTTGCTACAAAGCATTCTCTTTATTTAATGGGATTTTGTCCACTGTATTGTTTTTGTTTGTCAGATACCCACCATACGCATAATAACTATTTCCTGTGCTAATTAGTTTTTAAATTTTCAACTTGAGATTCGGCAATAGTGTTGATGCACAGGATTAGCTGGCTCTTTGAGAGGCTGAGGAACTCCGACCAGGTATGTTTGCAATTTCTGGAGGATATACGGTTTCTCACTGAAGTGTCTTCTGCATTAAGATGCCTGTATCCTTCTTAGACACTGCTCCCTTTTCTGGCAGTATCTGACTTAATATTGCAGGCATTCTTGTGGGTGACGTAGGACTAGCAATGAGGTGATTTACTCAAGTTAAACAACAAGCCCATAAGAGAGAGAGGAAAAGAGTCCTCAGGATTCCTGTGCATAGCGTCCAAATGAAGAGATTGAACAGCCTGCTTTAAATTTCTATGCGTTACTATGAGAGTGTTTTAAACACTGAATCAAACCAGATGTCTTTTTCAGGAATAATCGGCACTGATTTTAGCATAGATTTTGAGGTAGCTTCTGTAGATCCACTATTATGTGTTTATACTTGATTTCCTGCAAGTTAAGGGATTGTTCTGTAAAATTAACAACTCAAACACTCGAGATGCCTAGGTAGTTTGTCCTGCGTAACTGAAATGGTTGCAGGTCTAATGGTAAAGAATGACTCCTGAACGTTTAAGTTTTGAAAAACAAACTAAAATGAAAGCTCACAGCTGTCTGCATTAAACGTTACCTTATTTCTTCTGTTGTCTTAGCCCTAGGTTTCCTAGGAGAGAAACTGACTAATAATCCCAAAGCCCCTTGGACTAGGCTGAATTAGAAGAGTTCCTACTGTAGGGAGGAAACTGAGACCATTTTTCAGACACTGCTTGCACAGTGCTGCCACAGATGTGTGACGTACCTGCCCTGCTCTGAGCTGCTTATGGCCCGTGTTGCAGTATATCTGGGGGAGATACTCCTTTGTATTCTTCAGGCACATGATCAAAAGGGGAATTTTCCCAGCAGTGAATGCTTCTTAAACGGCGAGTCCCGATTCTCTGAGGCTCACGGAGGGACTGACAGAGGCTTGTGAAGTTTCAAAAGGCTGTGAAAAGACAGACACATAATTTTAAGAAATTGCAGTCAGTGTTTATGGGTTTCACAAGGACAGAGGATCGACAACAAATTTTAATATTCTCTCAAAAACCTTGAGTAACTTGACAGTGCATTGTTTCTTCTTGTGCTTTTTCACTGCACGTTTTTGGGAAGCTTTGTATTCTGCTCTGAACCACATCCTTCATGCAGTGCTGACACTAATACAATTGCTATTTTGAACATAGGCACAAGATGCAGTGAGATGGCTTTTCAGCAGCTGCTAAATGCCCTCAGAAGAACAGCAACACCCCTTGATCACTTTGCCATCCAAGCCACAGCTATACGTGATAAAGCTGTGGGACACGTACTGCAGCTCAGTCTTCATACAGAGGCAGTTACAGCTGAGGAATGCGATCGCTGAGTGGGAGGGCAGGATTGCAGGCCTTGGAAGAGCAGCGTTGCACCTGCATGTAACTGGTTTCATCTCAGGAGATGAGATGAGGAGAGGAGACCACCCCACCAGGGTGGTCTACACTCAAGCATTAAATTATTTCAGATGTTCTCGCAGTTTACCACAACATCTGCATAGTCCAGGTCTGTGAAAGTCATCTTGCCAATTACTTGTCCTGAGCTGGGGTCACCTACCCAAAGTGGGTCAGCTACCTCCTTTGGCATGGCAAAATAATGAGGAAGGGTGCAGAAGAATGCTTCAGCTGCTCAGGGTTCCCTTCCCTTTTTCACAGAATCACATGGGGTTGAAAGGGACCTCTGGAGATCATCTAGTCCGACCCCCCTGCCAGAGCAGGTCCCCCCAGAGCAGGTTGCACAGGAACTTGTCCAGGCGGGTTTTGAATGTCTCCAGAGAAGGAGACTCCACCACCTCCCTGGGCAGCCTGTTCCAGGGCTCTGCCACCTTCAAAGTCAAGAAGTTCCTCCTCATACCAGTACATGCAGCTTTATTCTAGCTGGAATGTTCGGTGCGGCACCGCGAAATGCTGAGAACATGAAATCTTGCTATTTTTAAACCAGCTTTGATGCAGAGGACCAAACTCCAAGCATGATTAGCGAGTTTTTGAACCCCTCTTTTTCTCTGCACCCGCCTTTTCCCTCGGCTGAGGTCTGATTCCCAGCGTGGGGATGCTCAGCTCTTTCCGAAGACCCTGCCTTTTCAAAGCAGGCACTAACAAAGCAAAGCCAAAACCTTGGCCAGTCCTGAGAACCTTGACTCAAACTCTTCAAAGGTTATCCAAGAAGCATGTATTTCTCAGCCTTTGGGAAACAAGAATTATTTATAGGCTCACCCGGAATACTTGGCAGGGCATTTTTTTGTGTGAGTTGGTACAAAGGAGCCTTGGTGTGACTGTATGTACCGCACAAAGGCAGACACACCCCATATTTAAAATATTCCTGTTTTACTGTAGTCAATCATATTTCCATGTTTGTTTGTCATCGTATGTGTGTCTGTAATTATATGCTGATGGCACATTCTTACTAACCGAAAATATTATCAAAAAACACAGAGCTATCTCGAGATGCAGACCTTGTTTTTGACAGCTATGTTTACCATTGAATCACAAACCACAGAAAACAGTGATTTGCACAAGAACGGCTAACGCATAAGAAGTGTGCTGAGCGCTACTTTTGCTCAGGAAGAGGGAAGGAAGAAAAACATATTTATCTCAGTAGTGGTTAAACGATAGTGCAAGCCAGTAATTACGTGTAAATTATGACCTTGCCCCCTTGCAGTCAGCTCCTCAGTAAACATGACTGCGTTTAATTTCCATCCCCTCAGCAATAAACATCATTGTTTTCAGGGCAAGTTCAATGCTCCTCTTCAGACTCTTTTTTCAATGAAAATCTGTGTTTTTAGAGATCAAAACCTTAAATAAAATGCTGGGCTTTTTCAGATTTAAGGGGGGGGATTTTCATTGAAATATAAAACTAGTGGCAAAATATTAGCTTTTATAAATTCTGCTCTCTTCTGTCACTAAAAGGCATTACATACAGGCTAAAAGTTAAGATATTTTTTTTTTTAACGTACATATTTTTCATTTTCATTAGACATTCTGTAACATTTTCAAATCTGGAGAAATGCTGAAAAGTTGCAGAAAATAAAGTGATGCAAGAAACCCCTAACTTGGGTATCTCATAATATACATGGAAATAAAAGCAAACTACAGAAAGAATGTGGGAGAAAAATAGGAGGGAAGCCCACAAAATTATATTTTAAGAAATACAGCTTGAGAACACAGTTATTTTAAGATAATAGAGAATCTCACTGAAGTGGATGTGGCTTAATTAGTGGAACTCATTTCAACTTTTGAACGTTTCCAATTTTTCTATTTATTTAAATAATAACAGCCAAATAAGAAAGGAGCCTCAGCACCTACACATTATCCTGCGTTGCAGTGTGACAAACTGTAGCCACACACAATTATCCTGTGCTATCAGTTGCTGAAGTAGTATTGGTTATTTCCTGCCTTAAGCTGTCCTGTAAATTTGCTCTGCGCTGTTAAGCAGATACCACGTTCCGCCTAGAGACAGAGATGCTGCTGGTGAGCAAAGGGGATCTTAATAGCTAAGTTTGGTGATGCTTATGTTAAACTTCAGAAACATTTTGAATAAAAGGCGGAAACCGTTCTTCCATGAACACTTGTGTTGCATTTCTTCAGGGTGTCCCCTCTAACGTCCTCACGAAGTAGAGAGAGGTCATCTTGCGTTCAGTTCCCTGGCTGGGGTTAACGCAGAGCATATTTCGATGCAGAATCATCTGGAGCTAATCCCAGCGTGTTGGGCAAACCTAGGAGTGATTGTGGTGCCCCTTGGGAAACCCCAGTGCCTCGGTGTCTGTACCTGCACCCAGATCTCCTGAGGTTTCTAGTGGCACGTCCTGTGGTGGCTGGAGCAGCTCCCGCCTGACCCACCACTTTAAATCATAGAATCATAGAATAGTTAGAGTTGGAAGGGACCTTAAAGACCATCGAGTTCCAACCCCCCTGCCATGGGCAGGGACACCTCCCACCAGACCAGGTTGCTCAAAGCCCCATCCAGCCTGGCCTTGAACACCTCCAGGGATGGGCATCCACAGCTTCTCTGGGCAACCTGTTCCGGTGTCTCACCACCCTCACAGGAAAGAATTTCTTTCTGGTATCTAATCTAAATCTCCCCTCTTTCAGTTTAAAACTGTTACCCCTCGTCCTGTCACTACACTTCCTGACAAAGAGTCCCTCTCCAGCTCTGCTGTAGGCTCCCTTCAGATACTGGAAGGCTGTTATAAGGTCTCCCTGGAGCCTTCTCTTCTCCAGGCTGAACAACCCCAGCTCTCTCAGCCATCAAGTAGTACCACTGGCATCAGCCCCTTTGGCGAAAAAAAAAAAACACCACCACAACCAAATGGAATTTGCCACCCATAACTCTTACTGCAGCAAAATTAAAGCAAAGTCTTCATAACTCAGGAGAATTTAAAACAGAGCAGGCCAGCCTGCTGTCTTGCATGGGGCATAACGCTTCACCCGTTTGCCACTGCTTTCCCCAGTGAGTTGAGTTGTGCAAAAAAAAAAACCTACACAAAAATTCAGTCTTGAAGACATTAAGATAATACGAATGCCAAAAAAAGGCTGTGATGCCTCTGCCCCAGGCTCCAGTAATGATAGTGAGTTGATTATATGAGATATGCCCAAATGATCATAATTACAATCTCAGATATGCCTAGATGTCATAATGAAGAGGAAAGCAAAAAGACCTCAAAGTCCTTGCTACTCTGACTTCAGGAAGAAACCGTCTGATCCCCCAGCCAGCTGGGAGATGGCAGCTATCTAAAAGACAGGACTCCACTGCAGAGACCCGGCCCCGTCTCTCCAAGGTTTTATGACCAGCTACACCCATCCCTAAAGCTTCAGAGGAAGATGCAATTAAAAAAATCCAGAATTAACCTGGAGAATCAGCCTCTCGCCTCCTGTAGGGAGGCAGCTGTAGCCCTGAAGCATGAGACATTTTTTTTTTTGTCATTGTCTTAACGTAGAGCTGACTGTGCGGAACACATTGAGGGCAATGAGAGCTCTCCGTTCTCCTCCAAGGCTTATGAAAGAAGGGAGGGAAAAAGAACAAATATAAATTCGCAGATGTACAGATTGCATAGAAGAAAGGACCTCCGCAGCCATCCACAGAGATAGTCACAAGCCTGTTCCCAGAGTCAGATTAAAGTGTAGCCAATTGGATTAAATTCCTAGCAATGGCAAGCTTACCACCTACCTACACTGGGAAATTATTCCTACGTGTAATCACCCTCACTGCATCTTTATAATGATTGAATTTTTCAAGCTTTGATTTTCAGCCATTGGATCTGTTCTGTCTTTTTCTGCAAGACTGAAATCTATACTTCATTTAGTCGTTCTTTTGTTCCTAATACATTTGTAATGCCTTCTTATTGTCTTAAGCTCTACTGCCCAGTAATAATTTCTTATTACCTTTATCTTCTCTAAAAGTCATTTACATTTTGTAGATTCAATTTTCTATCCCAGTTATGCCCCCCTTTTCCATACTTAACATATTGATTTCTTGTTTAATTATCACCTTTGTGCCTTCTTTACTAGGCTAGCTTTCCTCTCCAAGGTAACTTACTTGTGTGCTCATTAAAGCATAGCCTTTAGAATACCCAGCAGGATTTCCTTGAGAAGTCCCATTTTCCATTAAAACTTCCCCTTTTAGCACTCAGTTAGGGAAACAAGTTGTTCTGAAGAACCGGTCGATTTTATGTTTCACATAATACCTCCTGGTGCCAAAGTTTGCTTCCAAAAAGCAGAAGGTACTGCAGCACCCACGAGTTTTTGGGGGTCAGTGGCTGACACTGCTCGGTGCATCAGAAGGTCCAACACTGATCTACCTCATGCTTGGTGCTGAAATTTCCATCTTATGGTTTTCGTGAGATTAAATCTTTAGAAAATTTTAGGCATTGTTTTTTCCTAATGATGTTCAGAAGAAGTCCTCATTCGGCATTTACCGATGGCAATGCATCTTTTCCTCACACGCTGTGGACAAGTCCCAGAAAGTGGTGCTCTCCATTGCGGCAGAATTTGTCCCCTTGTGACAAATGCCCACCAGTCACGTGTTCTGCTTTGCTGTTAGTAAAGGGGATGGAAATTTGTGCCATTTTCATGCTACACCAGAAATTCCAAATTAATTATCCTCATTTAAAATTTTTGGAAATATTATTTTTTTAAATTATCTTTTTAAAGTACTACGAAAATATAATATAGTAGTAATATAGTAATTAAATTAAAATTATCCTTGTTTTCATACTTTAATATCTGCAAGTGCAATATAATGAGGAGAAGTCAACTGCACAACTTTTATTGTGCAAGTAAACTGCCAGTGTTAATGGCGGTGTTTTTGGTTTGGGGTTTTTCTCATTCTGGCACTCGGATTCCAAAATAAAACACGAGTAGCAATGAATATTGATCAACTTTTTATTACCCAGTACATCAAACATTATACCCAAGTCGTTTTTGTTGAGAAACTGCTGTACTTTGAAATATTTTCAGATATTTCCTGGCTCCTCTGAAACAAAACAAACACATTTTTTTATCCCACCACAAGTTACTATACTGTATAGGACAAATAAAGCTATATGGTACAAAAAGAATTGAAAGGCCCAAGTACCACGATGTTCAAAGCAAAAAATAATACAATAAGTACCTTTTTTTGGGGGAAAAAAGAATAATTAAATTCAGGTAGCCCCTACTTACTCACCAGCACTACCAAGATGAAGCCATTCAAGTCATGACTAATCACTTAACTCCAGGCAAGTTCATTCACATCAAAGGAGAGAAACCAAACACAAAGACCTAGTGTGTCGTAAGGATCACACTGGCGCTGGGCAAACACAGTTTCTTCTCTAAAGCTTTGGGGAATTTCTCTGGACTTTTGCATTTCTGAACCAAAGCTAAAAGAGAAGAGAGGGCACAAATGACAAACAGCCCCCGAGGAGGTATGACACCCGTAGTCCCTAGTCTAAGAAACATCAAAAGTATATGAAACAAAAATATCACCGTGGCAATAGGGGAGTTTGAAGGAACCCCAGAATATGTTGTGGCTTGTTACAGCCTCCTCCCAAGGGCACCACTCAGGGTTGTGAGCAACACGGGTCCAATTCTTCAAAAGAAGGAAAGAACTGAACCCAGGTCTCCCGCACTGCGGGTGAGCGCTGAAGTCATCAGGCTTTAGGGTAAAATAAGGAGAGCACCTCCCTTTTCTTCCTGAAGCTTTGGGAACTTCTGAGCTTTGCTTTCATCATATGTAGTCAAAAATGAAATACCATTATTGGGGGTAAAAGGACCCAGGAGTACTGGTGGGTCCAAGCTGAACATGAGCCACCCTGGTGCTCTTGCAGCACTGAAAGCAGATGGTGCTGTGGGCTGCCTCAGTAAATCTGCAGCCAGTGGACCAAAGGACATGGTAATTCCACTCTCCTCAACACTTACTGGGCCACATCTGGAATACTGTGCCCAGTCTTGGTCCTTCTAGCGCAAAAGAGACATTTAAGAATTGGAGAGGGTCAAGTAGAGAGGGCCATCAAGATGATTACAGGACTGCAGAACTTGACAGTAGAAGAAAGGTTGAAAGAATCGGGTGTGTTCAGCACGGGGAAGAGACAGCTGGGGGCTGAACGCAGGCTTCCAACGCTTAAAAGGGTGTTATAGAGATGATGGGGATTCTCTTCAGGAAGATGCCCAGCAACAAGAGGCCCTAGGCACAAGCTGCTTCAGGGAAACCCATCCAAGCATAAGAAGAAATTCTTCACCATGACAGCAACCAAACTTTGAACAGGCTGCCCAGAAAAGCTGGGGGACTCCTTAGAAATCACCAGGCTTGACAGGCCCCCAACCAGGTCCTGCTTTCAACAGCAGCTTGGGGCAGATGATCTCCAGAGCTCCCTTCCCACCTAGGCTTTTCTATATGATTCCATAACTATCAAGGTCTTGCTCTGACTAGAAAACACAAAACTAACAAAAATACTTGATGCTACTAGAAATACAGCATTTTCAGTTTGGGCTCCAGACTGAAAAGCAGACTTGCCATGTAGTTTTAGTTCAGTTTCATCAATGCATCACCTCTGCATTCACCTTCACTGAGGACTTTCTAAGGTACTGTTATAAACTTTTCCAGTAAACATAGATAGAAAAAAATTACCTGATTTTTGATGTCTTGCGTGTTATGCCTCAAACTGTTGGTAGACATTTATTCAATGCAACCTTATTTATTTACAAACTATGTATACTACTGTTTCCCTGAAAACAGCAGGAAGCAAACAGCAGAAGACAGTTTCTTTACTCACAACTGCTCTAGTGGGAGGTGTCCCTGCCTGTGGCAGGGTTGGAACTCGATGGTCTTTAAGGTCCCTTCCAACTCTAACCATTCTATGACTCTATGATTCTAATTTCAAGCACCTCTTTCTCAGGGTCCCTGCACAGCAGGCCTGAAACAGCTTCAGAGTGACAACTGCAAATACTTGCACGCTTGTAAAAGACCTACCTAACCATTGCATGACAGTGATTAGCATGTCAGCACTATGCAAAAAAAACCCTCTGTATGCTACATTCATTACAAAATAGATAACTTACAGAGTTCTACTGGTAGCCCAAACCAGGCTCATCTTCCATTTGCAATGTTTCAAGAGTGATCTCACAGAAAAGACTTTTTGGACTAATTTTATTCACTGTCTTGGGTGAGTATATTGGGTAAATATACTGGTCATGCTTTGATGAAAACAAAAAATCAGTGCCAGGAAATTTTACAGGTGAAAAATTGGCAAAGTAGGAAATAAAGAAAATGACACAGCCATGCTGCCCTGTAACCCACTTCACTTTAATTCATGCCCCCACGGCAAATGCATGCTTTATTAATGATTAAAAAATGGTTATACATGTTGGAACTAAAAGTAAACAATACTTACAAAATTGGAGACTACATTTTCGACTCTAAAAGAAAACTTAGCAGTTGAAAAGAATATGAAGCAGGAAAGAAGCACTACCATTCTATGCAATGTTACTCAGGGCAAAACCAAATATTATGGCTATCACAGCAAGGTATCACCTTGCTAGATTCCTCTAATAAGTCTGCCTTGGAAAAGCGGAATATCCAATGGAGGCTCTTACAAGGCATCTCCCAAAAAAGGCTTGTGACAAGATGAAAAAATGAGAATTTTGGTAGAAGCAATATATTCGCCCTTATGTCTTCCTCCACACTTCAAAAACAGAAAGGGGAGAGCACGCTTTTGTCCAGCTTGTTCTGTAATTCTCTCATTAGTAATACCGTTGCTGACAGCCCTGATGACCTTACTTTAGAAGGATGTTTGAAAACTTGAAAGAAACTACAGGGAAAACTGGCGATACAGAAATCTTGCCTTACGGTTAGAAACTAAAGCACCTCCATGAGATTTGCTTAACAATACAGAAGGGATGAGGTTCCTTGATCCCAGCCTTTAAGCGCTTTCACTGAATAATGTCCAGTGCTAAAGGCTTTTTTTAATCCAGCAAAGATTCAACAAGTTAAGTCAAAGCTAAATTCAGACCACAAATAAAACACTTTACCTGAATGGTGAGTGTTGGTATAGATGTGGTGGACTCTTTGTTCTCTGAGCTCTTTAAATATCAACCAGACATCTTTCTAATGAAGTTCACCTTGAAATAATGGTCTCCAAGAAAGACCTACAGAGCAATGCTCTGTGGTCACCACTAAGGTTGGACTGGATTACATCACCAAAATGATCGGGCTCTTCTTGTCTTAAAAGTCTATGCAGCAATTACATTGAGACATGACTGTTAATTCACTCTAAGTGCATTTTGTAAATAATTATTAAAGGGTTACTACACCCTTACTGACATATTGAAAGTTATTTTCATGTAAATGGGCTACTTTTGCAGAGGAAATTTTGACCGCTGTCCTGGGAGTCACATATTTAAGGAACTACAATTTAAGGGAGATACAGGAAAATTCACATATAGATATTCAATAGCTGATCGGCTCAGGGCAAGCTGAGAGGTCCTATAGAGACTAAAAAGTATTTAAGTAATTCTCCAGTGTCATATTTGCCTGAAACCCCAGCTGCTTTTTATGAGAGCTAAGAAACTCCAATATTCTACCAGTGTTTAGCTATTGGGTATATTAGTTTATGAGGCTGAGCAAAGAACAGCCCTTGTTTATTAACCTTTCACTAAACCCCTCACAAAATCAAACACTGGAGAGAGAGTAAGAACAAAAACTGCACATGAATGTTATCAGGAAACATATATATATTTATTACTTTCCGATTTCCCCAGCACTTGACAGTCTACTTGATAACCATTGAATTTTCATTACTTTCATTGATTTGATCAACTCCTTTTAGTTCAGAACATGAATGAGCTGAGAAGTGAAGAGCCAAAATAAAATTCCCTTTCATAAAGCATTTGTCTTCATACAGAATTCACCGGCATAATTACGCCCCTATAGTTCTTATGGTATAACTCCCCATGTGGACGCTTGAATTCTACAGGCATTCATGCAAGATTAAAAAGCATCCACAAGGCATAATTATACTACTGTAGTCTCTGGTAAATTTCCTCACATAAAGAAGACCTTTCAATGTTGAAAAAAGAGGTTATTTGGGAAAAGAGGAAAAAAAAAAAGATGGGAAAAAAAGAAAAGCAAAGCCCTTTGATTTCCTAATGTAGAAGTTTTGTGAGGTTTTCTGCTCTTCAGTTATAACATATTATATAAGCATGCAAAAAAACCCAAAAAAGGTTACAAATATGAAAACAAAGGTTCCTTGGAAGATTCATTTTTACTGACCTCCAGTCAAAGCACATTGACACAATATGATATCACAAATTACACAAGGATATTTACTAAGGTTTGGGAATTTTTAAAGGTCTAGGTAATTTTCCCTTTTAATATCATAGGTACAATTGATTTGTGGCATATGCGATCATCGGTTCTGCAAAGTAGCTTCTGTAAGCTATACTTAACAGCAAACTGCTTTGTGCCACTGCATAAAAATGGATCTGAGCTCTCAATACCATAATGAGAGAGGAAATGACAGAATTACAGTAGGTTTTGTATTCTCTGCATGAAAGATGAACATAATAGGCCTGATCATACCCTAGTTCCTTCACCTTGTAGCTATGTGGTTGGAAAGCACGACTTCCAGTGCTTGGAATTAGATTAAACATACAAAAAAGCTAAACATATGAAGGTAGAGGAGTTAACTATTGAGGCATCCAAGCAACCAGAATTCTTTTAAGTAAAACTGTGCATAAAAGGGTTAAAAAAATTAGAGTCTGCAGAAATAAACTAAATTTAACTCCACTTTTCCCTTAGGTTCTCATTACAGAAAAAAATTAAGGTTGTCTGGATGGCTTTAACTGTGTGTTTTCTTTTTTAATATATTTCATTTTATTGAAGTGCAATATTTTCACTACATTTCCCAGGTTTCAATTATTCTTTTGTCTAGCTAATGCACTTCTAAAATACTTTAACACAAAAATTCTAATATATTCAGCTTTTACGTAGGTTTCTTGGCAGGGATTTTTCTCGGATTTCTTTTCTTTACAATTATTAAAAATGTTACACATGAGCACTAAGAAAGAACCACATGGATAATAAGGTTTTAGTAATCAAAATATACAGGGCGAAACGAGCATATTGCTTTTCAATGTCTTTGTATCATCATCGTAGCATGAATGGTCAAAAGTGATGAAGCTTAACATTGATTTACAATTGTTCATTCGATCAGAGGTGTAAATTAGTATGAGAGAAATCAAGACTTTTTTGTTTCTGAGTCTCAACTAGAGTTAGGCATATTTAGAAGGAGGAGGGAGACCAGCAGGAAAATAAGTGATAGCTTTGGTACCAGCCACCCTGCAGTGCTCAGAAATGTAACTTCATAAGTTAAAAAAAAATAAAAAAAATAAAAAAAAATTAAAAAAAGCGCCAGGTGTGGGGAAGGTAGCTGGGATGGGGCTAACCAACAGCCAAGAGTTGAGAGAGCACTCCTTTGCCCAGTTCAACCCTGTGTTGCCTCCAGACCTGTCTCTTCTACCTCCCAGAGGCCCAGCCTCATCACCGGGCCAGTTTCATCATCACCACCATGGATACTGGTGAGGCCCCATCTGGAGTACTGTGTCCAGTTCTGCGCTCCACGGATCAAGAAGAACAGGGAACTGCTGGAGAGGGTACAGCAAAGGGCTACAAAGATGATTAGGGGCCTGGAGCATCTCTCTTATGAGGAA
>JAOXJK010000032.1:56610288-56643518 GCA_025774025.1 Xenus cinereus
CAATGTGCTGCACACAGTCAGTGAAGTGATATTTCTCAAGAATGAAATATGTCAATTATTTTAAAATATTAGATATTCTCTATCTAATTTGTAGTTGATTCCAAACAAGTAAAGCATCTCTATATATTATTAAAATTTCTTTTTTTAAGCAGGCGGAGGCCGCTGGAATCACTAGAATATCTGTTGAACAGTTTATACGATTTACTGACATGGAAGTAGGATGGGATTAGGTAGGATTTGTGGTGAGGGCAGTTCTTCAAATGGTACTTCTTTTTAAAACACATTTAACAGCATGCAGTGAAAATAGCTGACTAGAGAGAAATACGTGATAAATGCAAAGTAAATTCTCATAATTTAATAAATAATAAAATGTTATAATTAACAAAATGTCATACAATTACTCCCATCTGCTGTATTTTATATAGTGATATTTTAAGTGAGGTTTAATAATGCATATGTCCATTTAACTAGAAAAATATGTTAAAAAAATACTGTAATCTGAGCTCAGTGTGAGGCTGGTCTTGCACCCAGTTCCACACATGAGGTGTTCTGAGTTTTTTGTGTATCTTTAAATTCAGGTGGACACCCTAGAAACACTGCCTTTTGCTTCAACAGCTTGGTCTGAGGGTTAAGAACCTAAGTTAACGTATTAAATATCAGTGATTATATTTTGGAAAAGTAAGCCAACCTTCTATATTAAAAATGTTTTTAAGATTGTCAGCCCAAGTACTAGACAAGGTGGTAAACACAAGTAGTAAGTTCCCCAAAATGCAGTAATGCGAAGTATGATTTCATTGAAATAACCATGTAATTAAGACTTAAAAGAAGTATCAATAGAGCTGTACATGTACTGAATGCTGCATTGCTCATTTTCCTTTCTTAACCCTCAAATCATTCATGATCTGAGTTAGCAAATTCATCTGGGTAAGGCGATGAGATTGGGTTTCTCTGCGTTTGTGTGACTCATAGTTTCTAGGCTGCAGTGGTGGCCCCAGCTCATTAGCGCGCTCTCTCCCCGCTGCTTAATGAGGAGTGCTTTATTAATTCAACTTTTTCAGTTTGGCACCTATGTTTCAGATGCAGCTTATCTGTGAAGCTATAGGGGGGGGGGAACCCCAAAAGAATGCAAACCCAGAGTTGTAAATCCAGGATTTACTGTCTCCTAAAGCAGTTTTCCTCTCCAGGTGTTGACACTGGTGGGCTTCTCTCTCCTGCTGGGCCTTAAATCTGACCTCTTTTTCTGCAGTAGTTACAGAAAAAATGTATCTTTTGTCTCCCTTGATGAATAGAAAAAGAATATAAATGTATACAAGCAAGGAGAAAGACTGTCACCACAGACTCAAGGAGGTTCAAGATGGGAGAATCATTTCTCACAATTTTTATTATTATTCTAGATAAACGCAGCATTCCCATTTGCAAGAAGCAGCTCGTATTGTTGCAAGTGTTTCTATAGCACCACATATAAACGTGATGGTGACAGTAAATAATCTTGTAAAATCCTTGCTGTTAGGTAAATTAGTTTTATTCTTTTATAGAACAAAGAACTAAGAGCTAAAGGAAAGTGACTTGTTATCCACCAGGCCGAGCAAACCAGTGGCAGCTCCCAGACTTCGATTTAAGGATGCCTTGTTCCGAATTCTTTCCCTGTTATACCAGCGTGCCTTGCTAGAAGGGCAGAATATTTATAGTTCCAAAAAACATTAGGTATAGCTGTAAATATTCACGACAGAAAAAATAGCTTGTATATTAAAACTGGACATCTTGGAGATAGGGAACATGAAGACGGAGGCTCCTGCAAATTTTTGTTTATTATCTTGCCTAAGCCTGCTCAAAAATTCTGTAGACGCTAGAGAAAACAGCAGAGTCCCTTTGGGTGGTGTTCAGCTGCCCCTTTTCCAGGAGACTGCCATTGCCCTTCACTGCTTTCTCCAGCCTTTCAAATTCCCAAGCACATAGTTCCTACCTAATCTGCAGGTGTTCTGATACCATCAATTCTTCATAATAATGAAATCAGTGGGAAGAGAAATAGCGTGTGGCTGTATTAAAAAAAAAAAAAATCTTTTTGCCACAATTCCTGTGAATAAAATATCCCAAATGTTCTTAATCTTTCTATTCTGAAATTTGGAGTGTAAGAGTTTATGACATATATTTTTTCTATAGTTTTTGGTAGAAAATTATCACATTGGTTTCCTAAAAGGGAAGAGCAAAACATAGACCCTATTACTTACAGATCTTCAGCAAAAATTTTTGTTATTTAACCCCAAAGTTGTCCCTTGGGACACAGAACTACTATTTCAAGAAATTTCCAATCTTGCTTCTAATCACATGGGTTTACCAACAGTAGGTGGTGGGGGAGGGAAGCTGGTGTATGATAGGAATTGTTAGACAACCTTAATATATTAATTGCTGATACGTTTTTGGGGGGGGGTTGTTTGTTTTTTTTTTTTCCCTTTTGTTTCTTTTTAGAGAGAGTGATCCTTATTAGGGTATGACAGTGTTTTACTAATCCTTAATCACATCTGCATATCTGTTCCCCTTTAAAGCCATGTGAGTTCTAAATGCCCATTTTTTCCAGACTGGATTCTTTTTTATGCCTCCACAAACATTCTCATTTCCTCCAAAAGATTTAAATGTTTAAGTTACAGTATTTTTTTTTTTTTTTACATATGCTTATGGATTATAATCAAGCAAGTATGTTTTAATAGCAAGATAGATGGAAATGTAGGGTTTTTTCACATTAAAGCACACTTCCTCCGAACACAGCAGCTATTGTAGATGTCTCTCTAGGTCAGTGTGCATTACTGGTATGTTTGCAGCTTCCTGTAAACAGAAAACGTCTCCTTTAATAAAAAGGAATTTGTAGTGAACAGACACTTCAGCTGTGCATTTTAAACCATTCATCTAACTATTAAAGTATAACATGCCACCAGTGTAGTAAAATGTAATACTTGAAAAATTCTAATGTCAGGATATGAGATTTTAATATATTTTTTAATTCAATATGAAATGGTAAAAATGTTACCTGTCATGTTCTTTATTTTTGTTAATTCTGTAGATAAACCAGTACTCTAGTTTTGCCAGACTTACTGAAAAATATTACATACAACGGTTATATGTAATACACCAAGATACAGTCATAAATTGGTTAATAAAATTTTAATGCCTTAATTCCTATTAACATGATTTTTATCTCAAATTGATTCAGTAGTGAAGCACTAAACTGTAGAAATACAGCTCTGTTAAGCAATGTGCATAGTGCAGTTATTCACAGTCAGTATGAAAGAGAAGACTAAAGCAGTCAGCACTATTTCTGGGTGTCATGAAACAAAAAGTGGCTTTATCCTATTGGAGCTGATCCCAAAGCACATTGCAGATCTTATGACCAGAGAATTAAGGTTAAGAAGTCTGTTCTTGTCAGCTTTAACTTGGGTCAAGGGTATTGTTGGTTAATGTGCTTGGAGTTAAATATTAGCTCTTTATTTCCCTTAGGCAAACTGGAAATATAGTTTATATTTAAATTCTAATCAGTGATTTTTCGTATTTTTTTTTCTCAGCAGAATAGCTAAAACTTCTGCATTTGTTTTGTTTTGTCCTTTGGTTTTTGTTTTCTTTTAAGGTCGCTTGAGTTACCCACATCCAGGGACTGACAATCTTCTGATGTTAAATGGTAAGTACTAATCTTATAACAGTTTCTAATTATCTCTAGCTTAGCTTAAATCTGACATGTTGGTATAAAATTATACTATTATATTCTGTTATTGAATTACTTGCCTCTAGTCTTCCACACTGATGGGACTGTTGCCATTTCTCAGAGTTGAATGGCAAGAGCTAATCTTGCAACAGCCTTTCATTATATCTAGCTTATTTGAAATCTGAAATGCTTGTAACGATGCACTATTCTTTTTTGTTCTCAAGCAAACCAGTGGGATGTTCTCTAAAAATCTGCTAGAAATCCATTAAACAGAAACAGGAATTAGAAAAATAAGAAGGCCAGAAAGGCATGGTTTTCTATCTTGTGTAAATAAAGGGTGAACTGGATACCTTTTTTTTTATACTTACGTGAAATAACATTTTATTTTTATTGGGTTTTTTGGAACGGGCTTTGACGAATAAGTTTCTGACTGCGAAATATGCTGAAGTTAGAGTTCATGTTCACGTTCCTCTCCCAGTAGGTCAAACTTCATGAACATCTGCTACTCAGTGAAGGCATGAACTTTAGCCTTTGTTCAAGGCTAAAGAAGGAAGCAGAGCTTGGTAATCCATCTAAGTCAATAATAAATCAGGGGGTTTGCACACAAATGTTTTCTACATTGGGAAAAATTAGAGCTATGATGCCACAGCTTCTCTAGATTAGAAAAAGTGGAAATTGCTGCACACAAAGCAACTACGCTTTGTCATTGATTTGATGAATCTAAACATTACCAGTAAAGACATAATTATTAAAAAATGCAGTCAAAATAGTTATTTCAGGTTTGTGGTTCTGTGGAGCTCTTTTTTTTCTTTTTTTTTTTTTTTCAAATTGCCTTACCCTTCTGCTCAGTCACACTTGTGCAAATGGATATAAACTTAAAAAAATATCTAATTTCCCTTGTGTTACACTAAGGAAATGCTTAAAATTTTAAGGAAATTCAGGTTTAGCTTTATACCCAGTAAAGGCAAATATTGCACAACAGACATTTGAAGAATTAGGTCCTTTGGTATTGAATAGTTCTGTAAAATAATGGAGTATTTTGAACAGTGAACATAGCTACTTAACTGTTGAAATAAAATTAGGGTTTAGCCCACAGAGGGCATAATCCTGATTCCTGGTCAGAAATTACATTGAATAATGATGTGCTTTGATGTTACAACACTTACAACAGTTAACTGTATGTATTAACTGCAACTGTAAGAGTATTCTGCAAGCCGCTTCGTTGAGGTGGTGTATGTGCAGTTGTCATTATCTGCTGATTTATAATGGAGTGTCAGATGGGAAGGTATTAACAACTAAGAAGTCTTACGAGCAACTGTGAAATATTTCAATGCACTCGGTGTAAGAAAGTAGTATTTTTTTAATTGGTTTGTTTTAATGCTTAGAATGGTGAGCTTCTCTTTTTATAGTTTTGCGTGACAAGAAGAGCACAAGGGAAGCATTGGTACTCTATGGAATATCTAGGAAAAAAGGTTTTTACTGTTACCACAGATATTGGAAAAATGTATCTCAGTGGCACCACTCTATCCTGAAAATCGTATCGCAGAGCTAGAATATGCAGTGTAGAATATCTTGCTTTGTTATTAATGCTGGCGGGGTTTACACTGTATTTGGAAGTTAGCATTTAACAGGACTGCTGTCCTCCTTAAAAGCTGTGATATTATTTCCAACCTTCAATAGGTGAGATAAAAATAACAATTTAAGTATCAAAGAGACAGGTGCTGCAACACCTAATTTTTAGGAGTGCCCTGTGGGATTTAGTTGAGAGCCTTGGTTTAGACACCCAAGCTCCATGCCATGTCCCTGGAGGGCCTGATGTACCCATCAGTGCAGCTCAGCGTGGTCCCCTGTACCCTTCAGAGCCAACCCAAGCTGGAATTCCTCAACCCTTTTAAGACTAAGCTCTTTTAGATAAAACTTACTTTTAGCTAGTTTTTCCTCTTCGTAAATGATAGATCTTTTCCAGCTCATTTAAAGTGTACTTACTGAACTGTACCTAATATTAATATTTACAGTTTTCATTATTTAAATTAATGAAGTGAACCAAAGGAAAGCTGATTTATGTGTTTTAATAAATTATATATCTGATAATTATATCTCTTGTTTCAGCTCAAGCTGTTAAAAAAAGGAAAAAGCAATGCATTTTTAATGACTGTTATCTCTCAAAAGTCAAGAAAAAGATACTTTGGAATGGGTTTACCTGAATACATCTTTAATTGTCGACTTAAAACCTTTCTGTAGCAAGTAATAATTCAAGAGACCAATATGTTGGGGTGTAGGGTGTTTTTTCTCCATTATAGGGTTAACCCCTTTTTAGAGTTTTAATGCATTGAATTTATTTAATGGTACTGAAACATTAATTCACCATTTGATTAGTTTAGCAAGGCAGCACTAGACTTTCCATCCTAGAGATACTGTATCTGGTTGTGCTACTAAAAAAAGGCTGGTTTACTTCAAACAGAATTTATTAAACTTCCTATACAGGAATTGCTAAATGAACTTCTGTAGCCTGTTAGGTGTGCCAAACTTGAATGGTCATAACGATCTCTTTCAGCTTTAAAATCTATAAAGATGTGATTTCTAAAGAAATCTTAACAGAATTTAGGCACTCAAATCCAATCAAATAAAATGGGAATTAGGCACCCACCTCCTTTAGTCTAGACTCTTGGGAAATTTTTGCCATAATTGTTTATGGATTTCCTTAAAAGACAAATAGGTATTAATGAAAAAGGCTTCATTACTTCACTGACACCATTGAATCATTAAATCAGGAATGTTAGTGACAAATAGTATTTTATCTTAATTTCTATCATCAATTTCATAGTTATCTTTAAATAGAGGAAGCTTTGCCTTGTAGTTTTTCCTGTTACATAGCATAGTATTTGCAATTCAGCTCAATGGTTCGGCTGAGCTATTTAAATACGTACATATTTGATCTCTGGTATATATCTGACATATGTGTCTGAATAAAATAGAAATGATACATTTCCTATTTGTGTGATAGCATTGCTCACATAATGTGCAAAGTAATATTCCTATTGTCTTAGTGTTAGATAAACATGCACAAAAAGTGTGTTTACTTCTGTCTCATTTCTATCTCTGACCTGATTTAAGTTGCAGAAAGGGGCCCATTAATTTTTTTTACAGGTTTAAGCCTTATTAGTTTGCAACTTCAGGCATATAGAAACAGAAGATAAGAATTATAAAGGAATGTCTTTGTTGTATATACAGAACCCTTAATGTTTGAAGGTTCCAGCGTTACTGGACTTTATTTTTTAGTTTTATTGGGCATCATTATACTTTTTGCGTGTGTTGCCCAATTTATATTTTCTAGAATAAAAGTGTGTCTCTTCTACTTACTCATTTGAAATCTTTCAGAAGTTCTGGCTAATTAAGATATCCAGCTTTATAGACTAAAAGATAAAAAAATAATTCTGTATGGCTTATTCTTTGAACAAGTCCAGGAAGGAAGAAGTTTAATCTCTCCTTTTTTTTGTTGTTGTAAATCAATTATTTGCCTGCAGCGTCTGACCTCTCCTGAAGGGCTGCCTTCCCTGCAATTATTTATCTAAACATACGCGCTAATTCTGTAGGTACATATGTTAAATACATAGAATCATAGGACAGTTTGGGTTGGAAGGGACCTTTAAAGGTCACTTAGTCCAACTGCCCTGTGATAAGCAGGGGCATCTTCAACCAGATCGGGTTGCTCAGAGCCCCATCCAACCTGACCTTGAATGTTTCCTGGGATGGGGCATCTACCATCTCTCCAGGAAACCTGTCCCAGTGTTTCACCACCCTCAGCATACATCTAGTCTGAATCAACCTTCTTTTAGCTTAAAACCATTACCTCTTGTCCTGTTGCAAGAGGCGGTGCTAAAAAGTCTGTCCCCATCTTTCCTGTACACCCCCTTTCAGTACTGAAAGGCCACAGTAAGGTCTCACTGTAGCCTTCTCTTTTATATATATATATATATAAAAACTATATGTATAGATAAATCTATAATTAAATGTGTATATTTATACAGACCACATGCTCAGTAACCGTATGTACTCTGAAAGGTGTAAAACATGTGCATGTTATTTTAATAAACACAGAAATATTTCTGATTTAATCTAATATCTTCAGAAAGAATAATCTCATCGCTTACAATGTACTAAAAGTTTGATTCAGTGGAACTGTTTTCACAAGTAATACCTGGCCTTTGAAAGGAAGTTTATATATGTGTATATATATATTTGTAGCGTGGAGTGATTAAAATACTGACTTTTCATGAAGATAGGATATGTTTGCTTTAACATCATATTTTTAGTAACAGTAAGACTTTGTATTTACTGTTACTGAAACAACTTACCTATAACCACTGTGGTCTTAAAATCTGGATAAAAATAGGAAAAAATAACAAGTTCTGCAAAAACATATGTTTTGATAGTTAATGATGACATTTATTGCAGCAGTGCCTACAGATTGTATAAGAATGGGATCAAATTTTTGTAGACATGAAGTGTCAGAAAATCCCTGCCCAAAGTAGTTTGCAATCTAAGTGGACAGGACAAATAAATATCAGAGAAGGAGATTTGCCACACAAGTAAAGTAAATAATATGGCAACAACAAGTACAGATATTTTCCCATTTTCTCTGATTTAATTCTTTTGCCAAAGCAAAGAATGCATAGATAACTTTCATACATCATTGTAATTTCCATCTATGTATAAAATACAGCAGGAGCTACCCTTTTAAGTTGAATTGGGTTTTTTTAGCATTTTAATATGCCTTTTGTTTTTCTTCTTAAAATTACTGTTGTTGATTTTTAAATGCACAAAGAAAAACAGTTCAGGTGTTCTGTAATGAAATATTTTTATATGTATCAGCTTGTCTTAACTATGAAAATATAAGAAAATAGCTGAGCTTGTTTGGTGGGCAGAAAGGAGCAGAAGTGGCAGAAGAGGGGAAAAATTACGAAGGCTTGTCCCAAAAGATGCTTATAGTATGCATTTGTATATTATTCTTTGCGAAAGAGTATGGAACTGCGGTCGCTGCTATGGGCGTGATGGGCTTGAATTTTCCTTGCTTGCTCTAGTTTTATTTGTGGAATCAAATAAAAAGGCATATGGGGGGGGGGGGGTTAGACGAGGGCTCAGTGGCGCTGCTGCTAATGCTGCGTGGGAGTCACTTTGGCCAAGAGTCAGAAATGATCCCTACGAGCTGCAACGCTGACGTAGGCAGCCTGTCTTTAAGGGCCTGACTTCAGAGGGAAACGAGTCTGAAGTTTGGCATTAAGTCTCCCCATGCAGCAGCAGCTGATGAGAGAACTAACCACGTAGAGACATGGTTTAGTGATGGTTTTTATCAGAGTTAGGTTGATGGTTGGGCTAGATGATCTTAAGGGTCCCTTCCAACCTAGAGAATTCCATGATAGGAAGAATACATTCTGTTTTGTGGATTCTATTTTGATAGATTTAAATTTAATAGATAGATTTAAATATATATATTTTTTTGATAGATTTAAATTTAGGTGTTTCTACTTGGTTAGATGCCCGAGTCTCTTTGGGGAAGTGGGCTTTTCTAAGTTTTGGCTCACTAGTAGAAAGCTGGAGGATCTGAAAAACTTGGGCAAAAGACCATTCTCATCAATAGTAATCCTATCAGATGAAAGTAAATAAGTCTAAAAGTGAGTTCAGTGCAAGTTGGATGGGAATATGATGACTGTTGTGTAACAAATCAAGAGTTTAAGGAAGAAAAACAAGGAGAGAGATTTTCAGAATTCCTTAAACAATTCACTGAATTCCTAGTAGGAAAGAATCAAGATAGCAAAGAAGAAAATACTATATTTGTTAAAAATTTTTTTAAAACCCTGTGCATATGGGAGGTACCGGGATATAAGTATTTAATAATAAGAGCACAGAACAGTGAAAGACATTTACAAATCACTGAGTTTATGAGGCTGTGTGTATTTCAGTGTCCCAGAACCACAGCTGCTTTTTGGGAGAGATGTGTGCATGGAGTCCTGGTAAAATCAAAATAGTAATGCTGAGACACAGTAATCTTTGTTCATAAATGTTGCTATAACATTACGGTTTATAGTAATGTTTTCTATTTGGGTATTTAACTACAATGCTGCAATGATTAAAGTAATCTTTCTCAGATACAAAGTCTGTGAAACAGGAATTGAAAGTACTTTGTGGAAACGTAACTAAGAAATTACAGGCAGCTTAATAGTTTTTGTGTTAGTAATCTCTCTATTTTTAGTTTCCTAGCCTTCAGGCAGAGAAGCGATCAGTATGGTCTTCTGAACTGTAGCTATAAGCATGATCTCTTTAAGAATCTTGCAAAACTCAGAAGTTAGGAAAATCTTGGATTTACTCGCAGTCTGTCAGAAATTGTTGCTTTGCCTTTGTGCAGTGTTTTTTGATACAATGCTATTTCTTGTGACTTGTGCCCTGATTTTGTTTGCTACCACAACGAGTCTTTTGTTTCAAACAAAACCTTGCGGTTAATTTTCTGCTAGGTCTTTTCATGAAAAAGGAAGGTCACGGCTTATAGCATTTGTATTGTCACTGCAAAGGACTGTACAAACTGTTCCATGGACCAGGATGTTTCTGTGATTAATGCTTGCTACATGCTTTTTTAAAGTAATATTTTCCTTTTTACAATTTCAGTACCCGGTGTGTTATTAAGACACATGTGTGAGATACAAATCACACTCGGTGAGGATAAATTACAAAGTTAACATCATTTATGCATCCATAATTAACACGAAGTTAAGATAAAGACATGTTGAAATATTTTAAAGTATTTTCTTTACAGTTGGTCCTAAGGTGAATTTAGTAGTAAAATAGTACAGTATTGAAGTGACACTTTAATGTATTCTCATCTACAATTATCAGTAGTGAGTACCAGTGCAGATTTTTACTTATCGCTTACCCACATAGTTCTTTGTATCTTAAATATTTTAATATGTGGGCATGATACAGTTCTTTGACATTTTACAATTTGTCCTTTGTTTGCATGCAGCGAGGAGTTATGGGCGAAGACGAGGTAATTCACTTCTGTTTGTTACAGTACAATTAATTCTGATTGAGCTGTTACTGATCATTACGATTAATTAATCCAGATTGTTGATTATAAACGCTTATCTGCATGTTGTCTTAGATTGGGGAAGATGGAGGGTGCGAGGGAAGGAGGGGTGCGGTCTGGATTGTTGTGATCATTGATCTCTTTCATTTTAGAGTTTACATTGCAAATCCCTTAATCAGTTAAAACACTGTAGTTCTAACTATAATGTGAGTCTTGCTAATGGCTACTGCTTGCAGTTGTCCCCTTAAATACACTATTTGCGAGTTGTTCCACCTCATCTTCTTGTGCTTCTGTAGAAGTGACAGTGAAAACTATGAAAGTTTTCATAAACTTGAACAATGAAAGTCTTTCATAAACTTAGCAAGGAATCTAGTGACAATTCTTAGTTTATACAAAGAAAATCTGTTTACTATTTCTAATTTACGCTCACTCACCTTGGAAAAGCGATACTGATTTAACTGTATGAGGATGTGGCCTGCGGTTGTTATAAAGTGTGCAGCAAAAACATCAAGATCTTTGATAGCTTCCAGTATTCCCAGAGTACATATAAGTTGATGTGTCTCTCTTTTGGTCTCTGCCTTGGTTCGTAACTGGTTGCTTGGTGGCCCTAGCGGAGCGTGGAATGATGATCTAGATCATGGGCAATGTATGTAAAAGTACAATGGTATTTTTGACTGTTCTGCTTCATTCTTTTCACTGTCATAAAACAAAAAGTAACAAGTATTTTAAAGGGCTTATCCTTTTATTTCACAGTCATTGGGAGAAATGTGAAAGCCAAGCAATCTACCTTTTTGCTGCCTTCATCTGAGAGACGTTTGAAAGTGGAGGGAGAAGCATTAGTAATCACGTAGAGCATGTTACTCTAATCTGTTGTCCTCTGTGTCACCTTAGCTCTCTGAGGAGCTGCAGTGCTTTTGGCGAAGCTTTTCCCACATTAAAGTAAAACTGATTGCTCCAGTATCACTTCAGAACATGTTCCGATGGTTTAATTTCTCCTGGCAAGAGCGCCTTAGATTCTCATTGTTCTTAGGTTTTAACATTGGTCTGTGACGAAAAAATAAATTATTCTGAGGAGTAATCCTCAATTATTTTTCCCCCTATGTACTTGTGTGTATTTTAAGTTGGAGTTGTCTAAGAAGAAATTTCAGAGTAACTCAAAAACATAATTTTTATGCTCCAAAGAGACACCTTCCTTAAGTACAAATTGTGTGTTGTTTTTTTAAAATCAGAACAAAAACTTAACCCCCTGCACACACTTCAGTGTGTTTGTGGCAATATTCGAATGCCAACAAATTTATTAAATAGTTCCTTTTTTCCTGCAGTATAGAGGCTTGCAGAGGTAAAGAGAAAATCTATATGCTTTTAATAAAGATAACCCAGCAAAATTACAGTCATTTTAGATTTAAGATATTAAGAATAACTCTCATATATTAGTGAAAATTACACTTCTGCAGTTTGCTGCGAGTTCCTCCAATTTGAGTCTTATTTCTTCTTTTAGCCACTTTTTCCTTGCATTGTCACTATGATAACAGCTTCGTATTCTCCACCATCCACATCAGTAGTTCAGAAATTCGTTGTTACGTCCCCCTTTCTTGATTGTGTAACCAAACGTTACCTCTTCTTCATATACACATTTAAGATCCGATCATCCTCATTAGTCTTCATCACTGAAACTCACCTGCACATTACTCAGTGGCCGCAGTCTTCATAGCATGAGCTTGCTCCTCTTAGGTCTAGATAGATGATTTACAAGGAGAATCTGCCTGGCTCCTTCTTCCAACTGTGTTAACTTTCTGTTTCTCCCTTGCTTCCTCACTTCTCTGCCCCGTTGAGCACCAGCCAGATGCCTCCACTTCTAGAGCCAGTCCACTGATGTGTTACCATAGCAAGCAAGGATGCCATCGCTTGCTCCCCATGGTCTCAAACACGCCTTATCACCATTCCTAAAGGAAGGGAGGAGCTCGCTGCAGCTTTCTGCATTTGCTGTGCTCCTCTCCATCGGGAGCTACTTAAGGACATAAATATGAAATGCCACCACAAAGATGTAGTTGCAGCTTTTGTTACTTTGCACGATCCTGTGGTCCTGCTTTTATTTTGTGATCCTCGTGACATTTGATGATATTTGTTGGTTTTCTGTCATCTTTGTGTCTTTTGATGCACTATATTAAGGATTTAGATACCCAACTAAGGTCATTAGGCATTACCATAACATAGACCATTGGCCAGGATGTTTGCTGTCCCTTCTCCAGCCTTGTCCTTAAGCACTTGGTTCTCAGGTGGTCTTCTGGAGGCTTTCACCCTGCCCTTGCCCCTAGGTGATCAGCACAGTGTCTGCAGGTGTTCTATGAATCTTTCCTTCTAGTTTTCCCCTGAGAGGGGATAAAAGTGGCAGTCTGGGGTCTGGCTCACAGCTGAGGTACGGCAGTCTCGGCTCTCGGGGACCTGCTGCAACTGCGTGTGGGTTTGCAGTGGGTGAATCTGGAAAGAAGTTGGCTGTTTGAGAAGATAGACAATGAACTTGCTTCCCAAAAGCGTGCTTGGTCGTTTTTTGGTTTTGCTTGCTTGCTCGTTTTTGGAAAGCAGTTGTGTTCATTAATAATGATTTCAAAAACGAGCGAGAGAGAAACAGGGAAAATTGCACTACAGAAGAAACGGTGATGTGTGGGGATTTATTTGCTTCACAAAAGTGTTTCTTTTTGGGCTTTTTGCAGTTAGAAGACTGACTTACGAATTTGCAACTGTCATTAACTTTCAGTTGCTAACCTAAAGCAGTGAAAGTTTGAATAAGCTAAGGTATATATCCTGACCTTCCGAGTCTTTTTAGTTTGGAGTTCTTTAAAATTTGTAATTATGAAATATTTGGGGGAAATAAGCAGAACAGAAATACCATGTTTTCACTCCTCCCTGGAATCTATACGTCTGTTTTGATCAGTTTGCATTTGCAAAGGCATCCTGTGAACTTCTCGGATTTTGTACTTGCTTTTCAGGGTAACTATAATCTTACTGCAGATTGCTACATGTTAGGAACCACCATGAGGCTTCCCTCCAAAACTGTGGTAAATTTGAAAGCGAGATGGATAGATCAGCACTGTGACTCACTTTTCAAGTGTTACATTCTGCACATTTATTAAAATTCTCTTTTGCTTCCTTAGAAATTAAATCTGTTCTTACATTATCAGCATCAGATGCCTTTAAAAGAGAAAACATATCTATTTGAAACTTCTTACTGTGTACATGTTTTTTCTGTTTCCCTCTGTTCAATTAAATTGTAAGATTTTTAGACATGAAGTTGATGGAAGTTACTGATTTAACTTGAAGCTAAACCAAAGGCAGACTAACGAACCTCACTTCAGCAGCCCTTAATATGATCTCTTCAAAAATAAGGCCCTCTATTTAAAAGCAAATTACTACTTTCCTACTGGATGCAGCAGAGTAACTACAATATAATGTAGTATGAAC
Organism: Xenus cinereus; assembly: GCA_025774025.1. Taxonomy (NCBI): domain Eukaryota; kingdom Metazoa; phylum Chordata; class Aves; order Charadriiformes; family Scolopacidae; genus Xenus; species Xenus cinereus. The sequence continues at coordinate 56,624,517 of JAOXJK010000032.1, forward strand.
TATTATGCTTACAGTGATGTCAGCTTGTGATCTTGAATTTCCATTTTGAAGTTTAATACATTTTTAATTGTCTTAATTTTTCTTTAAACTAATGTGTACTTTTGTAATATCCAGACTGCTATTCCTCCATTCCCTAAAATTACATCACCCTGTACTGCCACAAAAATATTTTAATGTATATTATTATCTTTTCTTTTTAAGGCCGTTCTTCCCTCTTCCCAATAGATGATGGTTTGCTGGATGATGGTCACAGTGATCAAGTTGGAGTCTTGAATTCACCTACCTGCTATTCAGCTCATCAGAACGGAGAACGAATTGAGCGTTTCTCTCGGAAAGTGTTTGTTGGAGGTCTTCCACCAGATATTGATGAAGGTGAGCTGCCTGAAAACTAAGTGAACTATGTTTGGAGGGAGAAAGAAAGAGACATTTTGAAGAACTTAAGTGAAGTAGTAGAAGTAATCCACCCCACAAAATAATGTTGTTGTGTAAAAGGTTACAACTATGGGTTTCTTTGAGAGTTGATGGATATATTCATCAAGGTTGGATGGTTGAGCTTAAATATCACTTGATGTCATCCATTTCTTTTGGTTTTGAGATGGTTCAGTTGTCTCTGATTCTGCACTTGCAGATTGTAGAGTTGCATTTGATGCCTAGAATTTGTGCTCCTGCTTACCTTGCATGTTCCTTTCAAATACATCTTACTTCTTCATAGTGTTCTTTATCTGTGCCTGCTTTATTCTCTATTCATAGAAAACTTCTATTAGTAATTGAATTTCAAATTCGATTTTACTATTACCTGAAGATCTCAGAAGTGGTTTAGAAAGGTTAATATTATTCCTGTTCATAAATAGAGGAACTAAGGCAGAGGAAGGTCAAGTGGCAGAGCACTCTGTGATGCATTGAAATAGAATGTACCAGAGAATCTCAGACTGTTATGCGATGATGCAGTTGGAATTGCTTTGTACAATAGTGCCCATCTGAAGTATTCGTGCTGATTAATATTAGGTTTCTCCTGTGCAGATAAATGTAAATTACATCCTAGCTTTGTAATGCAAACAGAAGTCCCTTTACAAGGTTCATTGTAATCCTTGAGTAACTTGCAAACCAAACAAGCTGACTGTGGTTAATTAACTTTCAGACATGGAGATAGATACCATATTTTGGGTTCATCTTCATTGTGATGCTCTCCTGCAATGTACTTAGGGATTTATTTTAATATACTTTAGCTTTTTTGGGGCACTTTAACGTCTAATTCAAATGTGCTCTGCTGCTTTTTAATACAACTGCTAAACAAAAACGCATGGATATATATTTTGTTTCCTGTCTGTTTATATGCTGATGGCAGGGTGCAGCTGAAAGAAATGGAGCATATTTGTGTCTGATGAGTTATTGCTCTTGTAGAGTTTAGGGTCATTTAGCTTTTTCCTCGTGGCCAAGGTTCTCACAGCCAGTGACAGGAAGGAGTGGCCGGGACAGAAAGACATCACAAAGTTGTGCAATTTAAGGAAGTCTCGCGCTGATTTTCACCACTGCCTTTAGTCGCCCATATGCTTCTGAAATGCTGCTGTTATTAAGCAACCAAAAAACAAATGTAAGCTTAAAATCACCAGAAATATTAACAATTTGCGAGATATGTCTATTTAAAGTGCTTTTTTTCATGAGAGTTGGAAGTTGTGGAAGTTTTTTTACCATGAAATGTCAATCTTTGCTAGAAACAAAGACCTTTGATTGTACTTTTTCATTCAGTTATGTCATTTATTTTAATTGCAATTATTATACCTGTTTTTAGATGAAATTACTGCTAGCTTCAGACGATTTGGGCCTTTGGTAGTAGACTGGCCTCACAAAGCAGAAAGCAAGTCATATTTTCCACCGAAAGGTAAGAGAGTTGGAAGGTTTGACCTGTCTCTGAGTACCAATCTTACTCTGGGAAACCATCTTATCTTTTTTCAAAGGGTATAATTACAATTCCTGTGAACAGTTAATTCTACAGTTTCAATGCAGGATCAGGCGTGCTTTACATACCATATCTAAGAGTGGAGAGTGTTGTTTTAGTATTGTGCTTGGTTCAGTGCTGGACTCTTGAAGGATCTCCCGTAGTCTGATTTCCCATGTATCAGATCAGTGTTACATAATTGGAGGTGTCATTAATCCTAAGTTCTGTATTTGCATTTCTATCTGGTTTCCAAAACTGAAATTTGATCAAACTTTTAAGACCAAATCATAGATAAAAAATTTTTGTAGGAAGTTACAGGCAGGATTCAGAAGGATGTGTTTGGGTACCTGATCAAGACAATCAATGTACTGTTTATTTCCGTTTTAGCATGTGAACTTCCTGTTGAAGCCCTAATTATCTTTTTTTGATAAATGATTAAATACTGATTTTTAAATTTCTAGTGGTGGTGTTAGACTAGATTTTTTTAATATCAGTACAATACAAAGTGTTGGAAAAGCCATTCTGTCCTTTAAGTAATTAAATTATGTCGCACATCTCTGAACAAGTACAATCATGTATTGGTACATATAAAATAAATGCAAAAATCTGATCCAGATACAAAAGCAATGCAGAGGTTATTCATTTTGTAGAGAATGCTGCAATTCATTCCTTCCCTGGAAGTGACAAAAGTAGGTGTAGTGCCTTTATAAACCAATCCTTCATTTTTTTTATCTGAGCATTTATGCTGGGGAAAAGACAGGATTATTATCCCAGATGGTCCTCTGAACAGTGGGAAAAGGAATTGAAAGTATTTGAATAGTATTTATGAACACTACATGGAAATTCTAAGACAAACAAGGAGATTTCAGCTTTTTGACTATCAGCCTGATACACAAAACTACTGTCAAGCTAAATTTGATTATCCGAGGGAGTGCATTTATCTTTGTAAATTGCCAAGAAAAATTCTTGAGGAGCTCTTTGAGGAAGATGCATCTCAAGAGTGTGGATGAATATATAGAAGAGGGAAGACGTAATATATTCTTGCCTGAAAGGAATCGATTCTGGCACTCATTTCCAATGAGATAGTCCTGTCTCAGCATCTGAACATCTTCAGGATAAATTTCCACACTTCCTCATTTAATAAAGCTTTTTGAAATAGTTGGAATATTTATAATTACCACAGTAAAACAAACAAAAAATTTGAAAAATCAGTGTTGTAAGCAGAGCTTCTTAAAAGCAGAGAATACAGATAGAAGAACTTCACCCTGATCTAATTCATTCAGGAAGCACTTGTGAACTAAGTGTTAAGTTGATTTTTCCATGGTCCTTATTTGGAATTTACTAGCACTTACTGTTCTTCAGTCTTAAAACTTTATTGTAATTTTCAGTGTACTGCATTATTCAATGTTTTGTATGTAGCCTCACACATTTTAAATGCAGTGTAGCTTTCTCTATGTAGATGGTCTGTAAATATAGCTTACTATTAACTACTGAATATTACTGTATATATATCTGTTTTTTTAGTGTAATAGAAATGGCCTGAGATTATTTTGTAGAATAATTTCTCAAAACTTTGTCTGTCTTAAGTATTACTTGGGTGTTCAGGCAAGAACTGTCTATACATATGTTTAATTGGATGTCTGAAACTGCTAAAGATATGATAAATACTAGGAAAGATTTGAGATTCATCAGTAATTAGCAATTTACAAATATATACTATATTAGCCCAAGGAGTCATTTTTGGTGTGGTGGGTTTTTTTACTTTTATCTTCCATTTTTTACTCTGTATGGATTCAGTTCAGTGTATCTATTTGTGTTTGTTCAATCTCTTTAGAGATTTGACATAATATTACTTTCCAAACACATCTCAGAATTTATCCAGGTCTGGACTGTTTTACGTAATTATCTTCTCTGTGGTGAAGAGATACAGCCTGCTTTTTTGCTGGTTTTCACTCTTGTTCAGTTTTCCAGGCTGGGGTTCCTTCCAGGTTCTCTGCTTACAGAAAGTCCTGAGGGAAGGCCAAGTTCGTAATAAGTATTTCCTTGCTTGAAGAAATACAAAAAGTGTCCTGATCCATCAAGGCTGGCTGCCTCCTGAGAAACACCAACTGCTTGTTCTTAGCTAATTCCATCTTGTATTGGTTCACCACAAAATTAGGCCTGAAAATACCAGGAATTTTAAAAACTTCACGCTAATCTTACAAGGAAACTCTGTGCTGAAGGAGAAAAAAATGATTCTGTTGAGATCAAAGTACAAAGTGTGTAAGTGATCTGCCAACTGTAATGGAGAATTCCTTCCTTTCTGACTTGCCACTGTTTATCATAACTCCTGTTGCTACGTAGTTGGCAAATGGACTTATTTATGAAACAACACACATGTCCAAAGCAACTTGCTGAGGTGAGGACTCCTTCTTAGGATAACGAAGCTCTCAAAGAAATGGTGCTGTGAGGATCTGCAAATCCAAAGAAGGCCTTTCAAAATATGCCCAGTTGTTTGCCTGCTCTGTACTATTTATAGTCGGTATCAAACAGAGGATAATCTGATTTAAACAGGACAGTATCCCCAGCCTTTTCTAATGGTCTGGGTGTTTCTATTGCCTTCTATCACAGCAGTTGTGCGGTAGCTTTGTTTGTTCAAGGTTCTTAACTGCTAATTTAGACCTGACTGAAACAATTAGGTTGAAAAATGTTCTGTTTGTAGTTTAAGAAGCAAAACTCCAGGTCCATCCAAGTTCTGTTTAACTTGTTACCAGCTTATTTGGTGACATTGGATAGGATTGAACTCTGGATTCAGGCAAGTAACTGTAGGTGTCTTCATCTGTGATTAGTGTCTAAGCTTCCTTTAATCAATGGGAATCTGGCCAATGCAGTCAGTGGAGTACAGAGGGCTGTTCAGGTCACCGTAACATAAGCCCATTGAGCTTGATTTATTTACCCAAACCCAGGATGTCTAAAAGATTTACACAGTTCTGGCAAATGTGAGGCGGTACCTGTTGAAGCCCCACACCATTCTGGAGCACCAGCTGAAGGTCAGGCAAAGAACTATAGAGGATAAATGGTGGTGGACGCCTAAGTGTCGTAGAATCATAGAATGGTTAGAGTTGGAAGAGACCTTAAAGATCATGGAGTTCCAACCCACCTGCCATGGGAAGGGACACCTCCCACTAGACCAGGTGTCCCACTTGGTCAGCTCAGTAACCGTCCAGATGCCGCTGACTACATTAACCGGATCTTTCTACTACAGTAGGAGCTTAAACACAGTCACTGCAGAAATGCAAAAAATAGGTGTTTTGGTCTTGAAGTGAAAACTGCTGCCCCCAGCTCAAAAGTGCCTCAGCTAATAGCAGTATTACAATTGTTTCAGCCTGCATTTTTTCACTGCAAGGCAGTTTTGGAGTTAATTCTCCATCAAAAAAATGATTAAACTGAATGAGTGAAAGATTTATGTTTTAAAGATTAAATGTAATTAATGTGGTGATGAGATTCTCTTTGAAGACGAATAGATTTAATGTGTGCCCTTACCAAACGTGAATTATTCACATCCTGAAATGTGGATCCATTGTCTGTATTATCCTTCGGTTTACACTGATTTTTTTCTGATTTAAGCTAAGGTTGCAGCATTGTGTGAACAAGAATTGCACTGCACTGAGGCCCTTTAGTCTCCTCTGGGGAGAGTCTGTCAGGACAGTAAAAGAACCAACCCCCAAAACAAAATACAGCTGCACTGACTGGTACAGACAGTTCCACACTGGCTTGTGCTGATTTTCTTGACTCCTTCTCTAAGCCACTAGCAATGGGAGTTAACTGGGGTTTGATGGAACTTAAAGCTACTCTCTGATTTCCACACAGAGCGTGCATGGCAGAAAAAACATCCTTTTTCCTTTTGGTAAACTTCCATATTACTATGAAATGAAGAAATTACACCTTGCTCAGAAAATCGTGTTAGTTACTCATGTGAATCTAGTCTAGAATGCTTTGGTTTTTATTAGTTCTTTATGTAATATAAAAAAATGAAAGCACTGATTCTTGTGTATAAGTTGGGGAGGCTGTTGGTTTGTTAGGTATTTTAATTCCTATGAAGGTTTAATTTGGTAATACAGCTAGGACCCTTCAAACTTTCCTGATTTCTGTTTCCAGTGCTGACCCAATACATTAAAAAGAAAAAAAAAAATACTTAATTTCTTGGTCTTTTTTGGTTAAGAAAGATGCCAACTTAGTAAGGATGATTATAACCAGTGCAGTATCTTTAGATATCAGGGAATGTAGTTCTAAAGCAAATTATCATCTCCAGAAAGATTTGGTTATTATTTGAGGTAATTTTCTGAGGACAGGTATTATCAAAGTCACCCACATTAGTTCCCTTTGAAAACAGGGTATTAATAATAGTTCCAGTGCTATGCAGAGGAATTTAGTCAAGTGATAAACACTAAGAGGGGTTACCTAAATTTCATCTCCCACAGGAGGCATAAATTCTGGTAGGGGTGCACCTGAACAAGAAATTTTTATAAGGTTGTGTTGCATCTAATAGTTTTCACCTTGTGAAATCTGTACAAAACAGACAAGCTTTGTCTCTTGGCAAGTAATAACTGATCATGACCTGATACTGTTGGTGTACATATGACCTAAAGATATGAAGCAGCTTCCCTCAAAGGAAGCTATTAGAGTAGTTTGCTTTTCCATTGTAAACAGACTTGCACTGCTATTGGGTGTGAAGCTGTTAAATGACTCATATGGTACACAAAAAAACCCAAGAAACTAGGGAGTTAAGCTGTTTTGTGGTACAGTAAAACATCTCCTGCTCTTCACCCTGCCTCTCTACCATGTTTCACTTTGACATTTTCAGTGGTGCCCAGTGACAGGACAAGAGATAACAGGCACAAACTTGAGCATAGGAAGTTCCGTCTAAACATGAGGAGGAACTTCTTTACTCTCAGGCTGGCAGAGCACTGGAACAGGCTGCCCAGAGAGGTGGTGGAGTCTCCATCTCTGGAGACATTCAAAACCTGCCTGGACACGTTCCTGTGGGACCTGCGCTGGGTGGACCTGCTTTGGCAGGGGGTTTGGACTAGATGATCTCCAGAGGTCCCTTCCAACCCCATATCATTCTGTGATTCTGTGTTATTGTAGATCACTACTACTCCAAAAAGACTAGTTGATCTTTTTCATTATACTTATCCATGTGACTTACCACTAGCATATTAGCTTTGCAGATGTTAAACATCCACAATAGTTCACAAACTGTGGATGCTGAGGTGAAAAATCCTATAAAATCATGTATTGAAAAAGCAGAAAGGGTTAAGAATAAAGTCCGTGCCGTGTGGTTGTTGGCACATGGTATCTGTAGTAACAGGAAAAGCCCTAATTTATGATGTCTGAATGAAATACCTAATACAAAAGTGTAATTTCTCTTTGCAATCACTTTCTAGCTAATGAATATGGGCCGGTTGCCTGTGTAGCTGGTGTTCTTTGGAGAAGTCTCTGGCTAAGGCGTAACTGATCTGTGCCAGGAAATGCGCCCTGCTCCAGGGCAAGTGATGGAGAGCGTTTTGTTTGCAGACTGTGTAAGTCTAGCGTTCTTTGGAAGGGATTGCCTGTGTTTCTGTATGACTATAAAAAAGGAGACCTGAGCAAATTATCATCTCTAGCCAGGTTTCTTCTCCAGGAGAAGTGGTTATTTTCCTCCAGACTAGACTTGGGCAGCAAACTAAAATGCCTTGTAAATCACTGAAGGACTAGAGCTGAGGAGCAAAACTACGTCTAGTCCAGTTTGTTAGTAAAGACTATACCCTAACCTTCTCCATGTCTTCAGAAGGGAACTGGTACAGCTAAGCTCAGGACACAAGCCTATCTGATGCTTTAAAAATTAAGTGGGATCAACCCAGACATGGTGTACATTTTGCAGGTAATGTTGAGAAAGCAGTATTAAAGTATAGTTTTCGTATTGCTTTGTTTACTTTTGTTTCAGGTGTGGTAGGATACAGTATTCCTAATTCTTCTCTCGACAAGTTCTTGTATTTGAATGTAATGGCCGTATTTATGTATCAGCAGTTATAAGGCTGTACCCTTGATTTGCTTTAAGATAAGAACTGATGGAAAATCAGCATCTGGCAAATTATTTTATGTGCTCCTGGCTGTGAGTCTTATTTCGTACGTCTGATCCCTTAGTCATTATCATGTGCATTTAGTGCATATTTAGTGCATAACTTGATTAATCCAGTTTTTGCACTCCTGTCATTCTTGCACTGAGCTCTCCATTCAACCTGGAATGTGTGTGCCTGGGTTCCACACAAGTAAGGACAGTTACACGGGTCTGGTCTCACTCACCTGTGCCAGTCTCCACATGTCCTGAGTCAAGGAGGGAGTTTTGCATGGGTAATATATGGATTTTAAATTCTAAGATAAATACTGAAAGATATCCCTGTTAAAAGGTATTTTGAATCTAAATAATTATTAATTAAACTTAAGTTAAAGCGTTTGTCACTAAAATATGTCATTCAGCAATGAAAAATGGACTTCACAAGGAAGTGCTTCAGCCAAAGCCCAAAGATTCCCTATGGCGTATTTGTTAAGAAACTAAATAATATTTACATAAGTAATATAGACTACATAAAACCTTGTCATATGTCCCTTTTAGGTAGGTGTGATAGGTCCGTGGTATGAGGGGTAAGAAATGACTAACAAGTTATTAGAAAGACTGGTTTCAGCCTTACAGCTTTTTCTTTAACTCCTACTTTTGTTCCCATATATCTAAAATCAGCTGTGTGTTTGTTTCTCTAATCTTATGTCCTCCTTAACACGTTGATTCTTCAATGCTCTACAAAATGCACCCTGCCATCTTTGCCTTGATGGCCTACGCTGTCTGTTTGCAGTAAGACATTACCAGTGGTTAACTGGCTTCTCTCAGAAAACCAGTATCACTTCCAAAAGGCTTGGTGGAGCAGCCACGCTCCCTCTTGCCAAGCCCACTCCAGAGCAGCTGCTTCAGCGTTTACTTCTCCATCCAAGTAATACAACATAACTTCACGTGAAAATTCCACACTTGGTAGTAATCTCAGAAAGAAATGGGGATTTATGGTCCTTTTAAAATTCATTTTAGAACACAACCCCACTTGCGCTATTGGGCACCTGTAAAGTAACAGATTTTGTATATAGCATTATACTGTAACTGTTAAAGTATTCTAACGTGTGAGGTTCTTTGCTTGTCTGACTGCTTTTACTGTAGCATTAAATAAGCATTTTAATTCCTATTTTTGTAGTGTTTGGGAGGTTTGCTGGGTCACTTATGTAACAAAGTACTTTGATCTAATCTCTAGAATAGAGATTAGTCATTTGTGCCAAGTCGGATTTTCATTGTATAATGTCCGTTGCTGCCAGTGAATTATGCTCAGCGGAGGCTTCCAGTACATGATAGAGCAGACATGTTTGCTTTTATTTGGTTATTAGTCTCTTTTGACAATTATTTTAAGGATAGAAGTATTTGCCTGGAGTTCTGCTGATCATGGCAAGGTAGTACATAGTTCAAGAAGATGACTAATAGCAAGGAATTGGTTTGATGTTCTTTTACTTTTGGAGTAAACACATCTGTATGGAAAAGTCACTGGCAAAAATGATTAAGAAAGATAAAGATAAGAGAAAAAATATCAGTTGGTTTGGGTTTTTTTTTCCAGGTTACGCATTCCTCCTGTTCCAAGAAGAGAGTTCCGTTCAGGCCCTGATTGATGCCTGCATTGAAGAAGATGGAAAGCTCTATCTATGTGTTTCCAGTCCCACTATCAAGGACAAGCCAGTAAGTAAACAGTAGATGGCCTGCAGGCCATAGCTGCCGTCTGTCTGAAGCTGCATTTGAAAGGATGATGATGAAAATAATCAAAAGCAAACTACCGTTGGCAGAGCTCAACATCTGGAACAGTTGGATGGTTTTAAAATTATAGTGTTTTGAATTAATAGGATTAAAGCAGAGCACCTAGACGCGCTACACTAACGGGGTTATGACTGTTTGACAGAGGCTGATGAACATAAAACCACAATGTAGTGAAACTTAAAGTAGCATACTGTTTTCTTTCCCAATTTAATAGGTTCAGATCCGTCCCTGGAATCTAAGTGATAGTGACTTTGTGATGGATGGTTCCCAGCCGCTTGATCCTCGAAAAACAATTTTTGTTGGAGGAGTCCCTAGACCACTAAGAGCTGGTAAGTATAATCTGTGTCTATTTTTAAAAGTAGGATTGGAAATAATTTGAACCATGCATACTTTTGTATAGTTACGTATGGATAGATCTAGATATATAAATATAAAAATAGAAGACTGTCATGATAGGTATACAATATTCATGTATTCCTACGTTTCTCTAGTAACTGTTTTCATCTGGCTTTGGCCTTAAATCTCTGTTCATCGTTGAGATTTACTGGAAACTATTACCTGCCTAAAAGGCTGTAGAAAAGATTTTTATCATATTAGCAAAACTGTAATGTAAACTATGTCATGAAGGAATTTGTTTTTAAAATAATGCTATGAAAACCTCTCTGCCATGCTCCGTGGGTGTGTGGAGCTCTATTTGTACTTGCTTGTCACTGTGCATTAGCTACTCTTCTACTACTGTGGGGTTGCAGTTACTCTTGCTAGTATGGAGAAAGCAAAACCGCAGAAGATGGAGTACTCGAAGGAGTAGGAATAGAAGAAAAAAGGAAGAAATTCAGAGAGCTAGCACAGTCTGTATGGGACAACACTGTATGAGATTGCAGGACTCTTTCTAGACTCTTGCTGGACAGTCTCTGAAAGAGAAATTAAATGTTTCTTTGGCTGTGGAATGGTTGATCTACAACCTGGACAGTCTGCTTTGTGAGATTGACTGCAGTAGCCTTTTACAGTATTTTGTGGTGGCCTGCTAGTAAGTAGGTTGAAGTGATTGTTGGAAGTATAAGCATAACATACAGTGGTTCAAATCCCCTTTTCTGTTAGAATGACTCCTCGACTTCAGTGGTCTTCCATAGTTTGTAATGAATTTTATTCTTACAGAAAGGTGAGCTTTCAGATGGAAGATGTAGGAGAACCAAGAAGTGGTAGTGCAGATTTGGAGTATAAAGAATCTTAAATTTTTCTATCTTGGACCTGCAATGCTCAAGCTTTTTTGTTGTTTTGCTTTTAAGACTGTACTTTTGACTGTAGCACAAGCTCTTTAGATGAGTGTAAACACAGTATGTTCCAACTGCAGATTAATTTTTTCTTTAAATTCAGTCCACATACTCCAGATTACTCTGCTGAATGCCTGTGATAAATTTAATGGATGCATTCTTATGCTTAGCTTTCAAAAGCCCTGTATATGTGAAAATGAACCTTTTATGGCATTGTGAAATAAGCATCATACCTTCACAAAGCAGTAAAACTTTAGGAGACTTTTCAAACAACTATTGAACAACAATAAATGCTGACACCTTTATACCCTAATATGTTAGTACTTTCCACCTAAATGAATTGCAAAACTGAGTTAAGTATAAAACACTAATAGAGGCTTGCTGAAGTACTTTATTTGTAAAATTTGAGCTTTTTGTTTCTATGAACTTTTTATGAATCTATTGTAAGTGTAGCACTGTAGAGATAATCAAGCTCTGCGACTCATGAAAAGATGCTGACTGCATCTTTAAATTCAAGAAGGACACAGAGCATTAGGACAACAGGAGAACATGTACCAAGGAATTTGTGGCATGTGGGTCTATTTTATACAGCTTACATTCCATGCCTGCCCAAAAAGTCTTTTGCTGTAATCCTCTGAAGAAAACTGCCCCGGAATTTCAGTTCCAGGTTATCAAGGACTTACAAATCCATTGTTCCTTGGATGTATGTACCCACGGGGTGAAAGAACCGTCTGCTGAGTATTTCATAGCTTATTTCATATGGTTTTATATTTCTTGTTATTATTGTTACATCAGCTGTTGCCAAATTAATTACTAAAATTAGCTTTTTTAGTACTTTTAAATACAAGCATATTATATAAAGTTTGTGCTGTTAGAAGAGTTTAAATTCAGCTTATTTTGTTTCTTAACAGTGGAATTGGCTATGATCATGGACCGTCTCTATGGTGGAGTTTGTTACGCAGGAATTGATACTGACCCTGAGCTGAAATACCCAAAAGGTGCTGGACGTGTTGCTTTTTCCAATCAGCAGAGTTACATTGCTGCCATCAGTGCTCGGTTTGTTCAACTTCAGCATGGCGACATCGATAAACGAGTAAGTTATACAGAAATATAAAAAAATGAATACATATGAGAGTGATGATCCATAAAGGAACTTCTCAGGGTGTGGTAACATTGCGTTTGATTGTCTCTCATGCTGGATTCCACATTCTCTTAGTGTTCTTGTAACTCCACTAGTTCCAGGAGTTAAACCATGAGAGCCCCCGACCGAACACCACGCATTCCACAAAGCAGCAGTTTGTTCTTGGGACATATGTTAGACCATATGTTCTTCCCATTCTGGAGTTCCTCGGTTTGTTGTGTATGGGCGAAGGGCTTGAAGAATCTTTTTCTCTCCCTTGTTCTACTGAAACCAAATACTGTGATAATTCCTCCGTCATTCATAGGAAGCTCTAGTATTCATTGGTTTGAGATTAGCTCTGTATTTGCAGCTGCCCTTAATTTCAGCCATCATTGTCAGTGCTCAGCACTTCAGAAAATCAGTCAAGCTCAACACCTAAAATACAAAATATCTTATCTTTTCTGTTTGTCTTCCGAGGATTTACCAATATACATTTCTGGTTGCTACAGATGCTTATTGCTAGCTAAAGCAGAATTAACTTTCCTTAAGAAGACCGGTCAACTTCATTACTCCTAATGAGAGGAGTAGCAAAGAAAAATGGCATCTAAATTATGTCAGCTTTAAGTGTCACTAGTTTTGATGTCAAGAGCTGTAGAGGTAGTCACTGGTATTAATAGATGTTCTTTTTTTTAAAAAAAAAAGGTCTTAGAGGAAGAACGGTTGAATAAGTAAAGTAGTTCAAGGTCCAGTCTCCTCTACAGATCACAGACATGGGAAAACAAAAGTAGTGCAGTTGACAAAAGTCTGCTGCAGGGAGGTAGCACGCGCTTCTCTCCTTTCAGATAGAGTAATACAGCTTTACATCTGCCTCTCTGACACCGCTTGTCTGATGAGCTGAAATCCCCAAAAATGGTCCTTTCCAGAGGATGAGTAAGTCTGAATGTGGGCAGTGAGCCAGGCTTCAGGTTAAGATGTGACAGCTATATTTTGCTGGTGGGATTGCTGTCCTTGTGACTTGTAGCTGACTTTGGCTAGTAGCTCTACCTTTTGGCTAATGATGAAAGTAACAGGAAATATGCCCTCCACACTGTGACTGTGTGAGGGGGAAATAAAAATATTGACCATCTTGCTTTTGAGTGTTTGGACAAATGGGAGTAAGGACCAGAATCCAGAACTCCTTCTAAAGAAATGCTAAATGGGTCATTTAGCTTCAGAATCAGGTGTAGCTTCCTGTGTGTCAGGAGCCATCTATAGTGGATTTGGCTGTAAAGTGACCTAACTGTCACATTAGAGGTAGACAATGGGTCCCATCTCCCTCAAAGGTGGGAGAGGTGGACTGGAATGCTGTAAATGAGGGGACACTTAAATCTTGGTCTTCCTTTACCTATGGGAGTGTCCTTTGCAGTAGGGGAGGATATGGGAGACTAGAGATGCCATCTCATAAGAGAAAGGAAGGCATGAACCTGCCTTTGAAGGCTGCACTTCCAAGTAGGTTGGTTTGTTGGTTTATTTTTTTAAAAGATAGATCGCCAGAGATTTTAAGTGCTCTTTTTGGCTGCCGAGCAGGCATCTGAAATGGCAGGGCTTGCTGTTTGCAGAGAAGGGGATATAACTTGTTAATGTGTGATATAACACTGAAATATTTAAAGGGGAAAAGGCAGTAAATCTCCAGTAAAACAGCAGGGATGTGCTGCAGGCCTCTTCTACAGGAGTAAAAACCCCACAAAATCTACTGCAAATGCTGGATTTCAGAAGCACAGCACTTGAGTTGTATCCATGAGACTTAAAGCAGTAGTCAAATGATTTCTTCAATCACTAATGAAAAAAGAAATAAAGGAAAAAAACCACATATAATTAGTATCTGTAGATGTTCCTGGGCTAGAGAGATTGAGAGGCAGAGGGAAGGAAGTTCTAGGCTTTCTCTTTAGATATTTGAATTCCCAGTTTCTTTTTTGATTGTTAAAATTTGTATTCTTTCCTTAGTGTTGCATTTCTAATTCTTGAAAATTAATTTTTTTTCTCATATTTTCCTAAATCTGGAATTTGGGGCATTTTTATTAGCATCCTTGTGTGCTACTCCTGGAGTGTTTCCTTCGTATTCACTAAGTATTTTAATACGTTTGTCTTTAAACCTTGTGATGGGGAAGTTTAATGAACATACTTATTTCAGAGAAGTTTTAATCTTTATTTTTAAATAATCTTCTCTAATTAATTCATATGGTCTCGCCTTATTATTTACATATTTATATTTCTACAATACAGTTATTTGTGTTACTGAGGAGTAATAGAGAACAGCCTTGTTTTAGGGAACACCTTAACTCTTAGCTGTTTCTGAAAGTATGAAAAAAGCTATTTTCAGAAATAGGGCTTTTTGTTCCATGGAGTTTGTAAACTAAAGCCTTTTTAGGCTCTGAAAATATTCTGAAAAGAGTATTACTGCTGATTTAAAGACGAGCAAGCAATTCCTATGAATCTTTAAACTGCTGCTTCTGTAAACGCAGAAGATAGTCCTGCCTTGGGTACCGCTTTCCCCTGAGATGTGTATGTCTGCTGGCCAATAAAATATTACACGTTTCACTGAAATCTTACAGGCAGGCTGTTCGCCTACCCTTTACCTTAGCATAACCTTTCTATACCAGTTATATCCAGTTTCTGTAGATCTGCTGCCCTTTCACATTCTTCCCATAAGCAGTTTTGTCTGTGAGAAAGTCTTTTTTCATTGCTAAATTTTGCAGTTCACCTGTTTATCCTACTGAACTTTAGTTCCAAGTTTTTATAGCAATTTTCTTTTTTTTGCAAGTACCTTTTCCTACCTTAATTGGAAATCTTAGCGTCACAATCACTTAACAAACATCGTCTGTCATCTTAACTTCTTCCTCACCTAAGTACTCCTCAGCTCCTTTCCAGTTCTTTTGATGTGTAGATATGTTTACTTTCTCTAACAGATGGTTTTCTTCAGTAAAGTGCTCCTCATCTTGTTTTATCATGTATGAAAGCTCAGCTCCAAACATTTCCTTGAAACTCCTTTGGAGTTTCAGCTCCAAACAATTCCTTAAAATGTTAACTTTGGCATGCAGGCAGTTCTGCATCCACTTCATGGAAGACTTCCATGTGCTTCTCTGATACATTTGAAACCATCTTCATACCGATCTTGGCACGTTAATGCACCGCAGCTTAAAAATATCTGCTGCTTCATCCTTTCCATAATTTTTATCCAGGCACAACAGTTACTGCGGGAGGTGGCTAGTTACTGGGAAGTTTGAGGATAACTTGTGATTAGGGGCCTGGAGCATCTCTCTTATGAGGAAAGGCTGAGGGACTTGGGTCTTTTTAGTCTGGAGAAGACTGAGGGGGGATCTGATCAACACCTAAGAAGGGTGGGTGTCAGGAGGATGGGGCTGGTCTTTCTTCAGTGGTGCCCAGTGACAGGACAAGAGGAAATGGGCACAAACTTGAACATAAGAAGGTCCACCTAAACATGAGGAGGAACTTCTTTCCTGTGAGGGTGGCAGAGCACTGGAACAGGCTGCCCAGGGAGGTGGTGGAGTCTCCTTCTCTGGAGACATTCAAAACCCACCTGGGCATGTTCCTGTGCAACCTGCTCTGGGTGGACCTGCTTTGGCAGGGGGGTTGGACTAGATGATATCCAGACGTCCCTTCCAACCTCATATCATTCTGTGATTCTGTGATTTGCTACATGACACCATGCTAATGAGCTGCTGGTAAAAAAGCTCATTAGTAAAAAAGCTGTTCATTTTTGGGGACAGAGATAATGTGACTGATGGGTAGCTGCTCGCAGTGTGGGAGAGGAGCAGCTCTGCTTGCCAGCACCTCAATTCACTTGTAGCAGAACCCAGCCAGCAAGGCTCTGTGCATCCTCAGCTGTACAACCAGAAGCTGCCCAAAAGAGATCTGGCTTTGATTTTTCCTCTCCTTTTCAGGAAAAAGAGCTCCGTACAAAAGTCCTTGCGCTTATGAACCACATCTGTGAAAGTGCAGTTGGACTCGATGATCTTGAGGGTCTTTTCCAACCTAAAGGACTATGATTGCAAGTAGTAACAAGCTCATGTTGCCCCACTGTTGTAGCGTAGCTGTGGAGTGGCCAACATCAGATAATCAAAACAAAACTCATCAGCGCAGGTAGCAGCACTGACTGAGGAGGGGATCCCAGCCTATGTATTTAATATTAGACCTTTTCTTCCCCCTAAGTTAGAATTTAAACAATTGCCATTTAACTCTTTGTGCAATTGGCCTTTTGCATTTCATCAATACTGTAATGTGCCACCTTACCAAAATCTCTGACCCCTAATTTTATCTTTTTCTTGTTATTGTATCATTTCTTTGTGGCAAGAAGGGAAATAAAAGCCTGCTTAATGTTGTCCAAATTAGAAGCCTAAAGTTGAGCTCTTCAACCCACACTGTACATCGAGACCTTGGGAGGCAAATGCCCAAGCAGATCTGACTAAGCCTCACAATTTTTAGGTTAACTACACTATTTGTCGGGTTTGTCCCCAAGGTCAGGCAGTCTTTGGGGCAGTTCTGAAATCCAGTAAGAACAGGAAGATACTGGTGTACAGTCCCACTGCGGGAGAAAAGCTGTAAATACAATAATAAACTTCAACTTTCAGCACTGTCCCAGCAATTCAGAGAACACAGCGCTCGCATCAAATGGTTTATCGACTGCGGGGGACTCGATTGCACAGTCCAGCTTGGATTTCAAAGGAGAAGGATGCAGAGACGTTCTTTATTTGCTGATCTGCAAAGTTAAGGCTAAGCTTAGGACATAGGACATACACAGTAGTGTATTTATGTGAAATAACAGAAATAGGGGATGAGAAGCTACCTCAACAGATGTACTTCCTTGGAAGGGGGTGGGGGATGGAGAATAAAGATGCATTGGTTTATTGCTGTGTTGGAGAATCATTTAGTTGTTTAGGAATGGAATAAACCTCTTGTCTCATTTTCCTATTTCAGGAATAATCATACTCATCTGTTTCAGTGTCCTTTCTTATTCAACATAAACTATATACACATCCCAAGGCTATTTTCTCTCTTAATCTAAACTACTGTTTGTAACAGCAGAACAGAATTACATTACGTTACACAGTTCAGGAATAAGCTTCAGGAGAAGCTCCAAATACAGAGGACACATGCATCTGTTCTGCCTTTTACATCTATTTTACCCTCTAGCAAAAACCCCCACTCTATTAGTTTCAAGCATGATACATTTCAGTGTCATAATGCACATAGTAATAGGGAAAATCTATATGTAATAGGGGTTATTTTGAAACGGTCTTGCCATATGTAGAGTATTTGGTTTTCTGCTGTTGCCAGTTTCTTGTCACTAGGAGTTAGAATTCCTAAAAGTGAACCTTCAATGAAAAAACTACAAAATCTAAACGGACTATACACCTATCCTTGGGCTAGGGGTTGAACAAGACCTGCCATGGGAAATTCATGATCATGACAGCGATACACTCCATTTTCAAGCATTTTCCTATTTGTTTTTCCTTCTGAATCAATGTCAAATGTTAGTGATAGGGAAGTCTCTTTTTGGGTGGGCTCCATATGTTTCTGGGTGCGTGCTCACTTCTTCAGCACACCCAGAAGATGCAGTTGGGACTGGAAGACAGTACTGGGAATAGGAAAAGCAGCAAGCACTTGCACTGCTACAGGTTTATCCTGAAACTGAAGCAAATTATATGAAAAGGAGTTATACAGAGAGTTTTGGGTTGGTTTTTTTTCTAAGTTCTAATGAATCAAAATATTTATTTGGTCCACAGATCCCCTTTCATCCAAAGAAATAAGAGTTTGAGGGCAAGCCAAAAAACTTCTCGATAGCACTTAGATATCCATCGGAGAGAGAAAATTTCTTCTGCCTTAGATGTGCTGCACTCTACAGGTACCAAAGCTCCTCGAGGTAACACTGAAAATACAGGAGACCAGAAAATACAGCACAGGAGACACATTGTGTTTGTATTAAAGAGGGAAAACTGGATTCACATTTCTTTGTGGCTCTTCGGATTTGAAATATATATATATATAAAAAACTCCCACAGTTTCAGGGGGTACCTGAAAGACAAGCACAGTAATGTTTTTAATCGCTCACGTCCATGTGATCAGAACTCAACAAACAGACCATTAATCTCTGGCTGAGCAGGAAAGAGCTTCTAACTGAACCTCTGGTTTAACAACGAGGAACCTGTTTTCTCCTTCCAGCTGCACTACAAATTTTCTTCATGACTCCAGTCAAGTCTTTGGCTAAAAGTTAGATGTGCAGTTTAAGCCAACCATCTAACTGGGCTCTAAACTTCTTTGATAGGTGATGGGGAAGAGACAGAAACCTCCAGAGTGCATCTCCTCCCTCCAGCAGCTGGTTTGGGAAGGGATGAAAGAGGTGAATCTCTCTTTGAAGATGCTCATCTCCCTCTCCACTGATCATGCAGTGGATGCAGTCTCACAAACTGAGATTAGGCACTGAGTCTCCAAGCATCTGGTGTTAGCTGAGATGACTCTGGACCTCGGGCTGTATGTAGCTAGCCCAGTTTTGCAATGCCCAAGGAGGAGGCATCTGGCCCAGCAGAGTGATCCAGAGAACTATGCCGATCTCCAAACTTCCGAGGCAAAGCAGAGAGGCAAGTGCTGCTGTTGGCATTCCCACTTCTCTGTATTGACTGCATGAGGTCAATCTTTACAGGACGAATTGATACTCCGCCTTGAGTGCACCATGACTTTGGCCAGCCCTGTATGGGATTAATCCTGACAGGGACTCAAGATGCTGAGCTTTTAAGGTGAGCATTCTTTGGAGAAAGGG
>JAOXJK010000032.1:56650319-56662632 GCA_025774025.1 Xenus cinereus
CTCAAAGCCCCATCCAGCCTGGCCTTGAACACCTCCAGGGATGGGGCATCCACAGCTTCTCTGGGCAGCCTGTTCCAAAATTGGAGTCTAAGTGGATACTGAAAGGCAAAAATTGATAAATAGGCTGTCATTCACTATTTTTAAATCATTTAACATCCAATAATAAGAAAAATCAGGCAAAATAAATGGTTGGAATTCTGAAAATTCAGAGGCGGTATCCAGTGTGTCATCTCCATTCCTCAGAGCTTCTCTTCCCGTCTGCTCTGGGAGCTGAATGCGCCCCAACCTGGGCAGGGACAGGGGCTTTTTTTGGTCAATCTGGTTGCCCTGACGTCAGGCTCAGGCTTACAGCACCTGGGAAATGAATCAGTTGACTCGTTGGTCTCCTGGTCCCCAGCACGGGAGGGACCAGATGGGCCACATGACTTTGATTCTGCTGTGTTTCTTCATGGCCAGGGTTTGGGAGCTGGGCGTAGCGGGCAGAAGGGGGAAAGTCTGGCAGCCTCTTGACTGCTGGGACACTTTGAGAAAGATATGTTTTTCTCATGTATACAGTTATAAATTCTGATTTACTCCATGAACTTATTTCTAACTGCAACCCTCAGTATATGTGAAAACTTTCCTGTTGAGTTAAAGAAACAAGTCATATCTGCGTCCCTGGAAAGCAAAGCCCGATGCCGGCACGATAACACGCAGACAGGTTGAACCAGTTCGGCACAGCTGAACTTCTGAACCAGAGCTGGATCACGTCCCACCACTTTGAAGCGTAGAAGGAGGTAGCCACATGACTTTCCCCACTAGACCACACAAAAACATCCTCAAAGTCAGTGCCTGGAGCCTGCTTAGACCTGCTGAGAGTAAACATGACAGAAGAGCTTCTTTCCAGAAGCGGCAGCTGGGTGACAAGGCAAAGAGGAAAACTTACAGCCGTGGTAAAATGATGGGGTCGGTGAGGACAACTGGAGGGCGGGGAAGTTTGAAGAATCTTTAGTACTGGTATCCTGAAAGTCTTTAATGCCCGTGTCTGATGGGCAAGAGGGAGATGAATGACTATGGCTTTGATGCACAGTGTTGATCCCTCACGGCAAATCTCAGTGGAGCCAACAAGAGTGCTTTCTGTGTATATCACACATCAACTTTTCTAAATATCTAAAGAAAGTGCATGGTGGAGAAGGGCCTGGCTCCAAGAACTGGCACCTATCGGGTGGTGCCGGTTGTTGCACCATAGCACCAGCAATCAGCACCATAGAGGGGATGGCTCTATCAAGACCTTCCTCACCACACATCAGCTTGGTCCCACCTATGAATAGTTTGCATTGCCATGGCCGTAGCCAAGAAGCATTTTTGCATCCACTATCACTAAGACTTGACGCCATGCTGGATTGGCCACAGATGGAACAATTTACCCAGTGCTCCCTCTTTGGAGAGGACAGAAATGCCCCTGGCTGGAAGGGCACTCCAGAGGTTTGGCTTTGAGCCCCCTGTAAGGGCCTTTGCTGCAGAAGGGTATTTAATGTCTGCTTTCTCAAATAGAAAGCTGAAGAGTTAGAAGGCATCTCCAGCTTTCTGTGGTGAAGGCGTTGTTTAGGCTGTTTTAGTAGCAGATTAGATTTGGGGTGTTCTCCAATAACCTACTGCATCATCATTTACTCCTATTACTAATACTCTATGACCTTTGCGAAAATAAAATCAGACCAGATTGACATATTTGCTTTAGAAGATGCTAATCAATATCTATTTTGTTAGCCAATATGGTTATGTCTCCTGTTATTGTGATTTATTTCATTTTTGTTGACCAAGGGTGGTTGAATGGGTGATAACAGTACTGAAGGTGGCAAGGGTTAATAAATTCAGATGAGGTTGTCATCTTATTACCAGAGTGCAGGAAGTGAAGCACAGCCATTTAATTAACCTAGTCGCAATGAATTTCATGCAACACGCAGTTAACACTCCATCTATTAAAACTGCAAAGCAGATGGTAGTGAGCAGTTTTGTCTGCCGTAAATAGGGTACCAATTTAAATTAGTTGCTGCACAGGATTTTATAGGACAAAATTATCTAGATATTAAATGGTGAGATATTTAATAATCTCTTTCTTTTAAGTCATGCATATATCAGACTCTTGATCCAGTAGTAGAAAACTCAATTATTTCCATGAAATCCCCAAAATGGAGAGCTAAAAAAAAAAAAAGAAGACAAAACTTTGATGAATTGGCATTTCTTCAAACTCCAAGGCCTTCAGTCATTGTCTCTGCTGGAGAATATACACCCCATTATAAAGTTTTACCCTACTTTCTCTATCTGCCTAAGAGGTTTTTATTATTCACACAAATGGGTAATCCTAGTTGACTACTAAAAGGCCACGTTTCTCAATAGACTGGTAGTTTCTCTCTTGCTCTTGAAAAACGACGGTGATAAATATTACCAAATTTAACATTTTCCTTTTCATTTCCCACAGTTAGGGAGAGTTATGTCAGCACATGACTGCACATACTGGCAAGGGAGCTGTATATCAAAGGCACCGTGGGCAATTCAGTGCCCGAAGCTGAGTAGCCGCTTTGCTTCCCTGTCTCTTATCCTAGGGAGAGGAATGTAACTTTAAAAAAAACACACCTCCACAAGTGTGTGATATGGCTTTATACACACATAATGATTCAGACTCTTCTGGAACATGCCAGCTCTTGAAATTATTTCACGTACAAAATCACTGCCCTCTTATAAAATATAGGGCAGAGAAGCTGGGAAGAAGCAGAGATGTTGGGAAGAAGCAAAGAAGCTCCCCTCAAATCCTGATTGCCTCAGGACGGCATGAAATCCATTTTATCCAGCAGAGAAGCAAATGTTTGTTCGAAATGGGAGCAGAATCCCAGGAAGAGAAGGGACGCCTGAGCCAGGAGAGCAAGTTGGTTGCTGCATCCCCCCAGCAGCCTGCGGCTCCCACAGTCCCAAACAAGGGCAGAAAATTGTCTTTCCGCTCCTTTGGAGAAAACAAATCTGATGGACCGACTTCCTTCGGCATTCTCCTTCTCCCTCCGAAGACGGAGGCTTGACAACAAGGCTCTGCTGCTGGTGAATAAGGTTCATTAAGCCCGCAGAAAGCTAGAGGGTGTGCATTCATTTATTTGAATGACTCTCGGAGACTCCTTTATTTGAATGACTTTTTCCTCAGAGAGGCAGAAGGCAAGTGTGTCCTTTGTCACCTCCTCTGATTGCTCTGTCCACTGAACCGCCAGCAGTAGCTATCAGAAAGTCTCCAGAGATTCAAGGCATCACAATCCATGACAAAGGACATAAATTGCTCTTTTCACAGATGACATCCCGCTTTATCTCAGTAAAACACAAATCTCTGTTTGGTGCCTGAAGAAGTCCTGGAGCATTACTTCACTGGAGCAAGGCTTCATGTAAATATGGCTAAATCGGAGGTGATCCTTACACAATCACCCAGCAAGATTCTTTGCCTTCTCTATGCTATTGACCCCGAAGGGAAATTCAACTATTTATTGGTACCAGAAATTCAACTATTTATTGGTACCCTACTTAAGCAAACTTCCGCAGTCCTTTTTTTAGCACTTCATATCAAGGTCAAGAAGGGCTTCATTTTCTGTTTTACGTAGTGGCAGAGGTTTGGTTTGGCTGTATCAAAAAGGAATCATATGTATGGTCCCAAGCAATAAGTGACATGCGAAAGAGACCACGAATTAACTTTTCAAGGTTCAGAATAAACAGGAAGTAAAATGAAGATTTACCCCCCCACAAGGGAATTTTATTAGCAGGCAGTTTTACCTGCTGTCTTGGGAAGGGTGTGCAGAGGTCCCAGCACCAACCCCTCCATCCCAGGAGCCATGGGAGCATTCGACTGCTCTTCATTCTTCATGGGTGAAGCCTTGTGACAAAGACTTATGGACTTCTTGAGGCAGATCTAGAGACCATCCCATCGCATCTGGAAAAGGACAATCATGTCGCCTTTGTGCAGCCACGCTCACCTCCAGGCTTCCACAGGCCGCCACAGCAGCAGGACGTGATGCTTAAAAGATGGGAAGGAAAGGACCAAGGAGCTGAACATGGTCTTTGTTCAAGGCCGTGACCAAATAAACTGAACAGTTAAAAATTAAATTTAATTCCATTTCCTTTCAAACATACTACGAGCTATTTCCTTCCTAGCCATTGCCACCTAAGAAGGAATGAAGAGCCAGCCAGGTGGAGAAGACAGTGTTCTAAGTCACAGAAGCTACCACTGCTGCAGACAGGATCCCTGCCTTTCTTCACCCAGAAGGGAAAAAAAAAAAAGGCATGTTAACACTGCAAGTTTGAGAGTGGCAGCTTTTAAGCTGCTGTAATTTTCTGTCACTCCGTGGATACCAAAGCCTATCAATATCCACAGCCTGATGATTTCCCCCTTTTCTTTAAACATCATTAACAGCGTTTCCTATGAAAATAGATACTTTAAAACTTGGAAGATGCTACTGGAAGACTGTAATACAGATTAAAATATTGATAGGATATTGATGCATTTGTTAAGACAGGTCGATATTATGGGTCAGTCTGCGATGCCAAGGCACTTCAAGGCAAAGTGGCCAACCTGGGCCACCTCGAGGGGTCCAAATCAGCCCCAGGAACAAACCCTGTCTCCTGACTGCCAAGTCAGTGCTTTATCAACAAAGTGCATTGTTTCTTTAGTATATTCATTTATAATGCAGATTAGGTGGATGAGAGGGAAATTTAATCATTTAGAATGACTAATAACTATGCTAATGTGTTCAGATAAAATAAGCATTCACATATGCTGAAAGCCTTTATAGTGTAATAAACTTCTGTTATCTTTTGAGGCGTGCAGTACTTTGATTTTCATATACCAACTCCTCTTCATTTCAAGTGCAATAAAACCATATTTTTTAAAAAGGTTGTGAAGCTTGAGACTGCTGAACCCTCCCATCAGTAGGGCTTGTGTGAAGAGCTGACAGACTGCTTCGAGCAGTGGGCTTAGGGCTTGGGGTTTTTTGGGGTGGTTGGGGCTTTTCTTCCTTTCTGACAATGTGAGACCGACCAACCTGAAGACCTGGCCTTCAGAGACAGCAAAGAGCTTTGAGGAGCTGCTGAGGTGCAGCCCAGGCTGAAGGTTTTAGGAAGCAGGTGTTTTTTTGGGCTGAGAACGTCTCCCGGTGATGTTGCTCCTGGTGAGGGAGGTCAGCCCTAGACGGCTCCATCACGGCACGGTCTTGCCCTCCGCAGGGAAAAGTGTGATGCTTTTCTGTGCTCTTCTGCCGCCGCCGCACTGTGTTGTGGTTTTCCTGCGTGGAGCACTTCAAAAGCAGAAAAGCAAGTGAGAGGTCATGGGAGAAAATCATCTCAGAGGGATAAAAAGAAAGAAAAAAAAAAAAAAAACAGAAAAAAGAATCTAGCGTTCGCTATTAATTTCAACCTCCACTGAAAATAAAATCAAGCCATTTGGAGAAAATCAACTGTCTTTAAAGAAAAAAAAAAGAAGTATAGAAAATGCAGTAATATTATTTGTTTAATCTTCTTCCTTTAAGAAGAATGAGATACCCGGTCTGTAAAAGGAAAGAATCACCTGGCAGGCAGCACTAAACAACCAGATATTAAAAACAACATCAGAAACGATAGCAGGGCTTGGGGTTTGGTTTCCCCTTTTAATAAGACGATGCGGGATAACCCAAATGAAAAAGCATAAAGCAGTGGGGTCTCGTTCTGGGTGAAAGCACAAGCCTCACCAAAAGCACTAAAACAGGAATGTGCCCTAAAATAGGAAAGGGGGTCTCTCTACCCGGTCAACTTTCGTGAATGAGCGCAGAGAGCTCTATAAAGGGCCGGCTGCCAGCATGGGAAAGGCACAATGATCTTCGGGGAAAAAAACCAGCAGACGAGCCTACTGAAGCTGAGGTAGAAAACAGAAGGAAAGCTGGCTGGGGAAGCGCAGATCTCGGACGGTTGGTCAGGCAGAATTGCTTTACCTGTTCCCATCTCCCGGGCGATGCTGCACGGGTTATATTTGGCACTTGGAATTTGGTCATTCGCACTCCACGAGGTATTTGTCTGTGAGAACCCGCGTTTCCATCGCGAGGTCGATCAGTCGGGCTGGAAAGCAGCGCCACAGAACGGAGACCAAGTGACTGACGTGCTCAGGTCTCTCTTTAAACACTCACCGTTGGTATTTTCGAAGCTGACCTTAAAATCCAGATTCTGACGGCCGTATCCTTTATGCGGAAGAGCGACGGAAAATAAAGGCTGATGGGAGGATTTTCCAGTATTTAACGTCTCCCCGCAATCATGAACAGAGCCGGGAGGGGAGAGGGCCCTCGCAGGCAGAGGGGCAGCTGCCGCAGGAGCTGGGGGAGCAGGAGCAGCCCGTCCCCGGACACCGAGTGCCTCAGGGGGGGCTAAAACCCAGCAGAAAAACTGGGTTACGTTCCTCATCCTGGCACAGGCTCCTCGCTGGGCCAGCGGAGATAACAGCCCTCATCTGCTTTTTTCAGCTCTTTAGCAGAAGTGTCATAAGGAAGCGCAAGGTTTGAGTATTTAGGAGGAACATTTCCTTATCTTTTAATTAAGAATGTTACAGAGGTGGGTTGGTTTTGTTTTTTTTTCTTTTTGCAAGGTAGGGAGAGGAGTAGATTTTTCCAATCTAACTTTTTATAGGCCAGGCATGTGATATGTGGTGAGAGCCATGAGAGGCATTTAAATTATCTCTTTTGAGGCCTTTTTATGCTTATTTTAGTTTCAATAGAATTGGGTCTGTTCCATATGTCCTGATTCACTACAGGATGCTTTTCCTGTCAGAGGAGTGGCTCTGTTTGATCAAGATGGTACTGACCTCGTTTGTGAAATGAAGTATCAACTCAGTGTATGGGGAAGTATCTGCCTAGCACAGTTTCTCACAAAAAAAACTCTAAAAAGAACAGTTTTATACAGGTTCTATTAAGATTAAGCCAGGAAAAAAACCCAAATCTTATGTAATGTCCTATCCCATAGACATTTAATCTTCCACTCACCTGATTAAAATTTTAATCAGAAAAAAAAACCCTCATCTGGAATAAGAGCACTATCGTATGTTTAACAGTCTTCTGTCAACGTGAGAATATAAGGTGCTGAAATTGTAATAGTAAGACTGAATAGCTCTTGTTTTTATCTCTGTGAGTGAGAAAAAAAAATGGATGCTCCTATTATCTGCATGTTACTATTCCTTATCCACAGATAGGGAAACAGAGGGAGAAGGTTTGCTCCATCATAACCGACTAGACGTTATCAAGATATAGACACTACGTGAACAATTCAGCCCTTCTTTATTTTAACAGCTGAAAGCTGAAGCTATGCCTTGCACGGTGAAAAGAAAAAAAAAGAAAGATATATCTGAGGCATCCTCAATAAAGAGCTGTAAAAATGTTGCTTAGACTACAGCCTATGACTATATTTAGATATATATCTCCCCAAAGAATGCAATCACCAGGGTAAAATATTAACGGTCGGTTTATGGCGCTGCTGTTTCCTTTTTACTTCCTCATTCACATGCCTACGGAATAGAGCCAACAAGCACCTGGGTGAGGAGGGCTGGGGACAGGCTGAGGAGGGGACTATGTGTCCGGGTCGGTACCAGGGCAGGGGGTGTGACACACTCTCCCTGCTCGAGGAAACTTTGGGAGAAGATGCTCACCCCCTGTGAGCCAAGGTCAGCCCGCAGCAGCGGTGCAGAGCGACACAGATTAAACTAAATCTTTTCACTGGGTTTTTTTACCTGGAGGAATTGCAGTGGAAGTCAACTGGCACTTGCCTGAGAAAGCTCTTCTGAGGGACGCAGATGGCTGGAGAGCAGCCCTGAGGAGAAGGACTTGGCGGTGTTGGTGGATGAGAAGCTCAACATGAGCCAGCAATACGCAGGCAGCCCAGAAAGCCAACCACATCCTGGGCTGCATCAAAAGAAGTGTGGCCAGCAGGGCAAGGGAGGTGATCCTCCCCTTTACTCTGCACTCGTGAGACCCCACCTGGAGAACTGTGTCCAGCTCTGGAGTCCTCAACATAGAAAGGACATGGATCTGTTGGAACGGGTCCAGCAGAGGGCCACGAGGATGATCAGAGGGATGGAGCACCTCTCCTATGAGGACAGGCTGAGAGAGCTGAGGCTGTTCGGCCTGGAGAAGAGAAGGCTCCAGGGAGCCCTCATAGCAGCCTTCCAATATCTGAAGGGAGCCTACAGGAGAGCTGGAGAGGGACTCTTTGTGAGGGAGTGTAGTGACAGGACAAGGGGCACCATTTTTAAATTGGAAGAGGGGAGATTTAGATTAGATACCAGAAAGAAATTCTTTCCTGTGAAGGTGGTGAGACACTGGAACAGGCTGTCCAGAGAAGCTGTGGATGTCCCATCCCCAGAGGTGCTGGATGGGGCTTTGAGCAACCTGGTCTGGTGGGAGGTGCCCCTGCCCATGGCAGGGGGGTTTGAACTCGATGGTCTTTAAGGTCCCTTCCAACTCTAACCGTTCTATGATTCTATGATTCGTGCCTATCTACACCCAGACCTGATGTCGGGTGAGCAACGCCTGCATCTCTACTGCCTGAAACCAACTCAGCCCCTGAAAAAAACCCCACAACATAACTTCAGCCAACGCACAGCCATCAGCAAAATGTGCCAGAGTGGACACTCTGGGGCAACGCAGCGATGTCAGCAGCTGTGGGCTATGGGCTGCAGCTCCTGCCAACACGTGGTCCCAGCGTGGCCCAGCAGACACGTGCCCAGGTGGCACAGCCTCACAGCAGCTGCTATCCAGCAAAAAGTCCAAGGGAAAAACTGCCCGGCACAGCCGGACAGGCTCTGTCTAGTCTGCAGCAATGAGCATGGCAGGAAAAAGTGAGCAGCAGCAGCAGCACTTTTTTTGGACCAGCAGCTGGAAACAGAGAGACCACGTGGGCTGTTTCTCAGCTTGAGCATCCTATCCAAACTCTGCTTTAGAACAGAGCAAATGCGAAACGTGCTTAAAATCTGACAAGTAGTGCAGATTTCCCTGCAAAAAAAGGTGCATAAGGAAGAGACGTTCGTAGAGTCACCCACCCTCATGGTTTGGGAGGCTGTGTGCTCACCCAGCGGGGTGGGGAAGGAGTTCCCATGGTGCGGCGCTGCGTGTACAGCAAAGGTCAAGAAGGCACGTTCTTGTGCAAACATCCAGGTTTGGCCATTGCTAGAGACCTCATAATACCCTGCCGCGGGTGGATCCATGGCACACTCTGCTCTGGCAATTTCTGCTGTGATGAATTTCCAGGAATGTGGGGAGTTGAGTTAATACGGGAGCTACAGCAGCAATAGCCATAGCAATAGCTCCTCCGAGTTGCTTGTCCCAGCTGCTAAAGAGAGGGACTGCAGATGCTTTCTGCCTTCCTTGCTGTTGCTGTTCTTAAATGCAGGAGATGTACGTGATCAAAGCAGTGTGTAGATCTAGAGATCCTATTTTAACCTCAGGGGGTGTGTGTGCGTGAGAGAGAGAGACAGGCAGAATGGATTAGTTTCTGAATTAGTGTTTGTAACAGTTCTACAAACACTTAGACAAATTCACAGTCAAAAGGATAGTGTCAACGTTTCATTTAAAAGCCTCTTTAAGGAGTTTCACTGCCGTATGTTGAAAATCTAAGCTTTAAAAGAGCCAATGTCTAAAAGTTTGGCTTACTTCTCAAATGCGTCAATTGATATTTTCCTTCATTTGACCTATTTATCTTAAAACATTTATAATCTGTTGGGGGGACGTCCATAGCTAAATGTCCAATTTGGTTTGTTTGTTTTTCAAATCTGCCGTTCCCTTGCCAAGAAATTAAACAAACAGATGCCACTCTTTTTGAGGGGCTCCATTAAATACAATGTCTTACGCACCATCTGCTGGATCTGCAGCAGCAATTAACAGCTACACGCTATTCCCAGAGCAGAGCTGACAGCAATTGATGGTGCCGGGATACTGGCGATTTCTCCTTCCTGCTCCTCGCCCTCTCTCTTCAAAATACCTATAATACCATATTTCTCAATAAAGGACTGGATATGCTAATAAAAGAAGGAAAAAAAAAGAAAAAGGAATAAGCTATTCTTTGTTCTTCAAATTGTAATGGATGAAAGTCCTTGCCAGGCATTACACTTTTTAAGCAAAGAGCATATTCAACGGTAATGACAGAACACATAGATGTCTGCAAAGGCAACATGAGCAAAGTTTGTCCTGCATCTTTTGGGACTGGTCTCCTCCGTAACGGTGCTCTGAGGAGCCGGGGGCCGGGGCTGCATGAAGGCTCTTCCCTCCCGCGTGGTTGGTTTGAACTCATTCGGGTGGGAAGCTGCTGAAAATCGCTCCCTCTGTGTGATATCGAGCTGGAAATGCCTGGGTAGGCTCGGCCTAGTGAGCAACCATGACTCACAAGTGCGGGGCGTGATTCATGCCCATTGTCTGACTGACAGGTAGATGGCTTTGTACCAGTTAAAGCTCTTGGAGACCGAGTCCTTTACTGGCAAGTGGCCCTCTTCTTCACGAGATAACATGGAGTGCCTGGGCTCCCTTTGTGTACTGGGGCGTCAGCCTTCAGCCTGCTACCCTGCCCTTTCTGTTCGCTGCACAGGTTGATTACTTGCCCTAGAAAAGAAGAGCTTCCCTGGCCTTTTCTTCACCGTTTGTGGTCATGGTCCCGTGGCTTTTCCTGGACTATTGGGCCTGACTGTTAGTTATGATCTGCCAGACAGAAGTAGGGGCATCAGAGGGCTTCTCGGGGCATCAGAAGACTCTTTAAGGCACAAAAAGGCAATTAAAAAAATGTGTGTACCTGAGGCTTCAGGTTGCCTTTGTAGCCAACAAAGAAATTCCACTTGCAAGTAGACCAGCCTGCCTATTCCCATAGCTTCTGCCATCCCTCCTCACATCCTCACGTCTCTCCAATGTCAAGATCTTCCTTTGAAGACCATGATCTTCCTCCCATGGGTATTTACACAGTATTATCTGAAAGAGATGCTTGATGTCGCAACAGTGTATTGCTTTATTCTCAACAAGTTGTTTGCAGTGCTGCCTCAGTGGAAGGATTTCTTTGCCTCCATTTGTCAGGCTCATAGCCTGTCCTCTATACAGTTCATTTCTTCTCTGAGACATAAGAAATAAAGGGATCTTGGGATTTAGCATTTCAGATGCTTAGCCTGGCCATAGTGTCAGGATGGACAGGTGTACATTATTAAAATTTCCATCCTGACGATAAATCTGCATAGTAATTATTCTTATTGCCCTGTATGGTGACCATCTGTAAAGGCAATCTGAACTTAAAAAAGGGCGTCTCATAAATCAGGTGAGATTTAAAATCTTCCCATAGTTTGTAAATCTGCCCAGGATATAGGGATTAATTGAAGAGCAGACAGCTTAATACATTAACCTTTCATCTCTGTGGGCCTGGGTTCAAAAGCTAACTCAGGTCAAGAAGTAAAAAATTGGATTGGTGATTTCATGTTAGTCGTTATGAGTGCTTGGGTTTGGGAGAGGCTGGTCAGTACTGCTCAGTTCTCTCAGTGAGGGTTTGTTTTGAGGGTTGCATGTGGCTTGTCTGCTTGCTGGTACCCTATTAAGAGGTTATTAATTTAAGAATAAAGTCAGGTGCCTGAGGAGACCTGTTAGTGAGATATGGTGGCTGTAAGAGAGGTCAGGAAACGTCAAGGATGGCTCTATGGGAGCACTGAGTACAGCGCCCAGAAGTAGTTTTTCTCCTAAAATTGAGCTAGCTCATTGAAGAGATTACATGGGTGCTGGAACAGACGAGAATGGGAGGGGACATTCCCGTCAGCCCCTCTGCAGCCCTGCTCAGCCTGGGCTCAGCCTGGGCCTTTCTCACGGTTGCTCCCCATGCTCCCATCCCACCACTCACCCCTGCCCATATCCCAGGGCTCGCCAAGAAAGCAGCCTTGTACAGAGGCCAGTAAGAGAAGCCAGGGTCAGCAAACATCCCTTAATTTCTTTATCTGCGTCTGAACATCATGCAGGAACGTGGACCGTACCTCTCCTGGTTTCCTTTAGCTTCTGGAAGAAGGGGATGCTGCAGAAGTCACAGAATCACAGAATCTTTATGGTTGGAAGGGAGATCATCGAGTCTAACCACAAAAAAAAAAAACCAAAAAAAGCCCAAACAAACAAACCACCCGCAAACAGACACAAACCAACAATCTCGGGCACTGGAGCATGCCCTGAAGAGCCATGTCTACACATTTCTTAAATACCTCCAGGGATGGGGACTCCAGCACCTCCCTGGGCAGGCTGTTCCAGTGCCTGACCACTCTCTCAGTAAAGTAATTCTTCCTAATATCTAA
>JAOXJK010000032.1:56691572-56723024 GCA_025774025.1 Xenus cinereus
CAATGGAGCTGCAATGCTCTGCCCCATTAAGACTCCAAGCCCTAACGCTGGGGTCATCTGACTTGCTGGAGGGTGAGAAATGTAATGTGCTGCACTGCTTGCAACAAATAACACTTGATTTCAAAACAGTAGGTATAGCAGAGTTGTTCCAAGCTCTTCCAGGCAGATAAGATTTAAACCCTGCACTCTAGTTTTAGTCTCGGTGACTAACGATTGAATGCAGGTGGAGAGCAGAGGGGTCTTTAGGTAATCTCATTGGGTGAATGAGATTTCTACTGTGCTTTCTAGCAAATTTAGGCTTAGAATAAATTATATTCACTTGAAAAGTCACAGGCCCCATTGGAACTGCACTTTGCATCTTATATAGATGAAAATTGCGTGTGGAGTTAATCCATGGGAACCCAGATGCCTCTCTGAGGTGCGCAACCCCAGCAGGGGCCCAGTCATCTAGACATGTGTGGTTCATCATCGATGCGTGTCCATCCTGCAGCCATTCACTTGTTGGACATCTCCAGATGGGCGCACCAACTGGGAGTCATGAAAGCAGCACCCCTTAAAAGCAGACCGTCCACCCCTCCCTCTTCTCTTTCCTTGAGAGGGATACCTGAATGTGCTGAAGTTTTCACACTGATCTCTTTCTTAGCTATTTCTCTATTATCATCCTGGGAATACCTTATGATCTCTTCTACTGACCAAAATCTAAATGCCAAGACCTAGCTATTAAAAAAGAAAAAAACCAACCAACAACAAACACAAAAAACCTGCCCAAACCACCAAACTAAGAAACAACCTTCCATATGTTTTGACATCACATTTTCAGGTAACAACTGATTTTTCTTCTCATTTAAGGCTACAGGACAATGACATATTTCTGTTTACTTCGATGAAGCCAGTCTTAATTCACACCACTCTGTAAGAAAGGAAAATTAGTCTTCTGGCTTTGAGCAGCTTTGTGACTTCCTAGAGAGCACTGTGCCCCATAAACCTGTTCATTCTCCCAGTATTGAAGCAAGATGAATCCTGAGCAGTTACATTCATGTCTTGGCAGTTGAACTGAGTATTATCTGGATGAAAATGCATTCGGCCATAACACAGGAAAATGCCAAATCCTAGCATCAAAGGATACTTCTCTTTTTAATGCCACAAAGTCGTATTTCCTTCCTGCCAGCAAATCAACTTCTCAGTGGTTCACTGCAGATGAAGGATTTTGTTTGATTCCTGGTTCAGATACTTGTGTGGAAACATCCTTGGTACTTATCAGAACCTGCTGAATCTTAAAAGACTTTGGTCAGAGAAAGGACTGAAAGATGTCACCAGGAAAAAGTCCCAGCTGCTTGCCACATGACAGGATTAAAGATGACAATTTGTCAAGGGTGTAACAACTTTATTCCTCTGAGCACATTTACTCCTGCATCTCTTACACGGACTCATGTTTTTTGTCAAGATGCAACAATCTGTTGTGTCACAAATGTCCACGCATACAAGGCTTGCACTCACAGGTGAGGCAAGAGGCATTTTCTCCCCCTTTGAAATTTCTCTGAGGTGAAGGATTCCTTTTTTCCTGTGCTAGCTGCTGTGTTGTACCTGTGAGGACACGAATGCCACATAGCAGTTCCCGGTTCTGCTGCCGCGGTTAGCGGCTCCATCCCACCACAGTTGCCTCTAGACAAAGCCAAAAGCAAGAAAACCAATGTTCTGGTGAAGTGTTGAAATATGAAATAGTTGCCCAGAATTGTAACTTTAGAGCTATTAGAAATGAGCCTATCACAGGCACCAGTGAGCAATCCTATAAAAATACAATCTTTCTTCCAAAAGAAATTGAGCCTGTGTTTTCTGTTGAACACTTAAGCCTCCAAGGCTTGCAGAGCACTTTGCAGTTTCTCCTCCACTTTCACTCTTACCTCCCGCCTCCAGTCTGGAGAGCCTGGTAAGCACAAGAAATGGGTTTAACTCCTTCCTTTTAAGGGTCTTGTTATGTTGGAGCTCATGTCCCTTTCCCTCTGACAAAGCTTTAATTGCATCTTCCTCCTTAAGCCTCCTTCTCTATACGAAGAGACGAACTGCCGGCTGGTGCTTTAACTTTGTGTTGTGGGTCACAGGAAACTGCCCAGGTAGTCTCAGAGGGCATAAAACATTAACAGCTCAGAAGAAATATTTGATTTTTGTTATTGCTTCTATAAAATTACTGGGATTAATATTACTTGCTACTTCACTAATGGCTAATGAGCCCTTAGTCATATTCCTGTGAGGCAGGTTAGTGAATGGAAGTGAGGAAGACTCAGTCCTGAGGGAGGTATGAATCAGTGGCAGAGCCCAGGTCTATAATTCCTACCAGTCTTCTCCACAGGCTGGTAGAAAACATTTTTTTTTCCTATGGGACAGGGGCGACATGCCCTGCTTCTCCAGGAAAGACTCATCAGTAAGAGAAAGCAGCATCTCATGCTTCCCTAAACAGCAGCAGAAAAAGGCCAACTGCCAGCAATGCTCTCCAAATGATCTTTAAAAGTTCTAGGTAATTCCCACAGGAATGCAAACACAAGTTTCCAGAGGTTCCAGTACCTAAAAGGGCATGCCTAACGCCTGATCACAAAATGGAAATTAAGATACAGAAATCATTTAGGTTGTTTCTAGAATACATTTAAGTGACATGATAGGATGGTATTTGTACTTTCACTGCTGCCCACCTGCATCAAAGTCTACCAGCAGATCCACAGAGCAAAATAAAAATACTCTGATAGCCATACTCTGGGGGGAAATGAAGACTTGTCAACTCATATACTAAAGTTTTCACATTAACATGTGATTTTGTAACAGAGTGTTCTACATCCTGGTTATTATCATTTAGTACTGGAATGAAACTCCACTAGAAAAAAAAAATTGCTTTCCTTAAACCCTTTCTCCCATCATTGGCAGTGGTATGTCAGCTGTATTGCTTGAATGCACAGGACTCTGTTTTTTAATTCTCTATTTAAAATATGAACTACTTAATATTTTACTGTCATGTAAATGAGAACATTCAAATGAACAAGATATTTTATAGCCACATCAAAGGTGGCATTTTGACATTGCCTTGTTTTGTCACAGGAGATTCATTTCATCTTTCAAGAGCACCCAACACCTTTGAAAATTTCACTTTAATGATTGCATCTTCACTTACATTAATTTTGCAAGAAAATATGGCTGGCAAAGTCAAACTCACTTAATCATAACTGCAATAAACCTTATGCTCCCTTTCATCAGCAGGTTGGTTGGATGCATTTCCAAAAGCTGTTAGTGATTTGGGACATAGCCTGAGATAGGCTTTTCAGGACTCAGTTTCAGACAAAAGTTTGTTACAGTACTCATGTGCAAGCTCAGAAACTGAAATTTCCCAAATCACAATAATGTTTTAGAACTTGGCTTCTTCTTTGCTTGCTTTAAGCTACTCTGCAGAGAAACTTCATATTTGCAAAAGGGGACCTTTTCTGTCAATTCATAAATGCACACTCTGTGTATCAACTGTAACTGGTTGAAATAAAGTCCTTGGAAAAAGGAGGAATTTGAAATGGGCACCAGCAGCCCTCCTGCACGAAAAACATTTCACATGCTTCACTACCTTAATTTGAGCAAGACAGAACAGAGACGTGCCCAGTAAGTAGATGCCTTGGAAAATCAAACCTCTGTTATTTAAAGCTCAACAGTATCTCAGAAGACAGGATCGTTGCCATGAGTTTCTTTTCAAGCTCTTCAAAATCACGTGAGGGAGAGGTTTGGGGTGGTGCTCAGCCATGAACCTCAGGTTGGGTGTCTCACCCGCTGTGAGAGGGACACCCCGCATTGCATTAGCAGAGGAAGCCCAGGAGGAAGCCCAGGAGAAAGCCCTTGGACCTGTCCCCAAAGCCTCAGACCAAGGACCAGCGCCTCTAAAAACACTGGGAGTCTTTTGGCCAGTTTGGGGACCAGGCTCCTTCGGGAGCCCTGAGGACTCTGTGTATTTGAGGCTGTTGCTTCTTGCTCCACTTTAAGTCAGATGCTGCTCCTCCCAAATCCCACGCTGAGGGGACCACATGCCAGAAAGAGCATGATTTTTTCCTCTTCTCTGCGTCTTTACAGAGAGGGCGACAAGTCAGCCTGTCATGCTTTCCAAGGATGATATAACGCTGCCCTGGGGAGCCTATGCCCCAGGTCCTGATGGGACCCTGTCATACCCCTCCAGTCTGGAGCACACGCTTGCTCCTCGCTCCATGGTATACACCGAGCTCCTTCCAGCAGGAGTGTTACAGCAAGCTCACAGTTGCTTTAAATTAGAAAAGTTGGCAAGTGTCCGAGGAAAGGAGTGGGAGCTTATTTAGCCGAGACAGACAGTTACAAAACACAATACAAGAGCATCAAGCTTCAAATAAGTTTTCGCGAAGTACGCTATTTGTCGTCACGGCATTTAAATTTGTTTTAAAGGGTTTTTGAATCACCAGCAATTACCTATTGGCTTGAATTTGCAACCCTTAGCGACGCTACCCAAAAGAAGTGCATTGCTTTCCCTGAAAAATCCGATGTCATCTATGCAAGCGTAAAGGTAAGTTGTAACTGATTCCACTTTCCTACTCTGACTGCTCTGAAATGCATTTGAAGAAGGGAAAGCAATGGAGAGACCTTTCAGGGAAATGCAGGGTTTTTTGCTGGTATACATGTGATTACTTTAGAAAGCAACTGTAATAGAGCTTCAGTGAAATCTGTTTGTGTATCTTGTTTTGTAAGAGAAGAGTAATGAATTTGGACGTTTATGCACGTAACATTACTATCAGAACCTTACCAGAGAGATTTTTTTAAAAACCAAGGACACAATTTTCTGGGGAAAAAAATAATCATTTTAAATATCTACCTTTCACGTGGTTCAGGGTGATTTAATCGCCTAAAATATTTTGAAATATTTCTCTCTATTTTGTTTTAATCCTACATTCCACCAACCCATAGCAGAGATTATTGTTTTTTTCCCTCGTGAATGATTCCAACATTGTTCCAGTTCTTCACTTTAACCTTTGTTGCTATGGTTTCATACAAACTTGTTTTGCAAAAAATATCTGTAAATACCAAATAAATCATTTTCCTTCAGGATCGTGCTCTTGCAAAGTTAGCCTCCTGCATTTAAGTTATTAAACTCTCGCAAATATATCCATTTGTTTTGTTGGGGTGTTTCTTCTGTTCAGTTGGGGTTTTTTTCGAGGTCTTTTGACTTCTTGTGCTTCCACTGCCACCGGCAGCGCGCTTCGTGCCTGCGTGCGGACTGCGGGGAGAGTGTGCGTTTATTAAATAGAAATGAAATGCTGAGCGCGAGTGATTAAACGCAGCCTTGGTCTGGATACGTGAGAGTGTAAATGGATTAGCAGTTTCTTGCTCCCTTTTTTCCCCCTGGGTCTCTGGTTACCATTATCCCGGGCAGGGCTTGCCCACGTGCCAGCTGCCCAAAACCCGATACTCGCAATGGTGGCTAGTTTCTCTAACCCACTCACTTTCAAGGAAATGATGAAGCTTTTCAGGCTGAAGCTTTAGGAAAATGTGGCTGTGAGCGCAGCACTCCCCACAGCCCTCGGAGCTGTGCAAGCTATGGAAATTTGCTAACTCTTGACGGCTGGAGAAACAGCAACCTGCTTCAGAAATCACTCAATTGCAGTGTTACATAGCACGGAGCATTAAAGTGGCAGAAAATCCCATCTTCCTATAGTGCCTGCTCCCCATTTTTCCCTGGTCTGGGACGACTTCAGCTGTGCTACAGAGGCAGATTTTCCCTGGAGGGAATGCAGGGTGGTAGGTCCTCCTGGTGCTGTGTCCCCTTGGGCCACGCTCTTCCTAAGAAATGCATTTAAAAGTAGAGAAGCTGGGAGCAGAGAGGGCAGGGGAAAGGGTGGGGCAAAGCAAAACTGGAAGCGGAGGAGCTGATATGCCTGTCCCACCAGCACGGAGGGAATCCTGAAAGCCTGGTTCCTTTTGAAGCTGTCCCTGGGTTAAGTTTTGTGCCAAGTAGCGCAAAAGCTCACCATCGCCATCACCATGAGCTGTGGAAGGGCAGGGCCAGGGGAAGCCCCATCAGGTGTCACCTGGGTGAGGACTGTGTGGTATGGAGATAGGGAATTGCCTGTTCCTTGTCCTTCCTCCACAATACCCCACCGATCTGATGGGTAGGTGAGAGTGAAGGTGGTGGCTGGTCCTGCTCCATACTGCTGAGTGGTACAGGAGACAGGATGGTTTCTGACATTGAGTGTCTCAGCCACGGGGACTGCTTCTGGCTCAGCAGCAGTAACAAGCAATAAAGCAAACGAAGAACACGGTGTTCATATTATTCCATCTCCTCTGGCACTTCCACACTTCGCTGATGCACTTATTTACGGTTCGGTCACAGTGGCAAGGTGTGAAGGTAGATGGAAATGCACATATAAGCAGTGTCCTGAAGGCTGGGTTTGAGAGGAGCCTGCTGGAGAAGATCCTCTGTCCCACTCACTGGGATAGAGCTGACATACCTTTAATTCTCTGTGACGTGTCCATTCACAGGTCTGTCCCATGCGCTGGTAAACCTAATTTCCAGGGTCCTTAAACAGATGCTACGGCAACATTTCACATACTGTCATTGCACGATCAAATAACATCCACGTTCCCAGAGAGACACGCTGCAGATGATAAAACTACAGTTTAGATTGGCCAGAAAAACTTAACCTTACGGGGAGTGAAAATACTAAGGCTGCAACCTTTTATACAAATAAGAGGCATTAAAAAAATAAAGTGTTTCTGATTCCTAGAGGCTGCTTGTCACAGATGCAAGGTCAAACTCCGTATTATCTGCTGAAGTGGATTTTTTGTTAGTCGAAAGAACAACAAAGCAATTATGCGAACGCCTTGGCAGAAAAATCTAGAGGCTTTGCAGGCTCATCTTCGTGATCATACCTGGAAAATAAAGGCTGCAGCTCTCAGCAAAAGGTATGCAATTCTGCTCACAGTCTCTCTAAAGTAAGAGGTGCCAATCAGCAGGGCCATTTCTCTCTTGGGTTGAAGAAGAAATCCAGATTGCTCCGGTTTCACAATGCTGAAGTAAATTGTTTGGGTTCTTCATAGATCAGGATTCAGTTTTCATTTTGGAAAAGCAATGTGAATCTGTTCCTGGGTGTCTAGCCTCGAGCCTCACCTGGTCTTGGATAGAGCTGGGAAAGCTCAAAGCAAAGAAGGCAGAACTGCAGAGGACCTGACCCAAGTCTTCAGATACTTTACAGTTTCGCTAAACCTTGGGGGCAGAGGGGATAGGACCATACGATCAAACAGTCTGCACATTTCTGTGAGGTGAATGCATCGGGAAGAGCAGAACTGTTTAGTATAAAACAAAGCCTTATCACAGAGGATAACAGGGATCATTTTTAAAGGGGAAGAATAGGCTTTGCATAATGGGAAAAAGATCCTGGCAGCAAGAGGTGTACAGTTATAAAATAATCCAGAGGGAAAGAGGAGAAAAGTCTCACTGACTGGGATGTTTCACTTAGTCTGGGCAAACCTAGAAGAAATCTGTGGGGAGCAATCTTTCCTGGGCTGAGAGATGTGAGAGCCCATATGCTGTGCTGGCTTAAACATATTGGCTCGTCTTCAGTCTATCTACTGGATTTGCCTTCCTCATCCGTGTGAGTATCGCGTCTCCCAGACCCGAATGGGGTGCAGCCTACAGAAGCGGAGGCCAAATCTCCAACCAGATTTAATGGAGATAGCTGGCTGTGTTTGGACGCCATCAGGCCACCCATCCTATTTTCAGCTTAGGCTCTCCCCTCCCCCTTTGGAGAGACCCCAAACCCAAAATCAGACACCCTGCAACAAACAGGAACATCTGGCAAGAGTCTAAGGTTAAAGCTGGGGAAGGAAGGGAACTGTTCAGTAAGGGTATATTTTTTCGGATGTAGTGTAATTCATGTGGTCTGTTTTATTTCTCTCAGTTTTTGCTGCATTCTTTCAAAGAAGATATTTTTCTTTCAGGAGAAAACAAGAGTGGAGAGGGTATTAATAACAGAGGTGGGACCTGAAATGTAGTTTTAAAAATGTGCAATAAAAACAGGGAGAGATAATGCTGTGAAAACAAGAAGGGCTCAAAGGGCAGAGCTGAAGAAGTGTGTGTCCAGCCTGCTCACCCCTCCTCTTTTTATTGGTCCTAAGGGGCCTCATGGCTGGATCCAGGCCAGTGTGGGCATCCCGTCACCCCAGCACGGGGAGACGTGATCTGTGAGCTGCTGAGAGAGGGACCTCCTTTTTTTTTTTTTTTCATCCTTTGGAAAAAAAGAGAATTCTGAGCTTTTTCTGGATTTGTCCAGGAAAACTCTCCCTTTTCTTGGAGGGAGACTATCCCTGTGCTGGAACATGCGTCTGCTATTCTCACTAGCAGTTACGACTCGGGACCAAAAGTCTTTTCCCTTTTCAGCAGTCTATAAAAACTTGATGTTACGCCAGCCTTGCTAGCCCCACACTCATGTTCCTGCACAGTTCCTGCTTCAATGCACCTGGGGACTGATCCCACCTCCCCGACACATCTCAGGCTGCTGTTTCGAGTCTTTTTTCACCATCACTAAACAGTGGAAGTGGTTCTTCGGGACTTAGCAGAGAAGCATCTAAGTTACATTTTTGCATCCGTTGCTTATTCCAGCTACTGTGTCTTTTGTTTTTTTTTTAACAGAGCAATTGGCTCCTTTGAGTCTTTATGAACTGTGGCTCTGCACAGATGTGCTCTGAAGGTTATCTTCCAGAGCTTCTCCTTTTTTCACCCTAAACCCCAAGAACAGCCTTTGATCACAGCCCTGCTTTAGCAGCTCTCCCAGTCCCACTCACCTTTACCCAGTCCCACTCATCTTTACCTGTCTCCAGCTTCTTTTAGTTTCTCTAGAGGAAGAAGGACTAGCTGCAGCCCACCACAATTTATGCTCTAGAGTTGCATTATGCTGCTTTACACCGGAACGGGGCTTTGGAGGCTGCATTGAAGGTTGCCTTCAGCTTTTGAAGGAGAATTGAGAGAGTTTCTTCTGCAGGACTGCCTAGGATGGCTCCCTGCACGGTGGTGGGCCACGCATCTCAGTCCTGATTTTGTAGCCTGCAATTCAAAATTTCTGTTCCTGGAATTTGTCAGACAGAAATACACGTATGTTGCACTGCATCACACCAGAACGGTGCATCCTGCACTGCCAGGAGGTGTCCAGCTCACAGGACCTCTACTGTACAGCTGCACTGAACTTGCCTGAGGTTTCTTGCTCTGACAGAGCCAACAGATTATCCAAAAATCTTGGATAAATGCACATAACCCTCAAACCCACCTGGAGAAAATATCCAGTCAAAAAAAGGAGGCATCTTGGCAACAGGAGTTGTCAGAAGCCTCTCAGCATCTTGGTTTCTCCCTTTCTCCAGGTGTGCTCTGTCCTTGCAGACCAGCGCTGCCGTCTGAGACGTTTGATTGCCAGAGGCTAAAAACCACATCTGACTGGTGTGAGCGTAAAACATCTGCTTCTGCAGCCCAATAGGGCACATATTAAAACCCCGCAGAGGGATCCAGGCCACAACGAAGCTAAAACAAGCCTCGTGGTTCCCTTCAGCAGGGGCGGGCATCAGGGAATGCATGGCCTGGGTGGATCATGGGTGCATCTCCATGGATGCCCAGGCTATATTTGGATTGCTGCATCTGGCAGGATTTAGCCCCAGCTTTCCACTTCTGCAAATACCAGCTTGTAGCCAAGAGGGTTGTTTTCATACCTCCTGCACGAGGCGAAAGTCCCTGTGAAATGCTTTGACGTGGTGTGTCTCAGCTCCTTCCAACCTGTCTCAGCGATCGGGAAATTGTGTCACCTCCACGGAGATACACCAGGGTTGTAAAACATTTCTGTGCCCTCAATTAGCACCATTTTCTCCATCAGAAGGGGTGGCCGGGCTGCTCACTGCCATCATTGCTCATGCTTGAACAACCTCTGGGGTGACTCTGGCACGAGGTTTGGATTCCTTGACAGCAAGACTCGATGATCCCATGGCAGAAGCAGCTTCGCTCGCACGGAAGAACTGCCAAGACACCCTTAAAAGGAAGGCTCTGCCGAGCGCAACGCTGCGGGAGACACTCACTGCTGCTCCCACCTCCCCAGAAACCATCCCCAACGAGCCCAGCCGCAGCCATGCCCCATCGAACCCCTGCACAGAGGAGACAGGGACTGCTCCTTTCGGACCCCATGGTTGGAGGCCAGCAGGACCAGTGCCCTGGTACCGAATCCCCCCCCAGCATCGCAGCAGCCCCGCCAGCCGCGCTGCTGTACGTGCCTCCTCTCCAGCCTGTCAGCGGAAGCAGATGTTTCTAATTTATCACCGAAAACAAACAACTTAATCCCCCAAATATGCAGCAGTGGGGGGTGAGGAGGGGGCCCTTCCACTTAAGGCTGATTTATAAATTGGATAATTAAGGTTAATTTGTCCGTGAATGAAGTAAATAATGTGTCAGATACCATTACCGGTACTTTCTCCCTCTGATTTGTGCAAGCCCTGAGCATCCAAAGCCTTTTCAACCTGAGGCAACGGGACACGTTCCTGTCCCGCTGGCCAAAAAGCGGCTGGCACTGCTTCCTTCCATCAACAGCTCTCATATTTATCTGGTTGGGCCTTCAGAACATTTATCTATGTGTAACCGACGTCGCAGCCCTCTGTCACCAAAGGCAGGCCTCGGCGACAGCTCCAGCACACCCCTTCTCGCTGTTGAAGAGGTCATTTCGTCCCAGCTGCCTATCCTACAAACAATACACGTACCCGACTTCACAGCACCAGTGCCTACTGCTTACAGCTTGTGATATTGCTCACACAGAATCAGAGAGTGGTAGGGGTTGGAAGGGACCTTCAGAGATAGAATCATAGAATCATCTAGGTCAGAAGGGACCTGTCAGATCATTGAATCCAACCTAACACTGCCAAAACCACCACTAAACCATGTCCCTGAGCACCACATCTACCCGCCTTTTAAATACCTCCAGGGATGGTGATTCCACCACTTCCCTGGTGCGGCCTGTTCCAACGCTTGACAACCCTTTCAGTAAAGAAATTTTTCCTAATATCCAATCTAAACCTCTCCTGGTGCAACTTGAGACCATTTCCCCTTGTTCTATCACCTGTGACTTGGGAGAAGAGACCAACCTCCACCTCTCTACAACCTCTTTTCAGGGACTTGTAGGGAGCAATAAGGTCTCCCCTCAGCCTCCTTTTCTCCAGACTAAACAACCCCAGCTCCCTCAGACTCTTTTCATAAGAGTTGTTTTCCAGACCCCTCACCAGCTTCGTTGCCCTTCTCTGGACCCACTCCAGCACCTCAATGTCTTTCTTGTTGTGAGGGGCCCAAAACTGAACACAGTATTTGAGGTGCGGCCAGATCATCTGCTCCAAGCCCCCTGCCAAAGCAGGGTCACCTAGAACAGGCCGCACAGGATCACATCCAGACAGGCGGGTTTTGACTATCTCCCGAGAAGGAGACTCCACCACCTCTCTGGGCAGCCTGTTCCAATGCTCTGCCACCCTTAGCCCGGCCTCCTTAGCATGGTATTACCTGAATGCCAGGGGTTTACCAGTTTATTACCTAAAAGGCAAAACAAGAAGAGTCCTGAGCTCAATCTGCAAATCACTGTGTTAAACCTGGCCGTTTTACATAGGAAATGGATGGCTGTATTGATTTCTTCAACCACACCTCTAAAAATAGGGTTCAGTTGGGTGTCCTCTCCTGGTAGGCACTGCAGTTGTAAGAAAATGCAAAATAGCCTTGTATGCAGCTTTCTTCAGGGGGTATGGGAAACCAAACCTTACGCTGGAATGGTGACAAGGCTGTGGGATGCTGTTGGGACAACCAGTGCTCCTCTCAGCAGTGTCTTCAGCCATGAGCAGCATCTCCCAGGGCTGGAGCAGTCGAGAAACCCTTCTCTTTCATTATTTCTATTAAATGACAGAATTAGGCAACATACCAGGCTTGCAAAGGACTTCTTATCGAGCCAGAATGTCAGCTAGGCTAAAGGAAAGACTGAGAAAGAGAAACGAAGAGAAGAAAACCAGAAGGAAAGCAGGATTAGAGTCAACAGCAGTGCTAAGAGCAGGAATCAGTGCTCTGCTCCAGCTACTACACTCCCTCCCACAGGCGATATCCATAAAGCGATCTGGGAAAACAGTGGGTTTAAGAAGAAACTGAAGACAACTGGAACAACACTGAGCTTGAACAGAGCTAAAGCAATTCTATTTTTGGACTAAACAAACAAACAAAAAAAAAAAACCCAACATTTTTTTAACTCAATCCAGACAAGCCTGTAGTGCTTAAGCAGTTTTAAGCTACATGCAATGAGAGCACCAGCACCAGTTTATTCTGCAAAGCTGCAATCTGCTTTTCAGTTTTGAAGCCTTTTTCCAAATGAAGAAACCATACACCATTAAACTAGTTTGTACCAGTGATGTAGCCCTTTACTTCTTGCAAACTGGGCTGCGCTTCAAACAGTAATACTCACTGCAAGTGGCTTCTCTACTTAGTTAAAGAGGTGCCTTCCCTCATACTGTACCCATGAGGGATGGTCAGGGACACCCTTCTGGCAGAAAGCCTTATACTTGCAGAAAGGAGACTGGTTGCAGCTCATAACAAGAAAAGAAAATTCTTCTTTTATGTTTTCAATAGCTTGGTTTCAAATAGCCTCAAACTCACTCCAGACCTCCAGAAATTCAATGAGGAAAGCCGTCTCAAATTTTCAGATATATCTTGAACATGATATTTTGGGGTACTTTCTGACTTTTTTCCCAATGTTGTCAAGAAAAAAAGGCTAGAGATTTAACTTATGGAGGATTTGATCTGTTGCAAAAAGGACCATTTGCTTAAACTGTCAAAAGATTAAACATAACGTTTTAATATCATGTTGAAAGTACATGAGCAGCAGATTTTTTATGGGCAAGTAGCACAAACAACTGACAGAAAGCATGCTTTCTAATTCCCAGGGAGCTTATTTGCCCTTCCTACCTCTGATGAAGTAGCAGGAGTTGAAATGAGTTTTGCTTTTGGCTGAAGACACACCCTGCAATGGAAAAAAGAGAATGATCCTGCCTTAAAGCATGTCCAGGCTTCATCCGTGCTCTTTGACTTCTAAGAGACAAGACAGTTTATAAAAAAATCCTTTCTGACCCTCAAATGGAAGATCACACAGCTCCTCAAGTGCAGGCTCAGGACATCCGTATCTGAGCTTGAGACTTGCTTTTGATGGGTTTTCATGGTATGTGTTGTTGATGTTCCTAAATTATATAGCTCAGTGAAGCATTCAAAAACAAATGTTCAACCCCCATGGGGTATGGTAAAAGGCCTAAGGATAAACTTTGATGTGGATATAAAGTCATGGTAGCTGTCAGGTCCTGAGTCATCTTCAGTAGCACCCACATGACCAGAAAGGGAATATATATGCTTCTGCACATTTTTGAGCCAGACCTTCAGCTGATGTACATTAATTATGCTGCTTTTGCAAGCAATGCAGCAGTACCTATTTATGTCAG
This sequence comes from Xenus cinereus, assembly GCA_025774025.1. NCBI lineage: Eukaryota > Metazoa > Chordata > Aves > Charadriiformes > Scolopacidae > Xenus > Xenus cinereus. The sequence continues at coordinate 56,705,091 of JAOXJK010000032.1, forward strand.
CTCTAGATCTGGCCACTCAGATTTCAAGGTTGAGAAGTTATATGGACAAGGTATTGCACACTACAGGTTTAAAAAGATTTGCTTTTTATACACCAATGACACATTAAACTTAAAATAAATTACACATTAAAAGATCAGAATTCTTCATTTTTAATCTGCAATTTGAAGCATCAACAGGAGTTTTCAGCTCCTGAATTCTTGCCTGTTATTTACTAGCTCGTATACTAGCTGAGCCCATGAGAACTAGTGCCATTAGCATCTCACCTTAAGCGAGATATTGCTGCACCCCTGATTTGGCTGGCTTGGCAAGTCTGAGCAGGTAGGCAGCACGGTTTCCAGGACAGGGGTTGGCAGTTTGGGACATCCACATATGGGTTGCAAAGAAGCTTAACTGGATTGCTCCAGGAAGCAGAAGAAGTCTAGCACAGATCTGTGACCCATGCTATATTCTTTTTGTTTTCCCCATAAGCAATAGATTGGTGCCTAGCTACATGCCATTTATATATATATATAGTGGTGGTGGGACCATGCATAAAGCAATATTATTCGCCAACAGCTAAATGTGAGATCAAAGTGTGAGGGCCATACATACTAGCCACTTGTTTAAACATTCTCATTTTCATTCTTGTCTCTCAAGACAAGACTATCTCATCTTTCAATTCTTCCCAAGCCCTCCTTATGTGTGAACTGAATTTCACAATAAAAATTGATTCCAGATGTCTTAAGTGTATTTTTCCAGGCCTGTAATTTAAACAAGTTACAGCAATACACACCTTCACATAGTTTTTGATCATTATAATCTGAATTCTCACTGACAGCAGTGGAGATCACAGGGACCTTTCCTGGTTTCCAAAACCAGCTTTTACTAATTTGAATCCCATTCCAGATTGTCAGAAGGGCTGTGTTTTAAGGAGGATCATTCATTCGATGATCCCTAGTCCAGCTGCCCACCACATGTATAGCACTTTTTTAATTTTCCACCACTTTCAGCTTCAGCACTGGAACCCATTACAGAGCTGGCGTCTCACAAGGGCTGCGTTTCTTTGCCCCTCACCTCAAAAAATGATCTGTAATAGCAGGGTGGCTGTTAATAACCGATAGCTAACTAATAGCAGGAATGCACAGAGAGGCGACAGCACATAGGACACCAGCCCTGAGTCGACTGCCTAATTTCTTACTCTGCACAGACTGTGTGATCCCTGGCAAGTAATGCCATCCTTGTGCCTTAGGTTCACAGCTGTAAAATGAGATATTATTTTTTGGCTTCCACGCCAGATAAGTATAATCAAATGTCTGGGTGATCACATGCTGCAATAACCAAGAGTTTGTAATTACCTGGGGTAAGGAATGCAAAATCCCTCTGGATGATAATCATTGAGTCAGCTCCTTGCTCCTCGGGGTACTGGAGGTCAGGTGTGCTGTACGAGTGGAAAACCCTCAATAGTAAAGTCATCATGGCACATACTGCAGAGCCAGCTGCCAGCTGATTAGACCTGCTTTGAGCAGGTGTTGGGTGAGATGAGCTCCAAAGGTGCCTTCCAACCCAAATTACTCTTGTGATTCTGTTCTAATGCTGCAGCTCTGCAAATGTGTCCTCTTGGAGCGCTGGAGACCATGGTGTGCGCCCCTGAGGTAGCACTGCAGGAGGCAGCCTGCCTCCATCAGGGACAGACCAGCCAAGTCATGATGGACTGAACTGATTCAGGGCAGCTCATTGCCTCCACCAAAAGTACTCATGGCCCCTGATCCTAGAAAGAGTGTAAGTCACCATCCCTGGCAGTATCTAAAAGATGGGTAGGCACAGAGCTTAGAGATATGGTTTAGTGGTGATTTTTGTCAGTGTTAGGTTGATGGTTGGACTAGGTGATCTGAAAGGTCCCTTCCAACCTGGACAATTCTATCATTCTATGATTCTATAAGTGCCTTTAGGCAGCACTGTGCCCCCACGGAGCCAATCAATTGCATGGTTTATTTCCAGATGACCAGCAACCTGGTCTACTGGGAGGTGTCCCTGCCCATGGCAGAGGGGTGGGAACTCGATGGTCTTTAAGGTCTCTTCCAACTCTAACCATTCTATGATTCTATGATCTAAAGGAAATGAAATTTTACTGTGTTGGGAAATAGTTCACATTTACCTGCCATGTCATCTTACATCACCACTGAGTCAGTGTTTCACTGCTTCTGGCCCAGCCTTTAGTGAAACTGAGCCTTTGTGGTTCCTGTTGACGCTGTATATGTTCCATCTCTCACGAAGTGGCCAAGTGCGGGCTTTCTGAAAGCCTTGTGAGCTGACACTGGAAATAACAGCTACTGGGATGTATAACCCTGTGAGGCCTCAATTTTTTAAAGCTGTGCGTAAAATCAGATGATTTCAAAACGAAGTCTGATCGAGGTGGTTTAATGGACTGTGTCACATCAGACATAGGACCTGCTACTTTCTCAGGGTCTCAGAGGTAACCGTACGGCGTCGTGCCAGCAGAGCAACACTCCCAGCCCACGGGCAGTGCAGCCCAAACAATCTTCTGGGGTGTGTTTGAAAGATAAATGAGAAACATAAGTCTTTAATTAATACAAGGGTCCATACTTCTACCAGGAAAAAAAAAAGAAAAAGATTTTAGAGTTTTTGATGTGGTAGACCATGACATAGACTTCACCCAACAAGTCTCCTACATTTCTGTTTGGGTTACAGCTTCTGGGGTCCTGGCCAAGCTTCCACTTTCGCATCCACAGCTGCAATTGTAACTGTGACCCTTGGTTTGGGAGCTGGTTTCTTAACCCCTAGATAAATTCTGCGAATGCACACATAATACTCAGGAGAGCAGATGGTATTTTCAGTGGCTACTGTTGCCTCCGGCTGTGAGCCAGGGCTCACACTGCTGTTTGGTGGCTGAAACGGGCTGGGGGACAATGGACACGGTCCATGCACAGGGGGCTGCAAATGCACTGCCTGATGGCTTCTTACTTCCCCAGGGGAAAGCCAGGTCCCTGGGGAAGAAGCTGAGTCACACCTGGGGGTAATTAGCTGGTGCTTAAATTAGTGGTGCATTTCAGGTGTTGAAAACAACAAGATTTGGCTCTCGGAAGTGAGGTATACATTCTGCTTGTCTCAAAACACTTCACAAAGAAGCAGGTAATCGCTCCCAAGTAGGTTTTGAAGTTTAGCCCCTTGTAGTTAAGGACAGAAAGCTGGATGGATGGGATCCCCGCACGCCCCGCTCCTGGGGCTGCCATCTCAAGCCTGGGTGCGTGCAAGAAGTCCTGTGCGCCAAGACGTCCTCCTACAGACCAGGTCACGGGGCCCCCGCGTCGTAAAACACAAATAAAAGTGAAAAAATCCCAGCTATTTCCACGTGCTTGCTTGATGGTTTAGCAGGGAGGGAAGAGGTCTGTCACGGCAGGTGACAGTGGCTGAGCAGGAGCCAGCGCAGGGGGGGCCACCACTGACCTACGTAAATAAGCCCAAAGTAGAAGACTTGGGCCCATTATGGAGAAAAGGTGTTTTGCTGTCTAAAGAACAACACTTGCACTCATGCCGGTTTTAAAGCAACAACTTTCAAACATGAATTTTAATTAAAAAAAAAAAAGAAAGAATGCCAATGCGTTGAAATTCAACATACACATATACGGTTCAATAGTGCTGCATATTTTGAAAATGTTAGTGGAGAAAGAGAAGGGGAAAACAGTGGTAGAGGCTGAAAAGAGCCAAAATTAATTTATTGTGGACTTAGGGTGTCAGGGTTTGACAAAGGAAGTGGGTATAAATGGAAACTAAATTGAAACTGAGACTTCTCTCATTCAACACAATCTATCACTGCTGCTAGTCAGCTACAACTGGGAGAGACAATTTAATTACCAATAAACAACTTTGAAGTTGTACATGTGTTTTAGTGTCTTAATAAAGTTGCAAAAAAAAGAAGCAACGACAAAAGCTGAACTCAAGTCTGAGGTTCAAGAAGAACCCTGATAACACACGTATAAAACGTGTAGGGGATTTTTCAAGTCCATTGTCACACAAGGGGAATAACACACTAGACAAAAGAGATAATTTGATCATTCTTCATTAAAAACTATTATTTTGCCAAGCTAGAAATGCTTATCAAAAGTTTTCAGGGCTTTTTTTTCATATCTTTATGTTTCATAGAGTTAGGAATGTTGCATTTACAGTATTTTAAAGTTTGATTGTAAACTAAGTTTGTTTCCCTTTTCTCCTCTTTTGCAACTGAATACAACGGAATGAAAAATGACTTTGATTTTCTTCCTTTCTTATCTCTTTCCTACTCCTTCTATTATGCCTAAAATATGGGGTTTTTTTCATCCTCTCTATAAAACCTCTGTCTTCATTGTCTGGGTATTGAATGACTATATTTAAAATAATGTCTTTATTCTTGTAAATATAATTTTACAATGGAGCAGGGAGCTTCTTCTTTGCTGAAACCTTACGTTTACCTATTTTAAGCTGCATCGTTATCTTGCTTTTCATATTCCTCTCACTATTTGTTCTACTGAGGACTTGTTCCAAAAGCTATGCTTGCTTTTATAAAGTTTTATAAGTTTAAGCAGACCAAAGGAGAGAGAGAGAGAGAGAAAAAAAAAAAAAAAAAAAATAAGTAAACAAATCTTTCGAAGGAGAAAAAAAATATGTGAAAAATACTCATTTTGCTTGCAGGCGACTCATTGCATTTACGATGGCCAAAATGCTAAACTTCAGCCTGGGTTACGTTTCCTGGCTGAGATACAGAGATTCTCAGAAATCGTGGTTTGAAATAGAAAGTCAGCAGTAACCTCATCTGGAACGTAAGGAACCTCAGCGGAGGGGACCGAGCTGAGAGCGCTGCCACTTGGGAGTCGACGATTGAAAGAGAGGAGCCCGTCATCCTTGTTTTATTTTTAAAATATGTCAACAAAATAAAAGCTGAAAACACCCATTGTGTTTTCATTTTCCTGTGCCTCTGCTAGAAGCACTGCTCGCATACCCTACCGGTACAGAGCATGACATGCCACAGTTTCTGCGCTCCCATCGCTCCCTCTTATGTTACTGCTCAAGTATGCATCCAGGAAAGAGCCAGCAGATATAGTAGATTTATTCTAGTTGTCGAGGTCAAGGACTCCTCTTTTTCTTTTTTTTTTTTTTTCTCTTGGATTCAACTGAGAGGGAACTCTTTCCTCACAACACCAGACGGGCTTTCTGCTTTGCAGTCTCCCGTCAGTACGCACCACTGATAAAAAGCCATGTGAGGGTATTTTTAAAGGAAATTATCAATCCATCTGAAGCACCGGTGAGTTATGTGCCGTCTCCAGCGCCACAGTTAGGGGGCTTTCAGCAAAGCACCATATCAGCATGCACCGCAACTCAGAGACTCCAGCTGCTGGAAGCTCTTGCAAGCCATGTAAGTAAAGGGCTTTATTTCGCTAGAAGCAAACTTTGTATATTCTCTTGCCTCATAAAAACTCTGAGATAACCTAAACTTGAGATGAATTTCCTAATGCGAGTGGTGGTGTTATCCGGCTGCTGCTTTGAATAACGCGCCTCGTGTCGGCCCAGTAAATAAGCAACTTACCTTCCTCGAAAGGCTTTGCTTGCGAGTGGTGTGAGGAGCAGAATCCGTGCGCAGCTCGGGCAGGCTCTGCTTGCTTTTCCCATCACCGACAATTTCTGTCCTCTGTGTGCTCTCGGCACGGAGAACTGTCTGATTTCTTCCATTTCTTGTTACTCTGATTTCAAGAGCAATGGGAAACCGGCAACAAAACACAAAATCCGTGCAAGGGAAAACAAGGAGCAGAAGGACAGTTTATAAAGCAGCATCAGTGAACCCCAAAAGTGGTGTGTAACCCCCATGCTGAACTTATGGTCTTGTGGGATTTTATATGCTTTACAGGGAGGCGTAAGACGTCACATTATGTGACTGAGAGGAACATTAAATGACAGAAGAAATATTTTGATTGCTTTAGAAAAATGCATCTTGCTGTTCATGCTCATATTTAAATTAATCACTTTCTGTATGGTTAATTGGAGTTTATTGCAGGGATGGATCAACTTTCTCTGAGCTCCACACTGCAGCTTCAGGCCATGAAATATTTTCTTGCTCTCTGTGCCATTCATGTACATATTGGCTTCAATAGGCTTGGCAGACAGGCGCTTAAATCCCAAATTTCTCTTCTCATCTGTGAGATCCACCCTGCCCTTTTGATGGCTGCCCATATGCAGATAGGGTGATCAATGAATGGAAACTGGCTGCTGTGCCAGGAAGCCTGATTACCTCCACTGACCAGGTACAGGTGGTATTAACCCAAAACAGAAATTTAATATACTCAGAGTTCTCAGTATCTTCCTGTCCAGAACACCTCTAGTCCCCCTGCATTCCTGGCAGCCTTTCCAAAAGCACCTAATCCCTCTGACTTTGCACCTTCTATTTGGCTCACACTATTTCCCTGCTCCCAAAAACTTTTAGAAGGTCCTTCCCTCCAGACCCGCAGGTCTGCAAGGTGCAAACTCTGCCTTCCAAGCCCCCCCAGGGAAATCTCTATCCCCCCACATACCCCATAGGACAACTCTATTTATTGCAGATATGCCACCACAGTGACCTCTTGAATCAGGTTGCCCAGAGGCTTGTTACCCCTCCCAGCCCTGCTGTTGACCTTCATTTCCATGGCAATGCAAGGGCCAGGTGGGGAAAGGGGCACTGTTGGGTTAAGGGAGTTGCCCACAGTTCATTGAGGTCAATGGGAAGGCTCTGCTTGACTTCAGTGGGAAGGATCTGCTTGATTTCAATGGGAAGAAGGTTCTGCTCAACTTCAGCCAGGAAGTCAGCCCTGGGTGCAAAAATAGGAAGGAAATCAATAGACATGCAGGGCTGTGGAGCTGCAGAATGTTGCTCCCTGTGAAGCTGGGGAGTCACCTCCCTGAGCGAGAACAGGGGAAGGCTCTGTAGAAAGAAGATTGCAGGGATGTAGGTTGCAGACACGTAGCAGGGGGCACTGTAAAAGTCTGAGTCCTCTGCTGATGGAGGAAGATGTTGCTTTTCAAGAGTGTTTGGAGAGTGACAAAAAGTTTAGTTTTCAATACAGAGATGGGCAAGAGCTGAGGTAACTCTTTTATTATTTTTTTTTTCTTTGCAACTCAGCCCTCAGATACCTAGCCGGTGTAACTGCACTCCAGGGAGAAAACAGCAGTTTGCTATATTTTTGGAATTTATGTATATTCATGTGTTCCATTAGTCTCTTGGCAAATGCATCTTTTGAGCTCTAAAGCTTTCTGAACCTTTCATATAGTCCTTTGCTTTGAAGCAACAGATGTCTGTGATAAGCAGATGGTTATGGCTTTGAATTTGAACATCTTTAAATACTTTGTTGTGTATATTTTATGGGGAGGAATGTACTGTCTTAGAATGCAGAACTGATGCATTAAATGAAAAGTATCCATGTCTGGATGTTTGATGTCACTTCCTAGCTTGCAAACCAATAAACCACATGTTTTTCAGGATTATTTGTTGTGGGATATTTTCACCCCGTTACTCAACTTGTGTTTTCAAGTTGCAAACCAACTGCGAAATGTGCTAGTCCGAGCTCAGTCAAAGCAAACAAGCAACAAAAAGAGTCAAAGGAGCTGCCCTGATTGTGAATTGCATTCTCACTCTAATGTACACTGTGAGCAGGCTGAAATCTTCCTCTGGTAAAATTTCCCAGAGGAAATAACACAGTGCCTATAGAAATAACTGAGAAAAAAATCTTTTGATCTTTCTTACTCTAAAATTTCATTTTTCAGGAGGTACAGATACTTAATTCAATGAGCAGGGAATCTAAGAACGTAAGATCTTAGACCAGGAATAAATTTGGGAACATAAATGGAAAGAATAAATCTCAAATAAGAAGTCTCATTTTCTTTCAAGGAAAATAAACAAGATAAACAGATTTGATCTGTTAATTAATTAATTTGCTGCTCTAAAACCGTTAGTTGTTTTCTCCCTCTCCATTTGACTTTCAGACTTGAAGAGTTTGTTTTTTAAAGAAATCTTTTCAGACAGCCTATGACATGTAAGAACTGTTTAAATGTGATTTAGTTGATCTTAAGAATGGATTATTGCACAGATTGTTGAGGCTTTCTTAATTATAATGACATATGTCATTATATGAATTAACTCAGTGCTTACACGAGGCACCAGCCTGACTTGAAAGAAGAGAAATGCCTCATTTCAACTAAGCTTTGGAGCTTTTGCTTCCACCTTTGAGAAGGAACAGGATTGTTGAAGGGTTTGTGGTGCTGGAGGGGTGCTAGAAGAGCTCGGTGGTGATGCAGGATGTGCTCTTTTCCTCCCTTTTTTCTCTTTCTCCATTCTGCCTGGGAACATTTTCCTTTCTCAGTTCTCCAGGACACAGTAACCTCTAATGCCAGGCTGTCACAGAACACAGGTTTTCCTCTTTTTGCACCTCAACTCAGCCTCTCTTTACTCCACAACACCAGGGCTGGCGTTCAGCCTTGCTGGAGAGGAGAAGGCTTGGGATGGAGAAAGGGCCTGAAGTCCAATGCTTGGACTTCAGTGGCTAATCCCCACCTCTGCAGGTACAAGCAAAGTAGCCCATGTGTAAGCAAAGCACACAGGCTGCTGGCCATTGTAGTCTATTGCCCAAGGCTAATGACTACTTTAATTACTGCCTTGACTAGCTGTGCATTTCCTGGTGGTTTCTTCACCCAGATGTCTTTTGGGAGTGGTCATTACCCAAGAAAACAGTGGACTAACAGAACTACTAGTTTGACCAAAGAGAGCAGTTCCTTCAGTTCCACTTTGAAAGTTTTAAGATCTCTTCTGTATCCAATGCTGTAGGGTTTAAAAGAAAAAAAAAAAAAAAAGAAAAAAAAAGGGAAAAAAGGAGGAAATTGTTGAAGGGCTTTATTTCATAGTGTATTATTTGACAATGTGAGCTTCAGAAATCTACATACAAATGAGGAGTTGTGAAAACTTCTGATTGATGGGCTGTCTTTCTTTCTGACAATTCTAATTGTTTAAAGGCTGCAAATGTTCAAATACTTCAAAAACTGCAGGCGGTACTCTGCTACCTGACAGCAACATAACTCAGAGAGAAGCTCTCCTAAGTAAATCCTTGCAATGACATGAAGAGATTACATTCCGATGCGTGCCAGACTTCTGTATCTGTCTCGAGATATCTCTCTCTCTGTGGAGCCCATTACTGATCTGGTGCAACACCTCAGCACGTGTATTTATTTCTCTGAATACCACCTCTTGGGCTTACAGATGTGAGGACTCAATGAAAGTTGAATTGAGATCATACTAGAAGTCTGTGAAGATACAGAAAACTGCACGTAGTTTTCCCCAGTTCTGGGAATATGAGTCCATTTGTAGTCATCAATAAATAAATAGGTTCTTTGTAAAGAGGGAAAGAAAATAGTTTTTAATCCTTGCCATACTGCTGTGTGCCTATAATCTTCCCATAGGTTTAGAAGCAGAAACAAACCCTTCAAGCCTGCCAGAACGCTCCCAACGTAAATGTCGTACAAGGCAATCAGCAAAACAGACAGCAAAGGACCATAAGTAGCAAAACATTCAGAGGTGACAAGTAGAATCATAGAATTATAGAAGTGCCTGGGTTGGAAGGGACCTTTCAGATCATCAAGTCCAACCATCAACCTAACACTGACAAAACCCATCACTAAACCATATGGCTAAGCACTACATCTACCCGTCTTTTAGATACCTCCAGGGTTGGTGACTCAACCACTTCCCTGGGCAGCCTGTTCCAAGGCTTGACAACCCTCTCAGTGTAAAAATTTTTCCTAATAGCCAGTCTAAACCTCTAAACCAATATGGAGAGCCCAGACCAGTTACTATTACTGAGGTTCCAGTAATGGAAAAGCTCTTGGCAGGTGAGGAAGCAGTGCAGCAGCATCCCAGTTTGCAGATGGAATCTAGCCTGGAGGATGCTCTAAGCTTGCCACTGCAGTGGAGGGTTGCAATGGGAACACGGCCTTTCTTCTTGTAGGAAAATCAGCCTTCCTTAGTTATCAATGGCTGGAACCTATTAATGCAACCTGTCTTTGAGTGACTGCCCATTTCTGAAGTTCAGTGAACTAACATACTTGATATCTTAAATGTAGTTGGGGGTGGGGGAGAAATCTGCTTGTGTTCATATCCCAGAGGGAATTATTTCTGTTATATTTTTAAGGTTTCCTCTGTGGCTTTTAGTATGTTTCCTGAAATCTGCAATTACATTCACGTAACATCTGCGTCCAGCTTTTTCTAAAATAATGGTAAAGCAGACTACGTGGTAATTAAAACAATTCTTTCTCTGAGCTCTATCTCCCTTTTGGTTTATCGGCTGATGCTCTAGCAAGTAGTTTCTGCCTTGAGCAGAAATCTGTTGATAGATAGTTCAGTGAGATAGCTCAGTATCTCAACTAACTTGTCCCTGTGAGGTCCTTGATAACACTGAATAAAAATTCAGTGTTCACTGCAAACTGACTTTGGCGCTTATCAGTAGATCAGATCCTTGACAGCACTGAAAGCCTTTGGTGGAGCAGGTGGGAAAAGGTAACAGCGCAGGGAGTCAGAAAAAAAAGCATTGGGACAATTTGGGGCTTTTTGTGACAATGGGGAACCAGATGGTTGTAACAGCAAGGGCACAGCCAGCACACCCTGATCACCGCCTCAGTGCCTGAACAACCTGAATCTCCTGTCTCAGAGGAAAAAAATCCAGACTAGAGAATCCTGGAGATTTACAAAAAATCCTCAAGGTTCAAGAGAGCAACAACACAAGTGTCTGAACATCCCAAACAGGCAGAATAATTCCCAGTTACAAAGCTGAAGTTTTGGAGACTATGTGACCATATAGCATGGCTGCTATGTTCTGCTCCTTAAAGAAAATGGTCTGTGTTAATGGCCATTCCTTGTTCAGGAAGGAAAATGTTTAGATTCACTAGTCAGATTGAGTACCAACGGTCATAGAACAAGAAAGTAAGAATCCATATAAACTTAAAATTAAGGTATTTTATCATTATAATTAATGACGGACACCACATACTCCTAGATTTTTGTAATCTACAAATGGGGAATCATCCTTCTTTTACCTATACCTACTTTTGAACATTATTTAAATTCCTTCAGGCCAGGAGGCAACCAGAGAAAAAACAACTTTGTGAGGTTCCTGCCTGAAGCAAAGTAGTTAAGGCCAAGAAGAGAGACATAAATGAACACGGTGCCTGTGGGGCTTGATAGCTGACTTAAACACACTGTTTTTCAAGAATAGGCATGGGCTCACATGCGAGGGAAAGAGTCATCCTCATGTTCATCTTCCTGGTTGAAGAGAGTGATAGCTTCAGGCAGACACTGTGCAGAGATGTTTGGATGAATGTGTTGCCAAAGACCATCCCAATAGTGTATCTATGCTGTGAATATCACACTTGAAATTAGTCAGCAACAACTATGTCATCTTGATTTACATGCTAATACAGATGATGCAATGAGGCTTTGGAGGGATGGATCCACCATTAGCTGGCAACAAATTTTTTGGCTTTTGTGAATCACTGAAATTTCAAAATTCTCAGGGGTGTATTTCTCTAACTTTGCACCTTGCCTCTTAAATGAAGAAACATCCCGTTGTGGCCACATCTATGACATCACCTCTTCAAGGAGAAAAGGATGTCACACTTATTTCTTTCTGAAAACAGCAGGTGCAGAAATAGAGTTTTGGACCTTTTTCATACACATGGGCTATGACAAAAGCTTGCTCATTATCAGCCTTCGGGTTGAAAATAAGCCTGTGCTATGGCTGAGAAAAAGCTGTTTCAGGGCCTACTAGACCCTGAAACAGAGCACTACTCCCAGAAAAAAATAGAGAGAAATACGAAATGCCTATTCATGAGATGAATGTTGTTTTCAAGACAATCCCATGACAGAAGGTCTTTGAGCTACATGGCCATTTCAAAAGTGTGAAAGGACCCTGGCTCCTTTTTATCTTGCAGGCAAGGAAGGAATGTGAAGGTCCAGAGAGGCACTTGTGCACATGGGCTGGTGATGACTGGTAATCTCCCTCCTTATCTCCTCCTCAATGTAGGAGTGTTTCTCACTGTGTGGTTGGGTTTTGTTGGGGTTTTTTCCCCCACAGAAATAGTTAAAAAACATCCTCCAGCATCTTCTCACTAACAGGGAATATCTCAGTGTAGGACTACATAAACTGTATTTTGCTAACATTTATGGAAGTTACAGTCACATTTCTGTGGTCAGGGCTGTGTGTATATTTGTTCATATTGATTTCACCGTAAGGCTAGCTTGTTGCTCCTTGTTGTAATGAGGTCTTAAGTTTTCCCAGGTTGTCTGAGGTGGTATTGTCCAGATTATGGGTGTATTTTCCCTAAACTGACAGTGTGTTACACATTGTAGCACTGTATCCCTTTGCTTTGAGGGCTCAGCTTTCATGCAGGTGCCTGATGCTGTTCCTGAAGTTCATGCTGTAATGCAGACAGGATGGTTGGCTAATTTCTGCTTCAGATGGCTTCTACCATCTTTTCTTCATTGCTGCCAGTGTTTTCTCTTGCTTCCCTGGGGACACCAGATGCATCTAATGAGTCCAGTTCCAGCTTCCAAGCTGAAACAGATCATGGACGGCCGCCATGTGTTGTTCAGATGCTTGCATGGGAGAGAGAGGTCCCTTTCCTTTTTCTCTTGCTGAACCAATTCACTCAAGAAGAACTTGTTTTACATCAAATTTGCATTGCTTTTAGCTAACCCCAGCCTTTACTAACTTCCTCCTTAATTCCAAGCTTTTGCCATACCCCAAAATAGGAGAGTTACCTTAAAAGAAAACTCTTGTCTGGGACAGTGTACCTTGCTCCCAGCTTAAATGACAGGACAAGAAAAGTGTTTAAGCCTAAAAGTTACAGGCTGTAGCTGATGAAAAACGAGACAACAGCCGGAGACAGGCTTCTCCCCAGCGTTGCATAAGTAGATATAACGTATAATGTACTGCAACATCACAGCAGGTCTCCCAAATTGAAAACAAGGAGGAATAAAAGACTACCGTACCTTGGCTCTTAAATCCCTGAATGTGTTGTCTGTGTTGATTAGTTGCTTTGATTTGTGCTTCCCCACACAGCTCATTTTTCCCTTTAATAAGAGTTCAGCTTGTAAATTGTCACTTGGATTGATAGTATTTGCACCAAACAGTGTAATTAGGCTGGAGTGACGGAATATATTACATTGTTTGTTTTCCATTATGTTTATTCCAGATGGTTTTTGTCACTGACTCTTTTTCTGAGCTGGGCTGTTAATAAACATAGGATAATTCTAATGAATAAATTTGCTGTGCTCAGTATAGATCCGTGGTGGTGTTTGAGATGGGCTTATGCCACTGAGTAATGGGCTCTCATTAAAACTGGAGAAATGTTAATTCTCACTCATATGTGAGAGGGAAGTAGGGCCCATGGATAGTGAAGGGTTGAAGAAGATACTCATGTGGGGTTTTTTCCCTTTAAAACACATCCGCTTAAAAATTAAACTGAGGTTATGATGAGTTCACGGTTGTCATGTTTTATGACATATATGGACAAGGGAAGTGTTCTCCAGTAAAACTATGGAGCAGGTACCCACTTTCAAGCCTTTCATTGCTTGAAAGTTCCTCCGTGCCCTCAAGCAAGCTATTTTAGTCTGTGCCTTGCTTCCTGAACAAGTGCTGCTTTTCTTCTGCATCTTAGCTGTCCTGTCTCTTCAAACAGAAGTTGTTCAAAGTCCCTACCTAGGCTGGTGATATGAAAATTATTTTAGAAAGTGAACTGGAAAATTTCAGAGAAAATAACCCTATATGGGATGGAGATGCAGTGTGGAAGTCAACACGGCACCAGGACTGTCTTAATCTGCTCGTTTGCCAAAGTGGCCTTGACTGGAAAAAACTGAAAGCCAACTAAATGACATGACAGCAAACCTTGGAAAAGTCATATCGCTTAAGGGGTTTTCCAGTACTGGCCTCTTAGTTTTTCCATCAGAAAGGAACATAAGAAAGCCCATGACGAAACACAGCGTGGTCTATCCTACCATCTTTCAAAAGCTTTAAAAGTTGCATTAGAAGAGGTGATCATGGTTGCTCAACAGTAGGGCCTTAGAGCCCTGGTTAAAGCGTACATTTTTCAGAAGATCAGTCAAAAGCAGGTTGTAGCAAATGTTGTTTCTACTAATGTCTCCCACTTTCTCTGAATTCTTCCAAGAAGCACATAAGCTGGCAGCTGCCTGCAGTGCTGCCCTTCGTCACTATGAGTGGCTTCTCACACTTCTGTCACCTGCTTAGCCCTGCTCTGAGCAACTAAAACCGTTCCTCAGTCTCAGTAAGGTAACACAAGGCAACGGTTCCCCAAATAAAAAAAACAAACTGAACACAGGAGTGTTGATTTGCCAAAGTAAGGAAGAAGAAATTGTCCATCTGGGGTCACACAGGCCCACTAGGAGCAGGCTGGGGAGCCCAGCTGGTGGTATGAGCTGGGTGGCAGGGGGTCTCAGCCATGCTGGGTCTGAACACCTTGGTCTCCTGCCCTCGCCTGTTACAGTGGTGTCACCAGTTTGGAGTGGAGAAGGGAACAGCATTTCCCCTTATGAAATGGCAGAACATCTTCCTCTACGTGTTTCCAGCCACGTCCTGGAACTGATAGGAAAGGATGTTCCTCTTCAGCCTGACATTACTTTTAAACCAGGGAGCTGGGCTCAAAAAGGCAGCACAACAGCTGGAACTAGCAACCATACCATATATTACCAACTATACCATGCAGCTCTTACGTGTTCCTTCCAGAGACGTGCCAGCTAAGCTGCAGCTGGAGAAATAAGACTAAACACTTCAGTCAGCTGGCATTTGTGAAAGTTTCTTGGAACGGGAGTGGACAAGGAAGGGGAAGGAGAAGTAAGACGTGTGGGAGCGATAATTCAAGAAGCTCCCAAAGGAATGGTGAGCTGAGAAAGGCAGCCGTTCCTGTCATTGAGGTATCAGAGAAATGAGGACAGAGCCCGTACCCGCGGCACTGGGTGTCCCGCCTGGCCACGCTGCGAGGCATGAAAGCGTTAACCCTTCTGGAATCGGTACAGGACATTCCAGCGCTTGAATTCACACAGTAAAAATAAACCTCGTGCAAGGCGTGTTGCCTATGGGGTTTATGCTCTGCTTTTTTTGATTCAATCATTTAGGAATGCAAGGCCCTTCTCTACCAGGTCTGGGCTTTAACAGCGCCTTCGCTTCGCCATCGCCGGGCTGTCGCTGAAGGTGGAGCAGATCTGTGGTAATGAAGTTACAAAAGGTCCATGTTTGCCTGCAGCCACTCGGTCGTTCTCTTTCTATAGGGCTGAAATAATCTCTGGAGTGTGCTGCAGCATCTTTTTTTAAAGACCGAGGACAAAATGCTTTCATTCCTGTGTGTTGTACCCACCACGCTCTTCCTAGGAATCAGTGCACGTCCACTTACGTGGCAGGGCAATGGTGAATATATCCCGTGGAGGCTGAGGGTTTGCTGGGAAAAAAGATAAAAGAGCAGCCTGCACATTAAATACCTGCATGTTTAGTTGGTGGGGTGGAAGGAGAGTTTATCCTCCCCAGGATCCCCGAAGCTGGCAGAACTTTGCAATTCCCACCCTTAGAGGTGGTCTACTAAGAAGGCATATTGGAAAAAAACATCGTGGTGCTCTTTTCCCTTTTATATCCTGCTGACTCCACTTGTTAATTCTCAGTGATTTATTTCTGACCAGTTCCTATACAAGGGAGTAGAAGAGAGAGTCGAGGAACATTGGACCAATTTCTGTTTGGTTACTCATTGGAAAACTGGAAATAACCACGACGTAGTCCAGTGACTTACCCTGGATTTACACCAGTGCCAATGAGAACATAAGTTAGCCCACTGATTTTACATCATATCCCAGTGGAAATGGGCAATATATACAGTGTGTTAAAACCTAACTGAATGCTTACGAAGAGGCAAAGGATAATGTTATTTATTGAGGATTATTTTAAAATGCATTTTCTTCCTTCACTGGCTTTACCCTACTTCTTTAGGTCTTCTGCTCTTGTCACTACAGTCGCTGAGCACCTTGGCTGTGAAAATCAAAAGCAATTGCAAAGTCTTTAGTGAACTTTGTGAAGCATTTGGCACTTCTCATTTTACTTGTCACAGTATTTTGTTGTCATTGTAGATTTTCTTAGTCTTGTCTTTTTAACCTCAGAATACACTACTATGTTTGGAAATATTTCCTGTAGAGTTTTGAAAAAGAATCCATAATGTTCAGCCATTATGTCAGGAAGTAAAATTTATTTTATCTCCTTTATGAAAAAGATATCAGCAAAATTTTAGCCTGTTATAAGAAATGCTGATAATAATTATTTGATCTCTGCATTGACGTTCTTAATACCACTCAGGGTGACATTTAACAACTGTTAACAAAAACTGTTTTACTTAAAGACCAGTTGCATGGCAACTTTCCTAGCAAACTCAGATAGAAAGATGGTCTAGGTCTATTATTAGGCTCTATCCAATTCTGCTCATTCCGTTAAAGATAGTTCAGAAAATACCGCAGGCCTGATCCAGGTCAGCTTCTCTGCTTATACCTTGCATAATCCCATCAACCCAGTGCACAAGCCTGACTGGATTCACGTCACTGCTCCCACATACTGATGCGCTGCAACTCGTGGAACGTACCAGAAGGTGACAACCCTTTGACCAAAAAAAAAAAAAAATAAAAAAAAAAGGAAAAAGAGGGAGAAAATGCCTGTACTTCCAGTCAGAGGAGCAGAAAGCAGGAGAATGACATCAGAGCAGGAATCCTCCATGGCTCTGGAGGCAACAGGAGCTGCACCTCGCACTGAAAATTTCCTCAGCCTTCTCCATTTATTTCCATCTCAGCGGCAGGCTAATGTTAGCTTTACAGTGTAGCACGCTGCCAGAGCATTGCAACAATTATGTTCAATGCCAGATGCTAAAAAAGCTTCTTGAAATATTACTAAATAAGGTATTGTGTGTGATCTACATGGGGAAAATAAGTAAATTCCCTGAGCAGTAACAATAAGGGAATCTCTTAGGTCTATTAGCTATTTGTCAAATGCTTGTACTTCTTTATGGTGTTTTTCCTCCCTTTCATTTAATTCTCCAACTTTCAGTCTCAGCTTGATCATTTTTATTTTTTTTGAAACTAAAATCATCTCCAATTTTTTATTGCTTTATTATGGTCTTAATTTGAGATTCTTGTTGATCTATTTAGAGTAAGAACATAGCAATATTTCAGTATCTAGAGAAAAACAGTATCAGAAGACTAATTACTTGGAACAAAACGATGCTAAGGGCTAAAATTTAGTACTGTTGCTGGGCATGTTATTATATTTCCTATATAAAGTGTTTGTTTTTAGGCTCATAAAACACTTTCTGCAGGTTGCCATCATAGGTAACTGTCTCACGCAGCCTCTGGCCAGGAAGGGAGCAATGTACCCGCTTGGTGAACTCGGGCAAGGCCTGGCTATGAGGGAGAACAGGTCCCAAAGGATCATGACATTAGGATCCAAAGCTGGAGACTTTTTTCCATAGCAGCAGACTCAGCACAAGGGATAACTAAATGGCAGCACACTCACATCAGACGGGCTCACAGCCTCCTCCTGGAGGGACGTGCAATAGTCCTCAGGGCAGCACCAGCCTGTTCTTGCTCCTTGTCTTCCTCCCAACCCATCTCCTCTATCACAGCAGGCTCCTGCAGAAGACCTGAGGGCCTTCTCGTCACCCACCAGGGGTGGGGCATCCACAGCTTCTCTGGGCAACCTGTTCCAGTGTCTCACCACCCTCACAGGAAAAAATTTCTTCCTGATATCTAATCTAAATCTCCCCTCTTTTTCACCTACCTTTCTAATTCAGGGCCTCCTTCTGCCACCATCAGAACTGAACCCCTGAGACGGCCCGTCCTTGGCATCAATCCCGCA
>JAOXJK010000032.1:56723124-56734481 GCA_025774025.1 Xenus cinereus
CTAAATCTCCCATCTTTCAGCATAAAACCACTGCCCCTTGTCCTATCGCTCCACTCCCTGACAAAGAGTCCCTTCCCATCTCTCCTGTAGGTCCATTTTAGGTACAGGAAGGCCGCTATGAGGTCTCCCCGGAGCCTTCTTTTCTCCAGGCTGAACAACCCCAGCTCTCTCAGCCTGTCCTTACAGGAGAGGTGCTCCAGCCCTCTCATCATCTTTGTAGCCCTCTGCTGGACCCGTTCCAACAGGTCCATGTCCTTCCTGTCTCGAGGACTCCAAAGGTGGACACAGTTCTCCAGGTGGGATCTCACCAGAGCAAAGGGGCAGAATCACCTCCCTTGCCCTGCTGGCCACACTTCTTCTGATGCAGCCCAGGATGTGGTTGGCTTTCTGGGCTGCCAGCACACATTGCTGGCTGTGGCACGGCTTCGGAGAGAGCAGCGGGGCTCAGCGTTGAGCCCGAAATCAACCTTCGCATAAACCATTTTCTACACATCTTCTGTTTACCGCATTAGCTCTCCCGCAGGCTGCCAAGATAACTTTATTTGCTGTTTAAAAATCTTAAATGGAAATTGAAAAGTCTCCAACATCATCACTAAAATGTGCAGTGGGGACAAGCGGAAAACCTAAATTTATCGCTGGAAAAACAAAGCCGATACTCTTGTGAGTGGCTGGAAATCAGTCTGGCACTGCAGTTACAGCACTTCAGTGTCTTATTTTTGTTATGAAAATTGTTTTTCTCAGTTTTCTTCCAGGCCAATCAGTAACCATTTGTTTTGTTGGGTGTGTTTTGCTCTGACAGTTTTCATGTCTCTCTCATTCACAGTCTGATTCCTCAAATTGCTAAAGGACAGCTGATAAAACTCAGTTTCAGATAAACCAAAAATTACATTTATGCCATAAATACCCTCTGTGATTATGGGAAGACATGCAGTCACTCTCTTTTCATTGGCAGTGAAATCAGCATATAAAACATGCTTGAATGTCATTGTTCATTGTTGCAATATTGTTTTCTCAGGGACATCATGCCAAGTTCTCTTTTTTTTCAGTACTGTCCTTATCTGAACCTTTAAACCCTTTCTTTCTAAATGATGAAAAGTAGTTCCTGGTATACCCTGTAGAATCCTCCGGCTGCCCCTAGGGTATTTATATCCACTACACTCAATAAAGATAAGAGTAAAAAGAATAACGTCATCTGGTGACCACAGCAGTCATACCAATCGCTGTGGGGAGATTTTCCCACTCACTATTAATTTACAATGGATTCCCTATTCTTTTCACTTAGTTCCTAACAGCGTTCAGAAATACCTTTGTTTATGGCCTGGCAGTATCAAAAGCCATTATAATCAGATTGCATATTTCAGCGGTAAAATCACCAAAGATCTTCATCTTGAGGATGTACAAGAGACATTACCCTTCACAGCAGCTGCAAAGCACCCCGAGTAACCGGCCGTTTTAATTACGAATAAGCAACCGAACTAGAGACTGCACCGAAGCTTCAGATTTGAACCCAAAGTTGCCCCTGGCTGGAGGGAGGCTGGACTGAGGGTGAGGGTCAGGACACACAAGCCACCATCCATCAGGCTGCTCCTTTAACTCGGAGGGGTTTTGGAGAGCAGCAGGCAGGCTGTTTTCACTCACCATGAAATTTCCATAATGAATTATACTGCAAATGGAACCAAAAAGATCTTAGTCCATTTCTTTCAGTGGTTTTCCTTTCTTTCAGCTGCGTTTAGCAACAGTATTTTTTAAATCTATCCATACCCCATCATCTTATTGTAACCGTGACAGTGGTACAGCCGTCGCTGGTTGATGCAGGACAGACAGACCAGGAGAGCTCTTCCTTACAAGCAGTTTTCAGGAGTCATTAGTATTTTTCTTCCTTCCATTTGTGCTTTGTGACCATTAATTAACTCCTCCAGTACCACTGCAAGGCAGGAAATCATTGCCCCTCATACAAAACAGAGAAATGAAGCGAGTTATGTGATTTGCCCAAAGCTACAAAGAAAATCATTACCAAGATAAGAACTGATGATTTATTTTTTTTTAGCCCCTGGTCCTGTAACGCAATTAGCAGAGCAACCTCCCACCCCCTCATCATCTGCTGTGTCATCCTCCACCTGAGAACGGCACTGACTTCAGCAGTCCCTGCTATTTGAAGCTGAATTTTGCTGCTAAGGTTGATTTCCACTTAATAGGATGATTCCTACTGATAAATTCTTGCCTCTAAGATAAACACTAATATATGCCTTTGATTAAAGCAACATAAGAATACCCTTTAACTGCAGCATGACCCCAGCACTTGGTAATTTTTCAGGAAGAAACCGATGCCTCCAACAGCATTTTTTTATGCCATCTAGTGGTTATAGAATATCATATGCCAAGCTCAAACCCAGCGTGCCACCCAGCCAAGGCACCGCAGCTAATCCAGCTCCTGCTCTGAAGATCCCTGCCCCAATTAGGGCTGCTTGTGCCTCCCTTTCTTTTGCTGCTCCTCTAACCAGTCTCTCACTTGGATGGCTGCAAGCTGTGCTGCTAAAACTCTGGAAAGCTGCAGTAAGAAGTGGCCTGAAAAGAGAGTTAAGTAAATGGATATTCTCCGGAGGGCACTCAGTTTACACGAACGCTGTGTTTCCATGGAACACGGTTTCTTCACTGCTTGGAGAATGTGAAGGAAACTGCGGGGACTGATGAAACAACTGATAAAAAATAGTAGCTTATATACGCAGAAGATTAGTCATTTGTTTCCTGAGGAGATGGACACAACCTCGGAGAAAGGAGCTGACTGCTGCACTGGGCTGACCACCGGGTCCCTGCAGGGAGGACCTTGGGGATGGGGCTTGGACCTGAGGTTGTTTTCAGCCCCCTTTTTTGATTCAGTTCTAAAAAAACACAGATAGGGACCGAATTCTGCATGCAACCACGACCTTTAAAAGTGCAATCGAAAGAAATACTCCCCTAGCAAGGACAGTAAGGAAGGACTGCATTATGTATGCTTAATTAAAAACTGGCTTGGGGAGATACGGAAAGCCAGACAGCGCCATCAGCAATAGTGATACTTTTCAGTGGAAACAGCATCGCCTGCCTTCTTTAATAATGAGCAACTGTTGAACAATGGGAAGAAATCATAAATTTAGCATGTTTGAAAATAGGTCAGCTCAACAGCTAAGGTCATGGCCACATAGATGTTTTGTAAGGCATTTAAGGTGCTTTTAAGTTAATACATTTTAACTAAGAATTGTCATGGGAATGAATATGATAGTTCCTAATGCAGACAGGGTTTAAGACATGAAAAGCATGACAATTTGTCAATTTGTCACAGTCGACCTTAGTATTACATAGAAAGTTAAACACCGTCTGCCAAGAGAGCTTTGGCCAAGTGAAGCTACCAGCTCACCAGACTTGGTCAACATTGTGTCATACTTTCTCTGTACACACATTAACACATTTGGTAGAAATATAACGAGTTGACGAGAAAAGCTTCCTTGTTTGGGTTGGACTGCCTTTGACAGTCCTTTGACAACCCCCGCAGCCCCAGCTGGAGCCAACGCCAAGTCCTTGGGAAGGGAGCAGCCCAAAGCGGTTGAGTCCCCTGCCACTCTCCAAAACTCCTCACCCACAGTCCTCACCTCATGGCTTCAGCAGCAGGACACGTTTCTGCTCCCACCTCAGCACAGGAGGACTTCAGGCAGATGGCCTCCTCCAACTCAAGCTTGTCCCCTGTGCTCCCACTCTCCCCTGGCCAGGTAGGACTCCCCACTCCTTGTGAGACACCACAGAACCACAGCAAACAAGAGTTCTCCTATTCCCACTGTACAGGCCAACCTGGTTCATTTGGACGGCAACGGGCCAGGACACACACTTTGGAACACCCAGCCAAGCTGGTGTGGTGCCAGGGAAGCCAGCATGGACAGGCAGGCAGTGACCTCTCCAGCCGTCACCACCTGAGGTGCACGTCTGCACCCTCTCTAAACTGAAGAGGAGCTGGGATGGCTGTGCCAGCAGAGCTCTGAGGGCATTAACCTCCAGCGGTGGGGCTTGTAATCTTCATCTGGCACAGCTCTCTACAAAATGAACATCTGTCCACAGCCTAAAGATATGTTTCAAAACTGATTTAATTAGACCAGCGCAAGCACCCATCTGGACACTTTTAGCTCTTTGGCTCCCGCTCACCCAGCGAACAACGGCAGTGGATAAAAAATTGTTTTCACCTGGCCCAATGGTAAAGTGGCCAGGAGGAAAGGAGGATGCATCAGCCAGGCTAGCATCTTAGGCTTTTGACAAATAAGTCTGGTGAATCCTGATCAGGTTTTTTATGAAGTCGCTGCCTGTTGAGGTCTCCTGCCCAAGGTGGCCACAGCTGCAGAAAGGGCAGAAGGAGGAGGAACGTGTGCCTGCGGCCACGCAAAGCCCAGTGTCTCAGCTGAAATGGCCAATTTCAGTGGGTGCAACAAGTGCGGGAATGGTTTACACCCCACCTATGCCTCGGTCAGATATTTACTACGTGGGAACCCTTCCCTCTCTTACCCCCCTGGCTCTTATGTTCCCCTAGACATCAGTACTGGATGGCAAAGCGTGCAGATGCTCCCCATATGATTTAAGGCCGTGTCAGAAGGGTTAAACAGCCTGGGGAAGTGGCTGATCTGCCCCAGCAGTACAGCAATAGCAAACTGCAGGGGGACAGTTAATGTTTTAAATTGGTACACGCATTTCTGCAGCAAGAGTCTATCTATATCCTTGGTTTATATAAATCCTTATTCCAGCTTAGGCCAAAATAAAAATAAATTGGTTGATTCTAGATCAATCAAGGCATCCAATGAGGATCTGGCATTTATTTAACTAAATTATTTGAAGATAAACCAATGCAAGTTTGTGCATAAACGTTAGAAAAACATCTCATACAAATTAAAGAAAAAAATCATCTATGACAGCTGAGAGCACCAGCATTTTTTCAGCACCATTTGGAGGCCGCAGATAACCCAGGTCTCTAATAGATTTTTTCTAAACTCCTAATAAAACCCTACAATTTCAATTACTTTTAATCTACCTCATGCTTCCTATCCATTGTTAAAATCCTTTTTAAGAAAAACAATCGGAATTTTAACTAGTTGCAGATGGTGGAGATAAAATTGGTCTTTACAAATCTGTGTTTAAAATAGAATTTTCAGGGAGAGTACTGTTTATGTTTGCTAATGTTATCCAGGCTCTCTATTTGTAAACAGGAGTCAAAGGTTTACAAGCTTTAGCCTGCAGTAAAAGTAAATCAGAAGAAGGAGGGAAGACTGTGAGTGTTAAACCCCCCTGAAGGGCTGGAGCCACTTTATCAGACACAGACAGCCCACAGCGAGGGGCGAGCAATGAGAAGAAGGGAACAGATGACCTTCACGCAATTTCCATTGTCTTTATGGGAGAGGATAGCATGGGTAACGCCTCAAACGGTCAGATTGGACTTCACGTTCCTGGTACGCAGACTAGACCTGGAGGGTAAATAGGGACGTGCATAGACGGGGAGATCTTGGGGTTCCTGAGCTGTCTGCTGTTTCTGGGAAGTGGTACGAGTTCATGGGCAAGAGGGACGGCTCCATCTGGCCTCTCACCGCTGTGGGTCTTAGCTGCTGTTGCAGGAGGCTGAGGAGCCTCAGCCACGTCCTGCTTCTCCTCAGCCAAGCCTGTCCCCTTCTTGTTCTTGGAAAGCAGATGTCCCTCCAGGACAGAGCACGAAAAGCCTATCATCTCTTGCTTTATTCTCTGGCTGTATTCATTTCTCCCTCAGAGATATCAAAACGGTGCAAAACCCAGGAGCTACCATCCATACTCGGTCTCTTCTCCCAAGTCACCGGTGACAGGACTAGAGGAAATGGCCTCAAGTTGCGCCAGGGGAGGTTCAGATTGGATATTAGGAAAAAATTTTCCACTGAAAGGGTTATTAAGCACTGGAATGGGCTGCCCAGGGAAGTGGTTGAGGCACCATCCCTGGAGGTATTTAAAAGACAGGTTGACACAGTGCTTAGAGACATGGTTTAGTGACCTTTTTTTTAATCAGAGATAGGTTGATGGTTAAAGGTCCCTTCCAACCTAGACAATGCTATGATTCTATGATTTGTCATTTGGAAACAGCAGCAGCACCATCTCCATGCACTCACTACACGCAGCAGGTCTCAGCTGCCCATCCACCTCCAGCTCTTTGTGATTTGGGGCGCAGACAGAGTTGTAGATGGCCTTGCTGTGGCACCCACCAACAGGGCAGAAACAGAAAAGGTTTAAAAAAGGACAGAAAAAGGCAACCTCACAGCTTACGGATGAAACTCCAAAACAGAACAACCTCTTCGCTTAATGGGATCCTTGTTTTTGCCAAACTCACTACGTTTGCTAATAGGCGGTGAGTCATTATTGCCCTTTCTCCACAGTCGAGGGCCTCTGGAGACGAGGCTCTTTTGGCTGCGATTACTTCTGCACAAGTGGTACCACCTGCACAGCATCTCTGTTTCCAGGGCCTGAAAGAGAGGAGTAGTCTCTAACAGTCTGTGAAAGAGGGGAGGGCAGGGGCAGCGTGTGGGGGCTCAGGGCTATACCACACACCCCTGTGACCTTCTGAGAGGTCCCTCTTCTGTAACTGCTGGCATTCTGCGTCCCTGTGGTAGCTTGAGGACAGAGCTCAAATATGGAGAAGGGACTATGATATCTGGGGATCACCACAGCTTGAACATTCACTGCAGCAAACAGGCTACTTGGGCCAGATTTCTGGCAGGAAAAACGAGTTCCACATCCGAGATTTCCATTTCAGGATGTTTTCCAGCCATCTTTCACCTCGGCCAGCTGTAGCATCATGCAGAGGGGACAAGCCTTCGCACTGCCACCCCCCTGCCACTGTGCCGCTCTCCAGACCGGCGCCCCTTTCTCTCCGTCCCACGTGGACATGGTGGCAACCTGGAGGGACGTACAGAGGTGCATCAGGATGGCCCTGGCAGCCCCTGGGCTTCACATGCTGCTGCATCTCTCCTCATCCTCATCACCCTCAGTGTCTGGCTATTAAAGAGAAACCCCAGAGGAATCCACATCCCAATAGACAGGAAACAGAGGGGAAAAGCGTCTTTTCCCCATATGCCTGTTGGGAGTGGGACAGATTTTGACCTTTGAGCTCCTGATGCTGGGAGGAGACCTCAGCAGTGTCAGGAGACCGGCAAGGAGAGGGGAGCTCTGCACTGGCAGGCACAGAAGGAGGAGGAGAAGGAGGAGGAGGAGGAGGAAAAAGAGGAGGAGAAGAAGAAGAGCCACCCCAAGAGGGAATAGGAAATATCATCACTCTGTATCTTAGCCAGCGTGGTGGCTGTGAGGACATGAGGCCATGGGTGACACCGCTGCGTTCAGCTGGCTACTCGTGGAGAGCAAAGCAAGAGTCTGTATAATCTGACATTCTGTGGTTAAAACAGATAAACAAGCAAACTTGATTTTGAATAACAATGAGACACATCTGTATTAAGAAACCATGATTATTTTGTTAAAAGTGTGCCAATGAAAGCAGTATATTTTATAGAGTACTTGGAAGACTGACCTGAAGCTGTCTGTAGCAGACACATGAGAGTTTATGCAGCTTTGATGAATTCAGAGGGTTTACCTCTTCTATACGAGCCACCAATGTCTCTTGGAAAAGATCACATTTACTTTTTACTACTTTTCTTGGCTTTTAAGTCTAGCAGAGTGACGATCGCTACGGTGGGGAGATTCTGTCCCATGTTGTACATCTTTGGCAGAGACCAGATAACACAATCTCAGGCAGCTGCATTTTTGCAGCTGTACTTCTGTGTTTTTGTTAAACAAGATGGGCTTACGCTCATCTGAGGACGTAACATGAAAGCAGTGAAGCTGCTAGGCCTGCCAATCTTGTAGGTCTTTCAGAATCTTGCTTACTAATGTTAATACAGTGGAGGAAAAGAGCAGATGGCTCTTACAATTTAGGGGACCACGTAACCACCAGCATTTGTAACTGTAAATCAAAAATTTTCAACATGTAAATACTTGTGGCAATCGTAAGGAGTCCAAAGTTACTGTTTTTCCGGGAAAGATAACGTACAAAGGAGTAGATTAATCCCTGTCTCTTACAATGAAAGAAATAGAAGGCACCAAATGAAATTATCAGCTCAAATGATTTAAGGGAGACAAAAAAGTTTAAGGGACACAGATGTGTCCTGTGCATAATTGATCCAACAAATCTACCTGTGAGGAACGTTGTGGAAAGACAGAGCTTAAACTCTTTCCAACTTTATGGATAAGGAGTCCAGCAAGGCTGACAGAGAACAAAGACTCAGAAAATGTCTCCAGCTCAGAAGACCTCAGCTGCAGAGCCCTGGACGCAGGAAGATAGATAACGTCCCAGCAAGCATCGCTGCGTGCTTCCCACGTCCTCGGGCAGAGCGTGACGTCCTGCTACAGGACACTGCCGGGGAGCCAGGGCTCGGGGCTAGAAGGGCTTTGGATCGTATTTACCAGAGTCATTCACATGTAGCACAAATCCCAAAAGAGAGACATAATGAAATGGCTGCTATGGATGACTTCATAATTGCCCCAAGAGAACAAACTGGGACACCAATTACTTTCATGGAGAAGGAACAGCAGTGGCTTATGAACTTCTGCGGAGACCTCCTTTCATGCATTAACAAAATAAGCAGAATAGATAAAAAACTATGAGAGAGCAGCTGTGCCAACAAAATTGTCTCAAAATTAAGTGTTTCGATATCCTCTCCTGTGAGTTGATAAATTTATAAAACTTATTTTCTTAACTTCACAGTATGTGTGCATATATATATGCACATACATATATTTAAAATTTGCCAAAGACAAAGGGAAAACAGAAGCCTCGTAAGAAACCACAGCATCTCCCAGAAAAAAAAGAGAACTATAAGCAGAAAAGAAGTGATGTTTGAGCATAAGAGAGTTTTCAGTTGCAATTATCCTCTTCGAGACATAATGTGTATTTTAAGCAACTAACAAAATCACAAATTTCAAAATAGAACTTTCTGCAGCACCCAATGAAGATACCTATCACAAAGATAAAACCAACAAAACAGTTCATTACATGCCAGCTTACTGTTTATCAGCCAGAAACAAATCTAAGGACATCTTTAATTCAGGCCATCAGAGAATAGATCTGCATTAAAGAAAATTAACTCCATCGGTCAAAGTCAAATAGAAAAAAACTCTTTAATAATATCTTTGACATAAAATGCATCCACCACGCTCTAGGGCCTTGAAAAAAAGCTAAGTGAGAACAGGACCCCTTTGGTTGGTAAAGGTACAGATACGTATGTGTATTCATGCACACACATGCACATATACACACAATTGTCTATGATAAAATTATGCCTTGGCAGAGGAGAAAGCATCTGCCTGAACTTATCTGAGAGACTTTAAATTATAAGAATTTTTTTTCAGTTTTATATCTTGATTCCTTGCCATAAAACTTAAATAGTTTTATCACTGAAAGGAAAGGTCATTTCAACCAAGGCAAAGAAAGCTTCTCCATGTTTTATGTATTTTCAACTTTATTTGCAAGTCAATGCATTCTGAATCTCCATAGGATTCCATTAAAGTGGAAATTGCAAAACCCTTTACCCTCACGGAAACTCGAAGTTAATGTGCTCTAAGCCTTGCATGGCTTCCCTTTTTATATATATATTTTATTTGTATTAACAATCATGTAAGGAAATTTCGGGGGGACAGATCTTAGAAATGATTCTGGCATACTGTTTGTCTTATACTAGCCAGAATTTCTTAAGAAATAAATATAAACCAAGGTTACTGTTTAAAATGCAAAAAGGCTCATGGCAGACAGCTGCCATGGAGCTGCAACTGTAAAACTTTATGGTCACCATTGTAAATTATGTCAGTAGATACTCGAATGAGAAGCCTGTGCGAAACCCTTGATGCTGCTCTAAAGCCAAGTCACATTCAGTGATTATGGAATCGCAAAGAGGGTTACCCATAATCCCTTTTCTTTTTAAGAAATACGCGTGCTTTGGCACAACCTGCCACATGCCCCTGCCATGGGCTGTGTTCACGCTGCAGGTGCACCCCAAGTCTGTGTCAACTGTGGACATGACTCTGTGCGTGTCCTGTTTCCTCCTGCCCCAAAGTGACCCCTCTGGTGCTGTGTCTGGGCAATCCAGCTGGTACCCCCAGGGCACAGTGCACAACATAACTTAGGGCCCACCCAAAACTATGTTTACTTGCTATATGGACTAACCTCACCATGCTGCATTTGGGTAAGATGTCTCCATCCGTGCTTGTTGCTACACGGTGACATCTTAATCAATGTGGAGAAGACCATGTGGATTTGGGACCTCCTAGGGTGACTCTTATACCCCATGATTCAAAGTTAGGTGGGACTTGTTGGCAGGCTGAGATCAGGGCAAATTCCAAGTGACAAAGAAATTAAAATGGTTGCTAAACATTCTGTGACCTTCAGACCATCTAGGAACGCCCACTTATGTCTCCTGGAGACCCTGCTGAGATCACCCTGAAGCATCACACACATGCAGAACACAGTCAAGGTAAAGCACACTCCTTATCAACCAGAGGTCAGACCTTCCTAGAGAAGAGTGGGAACTTGACTGATAGCTGCAGCTTCTTTGTGCTGTTCCCTGGAGGAACCCAAGGAAATGAACATTTCCCAGATAGGACGGATTTGAAAAACCAGTCAAATTATAGTTGCAATGATTTAACACCTCCAAGGCCAGACATAAATACAAGGCACG
Organism: Xenus cinereus; assembly: GCA_025774025.1. NCBI lineage: Eukaryota > Metazoa > Chordata > Aves > Charadriiformes > Scolopacidae > Xenus > Xenus cinereus. The sequence goes on from JAOXJK010000032.1 coordinate 56,733,873, forward strand.
TAGTTTTAATAGAGATATGCCCAACTACATGAGACCCAAATTTTGTTCTTAATGATAAGCAGGAGTACAGCCGATGGTCTGTTACGAAGTCAGAAATGACCAATTATCAGACACTAGACCTCATCTGCACTGTACTAAAAAACCTGCAGAAAATATGCTGACTTCATCCATTTTAACATCCCATCAGAGAACTGATTTGAAATATGAAACGGCAGTTCACAATTACTTAAGAAAAGCATAATCTGAAAAGTGTTTTTGAAATAACCTGCTTTTACATCAGCAGAGCAATATTACCCCTGAAATATCTTTGATGCTGTTGGTTTACTGATGAAGAAACAGAAGCGTGTAAAATTAAATTATTGCCATGGAATAGACATTTCTGATTGAGGAATAGAAATCAGATTTCCTGAAAGAAAACTCTGTGCTCTGTTTTCTTTCTTCCTCTCTGTGAATGTGATCAAACACCACTAATAAGAGAGAGATTTGCATTTGATTTCAGCACATACAAGAGCTAGGCTGACAAATGATTATGTGTATCAAATTGAAGTTATCATATCAAAGGAAAAACTGTCATTCTTCTAAGCGCATTTATGTCAGACAAATTTGTGT
>JAOXJK010000032.1:56744108-56759573 GCA_025774025.1 Xenus cinereus
CCCCCCCCCCCCCCACTCCGTTTCTTCTTTTTCTCCCCACAGAAACCACTGGACTCTGACTTCCTCGAATGCTGTAAATTAGCTCTGAAGGAATGGACAACTCCAACAAAAAACCCCACACAAGTCTTCTGAGAAGCCAGCAAGGGAACTAGAAAAAACAGCTTGACCTGCAAACTCTCACCTGACCCATGACTGACTCTCTGCTAATGCAACACTAATTTAAGACACCTTTGTACATCAGGTGCTGCAACTCCTCAGCGTGTTACTCTTTGTACTCTGTTTTTTCTTTAGTCTCCCAGTATAGAGTGGACAATCTGATTTACATTCAGTTGTTTATGAAAACACCCAAATACTAAATACAAATCTTTAAACAATTTTCTTGGGAGGTATTGCATTTCACGGGTCATTTCATGTGACAGTCCAGGCCAGGCTTAAGAACACCCAACCTGTCAGCAGCCCCTTCCCACTCCATCCGTCCCCCGCAGGGAAGCTGCCGGGTTTGACCCCACCAAATAGGGTGAAGTGGTTATTTTTGCTGTGGTCATCAGGGTTTCCAACCAGGCACCGAAGCTGTAGCTCTCTTACCGATATCCCTTCTGCAGGCTCAGCAAGTTTCTGCTGTGGTTATTCAGGTTGGAGTCTCCTTTCCAACCATAAGGGCAAATTTCAAAACAAAATGAAGGTGTAAGCTGTGCCTTCACTGGAAGTGACTGCTCCTACGGGCATGTCCTCCCACCCCAGATATAACCGCCTCCAGCAAGAGGGCTTTTCTCTCTGAAGCTTATACAGATCCCAAAGACAAAATAAACTATACAAGCAAAGGACTCTACATTGAACAATCCAGAATCTTTTTTCAAAGTGTCAAAATTTGGTCCAAAAAAGCTAGTACTTGCCACTTATGTCAGTCTACAGCTATTTGAAAGATATAGAGTGGAATATTTGGTCACCAGTAAAAGGTCCAACCTGACAGACTTTCTTCCTTGCCTCCTACATGGGTTCTGGTAATGCAGGAATCCCAGGTTGAGCTCTGCCCGTGTACCAGTGCAAAATGCACCGCAGTGTCACACTTAGTCCCATATTCAGAGCCACCTACATGTGACTCAGGCACCGTAATATGCATAAACAGTCTTATTTCTATGTATGTTTTTCCAGATCCAAGGATGTTTGTGCTGCTTTACATTACAAGCTTCGCCATCTACACGAGCGAACAACCTCTGCAAGGCCAGTTCAAAGGAGAAAACTACTACACCAGATACGTCTGTAGCATCCCTGGTTTGCCCGGCCCTGCGGGTCCCCCTGGAGCCAGCGGATCCCCGGGGCCACACGGACGCATTGGTCTTCCAGGAAGAGATGGTAGAGATGGCAGGAAGGGAGAAAAAGGTGAAAAAGGGAGCGCAGGTATTGAATATTCGTGTAACCTAACACAGTAATACAGCAAAGTAAGACCTTTCATCGTCACTGTTATACATATGATGAATGTGTGTATGTGCCTGTGTGGGTTTAAGTGTGATGTATGTATATATAGCGAGAGAAAGAAAACATGCAGCTACACTTTAGGTATGTCTAATATGCATATACTGAAATATGTGTAAATAAATGTAAACGCAGAGCCTTCCTGCGCATAGACGCTAAGAAAAAGTTTGGAAAAGATGAAGCACATGTGGTGTCAAATAAATAGTCTCATTTGTGCCATTAGCCAGGAATAAAAGATTAGCAGGTATTTAGGTACCTACTAAAAATGCTCAAACAGCAGGAGATATTTAGTGCACAGGTATTATTATATAGATAGACACAGTGCTGTCCTTCAGGGCCCACAGTTCAGTCAGCAATGGACTGATTAGGTATGAAATTCTTCAATGTGTAATCAAGATGTATGAAGAAAAGTAGTAATATAGAAACAAAGGACCCCCAGGCTGTGGAGTCCAGCCCTCTGTTCCAACCTGCCATTCCTTTCACAAACTTAACTAGAAGATTTTGAAAGTATTTTTGGAGTATTTTGAAATTCTGACCGTGTTTTTCTTGTCTGTTCAGGCACACACAGTAGCCCACACAATCATTTACCGAGATGCTATGTGCAACGATTAACTAACTTAAAATGTTTTTGAAGGTTTAAGAGGAAAGACTGGGCCATTAGGACCAGCTGGAGAGAAAGGAGACCAAGGTCAGTCTGGTAAAAAAGGACCTGGAGGATTGACTGGTGCCAAAGGTGAAGTAGGTCCAGCTGGACCACCTGGACCTAAGGGAGATAAAGGAGACCGAGGAGAGCCAGGTGCACCAGGGGTCTGTAAGTGTGGAAAGATAGTGCTGAAATCTGCCTTTTCTGTTGGCATCACCACCAGCTACCCAGAGGAAAGATTACCAATTGTATTCAATAAAGTCCTCTTCAATGAGGGGGAGCATTACAACCCTTCCACAGGGAAGTTTATTTGTGCCATCCCAGGGATTTATTATTTTTCTTATGATATCACCTTAGCAAACAAGCATCTTGCAATTGGGCTGGTTCACAATGGGAAGTACCGGATAAAGACATTCGATGCGAACACGGGCAACCACGATGTAGCTTCCGGATCCACAGTCATCTACCTTCAGCCAGAAGATGAAGTATGGCTTGAGATCTTCTACACTGACCAAAACGGTCTCTTTTCCGACCCAACGTGGGCAGACAGTTTGTTTTCTGGATTTCTCCTATACGTTGATACAGATTATCTTGACGCATTATCAGATGAAGACGAGCTCTGAAGCAGATGATGTCAACGGACATTCAAACTGGACACCCCAGCACAAGATTTCATCTAGACATGGGGGGGGCACAAAGTTGAAAAAAAAAAACAATCTGGGAGTTTATTTTTGCTTTGACAGGAACAAAATCTGAGCTCACAAGGATCTTTTTTAGAATCTAAGCTGCATTTTTTACCGAACAGCAGGGATATCAAAAGGAACTGTAATTAACAAAAGACTGCATCACTCCAGGACTCACTCCTCCTGAAAGCCATGTTTATAATACTATTTAAACAAATTTAAGATACTGTACATTGGATTTTATATAAAATATATTAAGTTGCAATGTAGAATGGGTGTTTTGTATATGACATTAAAGTAAAATTGAACAACTGATGGCATAATTATCTTTGGTCATTTTAAGACAGGAAACACATTAAAAACAGAGAAAACATTTATTTTCAAAAAGGAGAGGAATAAAGCAGGAATGCCTGCTTCAGGATGCAGCTGAACAAGTCACAAGGACTATCCCATCTGATAGTTACACCAACAAATGATATTCATAATTAACTAACTTCCTAATAAATACATGAAGATTTGTACTAGCTGAGGACTGGCCAATGACATTTATGAAAGAAGAGAACAAAGGCATTAAACGTATAAAACAATTAAAACTTGGAGATATGTAATCAGTATTCAATGTGGGTATTTTCAGTATAATTCCAGGTAGGTTTGCTATTCTTTCAATGCTATTCAGTATCTTTATGAGAAATGTGGAAGAAAATATGAACTTTTTGCTTTGAAAAGAAAATTATGGATGCCAAAAACCTGATAGAACAGTAACCAGTAATGAGAATAAATTATATGGAACAAACTGAGTCACATCGTTAAAGCAGACTTACTTGTATTCCAATATGGCCAAATGCAATAAAATAAATGTAGGTCACACACAAGATGAAAAACCACATTCAGGAAATCAGTGAACTTGGAAAAAGTACACGGGACATCATGGGTAATCAGCTAAATATGAGCCATCAGAGTAGGCTATTGCTATAGCCCTTTGGATGTATGATAAATGGAATTCCAAGTAGGAGTAAGGAGGAGTTACTTATGAGGCTGCTACTTTGTCAATGTTTCAAAAACTCACTTAAAAATTGAAAAAAAAAAAAAAAGATTGTCATTCTACCCACACGGATTACACAAGAGATATAACAATGTCAATTTATTTCTCTTGTCAATGAGGTTAAGACCTGATTTGATCACAAAGTCTGCAAGTACCTGCCTGGAGACAAAATTTCTGGCAGTAGCTGCCGCTTCCTTCTAGCAGACAGGAGCACAGCAAGATCCACTGGGGAGAAACTCATTCCTCCCACTGGAAATGAGGAACCCATTTTACCAGTGGTGGTCATCAATCATTGCCAAAATACCTAGGAACGTCATGAGTTCTCCTGCAGTCAACATCTTTAAATCAAGATTGGCAATCTTTAATTGGGTGTTCTTACTTTCCAAGAACATACAATCTTATTTTATCCATCCCAGATTTACAGAAACCTGCTACTTTTATCAGTTATTCAGAGAGTTCCAGGTGCTAGTGGTCTGTGATGCACAACCCTTGATCCCGCTTTATTTATGAGCAAGGCGGAGGGAAATTTCTGGGGTTTTTCCTGCATACTTAAGAAAATAACAAGCAAAAACAAACAACACAAAAATACTGCTGAGATTGCAAAATGAGCGCTGCAGTTATGTATGGAACATGCATCTATGCACCCTCCATCTGTGGCCCCATCTCCCCAGGCATGAACACGCGTGTCTTTGAGCACACGGATGCTGCTTTATGCAATGAAGAGCTGAAAAGTCCCGTCCACAAATCAAACCCACCATGCCTGTGCCAGCCCTTATTCTATTTGACAGCGAGAGATGGGTGGTAGAACAAAAAAGTGGATTATTTTTCTAACTAGACATCTAATTTATTAGTGTTGCACAAGGGCTGCTTCTCCTGTGAGAAACAGGGAAGAGAACTGTGACAGATTCAGCTTATCACTGTGCCGTACAATCATTTATACATCTGCAAATTAAGCACAATATGAGTGCAAAAAGCAACCCAGTGCTTCGCAGCCATCGGTGCCTACACACGGCACAAAGACGATCGGCATCGCTCCGCGCGATGGAATTCCACAGGACAGGACGGACAATCCTATCAGGCCCATGGAAGCGTAATTCAACAGAGGCAGGGTTGAGCCTATAGTACGTATTATGCAACAAAAGCAACTAACAGAAGGATTTAATTACATGATTATTTTTAAAATAAATACGGGAATAGGTTTGTGACATTTCAATCAATAGGAAGTTTATGGTGGAAGTAAAAAGTCGATTTTTATTAGAAGCATTTCACAGCTTCAAGTCAGAAAAATCTCCTACAAATCCAAACTTAAGAAAAGAGTATGACTGATTTTCTTCACACTCTACAGTGTTTGGTTGTTATAATAAATCTGGAAATTTTCAGACAAAACTGATTTTTTGCCATCAAATAGAGAAAAAATAGGGCTTTGCAGTGAAATGTTCCTGGTTGCAATCCTAACTAGAAGCAAACTGCTTCCATGTAACAATCTTGCAAAAATGAATGAAACAGAAAAGAGGTATTTTAACCACACCTATGTTGAAAATGACATCATGGGAATAAGTAAAGCAAGATTTACTGCTTCCCTTTACTTAATAATTTTAGATTTATGTTTGTACAATCATAGAAGTCATTTTAGCTTCCCTAAGTTTTCCCATTTGGATTCTGCAGTTATTTGAACAATCTAATATTTTGGCATGAACTGTTAAAAATAAGTAATTCCATTGAATTATTCCTATAGGTTTTGGCAAGAAAAATCTTTTTACTACGTGTATGGACAAGATATTTATACAAGTAGCATGTGTTCCTTACCCTCATTCAGGATCTCAAGACATTTTTCTAAAGGAAATCATTGTTACTACTATTATTTTACTTGAAAATAGATCAACTTTGATGACATGGTATTTCATTAGGGGTATTTTGCTGTCTCAATTTGAATGTATATGGAAAATACCTTGAACTGAAATCTTCCCTCTATTTACACCAGTAGGTGGCAAGGTCTGGTTTGCTTTCAAGATGTAGCTCAAAATCTCTTTGGGATTAAATTTAAAATCAATCAAAGATTTCTACACAATATATATGTCATTCTGCACATGCCCTAGTGCCAGATAAAATTAGACATCCGGACCAAGTCATCTAGACTTCGTCTGCAGTCAGCAGAGAGAAATTAGGATCACCAGAAGAAACTCCTAGGAGAAAGGACATTTTTGCTGCAGCACCAACTCCTGGGTTTTCTGCCTAAGGCTGGAAAATCTCATACAAACCCGAGACCACCAGGAAACCTGCAAACACGATCAAGAAAATTAGTGTTCCTGAGATTCGTAAGTAAAAAAATATTAAAAATATATATATACTTATTTGGGATATATGTATTTAAATATATATAAGTAAAAATAAAGTTGCTTGAAACAAAATAGCCCCCACAATCTTTTACTCTTTCTGGCTTTCTCTATACCTGGTAGAGCGACATCACCAAAATCGTCAGTTACAGGTTCCATTGCTGAACATTCTTATCCTAGATAACTAAATAAATATTAAACTCTGTCTTCAAATTGATATTTTATTTTGAATAAATACCTTCACTTTCTTTACTACTGGTATTCATATCCATATGGTTTTTGCTACTACACAATTTTTTTTCAGGAGCAATAGGTTCTAAAGATTTCAGAGAATATAGAGGAAAAAGTTACCATTGGATATCAGTACTGAAAACATTATCTACATTCTTCAAATCTTTTTAAGTCTACTTAATACCACTCATGTGCTTTTGTGATAGGCAAAAATATAAAAATCTGACAAGCAGCTATTTCGTTGCCTGCCAAGTATGTTTTATTGGTTGGTTCCCCCACTAGTTTCAGTTCATATTTATTCACTAAGACATTTACTAATGAATTCACTTTTAACTAATAGGTTTAATTTATCCTATTCTAGGATAAATTCATTCTCTGGATAACTACACTGATGTTGTACTAGGTAATTTCGTCAGTGGGAATTTTAGTTTTCTGTGGAAATGTGGCTTACTTAATATATGTATTTCAGTAGGTGAAGAATCCCATCCAAGAAATAATACATGAGACTACACAGGAGAAAAATAGAGCTTGAGAAAGCAATATAGCATAATCTTTCTCAATGAGTAATATGTTGCTTTCAAGAAGCAATTTATTCCTTTCAGTATAAACCATTTAGACTTCAGCTCGCAGAGCATGTAGAGGTTATACTCATTTCCCTGTACCTCCTTAAGTCAACACTCCAAACTAAGGTTATGTCAGTATTTCTGAATTTCAGAGGCATGATTCTTCCTCTCGCTGGCACGAAGAAAGTTCCGAGAATTCTGATGAAATTCTCAGTCTCTGACATGTGGTTTTGTTCTAGTTGTATTCATCAGACCAAAAAATGAAAGTTACTACCTAAAAGAAAAGAAAAATTAATTACCCATCTTATAAATTTATATTTTAATAGTAAATACCTCCAAAGAAAATAATGTCTTGCATTATTTGGCATTTGGCTTATATCCCTCAATTTTGAGTATAATTATTTAATAATAATTATAATAATTATTATTGTTGTTTATATAATTATTGAGGAGTAATTTATCAGGGACTGTAGCAATAGGACAAGAGGTAATGGTTTTAAACTGAAAGAGGGGAGATTTAGATTAGATATCAGGAAAGAAATTCTTTCCTGTGAGGGCGGTGAGGCACTGGAACAGGTTGCCCAGAGAAGTTGTGGTTGCCCCATCCCTGGAGGGGTTCAAGGCCAGGCTGGATGGGGCTTTGAGCAACCTGGTCTGGTGGGAGGTGTCCCTGCCCAGGGCAGGGGGGTTGGAACTCGATGATCTTTAAGGTCCCTTCCAACTCTAACCATTCTGTGATTCTATGATTTTGGTATGATCCAGTGGCTACCTGCTGGATGAAGCGTAAGGAAATTTTTCCTCTGTGCAGATTGTTCCTGCAGAAGCAATTATTAGGGTGAAATTTATCTTACCTTACTCTAAGCTCTAAAAGCTCAACGATCATTGCCTAGGCTAAATCAGTGGTTAGCTCGTCTGTCATCAGTGCAAAGAAATAGGCTGGGTAAATCTGTTTGGATGACACTGCATTAGATGCCTGCATTAAGAAAGGAAGAATCCAGAGATACATGTCTCTTCACATTTCCTGTATCTACAGGACTAACTTAGGTTAGCCTTTAACTTTGAGACAGCAAAAGTTAAATAAGACATCTGCTCTGACAGAACAGTCTGCTAAGTGGAAAAATTGGCGTAATTTAATACGGCAATTTATATGCCTCACAATTAGAGAGAAGATGTGGATTGATGAGGACATAGAGGTACCCTTATTATGATGAAAGTGACCTCTTGTCAGACCTTTTGTAAAGTATTGCTCAAGTTCCTCCTGGGACAACTTCAACTGCAGTAACTTGGCTGTCCTCCAGAAAATTCTACAGTATATTAAGGTGGGCCAGATAATCCTCTCATTCCTCCAAATTCAACACAGTGAAGTATATATAAAATATTGACATTTTAAGGATACTTAATTTTAGGTGTAGAAAACTTAAACGCATCCTGAAGTACTTCTATTTATACAAAAGAAAAAATATAAATTTGTTGCTTTTCAACTTTAAAGCACCTGTCAAAATCCTAAGCACAAAACAAAACACAATGCAATATTTGTAAAATCATCTCTGTGAAAGAATAGCCTTGTTTATGTCATAGAATCATACAATGGTTTGGGTTGGAAGGGACCTTCAAGATCATTGAGTTCCAACCCCCCTGCCATGGGCAGGGACACCTCCCACCAGACCAGGTTGCTCAAAGCCCCATCCAGTCTCATCTTGAACACCTCCAGGGATGTTAACAAAGGGACAAAAATACTGAATTCTGGAAGAACATAAATGAACTATGACTCTCAGCAGGCTCTAAAGTGAACTTTTAGCAAGAAGCAGATGAGATTTCTAGAAATGAGTAAATTGTATGAAGGAAAAGTACCAGCACTCCCTTTTCTTCCTCTACTTTCAACAAAGTGTTATTCCCAGGCTCAGAAGCCAGTGGAAAGGATTTAAAAATTTTTAGTTGAAGAACAATCTCTTCAATGATCTGAAAACTTGCCTACCACTGATGCTGATGTCCCCTTCCACGTACCACCTGCGTTCACCCACACTCTGTCAGCTGTTCTGGAACACAAACCTAGATTTTTTCTCCACCTGTGACAAAATTCAAGAAATATTATGTGTTATTTCTGTCATGCTGGAATAAGGTGGGATTAGTTTAAAATCATCATGATAAGCAGCGTTTGTTCTCCCTTGTTTGTAACCTCCATGAAACTGAGATTACTGTAGATCACATGTAGTATTTGACATTCCTCTTATTTTACAAACATTGTACATGGCTTGTAAGATTTGGAGTTTTGCTTCTGTTTTCACTTGGGTTTACAAGTTTTGGCTTGTAAAAAATCAAGGCAGGGAAAAAGAAGTGTGTATCACAATCCAAACCTTACATTATTCATTTTAAAACCATTTTACCCCTGAACTTGTGGTCTGTGATCCCTTAGCCTGCCTGCTCCTGGGGCAGAACTACAAGCTGCCATCTACCCTACCTGTGCTAAAAGCCAACCCTGCCCACTGCTGATAAAATAACTCTTTAAGTGGGACAGTGTCACATCTAACAAAGTAGGGCTGCTCACATCATCTGATTTGGAGCACTAAACCTGCCATCCACTGTAATCAATGACATCGGGCTTGCCTTTGCTTTTATAATGCTGACTGAGACAAATGAGTTGTTCTCTGCCCCAGGAAACACGTGTGGTTTGAATTCTGGATGTCTCCTGTGAGTACAGTCATTGCACTGACATGTGTTTTTAAGCAGCTTTCTATCCTGTTAAGCTAAAGGTCCCCCACTGCTCCTTTAGGGTATTACAGTGATGTTCCTTACATAACGCTGTTCATATTTGTCCGTCATTTAAACTGTTTGTACAACTGTTTCTGAGACTGGAATAAATCGTTGGGACACAGGCTTATTAGCAAAACAAGATGTTGAACCTGAGTCCTTGCCAAAACTTTGGGTGAATGTTCACCCACTGGATCATTTCCACAGTCCCACATACGGTGAGACTTAGAAGATCACAGAGACTGTGCGCTGCATATGTTCCCCTAAGGATCCTCTCTTCTGTCACTTCTTTCCCATTCTTGAAAGCTGTTGTCATGTCAGGTGTCTTCTAGCTGTGATAGTTCCTCTTTTAGCAATTAAAAATGCATACTTCAAATCTTTTTATCTGCTATGACTGTTTACTTCTTCCCATGGTCTCCTTCTTACAACAGTATTCAGAAATGGGAAACAATTTAGCCACCTCTTTTCATGTGATTCCAACTACTAGAACTTTGCAGCAACAGACCTTCAGATCTTACAGGGACCATTTATAAAAAGACAATTATAAATAGGCCTAATGACAACTCCATCTAGTATCAGCAATATTGTTTTTTCTGGTTATACTAAAGACACTAATACACATTAACATAAGCAATTTGTTAACAATTCAGTGCAGCAGAAAACATTCCTTTCCAGATTTGATGGGAAAACTATAAATTGCTTTTACCTATAAACATTAGGAATTGTAGATAAGACAATCCACATTTCTACAGACTGATAGCTCTGACACTTCTGCCTTTCCTAGTACCTACATAAGCTGGCTGGGAGCACTGAACAAGCAGGTAATCCATCCCTCCGCTGCTTTTCTGACCAGGGCTTAAAGATTGTATTTCCCTTTAAGCAGTCTCCAAAACAACCCTTATGAAGCCTTCATATCCTTCTTCTTTTCTGCTACAGAAGTATTAAAGTATATTGATAACTTTTTAAAGTATGGTTTGCCTTCCTTCTTACTTTGGTTTCAGGATTCGTTTCCCAGACTCAGAACATTTACCGATACATTCTTTTTTTAATCCTGGTGTGGTAAAAAGCCTGTGTTTGCAAATTACAGCTGCTGAGAGATGATACGTTTTCTAATTTTGCTATGTTTCCCGTTATTTTTCCCCAAAACGATAAGCTAAGAAGTTTGCTGAGGCTTATGCTGATTTGTAAAGGTCATCTGTAAAGAATAAGGCATCGTTGTCCCCTTGATACAGCTTTGGTTAATACTCTGAGCACTTTAATGCATTGGAAAACAGAGACAGCACTTGGAAAACAACTGGCTACTAACCCTCTACTGCCAAGGATTTAGCCTACATGACTGATGTCAGGGATTTTTTCAGAGTGAAATTAATCTAAAAACAAATTTACTTGCTGGAAAGTTGGCACATAATCTGAATTAGAGGTGTTTAACATCTCCCTTAAGTCAACAGAGGGAGACAGGGTCTTCCGCCAATAATTAATATTCAGGAATCGCTGCTCTGAATTGTACACATCCCGAGAAGGGTCTGTGCCTCTCCTCTAGTTACAGAAGATGTACGCATAAATTAGGACGGATAATTTAGCAAAGTTAGGTACTTAAAGTTAGGAGGAGTGACTATCTTCACTGTATTCCAGTCTGAAACAACCACCCTTGATCCTGAAAAAATATAGCAGGGCTATTTTTTTTTTTCCAAGTCACTGCAGTAACTGAAATGCAGCAGTGCCTGCAGGAGCAGCAATCGCTTCATCCTCCCCATACTTTATTCATGACTTTGTTTACAAAAAAGAAGTCTTCCGGAACTGTTTTACCGGCTTGAGGAAGAGAATTTGACTCTTTCTCTTTAAAAAGCAAAGCTGAGGCTTCGTTGCCAGGAGGAGCGTTTGTGTTTGGCTCTTTCTGTACTCCCAAAGCTGCTGTATAAGGAAACTCAGGTAGGAAACAAACATTTTCCTTTAGATCTGTTTCAACATCAGAGCATTCTGCGTGTTTTCATGAATGGGACAGATTCAAGAATCCCAAATCCTCAAAATTATTTTCTAGGTACTTTTGATGTAGGTTTTTTTTTTAAAGAGGGGCGAGAGAAACTTGACTGCGTTTCTGTTGTCAGTTTTAAGTGCTTTGGAAACGGTCTCTGAGCTAATTGGAGAGCTTCATAGTTCTTGCACCCAGTTATTTATTACATTTTAAAGTGCCTGCTACAGTACTTAACTTAGAGAACTGCTAGAAAATTGTTAAAGAAAGCGACCATACGGCCCTTCTGCCATGTCGCCATCATTCTCCATTTACACAGGCCTTCCGGAAAGACTGTTTAAATTTGATACATAAAGCTTGATATGAAAAAGAGGTTTATGTGCCAAGCAATAAAAATGCTGCCGCTTCTTGCAGCACCCTATTTTTCATGCCACGAAGAGGGTATTTGCTGAACCCTGCCTGCAGCAAGGAAATGTGGCTGGATTGGGGTAGATCACCCTTAGCCCTGGTCTGAGATACTCACTGAGGGAATTGGTGCTGAGCCGAATTCACGGGTTGTTTGGGAGATAAGTCACATTTGGCTGAGAAAACCACTCGTTTAGGGCAAGTTCACCTCCCTGTGCTAGTTGAGACTTATTTAAAAACCTGAAAATCCTTGGGGCTAGTGGCTGGTAAGGGCTAAGCCTCAGGTAGGAGGCAACCACATTGCTCCTCCTCTGCTGCTCCTGCTTTTTTATTAGGCATCTTCCTGGGCTGGAAGCTTTGTTTGAGGCGAGTATGCACAAACCTGTACAAACCCAACACAAAGAAGTGATAGGGTAACAACAGATGACCAGTGTAGGCCTCGGTTAGCCCTCTTTCTAGAGGAGATTTTGCCAGGTACGGAAAAAAAGGCCCCGCATTTTACTCCTGTGAGTTGTTTCACGGGGATTTTGAAATCCAGAACAAACAATGCTGTCGCGGGTTACTTCCTCCGTTAGGTCAGTATATCGGGGCTGGGGTTCTGCACCGGCACAGCTACTGATACCTAAGGCAGATTTTATGTGGTTTATAAATAGTTAAACTGTAGAGAATCTTCTTTTAGAGAAGAAATGTAGCTATTTTAGTAACCATCCCAAATGGTTTCAGGGACTTAGTAAGATAAAAAAAGATGTAGGTGGCCCTGAGAAGATGGTGACCTAAGACAGGGATGCAATAAATATGGACATTGACAAACAGGTGGTCGCAGGGAGATCATTAGTTTTAATGAGCAATTAAGCAGTTAGAATGTTTTGCCAAGATGAAAGGTGAGCCAAAGGACAGGTGAAGAAGATTGAGGAAGAAATGACCCTCACTCAAATTGAGGACCACCAGAAGGCACAAGCACGCATGCCCAAAAGCTTATTATAATAGGTAAATGAATTCTTGGAAATGTAATGAATATGCTAATGTTTTCTCGGAATGACATTGAATATGTATACCTGCTGCGTATAAATTTAATTTGACAACAGCATTCGGTGTGCACAACAGGAGGCGCAATCCCCTGTGTACCCGGCAGCGCAATAAGGAATGCCTGCTCTCTGAAACTTCAAATTGAGTCTTAGAAAGTTTTATCTGCAGCTTTGTGGTAACACTACGTTTGTGCCAGGTTTGTGCAGGAACAGTCACTCTCCTGTCGATTAAAAGATAAAGCAGGACGGGAACCCGCAGTCATAGTAGCAACAAATTCAGTTGTACAGAGGGAAATTTTAAAATTTCCTAATTGCTTGTAATCAAATACAGCAAGCCTCAGTGTTCAGGGTGGGATGTATCTCGTGATCATTATGCACATGTTCCAAGTGTATCTCTCATCAGCAATTCCTGCGGCGCTTGTGACAGCCGGGTGTCAGCCACCGAGCAGATGAGCCGCCGTGAAGAATCCCAGAGGATAATCATGGAGGTTAGTGTCCAGTCAGCGGTGACAACAATGGCGTACAGTTGTTTTCCACTGAGAGCAACAGGAATCTTTTATCTATTTAACTAGGAAAAGTGAGATAAGTCAGTGAAGTGTCCTGCAAGCTCTTTTTAATCCTCGATCGCTCAGCACCATCCTGGCTAATGCAGGCTCACGTAATTACTCATTTCTGTGCAAATACATTGCAGCCGTAGATACCGTAGGCTGTGAAATAGGCACCTTTAATATGTATTTTTTTTTCTGTTTATTTCACATTGATCCAACACTTGGTTGATTAAGTTATCTTCAAATTATTGGTCAAATATACCTAGCCTTGAGGAGGTTGAAAAAACTGAAAGTCACCCTGTTTTCTCACCCGTAGTAATGCTTTTCAAGTGACCATGTTTCAACTGTACCTGGTGCAATCTCTCTTAATAAAATGTCAGCAGGGAAAAAAAAACTCAAAACCCTTCTTTGTGGTATAAAATAAACTGCATAGGTAAGGCAAGATGCTTTACAGGTGTCAGTAGGCTTTAATATTGCTAATAAATAGCAGTGCGTGCTACTTTCAGTGTCACGATGGTATGGCCTACCAATGGTATCAGTGGAACAAATATATATAGGGAAAATTGCTTAAATAGGGGGTTTTGACAGACTGGAGATTATCTCTGTGGTTCTGAGGACAAGGCCAACTACCCCACAGCGCAGTTCTCTCTCTCTGTGAAAGGCGGAGTTCCCGGAGGAGGACCCTGCCCAGGTGGAAAGGCTGAGGAGGACCTTGACCACCCGCCGGCACAGGAGAAAGCAACCGGTGAGTGCTCTCGGTTCCGACTCCCCTTTCCCGGCCCAGGCTCAGGCCCAGGCCCGGGCCCTGCGGCCCGCCCCCGCGCGTGCTGCGGGCCGGCCGCTACCGCGCATGCGCACGCCGCGTCTCCATTAACATCGGCGCTCGCGCTCTCCCCCTCAGGGCCGGGGTCCCACCGGCGGCGGCCGCAGGCGCCGGGCCCGCTTCTCCTCCCGTCCCGTCCCCTCTCACTCATGCGCCCTCCCTCTCCTTTTCCGCCCCGCTGCAGCTGCCGGAGGCCGTCGACGTTCCCCCCGAGCCGCGGGCGGCGGAAAAGAGCGGCGACAGCATGGCGGCGGCCCCTCCGGCACCGCGCGGTGAGTGACTCCCCAGCCGCCGGGGCGGGGCCGGGGCGGGCTGGGGCTGGGGCGGGGGCGGAGCGCGCTCCACGTGGCCCCGGGCCGGCGGCGGGCTCGCTAATTGATCTTGCCCTCGGAGGGCATCATTAAGCTCGCGTTTCATTCGCGGCCTTGGAGCAGGGGCGGAGGGGTCTCTGCGTGGGCCTGGCGTGTGCCAAGTGGGCCGGGAGCGCTATGCGTACGGTCAGAGCGCTGCACTCAAAGGGCATAATGCCCCTGTGGAGTTCATGTATGAATGGATTATGAAATGCTCTTACATAAAACACACAGCGTTTCCCCAAGGTGTTATTGTAGACCTGCAGTATTTATAAGTTTGAACGTGAACCTCGTATTTTGTCCTTGAAGTGCTTACAGTGGCCCGAATGCATTTATTGATGGGCTACTTTAACTGTTTTGAGTTGGTGCTGGTCTCTTCTCCCAGGTAATTAGTGACAGAACAAAAAGGGAATGGCTTCAAGCTACAACGGGGTAGGTTTAAACTGAACATTAGGAAAGAGTTTTTCACAGAGTAGCCAGGCATTGGAATAGGCTGCCCAGGGAGGTGGTTGAGTCACCATCCCTGGATGTGTTTAAGAGCTGTTCAGATGCAGTGTTGGGGGATATGGTGTAGGGGAGAACTTTGTAGAGTAGGGTAGATGGTTGGACTCGATGATCCCGAGGGTCTT
>JAOXJK010000032.1:56777605-56793204 GCA_025774025.1 Xenus cinereus
AGGTCCACCTAGAGCAGGTTGCACAGGAACTTGTCCAGGCGGGTTTTGAATGTCTCCAGAGAAGGAGACTCCACCACTTCCCTGGGCAGCCTGTTCCAGTGCTCTGCCACACTCAAAGTGAAAAAGTTCCTCCTCGTGTTTAGGTAGAACTTCTTATGCACAAGTTTGTGCCCATGATGTAACTTTGAACACACGAAAACTAGTTTTTTCCATCATCATCTTCTTCATTGCACAAGTGTTCTTGATTTGCTTCCCATTCTTAGGTATTTTGGCCATGGTTTTGCCAATGGGGTTAATATATGTAAAATAGTAGAGTTTTGTTTTACAAGATTACAGTTATTGTTCTTGGACAGTAACTGTGTAGTAAAAATATATTACAGTTTCTGGCTTGGTAGTGAAAGTTAGTATTATTTTTGGCAGATGGATGGTGGTGAGCTGTAAGTGTAAGCAGTATGATAAAAATTAAATTGGAGATCCTTGCTGAACAGCCTTTTAACTAGTAGATACTTAATAAAAATCTGAAAGTTTTTCACAATCTGAAAGTAGGCAATGATGTATTAATTTAAATAAGCACAACTTGAGATGTTTTGTTTGATGTCACAAAAGAATATTTTTAAAAATCAATTTTTTTTAAAGAACAATTCCACTTTCATCCTTGAAATCTACATCTGCTAACACTCTACACATCCACTCACTACTCTTAGTTTGGGAATTGCTTCTTCAGATTTTCGTCCTTTGAGTATGCTGTCTTGTAATACATTGGTATCTATGGAGGACATATACAAGTCTATAATGTATTATTTTATACTGAAGGATAAAGTTCTTCCTTCCATTAGAAAAGGTATAGCTTTTATTAATATTTTCTTAACACATATGCTAGAGAACTAGGGACAGGAGGTGTGCAGTTACCATCCAGTACCTTGGAGACAGGAGCTCTGACCAGGGAAAGCATGAGAATAGTAACGAGAAGGTTCACTGTGGGAAGGAAATTCTTGGATTTTGGCACCAACCCTGAGGTTTGCTTGGTGGTTAATTCTAATTAGATAGAATACTCTTTCTGGATATCTTAAGTGTTTTTCTAGGTCTTGAGTGCTGTAGTTTAGTGTTACACTGATGAATCAGGAGAAACTCAGCTGAAATCAGTGAGATCAGTGTTGTGTAAGTAATGCGAGAGGAGCTTGGCTGGGATTATTCTAGGTCTTTTCATATCTGTAATTCTTTCTGGCTACAGCTCTGTTGGAAGCTGTTACACATACGAGTCTCAGATGGGCTCAGGAGTTTTTACTGTCATGGTGTTTAATACTAACTTGGACCACATATGTTGGTAAAAACATCTGACCTGCCTTGTCTCTCTTTTAACATTGCATTTCCCTGATGGTCAATGTAGGACACTCATGAGAAATTACAGATGTGAAGAGAGTGTAGCATGGAAAATAATCTCATTGTTTCCTCCACCCTCCAATAACGTAACTGATGTGTACTCTTTGCTGTCTGAAGATCAGAGCTGTAGTTTTCCATCGGTTTGAGGAAGAAATGTTATCTGAATGCAGGAAACCTTTGCAAATTAACAATTCCAGCCCTACTGTCCTCATTTGCCGAGGAGGAAGCCAACTTATGCAGCAGCTTGCAGGTGTCAGGCTCTTCTGGCTGATGTCTTTTAGCAGAGGTGATTCCAAATTGAATACATTAAATGAGCATAATTACTGACCTTCATGTTCCTCATGTCTTTAAGCTTCATCTTGTAGCTTCATCTGGTAGACAAAGAAGAAAAGGTTGTTAAGCTGCATAGATAAGTAATATTCAAATTTCTAGCTAATGAAATAGAGAAGTTACTCATGTTGCTTTCT
This sequence comes from Xenus cinereus, assembly GCA_025774025.1. Classification (NCBI taxonomy): domain Eukaryota; kingdom Metazoa; phylum Chordata; class Aves; order Charadriiformes; family Scolopacidae; genus Xenus; species Xenus cinereus. The sequence continues at coordinate 56,779,453 of JAOXJK010000032.1, forward strand.
GGAAAGTCTGTATTTCATCTTTGTTTATTGTTTTTACTAAATTTGCTTATACTTTTAAATAATGTATGATGTATTTCTTTTCTCAGCTCTAATTCAGCCTCCCTGTCTTCTATATTTTCTGAATATTACAAGCAGTAATGTCTTAGTTTACGTCTTCTTTTTTTTTTTTTTTTTAAATCACATAATTTTTACTGGACATGTTTAATTACCAAGGTAGTACTGGAAACAGCCCGTGCTTGTGCTGCATAGGCATTTACATCAGAAGTGCGTGTTGGTCATTACAAGTGGTAATGAATAGCTCTTTTACAAACAGATTAGAGTGTGGAAATGTGAAATACCAATTTCAAGACAAAAAAAAAAAGCACTGTTAATTTTGTTTGTGTTAAGAATCTTGCAGGGCTGTCAAAGGACTTACATTACTTCATACATTGGTGCATTACTTCATCTCTGCAAGTCCTTTTTACTGGAGCTAGAAACATGTTAAGTTTAAAACATATTTTGTAATGTACAATTGTAATAAGCATTACTTCATAGCAGCAGTGTAGGTTTCCTGGGCTGTTGTTTACAAGAATTGACTTTCAAATGTTTTTAATGATGTACAGCTGTAATAAGCATTTCAGAAAACTTTGAGATCTCTAGAGAATGAGCTGTAATTGAAGTCAGATGGTCCAAAATGCAAGAGACTAGCGTACAGAAGGAAATCAAATCCTGCCATCTTCAAGTATGGGTTTTATGCTCCTTGGATTTAAACCACTGCAGGCTCAACCAAATAGAAACCCACATCACTTGGCTTTTGGTATCACAAGTTTTCACTCTCTTGTTCCACTGAGTTATGCAGTTCTGATTGATTTTGTGCGTATGTATATATATTTCCAGGCAAACCAGAAGACTTCGTGACGCTGAACAAGAAAAAGACAGAATGTTGCTTAAGACCATTATAAAAGTTTGGAAACAAATTAAATCCCTCCGTGACTTTCAGAAGTTTACTAACACACCCATAAAACTTTATTTGAGGAAGTATGTTTTGATAACACTTTTTGTACTTCATTTGCCAACAGTGGAGTTTTAATAAGATTAGTCAATTTAGGAACTTAAAATTCTGATATTAAGGGGGGCAGAAGTAAGAATTTGAGTTGTCTGGCACTGGTTGAGGCTGCCACTATTCTTTTTGAGTTTGGGGAGGAAGGAAGGTTAAAATAACAAGTAATTACTATAACAGAAAGGAATATCTAAAGGCTAATGAGTAAAAAAAAAAGTAATTATATTCATTCTCGATGGTAACTATCGACTTTCAACTCCTAGACTATCTGTGCTAGTATTTTTAAATAGAACACACTTTGGATATAATGAAATTAATTCATGGAGGAGTAGACATTATGTTATATATTATAGACTTAATTGTAGCCCTCGTTAATTTATGCAACATGTTGTTAACTATTGTTTTGAAGGGAAGAGGTTGATCAGAGATCAGATGAAAAAGCATATGAAGCAGAAATTCAGGCAGAGATAAATGAATTACTAGAAGAGTGTATGGAAGAATATGAAAAGAAAATGGAGGAGTATAAAACTGAGCTACAAGAGTGGAAATCCTGGAAAAAAGCACAGGTTTGTTTAAATCATTCCGTTTCACAAAAAAATGAAATTACTAAATATGTTCAAAATTTGACCTTCTAATACAGAAAAAAATAAATTCCAGGATAGTTAAGCATAAATGTCTATTTAGACTTTGTTGTTAAATTAATTGTTAATTAAAAAATTAAAATATGCTAGATTTTTGTGGAGCATTGTCTTCCTGCTATTGATTTTCAGCACTTCAGCAGTTCTTTCTTTATTAGTATTGCATCATTCCTGTTAAATTCATGTCCTTCTCGCAAAGAAAAACCATGGATGACATTTGTGTGAGTGGTGAAGCAAAATAATTATGGGGTGTTTCTAATGAACAAGTGGCTGATGTCATCTCATGTAAATTAATGTTCCGGAATATCCCAGAGCTTTAAACTTTAATTAGTATTCTAGACTTTTACCTCTGAAAAGCTTTATTGCTAATAATCTGTACTGTAGTTAAGGTCTCATTCGTGCTTCAATGGGATATTGACAAATACAGGAGCTAGAACAGCACACCCCAACAGGATGATCTTTGAAATAGCCTGTGGCAGCCCCAGCAAAATCAGACTTGCTTTCATAGTTATGTGGCAACATACTGGATACCTCACGGTAATAGTGATTATACTTCAATATAATTACTGCCCAGCATTTATGGAAGGCACTTAAAATGTTTGAGGGGAAGCTGATCTACAGGCATTGGAAATTTCTGTTACCAGAACACGAATGGGCTCATTAGTATCATGTCAATTCACTTCTAGGATAAAACAAATAAGCATAAGCCTTAAAACGAAGGCAGATAGTCTTGAGCATTCATTCTGATGGGAACTGTTCACCTACGCCTAGCCAGCTGTACCTTCACAAATACCATGGTGGGTGGTTCCATACAATCCTGCTCTCAGCATCTTTTTATTCTTAGTCACAAACTGTCTTGAGACTGAGAACTGTGATTGTAGTTCTTTCCTTTCAGAGTGAAATGTAGTACACAAGCCTTCCTTTCATGCCCAGATGTACTTTGTTTTATTTTACTCAAAGTACTTTATTGGTTAATCACTGCAGTTGGTGTCTTGCTAGCACAGATGACGTGAATCTAGAGAAGATGCTAGAGGTATAAGAGGCCAGATAAATTTAAAAGGAAATACAAGAACCAAAAATGTAGCTTAAAATTAAGCCAAGAAAGAATATTTATCAATAAAAAAATACATGAACAAGTTGTTTGGCTAAATACTTCAGTTAGAGAGGAAAAACTGCTTTCCTCTCCTCCTCCAGTTTTGCTTATGGTGTCTTAAATCATGAAGTTGGCTGTACTTCCAAGTAATCTGCAAGTCTGTGAAAGGATGGACTTGCTTGCAGTTGTTTAAAGCTGAATGTGCGTATGAACACTGGAGTTCTGCAGTCTGGGAGATGCTGAAAGGCGTGTGGTGTTCTGTTTGTTTATTCTGTTTGGTATGATGGAAGGGAGGGGATCATTCCGCACATGCTAAAGATACTGCTGAGCTAAAAAGCTTGTGCTCCGAAGTTTGTGGCAGATGTGCGTTCACTTTGTCAATGTGTGTGCAGATAGCACATCTTAAAGAACTGACTACTGGTTGAGTAACTTTCCTTCCATCTGAACAGAATGCACACGGTAACTCAGGCTGAATGAGAAGTCAGCTGCTAGCCAGAACGTTCAAGAAACACGTTTACTCTTTAAATTGGTTGGGAAGGTTAAATAAATATATTGTTGGAAGCACATTATGTTTTTGAAGCATATGAACGGAATGCATTGCTGAATTCTGAATCTGAAGTAGTACTGTAGAATAGGAGGAATCTTACTGTTATGTGTGGTGATTTTGAAATTGTGCAGCCGTTTCTTATACATGTTTATCACCGGTGAATCAAAAAGAAAAAAAAATTCTACTGATTGAAACAAGTTCAGGAAGAACATTGTTATTTATATATGCAGAAGTCCAAGAAGAAAAAGAAGAAAAAAGACATTAATGAAGAAGAAGAATCGGTAGAAGATGGCGATCTTGGTGAGGAACGTGTAAAGCCCATCCCACCTAAAATGGCCAATAGACTGGAAATAGAGCAGCAGGTTAGAGAAAAAGCTGACAACTGCAGAAGGAAACCTGGAGAGCCTGCTCTAATTCCTGAACTGGTCCTGTCAGGAAGCATAACTCCAACAGAGCTGTGTCCTCGGTAAGATAAATGTTGGTCTGCAAATTACTCTGTTCCCGATTTTATGCTGTTATTTATTAATTAACTGTTTGTACAACTTCAGAAGCATGTGCTCACCATTCTGTTAGGCCTGGTGATAAAATTTCTGCTTCTGAAGCTGATATAACTTAATTCGTTTTCAAGTCACGTGTAACCTTGTATATAGTGGGCTTGGAGAATATATGTCTGCGCGTTCCCTTTGAACCTACTGATGTTCCTTGACATCTGCACAGAATAGTGGTGTGCATAAAGAAGTTGTTTTCTTTGAGGAGTCTAGGTCACTTTTGGCAGTACCACTCTCGCTAGCTAGTCCTTTACACCAGGTCTGTGCTATAGTCAACAAAGGGAAAATAAAGAAATCATGTTGTAAACCAGAGATTTCACTGTAGATAAAATAAATACATTTACTTGTTTATGTTCCTTTCCACATTTACACATGCAATTTAACATACATCTAGCAGACTGTAGTAATTTAAAAACTGCTTTGTTTCATGCTTATTTATCAAATAGCCTCATCAAGGGATGTTGCTTGGCAGGTCTACTGCCAATGACTAAAAACTTCAAAATCTTACTTCAATTTGATATAATTTGTTGTGCTTGGGAGGAAGGGAGTAGAAGGGAATTTCGTTTCCCTAAATAAATCCTTTTATATGGAGGAAGCTTTAGTGGATCTAAAATTTGACCTGTTCATTTTAAAATAATTTTATATTCATGAGAAGTTAAAACAACTGTTAATAGTTTTAAAGTCTTTCTTGTGTAGTGACATTTCTAGAAGAATACCATCTTTATTTAGGTGATGTCTGTCTCCCCTTGAGGAATCAGATTCTCATTAAAAATAACAAATGAATAAAAATGTTATTAAAAATTATATGAGAGCTTGTTGATATATTTACAGAGGAGAAGTTTTGCGACGAGAAGATGTGAAGAAACGCTCAGCATTCATAAAAGTCCTTTTCAACTCCAAAGAAGTATCAAGGACTGTTACCCGACCAATAAGTTCAGATTTCAGAGTTCATTTTGGACAGATTTTCAATTTACAAATATTCAATTGGCCAGAGAGTTTGAAACTACAGGTAGACAATGATTCATCATAGTCACTTTTAAAAAGTTCATATTGTGTAATTACTGCTTTAATGCTTGTATTTTGCTCTATGGTAGAGTTGTAAAGACTGAAAAAGCTGAGAAAGACCCTTTGTAAATCATCAATCTTATACACCTTCCTTGCTTCTCCAGTCACAAACATTTAACTTTGCTGCTAAGATTTTGATGCTTGTGGGTTTTATATACATATTTATATATGGTTTTTATATATGTGTGTGTTTTATATAACATGACTATGGACTATAGGGGAAATTAAAAATTTTTGATTTAATATGTTAGTGGAGCAGCCTCTTAATTTTAGAAAAACTGATTTAGGTTGCAGATAAACTTTCCAAAATGGTTGTCTTAAAACATTATTGTCCACACAGTAAAATAATCATAATGTTTGCTGGAGGGGAATAAGGAAAAAACCAAAATTGATTGCTGGTAATGTCCATAACTGCACTTGACTTGATCAGCAGTGCAGTTAAATCAAACCACCCCCAGCCCCATTCCAAGTATGAATTAATGAATGAGTCACATGAATAATTTTCAGAGCCAATAAAATATATTTTTAGGACCAGACCTGGTCAGGATCCTACTTCTCCTGTTATATGACTTCTCCCGTTAGGAGACTTACCACTGGTGGTTCAGGGGAGGGTGTCTACCCCTTGCCTGCTCTGTTTATGTAACACACAAATTCAAAGGGAAAAGGAGTAACATCGTCTTGGATTAAAAACATCTGAATGGAGAAATCACTCGTACCACTCTAAGCCTGCAGCTGGCCAGGGAAGAGGGAAGCAGCCTGAATGGGGACTGTGACCCCTACCCTAATTCGGTAAGGGCAGATTACTGAGGCTGAATCCCTCTGGCATCGTCACCTGATGCTGGTGACTGTCACAAGCGGTTGCGCGTTGTACAGTGATGCTCTTTAAAGCCTAGAGTTTGTGGTACTTTTCTCAGGTGCATTAGAAAGGTGAGGAGGATGTACTTTTTAAAAGAATTCAGACCAAGTTAGCTACTGGTAGATGAAATGTCTGCTAATTGGATATTTTAGAAAGCAAATTAATAAAGTTGCCTTAAATGAATTATCTCATGCTTAAGTCATAGTAAAACCTCCAAATACCCTACAATATATTTTCAACTTCTCATGAATTGATGTGGAAATCTTTTACTATGTCTGTCACTGTGGGTTTTTTTTCTAGATATATGAAACAACGGGTATGAGCAGTACCACCTTGTTGGCTGAAGTGTTCCTACCTGTTCCTGAGACTACAATTCTGACAGGCAGTGCTCCTCTGGAAGAGATAGAGTTCAGCAGCAATCAGCGTGTGATGTTGGACCATGAAGGAGTCGGGAGTGGTAGGGGCTCTCAGTCTTTCTCAGTTCCATGTTTCTCACTGTGCTGACACCATGTAGCAGTAACAAACTGGTGTAAGATTCGGAATAAATCCTTGTTAAGAGTGTTTACAGCTTCTGTAACTGAATCTTATAAAAGAGTCGAGATTCATATAATTGAAGTTTGCTGTGGAATTTTTGTCTTTTACTAATTTTAAGCTGTGTATGATAAAAATGTGTGTGTTTACTGTTTGGCTTTTAGTATTGGTGTAGCTCTACTAGCTATAGAAGGTGTTTGGGTTGGTTTTTTTTAGTATTTAAGTAATCAGGCCTCTGACACTGCAGAGCAAACAGATGGTATTAATCAGTATAGCTCCAGTGATTTTAGTGTTTTAAATGACTGAAGAACTGACTGATTAATTTTTTGTCTTCCAATTTGCTTTGATGACATCCTGCAATGCATTTTATCACCGGGACTTTATAAAGATGAAACCAGGGAGAGGTAGGAAAAGAGGAAACAGGAATAATACACAGTAGCATATGGAATGTTCAAGTTTATTAAATAAGTTTGAACAGCATCATGAGATGACTGACTTGCATAAACTTGCTATATATGAAATACAGATCAAACTAAAGCAGAATAATAGATACAAAGCTCTGGAGGAAGGTGATATGGTAAAAAAATGATTACAACAAATGTGTGGGTAAATGTCGTTGACCATGATGACTCTATACGCGATTGTGTATCTCAAAGCTTTATCACTGACTTTTCAGTCATGCATAATTCTTTTGACTGAATTTCTTGTTTCATTAATAACAGTATGCTGAATCTGAAAATTGCCAAAAATAGTGTGCATCTGTGAAGGTAAAAAAGAAAAGCCTTTGGCATAGCATTCAAGGCATGGACTTTCCTACTGATCCAAATGGAAAACCCTTCTGTAGGTGGAATGGAGTCTTTCACTGCTTTTGTAGAGCAGAGTCTTTCCCTACAGCATTCAGCAGAATCAGTTTGTTTTACGCTACCCCATTTATATAAAGGCACAGGTTATCTGACTACTTATTTTCAGGAAGTATTTTTAAAGATGTTTAGACGTTGTATTTGAATGCATAAACATACGGCTTTGGGTTTTTTCCCCCTTGATAGGTGTGTCCTTTTCATTTGAGGCTGATGGCAGCAACAAAATGACTTTAATGACCTCTGGGAAAGTATCCAATAGTGTCTCTTGGGCAGTTGGAGAAAAAGGAATCCCCTTAATTCCTTCGATGTCTCAGCAAAACACAGGCATTCCAAGGTAATATGATATGAATTTGCAGTGATTCATGGGAAACAGATTATAATACTATTTTAAAAAAAACCAGACTTTCATAATCAAGAATTTTCGTAATTTTTTTCCTTAAATTTAGTTATTTTACTTTGTGCTCTGGCCCCCTGTAGAAAGCTTAGGGGTATACATTTTTGGTAAATAGATTTTTATTTAGAAATTTTATCATTTAGTACATTATTTGTAGCCAATATTAAAGTTAAACTCAAGCTGATCAATTCACTTCTATGATTTTCCAGTAGAAGGTGTATATATTGGCAAGGAACTTTCCTTCAATCATTTTCCTAAGAACAGAAGGAAGAAGCTGTTCCTAAGAACAGCTCCAGCTCCTTCTTATCTGAAGTGCATTTGGGGAGGCTATTGAAAACCATGTTTTAAATTCCTTTCCTGTAATTAATGATAAAATTTATACTATGAAAGCAGTAGAAGTTGGTATGGGGGCTTGACGCTATTAGCGAGTTAATCAGTGAAAAATTCACATCTGTCTGATCATTCCAAGATAATAGTCTTTCCTGACTTTTTTTCCATCAGAAGTCCATTGACCTGCAGAAATGAGTATATTATTCCATTCAAAACAAATCTAATTTGCCCTGTGGCTGCAAGTTGAACTTTGTAGGTTATTTGTCTGTTTTGTCACTTTTACATAATTCCAGTAAAGTCAAGGAGATAATAATAAGTCTGCTTTTGTAACCTCAGGTAACTTCACTGTAAAGCCTTAAGAGTTTTCCCATGCTTAATAACACTGAGCAAGTACCTCTCCCAGCTGATTAGATTCTGTCAGATTTTTATTTATTTAGAGGCTGACACTGGCATCCAAATCACCCTGTTACTATTTTTGACCCAAGCTCCAGCCGTTAGAGTAATTTGCTGATCAGCGTATGAGTAACCTGCTGACTTCAATGACACTGGAATAGCATGAGATTAAAACATAAGGATGTGTTCCCAAAGGCTAATTTTAACTAATCACTGTAGTAAATGGAAAAATGGGGAATTTTAGAGGAAGTTTGCTGTAAATCACTCTTCTTTGAATCACCCTCTGGAGATGAACAGCCCTTTGTGACTTTCCATTGTCTGTTGTGAAAGTCAGAGATGAGATTTTCACGCCTGAAGTTAGTTTTTGCTGCCCGTTAGCTTTCCAGCACAACTGTGATTCAGTGTGCGTTTGTTCAAGACTGGTGCCTGAAGATATAACCTTGATGTTACTGCTTCCTCTGCGGCTCCAGTAACTGCTGGATATTTGGTCGATTCTAACCAAGCACGAGAAATATCCATAAGTCCCTAAAGCTTTCTTGAAAACATTCAGATAAGTAGAGAACAAAGACTCAAATTAGCACGCCTAACAAGAGAAAGGGGCAACATCCACCTTCTGTGGTATTTAGCTAATAACATGCATGTCCTGGTGTATTGGCTTTACCTGGCAAGGTTTTGGTAGTAGAGGGGCTTCAGGGGTGGCTTTTGTGAGAAGGCGCCAGAAGCCTGGCCAACAAGGCAGTGTACGAATGGCCTCCAGACCACCTACCATACTTCCTGACCTACTTTGAGCACAAGAAAGTGAGGATCCAAGGGATAAGGAGTGGAGCTGGGACTCGTAGTGTCATGGAGGACCAAAGGCAGGGCTGCACCACCAGGGAGAAGACTGCTGAACATGACGGGCAGAGCAGGGTGCTGGCAGCAGTCCCAGACATGGTGAGGGGATGAATTAGGGTCTATGCAGAAACAGCAGGGAAGGAGGCAGAGACCAAGGCTACATTGCAGGTCTGAGAGAGCCATCCAGGAGACAGGTCAAAGACAGGCTTTAAGACATAGTGCAAGCAAGGACTGTACATCAGAGAAGTTCTTCTCAGTATGGATTGTCAAAACTTTTACGTTAACTTTTGTGCTGTGAGGTAGTTTATCATCTTCCTTCCTAGTAATCAGCAAAGTGGAATAGTGTAGGTGTATCATAAATGTAGCAATAAGCACCTTTTTACCCTGTATAAAAGTTCCCTCCCACCAGTTTCTTCGTATTTCCCTTTTACTTTCCTTTGCAATTCACCATTCCTTCAGTTGCATGGCTACAACTAAGAACTGTGTAGTGGAATTTGCTCTTCAGTTTGTGGGGAGCTTCTAAGATTGTTTAAAATACTTTTTTTTAATATTGCTAAATCATACCTGGTTTAGGTATAACTTCTGCCAATTCTGTCTTTCTAGTGCCTTAAAAAATATTGATGCTATTGCATCCATTGGCACTTCGGGCTTAACTGACATGAAGAAACTAGCCAAGTGGGCAGCGGAAGCAAAACTGGATCCAAATGACCCAAACAATGCAGCTCTGATGCAGCTGATCACGGTAAGTGGCTTTTCCAGAGCTGTAGGGCTAAGGAGCTGTGAAACACCAAGTCACCACTACCAACTCAGGCAACCTGCATGCATGCCAGGGAGGTAGCAGCTTTTGAATTTGTGATGGATGTGCTTGTGTGAGTGTTAAGAAGCAAAATGTCTACTAAAAGTATGATTTAGCAATCCATTCAATAGTGGGTTAATGATTTATTAATGAGTATGATTTATTAGTCCATTCAGTAGTGGTATAATGGGTATAAAATAGGTATAAGGGAATACACAATTTATATTTATTTAAAAAAAAAAAAAAAGAATTTTGAGTTTGTTGTTTCCTTAAAGTGCAGGAATATTCCCACTGTCCTTGTATGGTACTAAATAGGAAGTTGCTCATTAGTGACAATTGCGCAAAAAGATCTAGTGCACTGTAGAAGTTGAGACTTTTTCTAAACACCAAATTGAGGAATTACATACATAGCTGAAGTTATGTAAATGAATCGTCTTTACAGTACGGCTTCTTTGGTTACTCTGCTATGTTACAGCTTTCCTACTTTTTATTGTTTCATTTATGTTACGAGGAAATAGAATCTTATTGTCGCTTTAAATGTATAATCTCGTATATTCAGAAAAAACCTACTTTAAAACGCTCAGCATTTCAGTCTCAGTTTGAGCCATCTCAATTGCTTTTGCTTAAAATGAACATCCTTGCAATATGTATGTAAGACTTACAGGTTATTTTATAGACTTTTATCACTTTTTATGAAAAGATTAATCATATTTTGACTAATTTAGGTTGCCACAAGTGGAGAGGCACGCGTTCCTGATTTCTTCCGATTGGAACAGTTGCAGCAAGAATTTAATTTTGTTTCTGATGAGGAATTTAATAAATCAAAGAGATTCCGACTCTTGCAGCTCAGAAATAGCGAAGTGGCAGAATTCCGAAACTATAAGCAAGTCCCTTTACATGAACGAGAAATCAGTGAGAAAATCTTCCAGGTAGAATGTTTTCTGAAATATTTCTTTCTGATTTTAATGCTAAAATTTGACTTGCAATTAAGTAAATTGGTCCCTTAAAGAATGTAAAGCTCTACTGAGGAGTAAAAAATGAGAATTTTATTCCTTCAGATTTTTCTGGTGTTATCTTAATCCAATTAAGATAACTTCCTTTCATGGCAATATTTCCACAACTATAGTGTGGAAGGAGACAAAACAGCAACTGCAGTAGACACAAATGTTCTAAGATACTTTTTTTTTTTTCAGTGTAAGAGACTTTTTTTTTTTGAAGGCAATTTCAAATTTATAAAGGTAATGCAAAGATAATTCAGGCTTATGCTTATTAACTTTTGAGCCCTTTCAGTGGAGATTGCTGGAAGGAATGACTAACGAGAATTAAAACCTTCTTTATGTTGCAGTTTTTTCTTGTTCAGTACATTGTTCCAATTACCTTACCCTGTCCTGGCCTGTCTGTTAATTACCTTACTGAAATGCAGCATGTGCATTTTCTATTTGGGTTATACTTCAATTATTTTTAATCTCAATTCCAATATTAGTGTCAAGTCACGCATTCTTTTGTTCTTTAGCAATTCGTGTGGCTAAGGAGCATTTGTGTTCATTCCTTAGCAGGACCAAAATAATCTCAGACTCTGGCACTGCTGCTTTATCTCTACTTACATAAATTTCTTTGAAAAATTCCTTTCTTCCATTTCTTTTGAATTATATCTTTTTATTTATAAATTCAGTCATGTCAGGTTCTTTACAATAATTATTTTTTCTTTTTAAATTTTAGAGTGGTTTTGTATCTTTTATTTAAAGATGTGCCACATCTTTGATATAAATTTCTGATCCAGTTGATTTTATGGACTAACTTTGTTCATGTCATGTTATCATTCAAAAGTGAAAACCATAGTTTAAGAATTGTTTTATTTGGTTGGGTTTGGGTTTTTTTCATTAAGGGTAAATTGAATACACACATGAACACCCATTCCAAGTTCATTTTATATGGCATGGTCTTCAAAACTAAGTTTTAAGAGGTATTGTTCCTACTTGGTATACTAGCAATTTGGCACAGAAGTCTGAAAATTCATAGAATCATGGAAATATTGTTTGGAAAATATTGTCTGGAGGTCCTCTAGTCTTGCTTTCCACTGAAGTGGTGGGACTGTTGCCAGCACTAGATGAGGTCAGCTGTGTATTGGTCTAGCCAAGTCTTGAAAACCTCTAAATGAGAGATTCCACAGCCTTTCTGGATAACCTGTTCCAGTGCTGCACTATCAATCCAGTGATTATTTAAAAAAAAAAAAAACCACAACCAAATGTCCAACCTGAGTCTTCCAAGTTGTATTTCAGTCTCAGTGAAATGGCTGTTTTCCTTTGTTGTATTACCTGGAACTGCAGAGATTAGTTTAGCACTCTCCTCTTTGCCCCTCAGATAGTTGTGAGCAAATGTTGGATTGCTCCTTAATCTCTTCCTCACCAGACTAATTAAGTTGAACACCTTGTCCAGTGCAAGAAAGATGCTGCAATACTGGAGCAAGTCCAGCACAGAGCTACTAGAATATCTACAGGGCTGTAGCACGTGACGTACGAGGAGAGGCTGAAAGGACCAAGTTGGTTTTTGGCCTAAGCAGGCAAGGCTGAGGGGGGGTGTATCTTATTGCTTCCTTCAGGTACCTAGTGAAATGGTGCAGAGAAAACAGAGCAAGGCTCACCTTAAAGGCAGGATGACAATACACACAAGTTACTCCAAGAGAAATCCCAATTAGATATAATGAAAACATTTTTCACAAAGACTGGATTCAAATTCTCACACACGTCTAACAAGTTTGTAGAACTGCCATCTTTAGAAATACTGAACATCCAACTGGCAAAGGCCCTGACCATCCTGATTGGAGGTGTTCCTGCTTTGAGTGTGAGGGTTTTGATCAGATGGCCAGCAGAAGTCTCTTCCAACCTACATTATTCTAAGATTCCGACCCCTTCTTGTAGGTCATGTACTCTAGGCCTCTGACTGCCTTAATAGTCCTTTAGTGGACCCCATCCAGTTTCTCCACATGCTTCTTGAACTGGCAGCCCCAAACTGGATTCAGTATTTTGGATATGCCCTCGGAAGTGCCAAGTTGGAGGGTCTCGTAATTTTCCATTGTCTGTAGGTCATGTAACTCCTCATGGAGTAGCCTGTGGTTTGCCTTCTGCCAAAAGACCACGTTGTTGGTTGTCATTAAACTGTAGCCCCGAGGTTTTTTTAAATATAGCAAAATCTTCTCGCTCTGGCTGCTTAAAGAGCTTCAACTGTCGCACAATGTACAAACAAAGATTTTTATTACACTATTAAATCTCTTTATTTCTTGTATACAACTTAAAAATAGCTCAATAATTGTTTCTCAACAAACTGTCCCACAAGTAGAGTTTCTTCCAGTTTTAGACACTATGAAAACTAGTTATGTGTATTAAAACACAGTTCAGATTTCAGGTCATCTTCCATTAATGCTGCATCACTTGTGTTTATAAAGGATTCTCCTTATTGCAGCTGCAGTAAGATAAGCAATTTCCAGTACAAATGGAATTTCAGTTTACAGCAGCAGGTCAAAGTTCAGCTTTAAAAGAAGAGAGGGAAATCTTCGAGTTATTCACAGTAATTTAAACCACATGAATCTTGTAACTTAATGGAATTCTTGCCTCTGTTCGTGGAAGCTTAACAATACTATTGCATTAGCATTAAATATAGCTTTATAAACCTCTGACATCTGTTTTGGTTTACTGTGATCCATACATTAATATTAATGAAATACTTGCCATTTTTCTTGTGTGTAATAAAGCACTGAATATATATTGAATCACAAACTCAAGTAAATTTATTTAGGACTATGAGAAGAGACTGCAAGAAAGGGATGTGATT
>JAOXJK010000032.1:56793304-56854076 GCA_025774025.1 Xenus cinereus
ATTGACAGCAAAAATTACCTAGATGCACACAGAGTGGTTGTTGCCAACTATCTACAGAAGGTAAGCACCAAAAAATATGGATCCACCGTATTTCTCTAGGCCATATATTGCTTCTATACTTGGATGCTTTATTTCCATGAATACTAAAAACTGTCTCATCTCATAGAGATGATCTACAAACATCTCTAAAATTCCAGGTTAGGCCTGAAACTGGTCTAATTGAACAAGGGAAGGTTTGTGAATGACTCATTTAATCTTATTGAAAAAGATGCACTATATAAAATGACCAGCCTTCCTGGATTTTTCTAGTAGTTCTATAAATTCTTTTTTGCTCTGGTGTCCGTCCCAGAGATTTGTGCTGCTGTTTCCCAGGTATTCTGATCCTCACTATTTTCCTTCTTGTAAGCTGTGATGCTAAGAACTGAATTATCTCCATCAAAGGGGCCTTAATCACTGTTAAAAATCATTTAATGCAATATACAGAGTCTTGTCCTGCTGCCTAAGGCAGAGGGCGTATCTTCCATCACATTACCTTCATTCTGGTATGAGAATAACATCTTCTCCCCTTATCTTGATTAAATTTAGTTTTCTAGTCTTCCTTCTGTTAGGATGATATTCTCTTTAATCCTTAGGGAAAAAAATATAGGAAAACATTGGCCATATAACCAAGAGAATTTCAGACTATTTTGGCAAAATAGTAAGTGCAAAATATGGCGACCAGTTTCTTACCAGCACTGGAAATACCAAAAAGTGTATCAAATCCTGACCAGCCAGCAAAACATGTAATGTGATTATAAGGTTGATTTGATGTAGGACAAAAGAAATAAAGAATCATAGACAATGACGAGTGTTTCAATCTTCCAGGCAAGTGCCAAAGCCCAGGTTCAGTATGAGAATATTAAAAAAATATATATTTTTAACAAAGCTGTCATGTCTGTGTCAGCCCCATATGTTTTGCATCGTATTTAGGTGTGCACTCAAACATATGCTTTATGCGGCGCACTGGATAATAGTATAGTAGTACTGAGTAACATACATTACAGTGCCTTTATTTGTCACTCTTTTAGATACATACAAGTAGCCTTTTTAAAAATAATATTTGGATATTTTGCACTTCTATAAATTGTAAGATGTCCTTGAAATTTAGATTGCTCACATCAGAACAGAAATTCGGTTCACTCTAAAATGTGATCTTTATATGACTTTCACTTCTATACACAGATATTATAGTAACTTAAATAAAAACTTTTAAAAATACCAAAGGGAGCTGTATCCCAGAAAATTGTTTGTTATTGCTGTTCTGCAACTGTTCTGTTAATTGCACAGTATATAAAGGCATTACTGGCATTAGTGGTAGGAAAAAAGGCCAAAGGGAGTACTCTCTCAGTCTGCTTCCATGTAGTTGTTGGGAGAAGAGCAAAGGCTTTCATCTCTGTCCTTCAGTCTGTGACCTCAGCATAGAAATGAAAGGAACTACAGGTTTTAAACATTTATTTGAAATCATAGTGTTTGTAATCAGGCTTCATGGATTGTTCTGCAGTCCAAAGTCTTGCTTTTTTTCCCTGTAACTAATACCATATAGATTACAGCCTTTTCTGCAACTTCATGTAGACTTGGAAAACAGGTGTCTGATAGTATCATTTATTGTTGTGATTGTTCCTGATGATGAGCTGTAAGCAGATAAGAGTTCATTTTTCTGATTGTATGTGTTCACATGTTCTTGTATGTGATTCGCCAGTATGTTCTAGAGAATCACTGTATTTGTAAAATGAGCTTATATTACATTCTTGAGAAATATCTAGTGGAAAGAAAATTTTCCTTGGACCGTGACTCTTTTAAAAGTGGAGAAAAAATGATGTATATTTGGGCATTTTTTTTGTGTTTAATGGACAGAATGTAAATATTTGCAGTGGGTTTGGATTATAAATGTACTATCTCTCTTCTGCCTCCCCATTCACAGGTTCGAGAATCAGTAATAAACCGTTTCCTTGTAGCTAAACACCATTTCATTCTCTCTGACCTTGTCAATGAAGAGGAGATTCCCAGCTTGGGGTAAGGGAGCTATCTTTATTTTTTATAAATCAAAACAATTAATGTAGAACCGTCTCTGATCTTTTTTTGCGAAGTATATTGATGTTACTACCTGATGTGACTTTGTGTTTAGTATACTATATAAGCTTCCAATTGCTGCGTGCTCCTCTGCCAGTACAGACTGTGTATTGATACACAAAGTACATAAAAACTTTTTATAAGAAAAGATCTGGGTTTGGTAGAAGTAATGTGACAGCATGTAAATAAGATTTAGCAGGATAAAATGTATCAGGCTGTGATTTGATGAGCTGATGCCAGGTTGAATGATTTCAAATATCAAGACAAGCATCAGA
Organism: Xenus cinereus; assembly: GCA_025774025.1. Lineage (NCBI taxonomy): Eukaryota > Metazoa > Chordata > Aves > Charadriiformes > Scolopacidae > Xenus > Xenus cinereus. The sequence goes on from JAOXJK010000032.1 coordinate 56,795,689, forward strand.
GGTAACAACACCACTACTGGTTCTATAGGTGATGGTCACTTTGAGTCAGTGCACATGCTCTGCAAATAATGTGCAATCGATTTTTTTTAACAGTCATTTTCTTTATTTTACTTCTCACGTATTTCTGTTCGCTGTTGCTGGATGTTGTCAGGTGCTATTTGCCTTCAGAAATGTTACTGGGTTTGGAAATTACTTCTTCTTTTCTTTTAAGATTATTATTTGTTTTATTACTTAAGCACTTTCTTTGAGTTTTTGTTCCAAATCACATCCTTGTTGATTTTGACATTTATCAGTCATCACAGCATAGATGACTCTTAATTAGTGTTGTAGTGTTGATCACTTAAAATCTGTGTAAGCAAGCAGGTTGTGAAAGATTATTTTCTTTTATGTAGAAGTTGCTTGTGTTGACTACAAACATGACACCCTTAAAGTACAGAGAAAGCTTTTTCAATCGACAGTATCAATCCAAACAGTTCCATCTGCTGGAGCTACAGAGACTTGCTGTCCTACGGATGAGTTCATCCTACTTTTTAGTTCATGTTTTCACATCACAGAATGGAAAAATCCTAATGAGACTATAATCAGCTTTCTGAGTTGCTTAAAATAAAATGCTTCATTTGTATTTTCTTATCATCAATACTGATTTATATTGCATTCTATTTGCTAACTTATATGGTCAGTGAATTTAAAATACACCAAGATTTGTTTAAAGCATCTACTTAGTGAGATATTTCAGTCTTATATACAAGACTGAAATATAATATCATAATTGTAAAATTATTATTATTATACTTCAGATATTCAGAGATAATCACTGTTATTTTAACATTAATTACTGTGATTTTTTTAATTATGTATAAGGAAATAATGTCATTGGCTATCAGTTTTTAAGGTAAATTTTGGAATGTCTGCAGTTAATATCAATGATATGAAAAAACATACATCTGCTTTTTATTCTTTTCCTGTTTTGTTGGTTTTTTTTTCCTTTGGTTCTGCTTTGCCTTGGGTTATAAGTTCTGAGGGCCCAGGGTATGTTATGGCATATTCATTTTGCTTCCTTTTGATAGCCTACTGTTTGTTGTACATAGCTGTGTAATTAGATTTTTTGCCTATTCCATCCAGTGGTTGTAGTCATTTGCTAGATACTTTGTGTAGAGCACTGTAGTTTAGATCTATCTTGAAGCTGTGTAATTGTCGTATTTGTATCTTACCTAGTTTTGGAAAAAAGAACAGGTTTTTTGCACATTTAAGTTATAATTTCTGAAATATAATAAAGAACTGGATTGTGAGCACAAAACAATTAAAACATATTGATATTTCATAGAGTTTTGCATGGCACTAACAGGAGCATATATTTCCTTTTTTCTGTTAGTGCATAATTTGCATGTGTGTCATGGAAACTCTAGAATGCTGGATTCTGTGCAAAAATTACTAAATAGCTCTTTTATGTTTATTAGTATTTTGGGACTCAGCCTCTTTAAACTGACAGAGCCAAAACGACCGTTAAAGCCAAGAAGAAAAGAAAGAAAGAAGGTCACAGCACAGAATTTATCAGACGGAGACATAAAACTGTTGGTGAACATCATTAGAGCTTATGATATTCCAGTGAGAAAACCGGTGATGAGGTATGTTTAAATGCCTGTTTCCAGTACAGATTCACTTTCTGGTTTCCGCTGGCTTGAGGACAGATGAAGCAACTAATATTGAAATTCAGCCACGTGTGTTGTTCTGATCCTCATGATAAAAATGTTATTTACCTTTATCTTTGTATTTAAAATGATAAAGAACTGCTGGTTTGTAATTTTAGAATCACAGAATCATAGAACAGTTTGGGTTGGAAGGGACCTCAAAAGGTCATCTAGTCCAGCCTTCCCTGCAATGAGCAACCTCCCTTGCCATTTTGTAGAATAAGTTGAGCATTTATCCATAACTGATAAATTCAAGAAATGTTTTACCAAAAACTGTGTTCATCTGTGTGAGGAAAAAATCATCTGGGAGATAACTTACATTATATTCTAGTAATATCAGATGAATTATACCTTAAGCAAGCCTTAATAAGTATTTAAAAAAATCCAGTTCTTCATTGCAGGATACTATATTTGCCTCCTGAGTGTAGCATGTTGGTCTTCTCCTTCATGAACCGTTTATTTAAGTTAATGGACTGAACCTAATTTGGCTCTGACTAATTTTAAAGGTGACCAGTACCTTCGGGCACATTGAGGCTGTGTCGTGTAGATACTGGAGTTGTGAACAGTTTGAGTCAGTTCCAGAAGCAACATATTAGTGCAGCGTTCTCTCTCTCTCTCTCTCTCTCCTCCAAAATGAGTACACCTTGCATTTACCTCCAAAGTACTTTCAAGCTGACCAGTTTCTGTGCGTACAGGTTTTAGCAACTTCTGCTGGTTTATCTCTTTACTATAATAAAGGTTCTGTTGGATGTCTGTGAATAAATTCATACTGAGAAAAGCGATTCGTGTTTAGAAACACGTTGACAGGAAGGAAAATTTGAAAATTTCAACTCATTATCAGTATTACAAAAATAACTAAAAACCCTCCCAGTCTTTTTGCATTATATGATACTGTATTTTGAGCTGCTTTCTCCATGAATAGTTCCTCTTTTATAATCTTTACTGTGGTGTTACTACAGAAGAAGTTATGTGGAAACACTATAAACATAAACACATTAACATTTATTTTATTTCACTCACGGGTTGCTGATTGTGTAATATTCATATGGGTTTAATTTTGTCGTAGAGGCCTTGCCTGGATACCGTGAAGTCTACAATGTTTATGAATTCTGTGGGGATTCATCTCCTTAAACTGAAAAACCTGTAGCTCAAGGAGATCGTGCAGCGGAGGCAAAAAAATAAATGTCTGGGGTTGATAAGCTCTTCAGAAAAGTGAGAGCCTCCAGGCACAAAGCACTGGTTTGTGATGAGGCTTACAAGAGCTATACACTCACCACCCCTCTCTGGCATTCTTCTCATGTTATTTGATCAAATAAATATCTTTCCAAGGCTGAAGTCATAACATAAAAATATCAGAAGTATTTCCAAAATTCTGTATAGTTAATACAGAATGTGAGGGGTTGATATTTTGGAATGTGTTCTCTGTCTTGTCTTCTTCTTGTCTGTTTCTTCTCACAGCAAACTTCAACAACCATCCAAATCTTCAAGGTCCTTCAATGAGATGTTTGCAGCCTCTCCGTCAGCTCGGAGCCCAACTGATAGCCCAGACTGGGTGTTCAACCAGGTACCTCACAAAACTAACATTTCCTTACGTGAAGTTGTGAGCATTCCTCTTTTCTGCAAACAGTAACATTTACCATCAAAAAGATATCTTATTAGTGAGGTTGGCTTGCCCACTCCTTGGTCTCTAAGAAGACAGTAAAGCTGCAAAAGGTTCAGGGAAGGGCAATAAAGATGTCAGAAATACAGAATGGCTACTGTACGGTGAAAAACGGTAGGGCTTTTCACCCAGAATGGCAGTAACTGTGAGTAGGGGAGGAGGAATGTGGTAGAGAGGCAAAATCTCATGAGTCATACAGAGATTGCGGAGAGGGATTGACTGTTCGCTGGCTCTTCTAGTACAAGGGTGAGGGATGGTCAAATGAAGCTGGTAGGAGTTAGGTTCAGAACAAAGAGAAGGTTGTGATTCCTCACGCAGCAGTTAGTAGGTGCCCAGAGAAGTTGCTTACGTGTATTGTGGAATAAATAGGTTTGCTTGCATTGAAGTGGGTATTGGACAAGTATGTGGAAGAGTGATTCATCGTGAGTTACTAAGTAGAACAATCATCACAGGCTTAGGAAGGTCCTTCATCTGTAAACGGTTGAAGTCTGGAAGAGTAATAGGACAAAATATCATATATGCCGGCTCTGGTCTTACTCTTCTGTACATATCTGCTGATGGCCATTTTCACAGCCTGAATTTTGGGCCTGGTGCACTCTTGGTCTAAGCCAGCGCAGCCATTCTTAGGGCTGATATTGAAACTACATTTGCTTGCTATTGAGAACTAAATTCAGGATCCTTCTGAACGAGGATGGAAGTCCTTCAGGGTTTTTTTCTTCTTTTTCCTATGATCTTCCGTCTTGAAAAGTCGAAAAGGTTTAGTCATATGCATTTGAATGCTAATGAAATGCTCCATTAAGGCATTTTTAATCACATTAGGGGCTTGTTGTGTCTAGTTGGGAGTTGCTTATCTGCAATCGGGCTCGGTTCCAGAGACAAGCGGGACTGCAGCAGGCGGGCTGCTTGGATTGCAGATAAGAGGATACAAGTGCACTTTTGTCCACTGGTGCCTGGATCACATGTTCTGTTTCAGTGACCTTCTTTGATTAGACAGCCAGCAGCTTTCCCTCTCGCAGGTGTGGTTTTGCTGCTGTATACAAATATATAAAGTAGTCTGAATACACATAATTTTTGGAAATGCTAACATATAATATGTTATTAAAAGCTTCATAAATGCTTAGAAATCTGGGATGTTGTGTGGAATATTTAAGGTATATTAAAGTTTTAATGGCTGGACCCGCCTGATCTCCACAAAGTATATGCTTATTTTTCTAAATACATGAAAATGTGTAATTTAATATGTTCTGATTAATTTTTATAGAGAGCTGTTTCCTTTGTTTTTATCTCTATTTATAGGTTTTAGTCCGTCCTTTTGTAGAAGTTTCTTTTCAGCGAACAGTCTGTCGGACAACAACAGCAGAGGGTCCAAACCCCAACTGGAATGAGGAACTTGAGCTTCCATTTAGGTGTGACAAAACGAAATAAAATTATTTCCGAGTAATAATAATTTAATTTGAGCATGCAAATTTATTCACATTTTCCTGTTCGAATCACTTTTTTGGTTGATTTAACCTTTTCAGAGCTCCTAATGGTGACTACAGCACCCACAGTTTGCAGTCAGTGAAGGATGAAGTTTTCATTAATATTTTTGATGAAGTACTTCACGATGCTGTAGAGGTGAGTTCATAATGGAAGGATAGGGTCCGTTACAGAATATTGTGAGCTTTTTTGAAGTTGAGAGGATAAGACTTTTCAGTGTAATAGCTTTCACCCTCCTCTGCCTCTTTTTTCTCTATTTTGTCACTCCTTAGGGTTTTATATCTAGTCAATCCTGCAAGATTGTTAGAGGGAACAGTCTTTACAGTGTTAACCTTTGTCTGTACAAATTGAGCTTAAACTATATAATCTGCTGCTAGAGTTGAACATGTGTATGTAATCTATTTTACTGATATTTAATGAAATTGGAGATATTGAAATTGAGAGGCAACGTATGATTTGTAATCTGAATCCTGTTCTTCTTAAACTTAATAAGGATTTCTACAAAATCCCAGATGAATGGTCCTAGTTCCTGTAGTTTTTATTAATTATCTTTTTATACTCTATTTCATCCTGTTTTACAAGCTGTTTGGTGACAAAAGCCATCATTTGGCTGTATATATTGTATTTTCCGAAGAAGATAAAAATTGCAAGTACTAGTAACAAGAAATTTTTGTAAGCTCTCAGTGCTGGCATGACTCCTTCCCCTGCTGGAACCAGTGAAAGCTTTCCCAGTCAATTCAGTGTGCACAAAAATAGCAGCACTCAACGTTCTTGAAAACATAACTCAAAAATAAATAATGCACACACTTCACTGAGAACAGAATTCCGTCCTCAAAACTGAAATGGAATTTGATGCAGCAGAAGGAAGAAAGATACAGTCTTGAAACTCAGACGTCACTCTAGCCTTTAGAGAATTTTTTTTTAAAAATAACTTGTAGGCTGATCATACTGTATTTGAAAATCCCTGATAGGCAATACACATGAAAACAACGCTTTCGTTCCCCGGGGTGTAGTTAGATTTTCATACAATTTTACCTTCAAAAAGCTTTTTTTAATACTAGTAAAATATTTTGTTAAAAGATCGTTGCTTAATTTACTTTGAGAAGACTCTTGTGGATTCCTTGTCAGATTTTTGAGTTTTCCGTCACAGGTTATACAGAAGATGAACTCTGAAGTGCAAGCACATTGTATCATGGACAGTGACATCCTTGTATTTGTGCAGCATCTGGCATGCTTGAAAGGCATGCAGAATAATCATTGCCATACTACTAACTGAACTTAAAGTAAATTATTAAAACAATATAGAATTTTTATTCATGTCTTCATTAAACTGTTGATTGAATGAAAGGAAATGAAGCTGTCTTACGAAGTTTTATGTTGGGGAACTTTTTAATAGGATGATCGTGAAAGAGGAAGTGGAATCCATGCTCGTGTTGAAAGACACTGGCTGGGATCTGTTAAGATTCCATTTACTACAATATATTTTCAAGCAAGGGTAAGTGTCAATAACTTGGAGTAAATCTCTTAAAATACAAAACTGGAGAATGGGAAGGGGCTGGTAATGGAATGTAAGATTTACCTCTGTACCTGTTAGTTTATGTTTGTGTTTGAAAATGTCTTTGAAACCACTATTTTTTTGCCCAATTTGGTGAGTATTTGTCAGTAAGTTCAATGTTTTGAAGGGAGAAGAGACAGACAAATGTACTTCTACACTGACAATTCAGCCTGGCTTCCTTCAGTAATGAGGTTAAAAGTGCAAATTCTTTAGATGGTTTTGTCCTTGGCTTTTGAGATCTCTGGTATTGCACAGCCTAGATAGGTGATTGCAAACTTCACCTAACTTCTTTTTTCACACTTTTCATGAATGACTAAATTTTTGCTTTTGCCTCTCCCAATGCCTTCTTTCCTCCATTTTTAGAACTTTTCAGGAGAGGCTTTCTTCAAGAGATATCAATGGTTAGTCATGGGAGTGACAGTAAAACACGCAGTCTTTCATAGCAGAAGGGCATTTTTTTTGTCTAGCCCCCATCCTGGACTTCGTTTAAGGAAACTAATTTTTCACATCAATTGTCCTATCACACTGTAATCTTGCTGTAGGACTCTTTCTACAGGGCAGTTACTTTCATGTGTAGAACTAGTCATCATATCACAAAAGCCTTAGTTTTTCCTTCATGAAGATTCTGACATCAGTTGCATGTCACCTAACAACATATTGATTTGCTCTTTTATGGGTATAAGGGGCACTTCTCAGAACTTTAAGGGCTGTAAGACATACTGTGAGCCTCCTGGATTCTTTGAATGGAGGATAAGTCTGTAGGGGTTTCATTTAATTTAAATGTAGTGCTTGGAGTTCAAAGTGGTTTTCTTGGGCTCTCTGTTTGCAAGGCATAACAGAACATAATTGTCATGGGATTCAAGAAAGCATGGGATTCTTTTCATTGCTGAGAAATTTTGGACGGCGTACGTGCAACCAGTGCTAGTCCACTTGCTTCTGCTGGATAATTAATAATATGTTATCTTCAGTGGGGGAGGTTAATCGATGAATTTAGGTGTTCAAGGGTTGTGATGCCCTATAGAGTGAAGCTTTCAGTGACTTCAAAGAAGATGTAAGCAGTTAGAAGCTCGAGCCTTCTTTTCGTGAGTCTGTGGCCATCCTGTGCAGTCAACATCACATAATGTGACCACTGTTGTTATAGGTTAACAAACAAGAAAGAATACAATCCTTTATTCTTTTTAGGGAAATGTTCCATGATGAGTGCATGAAATTCACCTGAGAAGTGTGTCTGCTCACAGTCCTGAGAGACTTAACGGGCAGGCTTAGACTTTTTAACAGGCTGCTTACTAATACGCAGTGAAGGACGTAGCCTAGAGTCCATCTTTGAGGGTTGCCAGTGCTGATGTCAGCCTCTGTTCTTCATACCTCTTCTTAGTGCATCAGTCTTTCTGTTGTAATACCAGGGTAGCTCCAGGATTCCTGTCACTCCTGAACTCCCTTTGAGGAGATGTTGCAGTTTGTGATTCCCGAAGCACAGTGTGAGTGCCTGCATAGATCTTCCCAGCATTAGAGATTCTCTTCATTCGAACAGGATTTCTTAGTGAATTTGAAAAAGCCTGATCGTTCCAGCAGTTATATGAAGGTGCATCTAGCGATTAAATTTCAGTAGCAAATTAAGCATTTCTTCATCCCATTCCGCTATACTGCAGCAGAAATTCTGAGTCATTTATTTAAAGCTTTCTCCTCATCAAAACTTAATTTTATTCTTAAATGTTTGATGGGCCAGCCCAGTGAGTCATCTGCTCATCTTCCACTGAAGATGTCCTTCCTGATGGCAGTCACCTGAATTCTGCCCAAATCAGGAGGTTAGTCTTCTCGCTTTTCTCTGAAAGCTTCTCTCTTTTCCCTTTTCCCTTAAAAGTCTTAACTTCCACTGTTGAGACTTGCCCTAGCAAGTGTGGGACGTGCCATCTCTTGCCTGATGTGACCTTTCAGAAAGCCCTTATCTTCTGTTTGTGGTGGCAGAGGGAGGCGCAAAGTGCTGGTGAGTCTATCTGAGCATTCTTCCACGGGGAAGCTGGCTAAAGGGACCCAGTTCTAGTTGCACCCAAGAGGCATCAGCAGCTTCCATGTGGAAAGTGTCCATCTGTGAGAGGCTGAAGCATCATTCCCACGTCAGTCAGATGCAAAGGCCTGGTGGTGTGATGCTGCCCTCAGAAGTGTAGTCCCAGAACCTCTGTTTTGCCATTTTGTCATTTTCCCAGGTAAATAGTGCCATGTGGAGGTTATTGTTTGAAATAGAAACAGTGAAAAGCTGTCACTGCTTGTTTCTCTAAGAACTAGTGTGTATGATTTCCATTACATTAACTATGGGTGTCCATAATATGCATGAGAGGCTGAAATCCAAGTGTAATTAATACATTTAACGATGAGATGTCTCATGTTTTACCCACAGTTAATCAGTTTATATGTCATGTGCTCTGATTTTATTGCTTTGTAATTCAGAGTAAAAAATCAAAGGAATAAAATATTTGAATACAAGTAGTAAATGTATTTGAGAAGGAAGTTTTGGGGTTTTTGCTTCTAACAAGACGTATTTTTCTGTATATGTTGTAGATTGATGGTACCTTTAAGGTGAATATCCCTCCCGTCCTCCTTGGCTACAGCAAAGAAAAGAACCTGGGAATGGAGCGAGGTTACGATTCTGTGCGCAATCTGAGCGAGGGCTCGTACATAACACTCTTCATTACCATCGAACCACAGCTCATTCCTGGAGAGTCAGTCAGAGAAAAGGTAACTCATCCGTAATTCATCACCTTCTTGCTTTTTGTTTCCAGTGGTGCAGTTCTCGAGAAGCACGTGAATAGGTGTGCTTAGTGTACCGAAGGACATCCGTACAGGTACAAAAGGACATTAGTACCAATTCTGATTGTTCTCCTTCACATTTTTTAGCTCAATTCAATTTAATTGGATGCACCAATAAATTAGATGGACACTTAATCCACAAGAAATAACTTTCATCGGGTATCTAGTTCCAATTTTAATAGAAAAGAAATTTGCATTCCTTATCTGTGAGCATATAATTTCCCCATTTACTTTTCTAAACAGTAAAGTGCTCATGTGAGTATTTGCCAACAGTGGATGGAAAGGAGATGGCAGGTGCAAACACAGTATTTTCTTCCTTCTGTGTTTATACTGTTCAAATACTGCATTTATTATTTATGGCTTCATGCATGCCTCCAGATCTTGAAGATAATTATTTCTAAACAGCAGCTGTTATTTTTTTTTTTCAGTTATTTCACTAAACCAGAAGTGCCTCACACTAACAACATGTAGTTAAAATGCATACACCGCTTCCTATTTTAGGCAACGTTATGCAATGATTTTGAGATTCATTCAGCAATTCACAGAGAGACAAACATTTATTTTAGTCATTTATTAGAGACAAACAGGAACTGGAGAGAAAGGTCCATCATTACGTAATTTATTTTTCAGAATAAATATAAAAATGCATGATGAAAATTATAGCCTTGGAAAGTATCCAGTTCTATGTTTTCTTGCTCTTACGGAATACTGTGGGAATTGTTACAATTTAGTACTGTTGAAAAGAAAGAAAATTAATAATGTGCATTCATGGATACTTTTTAAGGTTAATTACTTTGAATGATAAGATCATTACTGGGGCTCGAAACCATAAATATAAACTGAACAGGCTTGGAGCACCTTTAATAGATATGACCTTATTAAAGAGTTTCAGTTTTAATCTTCACATACAGTAATTAGTTTCTGGGAAAAAAATGTACTGAAATTAAAGGAAACAGGTCTCTGTTCACAGAAAGACCTGTCTCCAGTTCTGTTTTAGAAGAAAAATAATGGACATTTAAATAAGGGGCGAGGTTATTGTAAAATATTATGGACTGTATGTTGCAAATCTTGACCATGAGCAAGCACTCAGAATTTCTTGCATAGATGCAATTTGATGCGTAGTTACCAGTTATGTATCATATTAATGCTTAGTAAAATGGTGCAGTTTGGTGGCTATATTTAGAAGTTATTTGAACATTTCAGAGGGAATCCAGGAATAAGGACAATTTTGCTGAGGTAAGACAACTATTAGTATAGAAGATCTGTTTCTAAAGATTTGAAGAGCAGTAGAAAAAAACAGTTGTGACTAATAAATCAGTAGTTTTGCCAGATTTTTTTTTTTCACTCTTTGCATTAGAGATGTCTCTAAACCTTATAAAAATTTTACTTAGCAGCAGATGATTTGTTTACCTTGGATACTATGCCAAACCAAATTATTCCTGTAGCAAACATTGTATAGGATATCAAATAATCCATCTTTTTCAAAGCAATATAGATAGAAAACAATAAAATATAATTTCATGCTAGAGGAAACTAAATAAAGCAGGACCAAATTCATGAAGAGACTGTTCTATTTTACGTGGTATATATCTAATGAAATCTGTAAGTAAAAACTCTGCTAATGTGACATGTGCATGTATTTTAACCGTGACTGAAACAATTATAATTCTGTGCTGCAGCTTCCCAAATGTAACACAAATACTCATTATAGAAAGTGTTTGGCATAAAACGACAAAAATTAACTATATGGTTTTGCTGTCCTTTGTCCTTATTCCTAGCCATTTCTCCTGTAGTTGTCATTTGAAATACTTGTGTACTGTTTTAGGATGCTAACCTTAATTTTAGCTGATTTTTGCAGTACCTTTTTTTTGGTGTTTTTTTTACCTATTTTTCCTCTCTTTCTTGCTGTCCTTCCTGAATCTCTATATAAGATGAATGAAATGCTTAAGGTACAATATGAATAAATTAAATCAGTTGAGAGATTCCTGTTGTTCCTTGTTTAAGCTTTAGCTTGGTTTTGTGCCATTTCAGCGATCTTTTTGTACTTTGCGTTACTTGACTCTGATGGTGTTGTTTGTTTGTCAGTAATATTTGCAGTGAATGACTACATTTAAATTTACAAAGTGCTGGAGGCTGTGTAATTTGGCTGTTAATTACAGTTGAGAAGAATCACCACTGTGTGCCTTGGAGGTCTAGTGGCAGGGCCCTGCCCGGCTGTTCCACCTCTGGTTGGTTTGAGAAGAGGGGTAGCAAATGACAAAAAATGGTTTATTTAGAACAAAAATGTTATGAAGGGTGAGCTGTAATTCTCAGAACCACTAGAAATACATCAAGGGATTCTAAGTAGATGTAAAAAAACTATTTTGACTGATCCTAAGACCTTTAAAAGGTGACATCTTAGGTGACATATAAGCAAATAATTGTCACTGTTATATAATCTATATGTGCTTTTGAGTCCTAGATTTGCTTCTGGAAAATCCAGTCTAAAAGCATTACAATTTTAGACAACTCTGAATTATAAGGATTTATCTAAAAATGGCTTGGACCTTCTCTGCAAATATTTTGGCATTGCTCAGGGCTATCGCAGTATTAGTTATAGAAAAATTACTGGGATTTTATGCGTAACCTCAATTGTGTTTTTAATGGAGTGTGGTCTGAATAGCGCGTAGGGTTAGTACCAAACCATAATTGTTTACCTTTGAATTAATACGTGCTGTTACATACTCATCCCTGCACTTTTATTTGGCCATAACTTTCACCACGTTGTCAGTGCTTTAATAAAGTCAGCGATAAGTGCAGGTCATTACGTGTGTTCGTAAGTAAATGCAAATGGCCTGATTTTCCATTACTTTGACGTTTCTTATATGTCTGTGAACCAAAGTATATACCACAAGGATAGCTCAAAATGCTATTAGAATAGAATTTTATAGTCTTTTGTGCTCCTGTAAATGGTGAAATAAGGCCAAACATAGTAAAGACCTAAGCCCAAATTATAAATAAAACTATTTTTATATAAATTCTACTGTCTTTTGAAGTTTGATACCCAAGAAGATGAGAAATTGCTCCAGGCAGCAGCAAAGTATGAAGCGGAATGTACATCGAAGTTTCCAAGCCGCCAGTGCCTAACGACTGTAATTGACCTCAACGGGAAAACAGTTTTTATTACCAGATACATCAAACCTCTCAATCCACCCCAGGAGCTGCTTGATGCCGTCCCAAATAGTTCTCAAACAGCAGCAGTAAGTACTTAGAAAAGAGGTGAAGTTTCTGGGATATAGATTTGAGAATGTGTGTGTTTGCATGGATACATGCACGGGCCACAGGCAAGGAATTTTTTTTTTCTGAACTGAAGAGGTGACTTGCTCCGTGTGGTTTGTTTTTTTTTTGCAGGAATTGGTGGCTCGATACGTTGCTTTGATTCCTTTTTTGCCAGATAGTGTGTCATTTGCTGGGATTTGTGACTTATGGAGTACATCAGACGTAAGTAATGTATCGATCAGAAGTTCTTTATCCTCTTGAGTGTGATGTGACATCCGACCAGGCCCTTCTTTTGGAGGGAGACTGCTCTAGATGAGCTCTTGATGTCCCTTCAGACCTAAATTATCCTGTAATTCTATTATTGGGAGGACTATTTTTCTTTTTAAGCCGTTTATTTCAAAGACTGAGGACCAAAGCTGCAGAAAAGTTGCTCATCCTGATATGAGTCAAAATTTTTTGATAGGCTACAATTGATTGACCCTAAGAACGAAGCTTTTCCTGTTTTTTTTCAGTTATAAAACAATCCAAAAAGCTTTCTGAAGCACAAGCGAAAGGATGCTGACTGATGGAGACTGTAAAAATAGACTTAAAATTGATCATTGTAGTTCCAAGGAACTGCAGAAAAAACGTTGTGTGTAACGGCAGCAATAATGGGAAATTTACTGTTCTTCGTCACATACAAATAAATCCTGTCATCTATAGAATAAGAGCAGGCATTAAGTTAATCATAGATGACGTTTTTACTATCTCAGAAATTTTCTGCAAAATTTGGAATAACTCAAAAGGACAAAAGACCTTGGTTCTTGTTGTAAAATCTCAGATCTACATCATGGATTTTCCCAGCATTCCCTCTGCATCCTGCATGTTGAAACAGTGCCCAATAAGCCACAAAGATCAGCTGTGAAGGTCCAAGAGGACTCTTTTGCTTCAGAAGTGTTAAGAAATATTATTAAATGTTGTAAGTTGAAAACACAGTTGATAACTGCACAGAAATATTTTTTTTTTTATCTCAATTAGCAATTTCTTTATCTTCTGGCGGGAGATGAGGAAGAACACGCAGTGCTCTTGTGTAATTATTTTCTTGGTATGGGGAAAAAAGCCTGGCTTATCATTGGAAATGCTATTCCTGAGGTAAGAGGATTTTCTTTTTCTTTGCTCTGAACGTTGACTTTTACTCTCAGATGTCTTTGGTTCCCACCGATGGATAGAATTGTTTTTTACCAGCGTGCTTTTTCAGGGAGGTATTGAAACCTTGGAGCTGCTGGAATGGATTCTTTCCAGAGAGGAAAAAAAAAATAAGTTGAAAGCATATCTTAGTATAAATGTTGTATTTTTTTTTTCCTGGACCCATGCTTCATCTGGTAGCAGCTGTCATCCTTGTAGTATGATATGAAGCATCTGGAAACCTTGACTGGCCTTTACCTTCTATAAATGGTGCGTCCAGGACGAAGGCAATGGAGAGTGGCCAGTCTTGAGTGCTGGTCACACGGCCTGTGACAGAGCTACAGATTTTGGGCTGCAAATTTCCACCAGTAATATCTCAAATTACCAAGCACACGTGGAATTCTTTACAGATTTTGGTAAAAAAATCCCTGTCCAGACTAGTTTCTTTAGCATGTTCTCAGGTGCTGCACAGCAGGAACAGGTACTGGGGTACCTTCCTTCCACTCCTGATCTGATGGAGATGGTGGGCCTTAAATAAAGCATTCACCTTATGATTGCTGTAAGGAGGGAGATTATTCCAGGTATTTCCAGATACCTGGAAAATGTGTGGAAAATAATAAGAAAATAGCAGAGCGGTTTAGGGATTCCTGATAGAGAATATAAAAAAGGCGGCTGGGAAATGCCTTTATGTGCCTGAATGAGGGAAGGCTGAGGGATGAGACACGAAGTGGGCTGCCTGGGTGGCAGTCCCACAACTCAGAGATGAGAGTGGTGGCAGTAGCCAAGCAGGACACGCTGATGCTGAAGCGATGCCCATTAAACATTCCTGCACAGAGAATTGCACACCAGTTGCTGGATGAACTAAGAGGACTTTCAGAATCTCTATTTTAAGAATGGCTTGAGGCTGCGCATGTCTAAAAGTTCTCAGACACCTAAAAGCAACAACACATTATTATGTAAGTGGTAGTTGGTTGAATCGTGATGAATCTGTAAATTCTTCCACCATTTTGCCCAAAAAAGTACTATTTATCTCAATAGTAAAAATTTAATACTCTAAAAAATACAAACTTCACTGTCTTTGTAGCCTGTTTTAAAACATCTTTCTCTCATTTTTCTTCTTTCTAGGGACCAACTGCGTATGTATTAACTTTGGAGCAAAGTCAGTACGTGATTTGGAATCCTAGTACTGGATGTTTTTATGGGCAGTACGATACTTTCTGCCCCTTACAGAACGTCTACTGTCTGATCAGCTGTGACAACGTAAGTGCACCCAGTGTTCCCACACTTCTATATGCATAAGAGCTGATTACTCCTTATTTTTCTTGACCTTATGCATCATTTGTTCATCAGTGTTAACTATATTTATGCTGTGATGCTATGATTTTGTTTAATCTTAAATAGGTTTTTGAGCTAAATACCTGAAGTAAAATATTATTTTTTAATCAGCGTATAGGTGGTTCATGATATCCATTCATATATTTTTTGTTTATTTGGTTTTACTTAAATGTTTACCAAGTTGCACGGCCTAAGTTTACCACTGCTTAGCTGATGAGTAGTAATTCAGCAAAGTTAATAGTTTGCAGGTGAAATGTAACCGAAACATGAAAAATAAGGCATATTGGAGGGAGTCACTTGGGTTGCATCCATAATGGTGGGCACAGCCCTAAACGGGCCAATGTGCAAAACACAGAGCAGGCGCTACAAGGCACAAAAACCGCATTGATTTTCTGCCTGGCATCAAGTCCTACTGTTTCTTTGCTATAAGAGACAAGTAATACTAGTGCCTGTTCACAATATACTACTTACCGTGTGGCTGGAGACCCTCTGTGAGCAGCAGAAGGGGAGAGCAAAGAGAAGACATGGTGAGAGCTGCTGCGTGTTTCGGGGCAGAGCTGAGCCTGCGTCGGGAGGGACAGAAACTCAGGGCATTCCCTTGGCTTCTGGGGACAGAAACAGGGAAAGGATAGTTTGCTCCTCGGGTTTTTTTTGGAGCCACTGTTAAGGAAACCATGAGCCAGGCATCTGTTGTGCACCAAAATACAGAAAACATTTGCTTTTTTCTGTACTGAAAACATACCTGGAGAAGTAATTCGAAGTGTCACGCACGGTAAGTTTTGTTTTGTTTTGTAATCTTCTGGGGTTTTATTCTAAACACAAATCATGACTGGATAAGAATTTAATATTCTAAAGATACGTATTTTAAAAGTGTCAGTTCTGTCTTTCATTGAAAGTGTCTTGGGGAGTGATCGAGTTTGTTTGTGGTTGGGTTGTGTTGTGGGTTTTTTTGAGTATTAAATCTACAGTTAAGAAAAACATAACTGTTAATTACTGGAAGAAGCAATTAGGGACTTCAACACTGACCCCTGATGAGCTAAGCTTGACCTACAGAGCTCAGCAATGTCTGTCAGTCTACACGTGACAGAACACGTGTCCTGCCAAGCAGAGTGATGCCACTTCATATGCAAGAAGGGAAAACCATGTCTGCTGTGTCTTAGAGGCTGTGCACAGAACCCTCAGTCACAAAAGGTTACATATTAATTAGTACAGTCACATACTAATTGTTGGTACATTCTGCAGCTTTAGCAGTAGTTATTTAAGGGTTGTTTTAAGCAAGAAGCCTCCAACACTTGCGTGCTTCGGAGTAGGCTCAGACACAGACCAAAGTGAACGTCTATAAAGAAGCGGAGTGCGAGACACGGGTTCCCCTTGATGCCAGAGTGGATACAGAGGAGCTGTGTGTGCGGTACCTACTGATACTCTGCATCATAAGCTTGAAAGAGCAGCGGTGCTGGGGCGCAGCAGCCCACCAGGCATCACAGCTACTGGTGTGTAATCAGAAAAGACTCGCGTAGCAACGCATGGGGTGGAGGTGCAGCTCAGGACAGCGGGAGGAGCTCCCTCAGGTACTGTAGCCCAGCACCACCGGATGGTGAAGCGACGGTAAAGGCAGAAAGTTTGTGAAAGCGTTAAGAACTGCCACGGTGCACGGCCGATGGGGGTGCTGAAAAGGAAATACTGGAGAAGACAAAGCTGCAGGAATAGTTGCCAACGGCCACCAGTAAGTAGCTCGGTTCAAACACTGGTCTCCATCCAGACTCAGCAGCACAAAAGATGGCAGACCAGCACCACCCTCCCGGTGTCGTAACACAGAAGTTGCCCGTCAGCTGTGACTACACAGGATTGCTTCGTTTCGTAAGAACTCATGCTGGGAATTGCTGCAGGAGGTCAAGATTACATAGTATTTTATTGCCATGTAAGTGGAAACTGTTCCACGGCTGTGATCATACTCTTAAAGCTAAAACAAACTTGCTTTCTTGTAGATTTGGTTTAATATGCAAGAACATGATTCCCCAGTAAGGATGAGTTTTGATATCAGCAAACCAAAACTCTGGAAGTCTTTCTTTTCAAGAAGTTTGCCATACCCTGGGCTCCGCAGCGTTCAGGTACTGATGCATCTGTCTCTTCCTGACTTCATTTGGGGGGCTGAGAGATCACAGACATAACAGAAGCAGCAGAGACTAAGTTCTTTGGGCTTCTGTGGCTAAGTATATTTATGTAACAGCATTGAGTGCCAGGCAGTCCTTTAAAAAAAAAAAAAAGCAAGAAAACTGCAAAGTATTTGGTTTTATACAGAGCGAACGTACATCTGTCGTCCCCTAAATATCTACGTAAGATCTCAGGGCAACTGTGAAGTAAACGGGACTAACTTTTAACAGAACCAATGAAAAGGACTACCTTGGTGGTATAAAGAAAATACCAACTTTTGTCTTAGAGCTAGAAAGGTGTTATTTCAAGCTGTACACACATCCTTAGGAAACATAAATTCCTATAAAGTTTCTTGAAGGTATAAGAAGTTGATGTTTACTTAAAAAAAAGGCATTTAGTTACAAGTTTCTGTTACGTCTCTACTAAATAATAGATTCTTTTAGCACAAAATGCAAAACTCATGTGAGTACCATCAAGGCAGTAATTCCTGAAGTTATTGATACGCATCTAGAGACATGGCACTTTTTAATATTTAAACTTTTTATCTCTTGCTAGCCTGAAGAATTAGTTTATCAGCATTCGGACAAGGCTGCTGCAGTGGAGCTACAGGGCAGGTAATTCTACCTCTAAAAGAAGTGCTGTCAGTGCTGATCACTAGAGGTGGAACATCTTACATTCCTCAAGCATATTCATACTTAAATCCTAAATACCTGCTTTCAGTGCTTGGAATTGAGAATGGCCTAAAAAAAAGAATAATAATCAGAAGGTGTAGTTTTATGAACTTTTTAATTCTAATAGAGATTGCCAGAAAGAAGGAACTGATCAAGCATTGCTGGACAGTTTCCTGCTGTAGAGGGGTGGGAGAAGACTGAACTAAAAAGGGCTGTAGAGTCCCTGCCCTCCCCTTCTGTTACTGAAGAAAAAGCTACACTGGCATTGCTTTGCTGTGCTTTCCCACAGTGGTAAATTTAACTGAGGTCATTTGTGTTCCCCATAAACCTCCAAGGGAGGTATCAAGGGAGATCAGCTCAGGGGTCCAGTTCTATATCAGAATTGTAATTATAGGTATATTTTATTGCAGGATTGAAAAAATATTAAAAGATAAGATCATGGAATGGAGACCAAGGCACCTGACCCGCTGGAACAGATACTGTACCTCTACCCTGCGTAACTTTCTGCCGCTGCTGGAGCAAAACCAAGGCAGAGACGTAGAAGACGACCATCAGGCAGAGCTGCAGAAACAGCTGGGAGATTACAGGGTACGGCTGGGAACATACAGGGCTTGGGCACAAAAGCAGGAATCTGAATCCCTAGGATTTAGTATCACTACCCCTGTGGTACAGAAGCGCGTCCCAGGCTATTTATTTCCTCCACTACCAAAAGTCAGAAGAGTTTTTATACCAAAGCTAAACCATGGTAATATTTACAGAGTGAACAAGTGATTCACGGATTTGGAAGGGACCTCTATGATCTCTTTTATTTTATTTGTAGATGTTTGGGATAAAAACTGTGTTGAACAGAGAAGCAGGAATGCAAAGATAAATTGGCTGCACTGTTTGTGTATTATTGTGGTACCCCGACAGTCGCTGCCCCCAGTACATAAATACTCATGCTCATGGGCTGACGGGTGGCAATTTCCCAAATGAGTTGAGGTTTCAGTTCCTGTTGGACCTGAAACCTTGTATGATGGGCAGGAGGTATTTGCCACCTCAAATCCCCAGCCAGAGCAGTCAGGAGAACACGATGAATCAAAACCAGTTACAAGGTAGAAAAGCAACAAAGTTATGCTGTAGATGTTCAATAATACAGCTTTATTCTAACTGGATTTCTAAACATCTTCGCTTCAAACTTAACCCAAACTAAAGAGGAAAAATGGCAAAGCTTTCCTGGAGTATATGAAATAGGGAGGTGGTATTAAAATACAAAATAGCCTTTTTTAGATAGATAAGTTTACATGCACAGTAAAACAGATTTTTAAAACTATGTATTTATTCAGGTGGCTTTACCTTTTCTTCTTACCTTACGTGGTTTTTTTTCCCCTCTTTCTTTCTCCCAGGTCTCTGGATTTCCTATTCATATGCCATATTCTGAAGTCAGACCTTTAATAGAAGCTGTCCACAGCACAGGAGTTCATACCATTGACGTCTCCAATGTGGAATTTGCTCTAGCTGTCTATATTCATGCTTATCCCCAAAACGTTCTCTCTGTATGGATTTATGTTGCTTCACTTGTTCGAAATAGGTAGTATAGACCAGTCAGAAAACTTCAAGAAATTTGCTTCTGCGAGGGTAAATATAACCACTTTTTCACACTGCTGGTTTCAGATAGCCCAAAAAACAGAGCAAGAACCTGATTTTTAGTAGCTGCAAACACATGAGCTTTATTCATCCTACAACCACCAAAGATACTACTTACTACTGCTGAGGAAGAGACTGATTGCTTGGAATTCCAGTACTAAGAGGTGATTTTTATACAGTATTTCATAGCTGCCAGTGGGACACCACACTGTTAAAAGCATTACACGTGCCCACGTAATGGGACACTGCAGAGTGAAACAGTAGAGTTTGGCCACTGTATTTTCAGGTGAAACTTGGTTTCTGCAATCACGCCTTGAAGACTATGTTTTAAGCTCCTCAGTGTATTTTATCTACAGACCTTCTTCCTCTTCAAAGATGCTGTCATTCAGTTACAGAACACAGTTACAATTTTCCAGTACCCAAGTTCCTGAATGAAGACCAGGACTATTTACCCATGAATAAAATTTCATGCACCAAAGAGCCATCCGTGAAGGCCCTACTTCAATTTTTAAGAGGCTGCTTCTTCTGCTCCTTCATACTTAGTGTCTGTATAAATGCCAGCACCATTTAGAGGTGCAAGACAACATTTTCTTTAAAAGTTAGAGACAATAGTATTTAATAAATATTCCTACCAAAACCTAAGTGGAAGCTCATTCATTTTATACAAGATCTTGATTAAATTACTTTGGAGTATGAAAACTTTATCTGCCAGTTACCCTGGTATGAGGTTATCAAAAGAATAAAAATTGAATCTGCTTATTAGTATGTAAGTAGTGGTGCTGTTAATGCTGATACAAATATATATCCTTTTCCTGCAGTTACCTTACTAATGAAACTCTTCCTAGTGAAAGTGATGGTGGGCAGAGCTCAGGAAGGATGTTCATCAGAACATATCAAAGTTAAGATTGTTCTTGAGCTTAATTCCAAACTAGACACAGTCCATCTAATAAGTGCTAGACCCAAAATCTTTGGTTTAAAGCCTGTGGTTGCCACAGGTTCCCCCTATAAACCTCCAGCAGCTACACTGGCATCACACCATGCTTTGCTGAACAACACTGATGACATCTCCCAAGTTTAGTCCCAACTCTCCTTCAGAGAAGGGTGAAGAAAAAACAGCGTGAGTGAACAGAATTTTCTGCAGCTGATTGAGCCTTCAGCTGTGTCCCCACCAATCCGCACAGAAAACACCACAGAGCAGTGAGGAGGAGGACCTTCATCTGCACCTTCCCAGCCTCTGAAACATAAGTTCTAGAATGAGGACAGAGGTAAGAAAGCCCACCACGTACCTCACCGCCCTCCTCTTGCCTCAGCCCCGCATTGCACAGATGGCCACATCTCTACTCCCACCTTTGGGCACCAAAGGTAAGTTTAATGCAGCTTCCTTGAAGCAACAGCTGATGGAATCATGGTACCCTTCTCTACCTCTTCTGTAGGCTTCTAGCTGAGCCCTGCACGTTCTGCCTCCAGCCCGCGTTCAGCTGTCAACCACAACCAACCAACTCTGCACCAACTCCACATTCATTTGTGTTTTCCTTCCCTTACTACTCTTCAGTACTACTGGGAGCAAGACAGCATCAAAACTTGTAGGTGTAGCTGGAGGTTACAATAAATTGCAGGCTGACTTCCCGGACACCAAGAATCTTGGAAGCTACCTATGCCACCAGGATTGCTCTCCTAAATAACTACTGCTCAAAAGAATGTATCCAATTAGTAAAACAGCTAAGAATTACCAGTCTGATATACTGTCAGTCTTCAAAATTAGGCAGGATGGGGGGAAAAAAAAAAAAAAAAACAAACCTGTCCACCTGCCCTTCCTCTGCCCACAGGAGAAACCACCTGCAGCCGCACCAGTCACACAAGCAGGTGGCCACTGCAGTTTGCAACTTGCCATGGGCTACCAAACTCGGTTCCTCGTGCAGCTGGCTCTTCCCCTACCGCCCCACACATGCCCACGCACGACTCGTACGTTGCTCATCTCTCTCCCCAGCGCAGGTTTCACTCAGCCCAACAAGATTCTCTTCCTCCCTACCACGCAGCGAGGAGTCTTTTTAGAAATCAAAGCAGTGGGGAAAATGTATTGTCTTCCACGGATTTCGTAAGAACGAAAACTGACATCCCTTGAAGTTGTTTCAAGAACGCATCTTAACGCAGCCACGAGAAGAAACCAAACCAAAGCCCCCACGCACGCTGCAAGGTTCACGGCTCTGCAACCACCACGACACCCTCCCACCCGATCTCTGCGGCCCACTGGTACGGCACGCCTGGATATTACACCTTGAAAGCACATACAGTCAACCGCTACATAAAATTTTTTGTTGGTGGGAATGTTTTATTTGAGTATGTCTTTCAAGCCCGAATACAAAACCAAATGCAAAAGGAAGGTGGGAATTTCCCTAATTTTGCAATATAAAGAACGACTTCGGGATGAGAGGAAAGGGGGAGAAACAAGGCTCCTAAAGATGTAGAATTGTTACCCAAATGCAAACAAGTACATTTCAAATCCTCTGCAGAGCTTTATATTGTACTTACGGATTCAAGATAAAAAAAACAAAACCATTCACTTAACACAAAATAATCCTGTAAAGAATATTTAAGTGCCAAACTTGGAAGAAAGTGGCATTAAAAAAAAAAAAAAATCTGAATGTTTTCCTTTTCCCATCTTCCCCAAATTAAGCAGAACAAAACCCAACACCCTTCAAACCAAATGAGATTTGGTGAGATTGTTACAACACTGTACAGTACACTCATAATTAAGATTTCGAAGTTGTGGGCAGGGTCAGGCTAGTGTAACGACTCTCACTCCAGGGATGGTTAACACAAGATGCGAACTGTAAGTAAAGTGCATGAAAGGAAGCCTGCTCAGCTAAATGAAGTCGACTGAAAGGATCAGGAGTCAGCGGGTCACTCGCCAGAGCGGCAGCAGGCCCGAAAACCACACTGCAAGTTCTGGCATCCACTGGCGGTTTCGGCATGAGGACCTGCACAAAAACAGAACAAATGTGAAAAGAAGAAAAGGCCATTTATTTAGATGCAGAATTCTCATAACCTGGTCATTCAGAGTATATCTCTTGGTTTTGTTTTTTTTTTAATGCACTAAACCTGATTCAGCGCTGTGAAGCCTGAAACACTGCCGGGACTAATATAGTATAAAAACCTCGATTGGATGATATTTTTCAAGAGATTTTTGCTCCGATAGCTTCGTCCCGTGAAGACAATGCAGTCAAAGTGACACAGATGCACGGTGAGCAACAGGAAACGCAGTTTAAGCCAGCTCTCCCAGCCAGCTCTCCGAACTCAGGCATACTTTCACTATGCAGATTTAACTCCTGTTTTTCAAATTCAGGTGATGACTTCATGGCATTTCCAAAGAAACCATGATCTCCAAAACTATTTCTACTATAACGAAAACAGTGGGGTTTTTGGTTTTGGGTTTGTTTGGTTTTTTTTTTTTTCAGTCTGGAAGGTTTTTTCCTCCATGAACACTTCCTGGTTGGTGAGACCTCACGTATTCCGACTGGAAATTCAAAAACTAAAGAGAAAATCACCTTCAGTATCGCTGCAGTTTTCAGAAGCCCATAAGGCTAAAAACCAGCCATTCAAAGAGAAAGACAAGGTTGTGAGCACAGACAGTATAAACCAATGCTGTAATTCCACCCACCTCCACTTACCTTGGCTTACTGTTATCCCTTTCATTTGACATGTTAAAGTGATCATGAGATAAGAAACTATTAAGGTTATTACTACAGGATTTGGTGTCCTGCAGCCACACGCCTGCTTCAGAGACACAAACGGTGACATTCAGGTTGGCTGAACTCGGGCTCCCAACATAAACTGGAAGGAGGTTGCTGAGTTCACTAAAACAAGCTGGTAAAGACCTGACCGGGACAACCCAAATATCCCCCCCTTTGTATTTCAGACAAATTAAATATTTAAGATGTTTTTAATACATTTAGAAAAGACGAACAAAATCATGTAATGAACTAGGGCACCATGCTATGGCTGGCTTGGTTTTTTCCACTTGAAGAGTAATTTAAAGTCAGCATTCAATTAATTTCCAAGACCCTGGTGTCTGGAAATCAGCTTTCTACTTCATTCCACACACTGATGAGCAATATTCTACAAAGTTAAGTTAACGTGCATGAGACTCCATAAAACAAAGCTAAAGCCATAACGAAGGACAGTATGAAAAACCGTTATACTTCGCATTTGGCAACAAACTCTTCCCTTTTCAAATCTTTTTATTCAACTGAACAAAATTTTGGTCCTCCGAGTCACTTACGAGCTAGAGTTTGAAAGCTTCTTCGTTAAGTCCTTTACAAAGGAGACCTTGTGGTTCTGAACAGCGGGGTTCAGCAGAGCATGTTCTGTGTGGAGGCATTTCCCAAGTCGCAGCTGACCTTCCTCACCACTGCCCCAGCCTTTTGAAGCCACTGTCACCTTTCTAGTAAAAAGCTCGTTGACAAAACCTACAGAACCACAGCGTCCCCAGGAAGGAGAATACTCAGCGCACTTTAATACTCGGTGTATTTTAATGGCTTCTATCTTTTTCTTGCTCTTTTTAAGGAAGTTCTTCCCCGTGCTCATAACTGGAACCTGCCCTTCTAGGTGTGAGCACTGGCCCACCTAACCCTGCCTTCATCCCTGGCAGCAAGCGTTATCTGGGGAGATGATATAAGCCCACTGTGCGTCGCTTTTATGTCTTCCCAGCATCCCTACCCGTTGCAGGAGGGACATGAAAGTCCATTCCCTCTAGTATCTGTTTAAGGCTCAGCTGTGCCTGCATTTGTTTCGTCTCTTTTTAAACCTGCTGATACTGACTGTTCGACACGGTGAACTTCCAGAAGTTCACTATGTGGTGCATCTGCTTTCGATCAGTCTCCTGCCCGCTTCATCTGCTGTTGCCCAAGGGTAATTCTGCAGAATTTGGAGAGATCCTGTTGCACGGTCACCTCATCTACTGCCTTCTCATCCCACCTCCTGCCTCCTCATTCCCATACTGAAACATTCCAGCCTTTTGAGTGTCTCCTCACAAGCCAGCTGCTCGGGTCCCTAACTCTTTTTAGGGGACCTCTTCTGTATCTTCTGTACCTCCTTTACATACACTCCTCAAGACGGGGAGACCGAAACCACACGCAGTACTCCATGCGTGAGTGCCCCACGGCTTCCAGGACCATGCAGCACACTGCACCTCGTTCCCAGCGCCCTGAGGAGGCACAAACACTGGTGGCTTTTGTGGCTGCTGCTGCAAACAGGAAAGATCTCAGAATTAGCACCAACAGCTCTCTGAAACGGTCGTCTCCACGCTGCGACTGCCGGCTCTCAATTCAGTTTCATGCGATCACAGTTTGATTATTCCCGACCACCCAGCCACGCATCCATACATACAGCTCTACGGGAAGCTGGTAAGAAGTCCCTCTGGAAATCTTCAGCACCGGTATCGTTACTCGAGGCAGCTCAGCACCACGCAAACACTTGGAAATCGCTGCCTGCATTTCTTACACCACGACAGCAACAGGAAGGCAGAGGAAGACTGATCAGGGCACAGACGTCTTAAGGGAGGGGGAATGGGGAGAGAGATGTCACCTCCCAGGTTCCTCTCCATCCTGAACAGGAACCATTAAGCCCTGCCCTTTCTTCCTATCCTTTAATTAGCTTTCGGTTTTTAAATTTAAACTGGTCTTAGAGCAACTTAAAATCTCAAAAATTTAGAAACTTCTAAGTAAACTGCATCACCTGAAAAGTTTACAGCTTCATTTCCTAATTTATCAGGCACTGAATTACAAATGACATTAACCACAGTGAAAATTCACCCTTCTTCCCATGCTGCATTTCTTGTCCCGTGTCTATTCCTCACACCATCACTGATTTTATCACATCCTTTACAGCCTCTGAGGAAATGAAATATTCAGAGTTCAAGCCACATCTCCCGAAATCTGCCACCCTCTGTTCTTTCTTATCACATACAGGCAATTCCCACAATTTGGAGGGTATTTAATGCTCTTATTACAACAAGGTAGTAAGCGTCAGTAATTTTAGTTTTAACAGTAAGGCTACTGGGTTAGGACAATTTATGTTTTGACACAGCAACTAATCTCCTCCATCACAGGTCATTTCTCTCCTCTACAAAGCCCTAACCTTCCTTAGCTTATTTTTTTTTTTTTCCACCTTTCATACAAATAGCAAAATTGAAATGCCTTTGCTTTTCATAGCCACAGAGACCATTTTTGTTTCCTACAACTGACTTTTGGCTACACCTCTCTGGCTTCCTAACCTCCCATTTCCCCACTCTTTGCTACTGACCTCATTTGGACT
Organism: Xenus cinereus; assembly: GCA_025774025.1. NCBI lineage: Eukaryota > Metazoa > Chordata > Aves > Charadriiformes > Scolopacidae > Xenus > Xenus cinereus. The sequence continues at coordinate 56,821,393 of JAOXJK010000032.1, forward strand.
GGACTTTGTTTTCAAACCACCTGTGTGTTTAAGTACGAATGGCCTCTTTAATCTTGCCAAAAACCACTCTCTCCTGTTTTCTTTGGCCTCTATATACAAGGTCTCCGATTCATCTCACCTCAGCGATGCACCGGGTTGAGCAATACGGTAACAGTACAGAGTTCCTTATATTGTCCAGTGAGATGGTCACTTCAGGCCATACAGTGGGGCTGAATCTCCTTCAGAAGGGTCCCTCTTTTTCTACAGACTGCGAGGACTTAACAAGCTCTAGCAGTGAAGTGCCTAAATTAAATGTGTTTTGGGCTGGTTCACCTGGGAAAGCAGAGTTAATCAGATTCTCACCTAACCCACCACTGGTCAAATTACCTCTAAACTGGATTATTGTAATGCTCTTTAGATGCACATCTGATTACTCACATGCTCCAGGTGACCCAGAACAGAGCTCTGCTCACCCATGATGAACAGCGCTCGGTTTTCAAATAAACTACATATAAAGAGGCGCTGCGATGTAAGAAAGGAGCACAGCTATTTGATTACTCCCTTTTGTTACGTGCACTAGCGAAACAAAAATTAGTTATAGTTTCCTGGAAAGAAGTTCATCATTTCACCAAGAACGTGTGACAACCCAGAGCATGATGAAAGAGCTGCTCCAGTCAGGAGATCCGGCTGCCACCGCCACATCCCTTTAGCCACTTGTCCTAGCTCTCACCTGTGGCAGCAGAAACATTCATGTTGTCTACAGCCAGATGGATCCCTGACCCAGCTAGGAAGAGGGGAAAAAGGAAAAAAAAAAAGGAATAAAAAAAAAAAAAAAAAAAGGAAAAAGGGCTTTCAGCTACCCCAGTTCTTGACTGAGTTTACCAAGTAGCCACACAAAGACTAATGCTGGCCACAGGAAGACAACAGGAATGAGCTGGGAGGAACACAAGGGAGGGAAGGAAAGGCAGTTCTTTTTCACAGCCACCACCAGTGAGAGGCTCCATCATCAACCCTGCAAACCATATCTGATGGTACACTACAGGGCAATTACCAGAAAAGTGACCAAATTAAACATTAGCTTTAAAAAATATATATGTAAGGCAATATTAAATTCAAATCTGAGTTTACTAAGTGCTACTCTTTATCAGCATTTGGTAAAGTTACACTTACAGACCTTTATGAGAGCACCTTGGTTATCTGCAGCACTTAGAGAAACCAAACTCTTGAAGTCTAACAACGATGTTTTCCTATAGAAATCTGCACACAGGAGTCCCTAAATCTTAACAGAAATTGCAAAGTCCTGGATCCAATGCTGGAAGACAGATCAAACCATGACCAATGAACCTCTAAATGCCAGAAGAAAAGAGTGAATCATCAGAATCAGCACAACTTTATTTCATTAATGCCCTATTTCTTTAATTACAGCACCTGAGGACTACATAATTTAAAAACTCTAGAAAGTGAATCATACTTAAAAGCTGCAAAGAGCTGCCGCTGCAGAAATTAGGGAGCCCCATTTTTCTCCTCCTGAAGCTGACGGCACCCCAGGCTTCAAAACTGAGAGGACAGTAAGGAGACTGAACACAGCTGGACAAAAAAGCCTAGGGGGAACTATAACTTCCAAGTGGCAAGAAGGAACTCAAACATTAAACTCTTCTGAGTTCAGTGTGATTTTCAATCAACTGTCTTTTAGCTATTAAACACAATCAGCAATTTGAAGGGGCACACACCAACAGATTTGTTTTCAGCTGCAGCTGAGGGCTATATCCAACTCCAAGTTTCCAGTGTTGAGGCAAACAGAGGTAGATATCCTCACCAGCAGTGCGCAAACCAAGAACTGAAGTCATATGAACAATAAACAAACAGAAAAATTTGGAACTGTGCACAAATTCATGGTCTCTGCTCATAAAAACTGCACACATTAGTGCCGTGCAACAGCATAACTGAGTCTCTCTAACCACAGCTGCTCGACCTTTTTAGTTTTAATCTACTATATGCGCTTGCAATGAAAATCTAAGGATTGCAAACAAACATTTCACAGAATCACATGGGTTGGAAGGGACTTCTGGAGATCATCTAGTCCAAACCCCCTCCCAAAGCAGGTCCACCCAGAGCAGGTTGCACAGGAACTTGTCCAGGTGGGATTTGAATGTCTCCAGAGAAGGAGACTCCATCACTTCTCTGTGCAGCCTCTTCCAGGGCTCTGCCACTCTCAAAGTAAAGAAGTTCCTCCTCATGTTTAGGTGGAACTTCTTATATTCAAGTTTGTGCCCATTTCCTCTTGTCCTGTCCCTGGGCACCACTGAAAAAAAGACTGGCCTTTCTACCAAAGCAGCCCAGCAAACCCTCCAAAGCAGCCGATCCAACAAAGCTGTGTGTAAGGTCCCCATTAGGCTCAGTGTTTATACAAAAAAAAAAAATATCTGAAAATAGGCTGTGGGTGAAAGTAAAGCCCTTATATGTCAACAGACGAAAGCAGTATATTTTTCAAAGATGGATAAATTCCATGCTGTTGGGTCCAATTTTTGTTCTGCAAGACTGAAGGGTTTTCCAACATGATCCCAGAACATATCTCCTTCCCCGAAAACAATCCCTGATAAGCTGGTGAGCAAAGAAAATTATGAAATTATTCTCTACCTGCTTACAGACCAGTAATCTTTGTGCAGCAGTTAATAATACAATCTCTACAAGTGCGAACAAGCATAAACAGATCAAACAAATCAAACAGATGGACTTAAATGAAACAGCTATTGCTTTCCCTACAGTTACTTTAGAAACACCAAACGATACAGCAATAGTTGAGGCTGTCACAGAAATCCTGCTGCCCACAGAGCGGAATAAGGCATTAGTTTCACACTGAACAACCCTATTACAATGACGTTTGAGTGAAAATACAAAGAACAGTACCCAGATAAAACTGCATTATAAAAGGTTATTTCCCCATTTCAGCATTTCGCTAGGACACCGCTGTTAAGTTTTTAATCGACTTCCTTCTTAAAGAAAACAGCAACAGGCTTCCGAGACGCTTCTATTTCTCAATAGATGTGAGGAGTCAGACTGTTACAGCCTCACTCCCCTGCTGGTTTCTCTCTAGGGGAGTGACTGTTCATCCAAACGCACGCACGACGCTTTACAGAACCAAGGGGAGCTTATGGGCTCACAGCTTCCAGCGGGCAGTGAGAGAGGAAGGAAATAAACAGGAAAAGGGTCAGGACAACTTTACAGAATAATGCCCCAAAAAGTATTCTGTTTAAACATAAGTAATTTCCTGAGGATATTATGGAATAGCCGAGCTTTACGGTGGTGGACTCACACAAGAGATTCTGGCTTCGTAAACTAATAGTAAGACAACACAGCGTATTTTAGGGACAAGGGGAGAAAAAGAAATGTCTGAAGACGAAGCAGAACCATCAAGTCTGGTATTACTGACAGAAGTGAAAACAGAGGAAAAGTAGCAAGGAACCAGCTGTGAAAGAAAAAAGGCCTGGTCTTTGAAGACATCTTTAAACTCAACGCAATGCAAGAAAGAAAGTCAGTGAAGGACTTTTTTTAAAAGGAACCTTAAGATTTCCAGTTTGAAATGCTGTGAGATTTTTAGAAGCTATGGTCTGGATGGAATGGAAGCAACAAAAAGCAAGTGTCTCAATTTAAGAAAAAACAGCAGTTAGTGTCAAAAAGTCTATGAAGCAGTGCAAAAATTATGGAAGCAGAGTATCATTTAATGCTTTCCCTTCTAATATTAGGATCCAAGTGCATCATTTTCTATCAGTGTCAGTGGATTGAATACCCAAACATCAGCACAGATTTACTTGCAGCACCAAAGCTCTGGCATCCTGTACCCCTGCCGTGGCTGCATCCCAAGGGAAATGCAAATCACTGCGCTGAACGTCATGAACTAACAAGGAATACAATTTTGTTTTTACACACAATTAGCTCTTATAATCCTGTGAATTCTATTATCCTGCATTTCCCTCCCTTTCTGATTGCACTTACCTGTTTTAAATTCACACACGGAATGCATGTCACACCACAGCTCACACCTCATGCTATGAATGCTTACTGGACCCAACGTAATAGACTGAATTCCAGTGTGGTAAACACTGAGAAAACTTGCACCATAAACATATTTTCTGACTTTATCCAGATGCTTCACCAGCTTAGATCCATCCCTAAAAGTTACTGACTCAACCAAAACCAGAAAAAATGAATTACATTTTCCATAAGGACACGTGATGGTAGGATCAGAAACACCCTATACTAAAACTACTGCAATCCGGGAGGTTTGCATGGCAAAACACATCATTCCTTTCCTAAAAATCACCGCTTTGGTATCAACCTAATGAACCCTCTGTCTGAAGTTGCAATCATAAAGAAAACATAAAACTACACGGTTTACAGGGAAGATAAGGAGAGGGCAAGTGTGTATTAGCTATATGGAGACGTACTTTCTAGCCCCTATTTTTTATGATCAATTAAGTTATGAGATACAAGGACCGAAAACGCTTTCCCAGGTAGTACAGAATGGTACTAGCATCAAGCAAGAAAACCCAGAAGAACAAGTGAGGAAAAACTGACTTAACAGTAGCCATTTCATAATTAATCAGTGAAGCAAGAAAAAAATAAAGTGGAAAAAAAAAAATGGGGTATAGGTGGTTCCTTTTTTTTTTTTAAGAAGTATCCTGAAACCAAACATTGCTCCCCAGAAAAGCATCACATCTTCATAAAAAGACATTACCGTTAATGTTGTCACAGTAGTAAAAGTGTTCATCGTTTAGAGAAGGGCACGCAGCAACTAAATCCTGCAGGCCAGCCCCGGTGACAGTGAGACACCCCGAGAGGTTAAGGTGTTCCAAATGCGGCAGTCCTCCTCCCAGAGTCAGCGCCCTGTTAACAGACAGAAGAGGGGCGTTAAGAACCCACACAGCCTCAGACTGACAAGCATCCACCCTGTCACCAAGTCACTGACTTAACTGTATCTCCCAACAAACCCCCACACGTCTAATCGACCGTCTAGTTTTAAACCCGGCAGTTTCACACCCTGTAATGGGGATCACCCCTGAAGCTGGCAGACCTAATGAATGAACTGATTTCTAGGGAAACTAACAATTTCTTCTGACAGAATTAAATGGTAAATCCCTTTGTTTAGGAATGACTCCAGAGATGACCAAGTATTTCAAAGAACTACCACAACATGCTTCTCCAAACCACACTGATTTTGGCAACTCTTCCAACGTGATGTATATTGCTCAACTCATCTTGAAAACATGACACTCAGGTTTGCCGCATTACACTTCCAAAAGTTTGAGTACCTTATTATTTTATTTTTTTTTAATTAAAATGATTTTGGAATCCAAATCTGCAACTTTCTAGGGCTGACAGCAGAGCCTTTCTGTGACAACACGCCACCTTAGTATTCAAGTGGAATTTTCTCCTTTTCCTCTGAGAGCAAGAGTTTGGGTGCTGACGCGACAGCCTCGTGGGATGTATGGCACCCGAGCGCTCGCTTCTCTGCGAGCTCCTGGGGCAGCCAGCCCAAGCCCCACCACAAACCAGCTCACCCGAGCTGCAGATTCAAGCTGGGACGTAAAACTGAAAATGCCCTCAGAGCAACTTTCTCCTGTCGGCAGGCAGAATTAGAAGCGTTGACCACAAGAGCAGCTGTCTGTTAACAGCTTTGCTATGAAACGCACTGGCAACGTCTTTCTACCAGGAGGTTTCAGTCCCTTTCATCAGGGACTCAAACCCACTCTGGCCAGTGCAGGAAGCACTTGTTGCAGCACGCTCCCAGCTCTTAAATATTGTCTTTTATCCAAAAAGCATCAATGGGAAACTGGCACAACTAAACCTTTCCCACGACTCAATGACCAAACTTCCCTTTGGTCCTAGATTACCCAGTCACGAAAAAACAGACCAGTAACGTGCAAACTACACACAACATGAGCTAATTAGCACCAAAACGAGACTCAGCAGTACCCAAACGGGGATGAAGTCTCTGGAGAGACAAATCAATGCCAGCAGCACCTCACACTGTTTCACAGTGGACTACAGCACACAATAGAGGTAAGAATGGAGTCCCAAGAGGCTTTGATTAGCCCCAAGTGCTGCAGCACACATGAGCAGGTGGCTGCAATTATTTCAGCCTCATCCCGCTGTCATTATGAAGCAATAACTACATTTTTTCCGACACAATACAAAATATCAATAGCAAATATCATACACATGAAATTTTGCAACTCTTGAAGCCATCACAATCTTAAACTATTTTTTTTTTCCCCTAATTGTTATACGAGGTCATATTTAACATGATGTTCTGCACATACAAAATTGTCACAGAATCATTTAGGTTGGAAAAGACCCTTAAGATCATTGAGTCCAACCATTAACCTAGCACTGCCAAGTCCACCACTAAACCATGTCTCTAAGCTCTGTGTCAACCCATCTTTTAAATACCTCCAGGGATGGTGCCTCAACCACTTCCCTAGACAGCCTGTTCTAATGCTTGACCACCTTTCCAGTGAAGGCATTTTCCTAATATCCAATCTAAACCTCCACTGGCACAACTTGAGGCCACTTCCTCTTGTCCTGTCACCTGTGACTTGGGAGAAGAGACAGACCACCACCTCTCTACACCCTCCTTTCAGAGTTGTAGAGAATGATAAGGTCTCCCCTCAGCCTCCTCTTCTCCAGGCTGAACAACTCCAGCTCCCTCAGCCTCTGCTCCAGACCACTCACCAGCTTCGCTGCCCTTCTCTGGACCTGCTCCAGCACCTCAATGTCTTTAATATCGTGACAGGCCCAAAACTGGACACAGCACTCAAGGTGGGGCCTCACCAGCGCTGAATACAGGGGAACGATCACTTCCCTCATCCTGCTGGCGACACTACTCCTGATACAAACCAGGATGCTGTTGGCCTTCTTGGCCACCTGGGCACACTGCTGGCTCATGTTCAGCCAGCAGTTGACCAACACCCCCAAGTAGCTCTCCAGCCACTCTTCCCCAGGCCTGTAGCACTGCCCGGGGTTGGTGTGACCCAAGTGCAGGACCCGGCGCTTGGCCTTGTTAAACCTCACTCAGTTGGCCTCAGCCCTTTGATCCAGCCTGTCCATAAATTATGTCATTATCCAGACAGGTTAAATGAGATATTACTCCAGTTTGATAAAGTTTCGAGTGTACTGACAGGCATAGTGAAAATAAATAAATAAAGCAGCAAATCAACACAATTTCCTGACAGTAAATCACTAGAAATCAAATCTAAAAGCATTAATACCACCTAGAACAACAAATTCACAGAAATACCTGACTTCACAGAATACATATAAATGATTTTGTTTTTAAATTTCCAAAGAAAAAGTTGGAGAAAGTTTTTGAGTCTAGTACTATAAATATTTTAGGATGCAAAGACCATTTAAAACTTACCAGAGTTTCTTCAGTCAAAAGCTTTCTACTGAATCTTGGCAGATTCACCCCAGAATGACCCAACAAATAAAATTAGAAAAAGCTCAAACACAGCAAAATAGCTCAAAAATGTTTCCTCACCTGAGAGCACGGTCTGTGATCTGGTAACATCCAGACAGACTGAGAAACTGAAGAACTCGTGCAGTCTCTTCATCTGTTTTTTCACTCCCAGAGTATGCTGAGTCTTTTTTCTCTGACTGCTTAGTCCATGTTGGTTTTTTACACAGTGCAGAGGACTCTGGAAGTGCTCGAATAGTTCTTAGTGCTGTCCCAGCACAACAAAACGAGTGACCGCAGTAAATCAAGTCAGTAGAAGCACAGTGCTGCTGCCACCCTCTAGTCCTTAATCCATAAATGTCTCTACTGTAGCAAGATCCAGAACAATTAATATGGGATGTTGGTTCCACGAGACAAAATCCTTCCACGTTCCTGTGTCTCCACTCTGCAGCATCTTCAATGTCAGCTAAATCATCTGCATCTAACATCCACACATAAGCAGAACTGAAGTTTTCGGAGCCGTCGGGTTTAGTCCAATGCTGCTCACCATCTCCTCCCTCCATGAGGTTCTCGTTGTTGATTTCACGCAAACAATTATACTTCTTGTTGGACTGCAGAGTAAGCTCTCTGTTTTTCCACAAAGTCTTAGCATTCCTGTTTCTGCAGCTTTTCAGGACACCTCTGTTATGGGGAGTCGATATGATACCCAGCGCTCTGGAAATCCTCTCTATAGCCACATCTGTGATTTTTTCACATCCAGACAGATCAAGGTGGCGGAGATTTTGACAACAACCAACTGAAGACCAACTGAAATCAAAGAAAAGTGATTTGCTTAGTTTTGTTGGTTTTTTTAAGTTTTGGTTCAGAAACAGGTGTTAAGGCTAAATACGCAAAAGAACATTCCATAAGTAAAATACTTTTATTAATTCACAGAATATTTAAAGAAAATGTCCCAGACAGGTTAGATTTGACACTCCAAGTGCTGTACGTATGCCTAGAAAAATGATGTTTAAAGAAAGATGAAATGAATCACGAATCAGTAACAACCTGTCATACACTGAGACTCAGAAGTCCAAATTTGCCATAGACTGAACAAATTTTTAAATAGTAGATCAGACTGAAAACACCAAATAAATGTGACAAAAATTTCAAAAAGCAGATTCTGTTGTGCATGACACAGTTACCAAGAGGTATCTGAGTTACCAGACATCACAGTTCACTTCTCAGAAGGCTGAAAGAGGCGAACTTACTGAACTACCCCCTAAAAAAAAACACCTTCTTGAGATGTAATATTCAGTTTGAAGTATAGGACTTGAGTTTCTCAAGCTTGGCTGTTTATACATATTGAAATATCAGTGTGCTTAGACTTTATATCCTTTTGCCATTTCTGATTTCTTTCAGAGGGAATAGCTGGATTCCTGAAACAGTCTGTCTACAGTATTAATTATTCCATAAAAATGATTAGGATTAGAGATGTTAATGACATCAGACTTCATATTAACAAAACCTCACCCCTTCAGCCTTTTTTTTTTTTTTCAACTGAAATAGAAGTTTGATCTATAGTAATATCGATACATTAGCTATAGAAGTATATAGCTGATTTAAGTGACCTGTACCTACCCATAGTTTATGTTAACTACCATTTACTTTGTACAAGTGATTACTTATATTTACAACAAGCCAAACTCATTTTGTCAGTTACAAATTGGTGTGTTGGAAATACATCTATGTGTGGAGCAGCAAATAACATAAGATTCACTAGAGATTGACAGAAGCTCACAAAGATTGATCTCTGAGCCACAGAAATTCAATAAGGCTTTTTATTTCAAATAAAACTTCTTGCACAAGCTGCAGTGTTGTTGCCAGCACCCACGCTGGTAAACTCTTCGGTGTTGTTAACATATAGAACTTGAGAGCACTATACAATGAAAGTGCTGAACGCTGAAACAGCCACTGAGTTTCAGTATCACAGTAAGACCCGCTGGTGCAAGCTCTGCATCCATGAACCGTCCCACTGACATCCAGGGAATTTCTGCAGGCTTCAGGAGAATTTCGGAATCCACAGTTACTACACCTAGGCCTCAGAGCTTTGCCCACCATTTGATCAGTGTCTCAAATAGCAGTATTTCAAACACTACCAACTGTATCAGACCAAGAACTATCATAACCGACTGACTACACAAAATAAAAAATATCTACAGACAATTTCAAGTTGTTAATACTAGAGCAAGACACAATTATCGTTACTGATAGGTAATACAGTGAAGACAGCAAAGACAGACCATTATAAATGGCTGTTTCAAAGTTATATGCTTCACTTGTTATTTCATTAATTTGTCACTCTGGTTTAGTTCTTAGTTATGCGTGAACCCTGAATGTGATTTCTCTATTTCTCTCTCATTGGCAACAGACTAAGACATGTTTGAATGTTTCTCCCCCTTGAAAAGCTGGGTTGTTTTATTTTTTTTAAGAGGAAACAACAATTATCTAACCTTTCAAATGCAGAATCTGAAATATCAGTTTGAGTGAGATCCAAATATTCCAAGTTGGGGCAAAGCTCCAAGATCTGTCTAACCTGGAAAAGGAAAGGTAAATAATCAGTAAAGACACAAGGCACTAAGGCTGCACAGTGTCAAAAGACAACACAGGAATTAACATTCTCTTGAACTGCACCTCATTTTCACCACTCAAGTGTTTTAAACTTGGGCACATCAGTTATTAATTAGAGGCTGTGCAGCCACAATTATGAAATGCCCATTTCAGATTACATACCATTTTGCTGGATGCTGCAGAACTGTAGGCCAATACTAATGTCTTCACTGAGGAACCTACATGCGGGAGGACATTATGAATTAAGCCGTGAAGTAAACGCTTTTCCATTTGTGCTATGTTAATGGCAAGCGAATCTTCAGCTGCTTCTTCTGCAAAATAAAACCAAAGAGAAAGACTTCAAGTAGGCTTTGAGTCATTTGGAATTCACATTGCCATCTTGTATCAAACAAGTTATCGGGAAACTAAAGAAAGCTCAACAAGCTTTCAGAGAGTTTCAGAAACTTTTGCTGAACTCTAGCTCAACATACTACATGTCTCACCTTTAAAAACTATATGCTTGCCTTTCTGACTGTCCTGAAGAGTTTAACTCTAATGGCAAGTAAAAACATTAAGAGTCTTCCCAGGAAGACTTGGAGAACTATTTACTACAGATTATGCACTGCCCAGGGCTGTCTGGGGCAGCTGTTTCCACCAACTTGCTTTATACATTGAAACACTATCTCACGGAGCACTTCATATCTTGTGATATAACAGCTTAAGACAAATTTTAAATTAAGCCTAGGATGCATTGGGATGCAAGATGATTCATCCAAACTTGCTGAAGAGAGGAAGCCAAACTTTTACCTCCTTCCTAACTCCAGAAGCATCCCCGTAACTCTTCTTCCACCTGCCCTCAGGTTTGCTCTCTCCCAGGTGAATTAATTGAGCTCATTAAAACCAGCTGCCTGCTTCTCCCCCCACCTTCCCCCAAACTCCATTCCTTTTTTTTTTTCCCACCCAGCTGGGAGTCTGGATGAATTGAAGATAAGGAAAAAGAGCACTCCTTTAAGGAAACTTAAGTAGTTGCTAGGCAAAACTTTCCAAGTTCGTTTTTACTGTATAAGTCTACTCGGCTTAGTAAGCATTTAATCTAGACAGAACATAAGAATTATTGCATTTGTTATTATTTTAATGTACTAGAACTATGTAAGAAAAATCTGTACTTTAAACTGAGTTTACAGCAAAGATTCCATTTTATACATTTACTTCTTATAGCTATGTAATCTTCACAGAAAAAAATAAATTAAAAAATCATCAAATCAGATTTACTTACCAGACTCATCTATGTCAGCATCTTCATCCCATTCCTGGAAAGCACGACTTTCATCTTTTCTATTTTTGACCCATTCCTCATCAGGTTCTGTCTCAAGATCTGCTGCAGGACCACTATACCAATCACCTGCTCATCCCCCCCAAAAAAAAGAAGAGGATAAAAAAAATAAAAAGAGATATCAAGACAAAGTCCTCATCACTGCTGAAAATAGCAATGAAACACTTCTCAGTATACTGTGACTTGATCTAAAGATAAAAATTAATTTTGCATTCATCTGAACTAAGATTGGACTGAACTTTGACATTAATCCTTGTTTGATCTACATTTTAAAGCTTCAAAAGATAGAACGGTTTCAGTACCATGACAGAACTCACAGCCCATTACGCTATTTTTGAGACATGCTTGTTCTCCTTATTTTCTTGGTAGGGATCAATACGATTGCAAAAAAATAACAGAAACAGTTATGGAGTATTTGGACTGTGTATGTGCTGAAGCTCTTTCTGGTAGATATATTAACCATGAACTTTTAGTATAAACGCTTGGTTTAAGACATTTCTGTTTTCCTCTGGAATCTCACAAATACAGTGTCAACCAGGATGTGTCTTTATTAGTATGACTTTAGTCACTGCACGTGACAACTCCAGGATCAAGAAAACCAAGTTCCAGAAACAGCTGATACGCGATAACAACACACATATTACTCAAATCAATAGACAATTTTTTAGAACATCTGGATGAACGTGAAATCAGCAACAGCAGCGTTGGGCTCCCTCTAAGCAGGTCTGCTGGCTCTCTCAGCACAGGCATGCTTGAACCAGGAACAGCTTATCCTACTGCCTCGCCGCTGGGGGATCCTGCCACCCCCAAACCGAGAGCAACCCCTCTTGAAGGGCACCTAAAGGCACAAGGTTTCTTACATGAACAATACAGTGACAATGAAATCCTAACTGATTGTCAACTAACTGAAGCAAAAGTAGTATTTCAGTAAAATTCATCATCTTCTTTAACCCACCTTTATAATATACGAAAAATATAATAATATACAAAAAACTTCAGAAGCCCTCTCTGTATTAGGAAAAAAAATAGTTAAAAAGTCTGTAGTTTTATGTTCTTTTTTCCCCTTCTGGCAGTTAAGTCCTATTTGAGAAGCTTCCACCCAGTTTAAAGCACTTCTGAACAAAGAGCTGTAGTAGCATAGACAGTACATCGTGAGATTAGCTTCCTGTTGTGCCAAAAACAGACTGAGGAATAAGTCATTTTAAGCAGTTGCCAGTTACCTTTTTTGCACAGCACTCAATTATCCAGACAACTTGGTTTCAGACAAAAATGAAAATTTAAGTTTAAACTCTGAAACTCCTCCTCTCCACTCAGTCCTTTACAGCTCGAGAACCAATCCATTATTTTCAGTGAGATTTATGCAACCAAAAAAATTAATTCAGACTTAAGAGTCATTTAATTCCCCTCTGCCTTGGACAGATTTTAGAAGCCACAAAGGTACGGCCAGAAGTAAGTTTTTAGCTTTTATGTATCTCAGAATTTAAGTTCTATATTGTTAGCTTTAATGGAAATCTTGAGGAACAAAGTCATAAAAAACCACTTTATTCTTACTACAGTAGATGTTACTGAATCTATCTAAAGAATCAATATGAAAACTAACATTCATACAGTTTTCTTTGAAGTTTGAATATAAAAAGAATAGATTGTGAGGAAATGTTAGAATTACGTTTGTTTTAAGCTTCCATTCTGCAGTTCTAAGAGACCTCTCAGAGGACAGCATACTAGTCAGGAAATCAGAAAAAATAGTTATATTTTATTTCTACCTAGTAACCTAATGAAATAAGAATATTACTGATATAGGTGTAACAGCAGCATTTATAATTCAAAACCCCTTAGATTCTTAAATCATAATTACGAAATTGTATTAGTGAATATATTTGTTAACATTCATACAAGCAAGCAAACCTCCATAAAGCTAATCAACAGTTTGTACACAAGAACTACTCTTGAGTTACAATCAAGACAACTTTTGGTTTCTTAATTCTGTAAGATGGAAGTATCTTTTGGGGATTTTTAATATTTAACCAAGTTTCAGCGCACCCTCCCTGCCAGAAGCATGCTCAGCTGTCAGGTTGGTTGTACATGCCAGCCTATACTAAAAAGTTCTCTTCTATAAACTCAGAAATTCTGCTAATTGACATGCTTTCAAAGGAAGAATTCAATTCAACTTACCTCTAGCCCAGCGAACAGGGTAAAGATGTTTCCAGAGAGATCCAGTTTTAGCCAACTGTGACCATACAGTGCTTACTTGACTACACTGACATAACTCTTGGGGGTTAAGGTAACTGAAAATGGTCAGCATTACTTCAGGAGGAAGATTAGTAATATTTGTGGTGTGCCCTGTTACTTCGGTTTCTGAAATACAGAAAGCGTGTGTTAAATGTAGCACAGCATCACAGCTTTAAATAATAGTGGAACTCACATTTTGACTAGGACAATATAAAAAATAGTGTCTAAAAAAATAAACAATTGCTTGGCAAAAAAGTTGAAAAAAGTAGGTATCACTTTGGCTTTAAAAAGCCTTTACCATAATACCACCTTAAACAAACAAACAAAAAAATCAGCTGTTTTCCTGTTTGCCATTTTCTCAACTTGCTAGTTTTTTCCAACCCTGACGCCCACCAAGGGTCCAAAAAAGCCCTGGACAAAAGTAAACTGCTGCTACTCAACCACAGCAAGATTAAAGCAGTATCTGCTATAAATGAAATGCTTTTAAAAAATGCCTTATGTCATAGATGAGATATATATATACACACATGCTTTGCCACATTCCCAGGAAACAGAACTAGCACAGAATCTACCAGCTGGGACCACTCTCAGCAAAAACACTCAACCTCTTGACTAGCAAGAAGTCCATGCTTAACTCTTTGCAGCTGTCCTGTATTTTATTTCTAGGTTTAACTGCTAGCACAGACAAGTAGTTTTAACTCCTGAATGGTGAAAAAGCCATTCATGTTGGAAGGTTATACAAAATATTAGGTTAGAGGCTAAAATTTGACCACTGCAATTAATACTTCAATGGACAGCACTAGGAACCATCTCCAATAGCTCTCCCTTATCGGCGTAGAACAAAGAGCGCTGCAAACTGTACAAAGTAACAAATTCAGTGATTTGGTTACTGGCTTCTTTGTTGTCTTAAGAGAATTTTTAATGCTTTGTTTAAAGACAATTTACTTGAGCAAAACGTTTTCTAAAACAGTTTTCAGGAGTCCTTAGAAATAGCAGGTTTCACAAATCAGTAGGGATTTATTTTTAAAGACACAAAGTACACAAGACTTTACAGTGAGACAAGGATCAGGTTTCTTTTTGCAAAGAACCTTCAAAAGTGAGCATAATATAAACTTTACCCTGTGATGATCTATTGCTACTTTAAAAAAAATAATTAAATACAGTTTCACTTGATAAATCAATATTATTTGTATTCCTGACAAATCTCCGCAGGTAAACTACAGAGAATTTCACACTAAAATTAAAACCTCACAGGACTGTAAGCTGTGTTATTTTCTTCCATTTTTTTTTTAAAAAAAGGATGCAGGACACATACTTTCTTCTCCCTAAAGTCTAGAACACAACCATTGCAGAATTACTGCTGTCCCACAACTGCTATTCCAGCTAGGCTTAACAGCAAGTAATGCCATAAGGCTACTTCTGTCACAGTCATCTGTTCAGATTCAATAGTATTTCACACCACGGACCATGATCTTTTCTGAAGGTTTCACCTGGAGGGCAGAAAATGACCAGTTCAGTAGTTCAGAAAATCATTCCGTTCAAATCAAGTTTCATCCAAAAAAAAATCTGATAACAGAGCAGTTTTTCAAGTTTTTCTAATGAGAGCACCACATCTCATCAACACCACAAAGTTCAGTTCACGAGGGCTCGCTCTACTTATCAGTCTCACACCCCACTGTTACACTTTTTGTACATTAATTCCCCTTGTTTGGGGCGTGAACCCTTCTTTGTTAGTTAAGGGTGAAAACTGCAAACATGGACAACTTAGGCTAACAAAACAAGCCTGAAGTGCACTTTAGTAGTCATCCATTTATTTTAAGTTTCATCAGGAAAGGTAGTTACAAACGTACGCAAATTAAATATCCACTTCCAGAACATACATTTTATCTGACCTACTCGCAGGCTGCATGGATTCACCCCCTTGTACCACTCCACGCACACAGTTTCTTCCTTTCTGGTTCCTAAGAGGCCAGGGGAGTGAGGTAGTGGGGAAGGTGAGCTGCTTTTAATTTTAAATATTGTCAGTTGCCTAATTATTCTGTGTTATTAAACCATCGACAGAAAAGCTTACAAAGTAGTCCTGAAAACCAAGACTTAAATGCAGGGTCTGCAAATAGAAAATATAATTTCAATGGAAGTATGAAATTAGAATTATCATTTCTGCCTGTTTATTATATCAAATATTACTGTGAGAGGGAAGGGAGAGGAAGAAGGTTGAGAGCAGGTAAGCAGTGAAGTACTATCTACATTACAACCTGCCAAAAAGACCGTATCAAACAGAAAAGTTCTTAAAGTTTCAAAATCAGTATGAAAAAATTCCCATTTTACAAAAAACTATTTTTTCTGCTAGTACGGAACTTTAGGTGTGTCACTGGTATGGCTTTTTAGATAAAAACTGCAGTTTGAAAATGACTTTAATTAGATGCTTCACCTTGATCTGCTTTCTCATCCACAGAATATTTAAAGACCTTCTGCAGCTCTTCTGCTTGATTCCACTTACTAAGACCTCTGAATTCAGCAGCCTCCTTCTGTGAGCAGTGCTGTGCGATTACTTTCTTCTTAATATCTTTCAATTCTTCGTAAGTAAAGTATTCCATCAACATTGGCTGAAAAACCTGAAGCAAAGGAAAAAAAAAAAAGTCTGGAGCTGACAGAGATAGTCGATAACGCTAGACAGAATTTCCTGTTTCAAATTCTCTCCAAGTAAAACACGTCATACGTTAAGTCAACCTAAGGACAGGAGCGTGGAAGATTTGAGTCCCAACCCTCTGCTTGCCCATGGATCACTGCAGAGTCTCAGGCAAGCTGCTCAACTGTTTTCCCCCAACAGAAAAGGGAAGTGATTAAAGTTGCTTAAACTAAGTAACTTCTCAAGGTACTCACAGGGTAGGCAAGGCGGCAAGGAAGAAAAACATGAGAAAAGATTTCTCTTGGACAGACTTCGGAAGACTTACTCTCTCCAGAAGATGCTTCCTAGTTTTTGGATACCCATAAATCCTCAGACTGGCAGTACTAGTCTATGTTTCACATATAGGTCAGAGGCTGTTTGGGAGTGTCAGTTTGAGTCATGAAGGACTGGTTTAAAAGACTTCTCTTTTTCCTTTAAGTCTTACTACACATGCCCTTAAATAACTACCTGCTGCAAACAAATCCCTGCCCCAGTGGACTTTTCTTATCAATTTTTTAAAGGACCAGAATTTCATCAAAAATTTTCAACATCTTCAGTTTCAGAATGTGTCACTGCAGTCAGAGAACAGAACAATGACACCACGGTCCCAAATGCAAATTGGCACAGTAATAAAAACAGAACTGTGAAAAAACCCGAACCTCTGAACCCTCTGTCTCTATTCAGTCATTGCAAACCCCAGGGAAGACCAGCATATTTGAGGAAGATTTTTACCTACCTCCTCTTCCTCTTTCATATGAGGAAGGAAATCCCTGGTAAAGGCTTCCAATCTCTCCTTCAGCTGTTTCGCATAGTTTAGCTGTTCATATTCATTCTGAGAAGAAAGCAAAGATTTAACTATTATCTAATCTTGTCCATTCATTCAAAGGTTGAACCGTTAAATCAAAGCAAAGCCCGTTATGTCTTCCCCATGCACACTGCAGGTTTGCTCTACATCACGGTAAGAAGGTGTTCACTTACAAAGTTTCATGACAAGCTGACAGTCTGTATCGGCCTGTTACTAGGCAGAACAAAGCACTCTCTCTTCCTGCCTGATTCCAATTTATTTTGTTATCAGATAGGAATTAACTAGTCTAATCACATTTTTACTTTGGAGCAAAGAATGAAGTCTGCCAATCTACAGTCTCACCCGAAGTCCAAAGTAATAACAGACCAGCATAAGTACTTGCATGTTTTACATAGGAATTATTCTAGGATACAGCAGCTCCACTTCATCTTTTTAACTGCATACATTTTACATTAGTTATTCTACAATTCCAGCTTCCAAACTATAATCAGAATTTAGAGTCAGACATGCTCTAAGATATTTACTTTGGAAATGGAAAAAACCTCTTAAATAAAGATGTAACTGGCTTTTAAATGTTAAAGTTAGACCAGCCTCATCTATCAATTTGTTAGTTTGTTCCCTCTGCCAGTAATAAGAAGCAAGTTCTGAAGTCTGCCCAGTAATTGCAACATACTGAAGTTCCTCATAGCTTACAGTAAATGTTGTAAAGTTTTCTTTTCAAACTTCTATAACATCAAAGCCTATTACAGAAAAAAAAGCTTAAGCCATCAGTTTTAAATTAAGCTAACCACACTCTCAAAAAGAGTTAAACAGTTAACACAACTACAGAAACCTAGAGAAATCTGATTTTCCACACTTAAGAAGTCACATAACAGAATTATACTACCATCCTAACAGAGAAGGTATAACACAAAGCCAAGTCTTAAACTGGATTCACCTTCCTTCATTTTCCAATTCATTAATGGAATTATTAAGACAAATGTTAAGGTTTGATATGCAACGGGGGGGGAATGTTTGCAGAATTCTCAGGTCAAAACCAGCCTTAGATATTAAAATGGAATCAACCAACCATATATTTAGTATTTTTCTTATTGAATATATGAGATGAAAAATTATTACTGAAGAGTATAGTTCTGAGAGTGCAGGAAGGGGGAGTTGAGTTGGTTACCCCAGAGGAAAGACACGGCAGAATTCAAGTAGGATTCTACTGGAGAAGAATTCAACAACTTTTAAGTCATGAAAAACCCAGCAGGAGAAATAACATTTAGACTTTGAGGACTGGAACATTAACAGCATTACTGAGCAAGAAATTACTGGAAGGAGTACATGACTCACTAACAGAATAAAACAATGCCCTTTTTTTTTTTTAAAGTCTGGTAACCATCTCCATTTGTGACAATAATACAATTGCTATGTGCCACAAGAAAAGATACTCAGGGTTTCCTAGCAAACTAATAAAAAAATATTATTTCCTTAGTCAGACTCTGTTTTGACCAATTAGAAGTCTTTGTATTTGAAACTTCCGTGTTTTCCCTCCAAAACACCTCCAATTATGCAGTGATGGACTTCCATCACAATATACACCTCTGAAAAGAATTTTTACTACAAATTTAGTAACTGTGACGACTGGCAAAATAATTTGGTGTTTTGGACTGGGAAATTTTCACTACTGTATCAAGACACCACAAATGTTTCTTCGTCCTTAGTTTATTTGTAGAGAGCACTAAGAAAAGTTGAGGCAAACTAATATGCAAGTCACAGCATGTTTTCCTTAGGACACAAGTCCTTACAGTCTACTTACCTTTACATTCTTTAACCCTTTCTCAAAGAGGCTGAGCATCTCTGAGAGTTTGTTGTCCGAGTGCACATTGTACACTGTCCGGCTACGTTGCTGAAGTAAACCAATGATACACTCATTTTCAATCTGCTCATGCATTTTAAATTCCTTGAACGTGGCATAAAGAGATTGCAGCAGAGCCCGAAAGTCATTGTTGTTGGAGAAGTTAGTCTTGGAAAGCTAGAAGAAAGAAAAGGCCATTAAAAAAAAAATAAAAAAATCAATGAAAATCACATCAAGGTCAAGTAAAATCCTTAGAAGACGTATTAGGCTCTTGTTTTCAACTGGTCCCGCTACTTATAACATAAAAGCTGAAAACCTTCAGTTTTGGTAAGAGAACTGGCAAAAATAAAAACTGAATTATTGAGCAACTCACTTCAAAGACATAAAAAATTAGAGTAAGGAATGCTTTTAATTCCAATCTTCGAGCGCAATAGATAAAAATCAGAAATACAAGTGCATAGATAAGAATACACAAACTAGTCTTCTATTTTAATAGTAACTTTCCCATAAATTATCCAATTGGTGCCTTAAAATATAAATTAATGCAACTTCTTCCAGAAGTAGGCAGAATTAATATTGGCACTTGAATACTACATATATATATTTATATAATATCTATATTAATACGACTATTGAAATATTCACAGAATTCATAATAAAGTTTACTTTAACCTTCACAATTGACTTGCCATTTGATTTTTGTTAACAGGAACTGACACAATCTATATAAAACTCTCAAACTTGTTTGAAAACTTTCAAAGACTCATTATGCATGGTCTTTTCATGTATGTTTCCTCTTACAGTTCATTGAAACAGTAAGCCATTCACACTCCAATTCTCTTAACTCCCTAAAATAAGTTACAGAGAGTTTTACAAGAACGTTGTGCTTTGTGAATGAAATTTAAGTAAACTAAGGGACTGAACTGCACAATTCTCTGATTTCCAGTAGCAACTACATAACTGCATTTCCCATCACGGGCTCTGATGGAAAAAGCTATAAATTTTAGAAATATTACAAGGAACTGATGGTAACTTAACTACAGAAGTTTAAACAAAGCATAATATATGCAATAACGCACGTTGTAAAGAAAAGCGTGTTAAATTTAATCACACAAGTTCTGAATGCAACTCTCTCATCCTGCATGAATGAAAAGGGCTTAAGAAAACAGCAAAGTAGTATAATAACTCATTAAAAAAAGATCATCCTTGAGAGAATAATGTAGTTACAGCACTAGCTTTAAGAAGCCAGTACAATCAGAATATATTTAAGGATCATAAACCAATCTTGTAAAACCATGAGATAAACAAACATAGAAAGATTTCCTGCTAGAAATCAACACAATCTCCCCAGCCCAGCAGGTAGCAAAGGCTTTGCCACTTTCCCACATCTACATTTTCATGCTTACTAAGGAGTCATTGCCACAGATCCCCGAGCCTACCTTTAGGGACATATCATCCACAAGGGACCCTGAGTCCCCCCAAGTGAACACAAGCTATACTGGCTGTTGGAAGAGGTTTCCAATGGGCTGAGAACCAACAAATGAAGACAGCACAAATTCTAGGTAACATGGGAATGCCATTTTTACATGCGTACAGTCACCACTAGCAACAATGTGTTTTAAAACTTCATTTTCCTTTGGCGAATGTAGAAAAACAGTATTTTCTCTATTCTTCTCTTTTATTCCACATGCAGCTTCAAAAATCATAGTCTACAGCGACATACAAGAGCAAGCATTTTAAAAACAGAAATATTTTAAATTTAATTCACAGAACAAGCCACTGGAGTACTCAGAATTTTACAAAAAAATACTCGGGAGTATTTTTTGTAGAAATCAGGTTTAGTTTACAAAGATTCTAGAATTTAAGCGTTTTACTAGAAATGGTAATCTGAGACTTGTATGTTCATACAAAATACAACAAAAATAACCATAAATTAAGATATCTAAAAACTTCTATCTTTAAAAAACAAAAGCCAAACAAAAAAAAAATAACAACAAAACCACCAAATGCCCTTATTCATTCTGACATTGCGTTGCCACTTCCTGGCAACCCCTCGCAATGCAAGCGAAACAGGCTGGAGATCTGCCAAGCACTTACGCAACTCCAGCTCAGCTGTATCTCCTGTACATTACATGCTGTACGTATGAGCAAAATGACTCTCGTCGTGGAAAAACCACATTTACTTAGCCTCAGCAGAGACAGAAAAATAGGGCAAAGTTACTGGGGGGTGGGGGGGAATGCAAACCCTTATCTTTTAGGCCAACTACTCAGAGGTCAGAAAAAAAAAATTCATGTATTTGTGATGCAGTGCGTTGGGATTTGAGGCATACATTCTGACATACGTATCACAAACAGGAAAAGATCTTGGCTCCAAAGACCATTTCTATCCTATGCAAAGCTCAGAGAATGCAATGCACAGCGCAGTGCTACCAGATGAAACTACAGGTTAGGCTTTCCACCCTAAAAAGCTGTCTGAACAAGCACGAGCGATGTTTGCAGAAATACCTCTTCATGAAGTACAGCCTCCTCACCTCCAGCCATTTGTGATTCACACCTCAATAACAGTGAAGTTTGGTTTCTAATGTAACATTTCTCTTGATTAAGTCTCAAAATCGTTCATTCTACCCACGAGGATCTACAATACCTGAAGTCAGTTCCCAAAGACACTTTTCCCAAGAAATCCATCTGCTCCAAAATGCTTAGTGTATCACAGGAAGGTTACACAAACTTGTATTTTGCTGTTGGGTTAAAAAAAAAAACAAAACACAAACACAACCAACCACAAAATTAGCTTTGATACAAAACAGCACCTTCTCATCTGCCTCACCTAAATCTTTCCAGGACTCAAACTTCTATTGAACCTACCTATTATCATCTACAAATCTAAATAAAGAATCCATTTGTACATCCAATTTAAGAATTCCTAGTAGAAATGTATTGTTATAGAAGCCACTGTAATAAGAAATGCTTGCATATTCACCTCTGCTACTGAGGCTTCCAGCAGATTTCCAAGAGATTAGGAACTATGGAGAGGATATTGAAGTTTAATGACCGTACTTGAATCAGCAATCGGTCGGTACATTAAAAAGGTCAGCCGAAGCTGAGGAAAACTGGCTTTTTAGAGGACAGGTAGCCTAGCAACAACGTCACTCGGTCAGATCTTTAATTTCATTACCAGGACTGATGAAGTCTTATGATGGGGGACCAAGACTATTAACAGCCAGCAGCTGCTACACTCCGAGATCCACTTTTCACCAGCTCTACACAAGGGAAAACCAGAGCAGGAGTTCAGTGGTGCAAGAAGAAAACCTCTGTCCCCAAAAACTCCGAGAATTCCAAGAGAACGGCAAGGGGGAGAAAACGGATTATATTAAGCATATTTGCTAAAGGGTCAAAAATACAAAGTACAGTGCCTGTGTGATTCCCGAGCAGGCTTAAAACACACCGCACTAAACCAATTATCACAGCCACGGGTATTAGAGACACCTGGGAGCTTTCTGGACTTTTGAAGAGATTAAACAATTGTTACGTTACAGCACAACTGTGTTTGTGTTTGGAATGCAAACTGGAATTGAGGAGTGATACCACGAGAGAAACAGTCGTGGTGCCTCCTGAAACCTCATGAAATTTAAGAATTCTGCATAATTCAAACAGCCTGAGCAACAGGCAAAACAACAGTCAGTCAATCACACTGCAAATTCTGTTTGAAACACTTCAGAGACCTTTGGCTGATGCAGGTGTTCTCTACCAGTGGTTAGGAGCTGTTAACTTATTAAACCCATAAAAAAAAAATCCACACACACAACCACCCACACATCAACTTTTATCTCATGTAAACTGGGGCAGGCACATCATTAACTCAAGGGCTGCTGTGGTGCCAGCACTGAAGTGAAGCATGAGGTCACAAAATGTACCAAATTATTCCAAGTAACAGCATAACAAGGGGATACTCACACTGACCTAAGACTGTTGTTCTCCTCTAAAAGTCTTCATACTTAACTGGTCAATTTAGGGGGTTTGCAGCATACAATAATTAAAATCAAGACTGAAATAAAAATCAGAAGTACGAGTTTTTCTTCAGGGTTGAAAGCAATGTGTAAACTAGCATTAGGATTATTATGAAGTAGATCTTTGAAGTTTTCTACCATTGATTCAAGATCAAGTAACTCCATCCTTCCTTTGCAGGAAAAAATATTGATGCTGAATTAAGAAATCACTTGATGGACATCTTTTTTTATACCTCAAATTACTCTATTAAAGAATAGTTATGCTTGAAAAATCCTTGTAGCTCAGACAACCATATAACAGTTTTAGGTGAGTGTCCAACTCCACTGGACTACAACAGAGCCATTAAGATGTTCAAGACGAATGTACAGAGATGTAGCAGACAAACACCTTTCCTTACTATAAGCTATTATTTCATTTTTGTGCTTCAAGAACAAGATAACAAAACTGTCAAGATCAACAGTAATTGCTATTTATACAGTGCTTCATGTTCATGATGCTTAACTGAAGGTAATTCTACATTCAACTCTGGCACCTCCTTCGCAGCCTTAGTGCTTTCACTTAAAAAATTGAAACTTTCCGTCAGATGAAGACAGAAATATTTCTAGCCAAAGTTTTGTGAATAAATAAGAAAGCTCAAGACAGCTTATTAAATCACCAAACAAAACACGGTATTACTTGTATTCTGGAAGTGTTTTAGATATATGCCAACATGGAAAACTGTCTTCCTAGAAGAAAATTGATTTTCCAGAAATGTTAGTTTGCAGTGAGTAAACTGAAACGGTTATTTCATGGTATCTATACCTAGTATCTATGCCAGAAATACATTAAATGAGTGGAAAGAGTTTGCTTCTTCCTTAAAAATATCCGAGCATACTATTAACTGGCAAGGAGAAAGTAGCAAACAGGAATAAAGAAAAAGAAGTGGGCTGCTCTCATCAGACTAGCACAGCAGTAAGTGAAGTCTGTGCTGTGTTGTAACTTTCCCAGTTACAAGTAACTATTTACTACCAATTACAAGCTGGAAAACAACAAAAACGTGAGGAAAGAGAACAGGAAAGTGGAAATCGATTTTTCCACTCTGCCCAAAGATTTCACAAATTTACAATGGCATAATTACTCAAGGTTAAAGAAGTTGAAAGCAGCTACAAACTGCTTTATTTCAAACAAAGGGTTTCCCCATCAGCACCTGTAACTTCTGAACAACCACTAACCCTAAAAATTCAGTCTGGAATCTAAAGAAAAGTTGCCTTTGCTATTTCAATTATTTTTATTTTTCTTTTCACATATCATCACTAATAACATTTTCAACAGGTCATCCCTATATATACTGCTTTCCATGTGTAAACACTGTGCTCATTAAGACCTATACAAGCAGCTGATCACCAATGGAGGCGAAATAAAGACATATATACCTGATGATCAATGCAGACTAGACTTTTACCATTAGTGAACTCAGCAGATTTAAAACTCAAAAAAAACCCAAACAGTAAAATCTTTTTCATTATGAGGCTGGCAGACCACTTTGACTAAAAAAAAAACACAATCCTTTTGGAATAGACTAGCACTATTTAAAAAAAAAAAAAAACGCAGCATGGCATTACTAGTCTGCTACAGTTCTTCACTCTTATATTTTTAGGTATTATCACTTCACATATACAATAGCAGTAAATATCAAAGGAGAGGAACTTGAACTCTCCAGACACATTATCTCAATTTTATGAGAAAGAAAATGGAGGGACAAAGACCATTAACGTGGTGTGCCTGTGTCAATACCAAGAGCACGCGGTTTCCTGTTGTACTTAATCTGCTGTAACCGAGGGGGTGGGGACGGAGAAGGAAACCCCCCGAAGCAGCAACCCTGCCCCTGCTTCCAGCTGTACATTCCTACCCATTCCCTGGAATACGCTCCGGCAATCACGCAGCTGCAAGATGAGCCCGTTTGGGGAACTGATCCAGAAAGAAGTTGCGCCTTTTTAGCGGGTTCATTTTTCACCTGGTCAGTGTGCCTGTCTGACAGACAGCCTGCAGTGACGCCCGGTTACACGCCATGTCTTACTTAAGAATCCACAAGAAGCTCGGTTTATATCGTCCCCAAGGAAGAATTACAGTTCCAAGACAGCCCGGCAAAAAGGATGACTGTCCTCTCAGTGTCACCTGCTCCTTGGCTTATCTTTACGTAGAGGTGTACGAAGTGAACAGTGAGAGAATTAGCTAAACTACTTCACGCTCCAGCTGTTCGGATGTACGAAACCTTAAATCAGAGGAGTAATACAGGTTCTCTACCCTGTGTGCTTTTCTTGGCCGTGGGTCAACCTAAAATAATAGTAATTCGTAAGGCAGGCAGGACAGGATCTGGCAGAACTCGACAAGAAATCCAAAGCTATCAAATGCCCATCTATCTGTCATCTTCTCTATAAAATCCTGTCCTCTGTGTTATCTTGTCAGTTGGTTTGCAGCTTAACTAAAATCTTCAAATAGCCTTTCAAAAAGAAAAAAAAAACCCAACCACCAACAAAAGCAATATTAACTCAAAGATTAAGGCAGACAAAACTATTTTGTTTTTCAAAGAGCACAGGCAACAAGGCAGGTAAGATCTTGTACTCTCTGTATTTTTAAAGGCTAATGTCAAGCTGATAAATGCCAAACCTAAGAGCACAGAGGAGATGTAAACAAAATGCTGTTTTTTCATTTTTACTGGGGTCTTTCATAGCACTCTGCACTACACACATGTCAATTTTGTCTAATCAACACCTGTAGATCATTTTTTGAATCACAAAGGGCTTTTCACATAAATCACAGTACGGGAGTGAGCACACCAAGAGCACACTTTCAGAGATGCAATTGCTACTAGTGTCACACCCGCTTGGGGACCGCAGCAGAAAGCACAGCTCGGCAAGCACTGGTAAAATCCGCTGAGCCTCCTCCACCATGTGGCTTCTACAAGTAAAAGTCTACCAGGGATGAAGGGACACAGGCTGTCACCAGGATCTGCAGAGATGAATACAACAAAACATTGAAGAGTAATCTAGTAAGGGTATGAAATACAAGGGCCTCAAATGAAAGCGTGATGAACAGCAATAATGCTGTTATTTAAGTATCTGTGTCACAGCATTTCTCGTATTCACTCTAGATGCCATAGAAGACTTCTTTCCTGTCTTACATCCTCACGCAGATAGGTTCCTGCTCAATCCTGGCCTTTTGGCCTTCTGTCGGGAGGTATCTGAAGCCCCAAGAGTGAAGTAACAGCAGTCTCAAGGCTCCTCTCCACGCTCCCACTGTAGTAAGTCACAAACTACAAACACAGTAAAAATGCCTTTGCCCTTTTGCACCAGTCTCGCCGCAATTTCTTAACACAATCGAAGGTAGGCAATGGAGTAATTCACCACTCCGGCTTAACCTACCTTGAGCACTAACTGCAAAAAGAAATAAAAAGTCAAGTCTCTGAAGAATTACAACTTATACTCCATTTAATCATCTAAAGCATATGCTAGGATAGCTGCATTAAGCCTGTAAGAACACTGATACACGCTAATGACAGTCTCCAGCTTTTTAGAAGGCATCAGTTTCTGGGTTTTTTTGTGGCACAGAATAGAAGAGAATAAATTGTTGTTGCTTAAAGCAGGGAAAGGCAAAGGTGGGTTATTACTGCTCTCCAGAGCAGGCTGGAAGAGAGGACAAAAGATCAGAGCAACATGCAAAGGGTGAACAGAAAACTTTTTTTCCTACAATTCGAGGGCAAAAATAGGCGCAAAGCAATTACTTGGAAAAAACCCTGCTACTGTGTCTGGCATAAGAAAATATCCTCAGGTTTTTCTTACGAGGGCAAAACAGAAACAAAAGAGCTAAGCATCTGACAGGTAATAAAAAAATAGGTGTTAGACAAAAAAATAATGAAATGGAGAGAAGGTTTGAGATGGCAACAAGAGCTAGAAATGTCCTGAAAAAAGGAGTGAAATTGCTATTCAGATCTGAAGCACCTCAGAAACACCAATCATGTTTTATCACTGATGTCCCCCTATTTCAGGCCTCCTTTCGCACTTCACTTAAAATGCATTTGCTTTAAAACACAGATATTTGAAACACATTGTCACATCCAGATTCATCTTCAAAATATTCTTCCTCATGAAAAATGAATTTAAAGCTGTTATTCTCCAATGGGTATAGCAAGAAGTTACTGAACTATTCAGGATCCAGAAGCTCAAATGGAAAGACACCTGGTAGAGTCTCTGATGTCAGAGGTATGGACGGCAAATTGCTCACCCATCTCTGGATGCTAATGAGGAGGTTTAATTCCCTTCCATCTTCTGCCTGTAGTCATGGTGTAGCTCATCATTTGCAGACTTATTAACACGAAGCATCTTAAGTAGCTATTTATTCATTCTAAACATAGGTGAAGGCAAGTGCCCAATGATACAGGATGTTAATTGATAATAATCAAACACGATGAATTTCTAAATCAACACACATATTTTAAGCAGCAGTGCAAAATTAATGGTAGTATATCGAAATACTGAAAAGGGATCTCAAAAGTAGAACAACAGCTTTACCAACATTTGTTGATTAGTAACAGAAAGAGACATCGTCACGGAACAATCATTTTCTGTTCTCCAAGACAGCAAGTGAAAAATACTTGACTTTGAAATAGGAAGTCAGAATGTTGATAATTTGATTAACTTTTCAGATTTCAGTCCCCCTTGCTGCCACAAAAAGCGTAATCATAATGTGGTCATCTGATTCACAGAATCATAGCGGTTGGAAGGGACCTTTGGAGATCATCTAGTCCAGCCCCTCTGCCAAAGCGGGTCCACCCAGAGCAGGTTGGACAGGAACGCATCCAGGCAGGTTTTGATATCTCCAGAGAAGGAGACTCCACCACCTCTCTGGGCTGCCTGTTTCAGAGCTCTGCCACCCTTAGAGTAAAGAAGTTTTTCTTCATGTTGAAATGGAACTTCCTGTGTTCCAGTCTCTGCCCGTTGGCCCTTGTCCTGTCACCAGGCACCACTAAGAAAACCCTAATCCATCCTCTTTAATGCATTTATAAGCATTGATGAGATCCCCTCTGAGTCTTCTCTTCTCCACACTAAACAGACCCAGGTCTCTCAGCCTTCCCCCACAAGAGAGGAAAAGTCCCTGCCCACTGCTTTACAACGTCAATTCAACTTAATTCAGGAGTATGTTTCATGCCTAAAATGGTTCATCTGCAATACCCTTATTGTAAGAACATCACAAATTTAACATATGAAAACTCATTCTCTTCAGCAGAGGCCAAAGCTTGCAAAGAGGAGAAAAAAACTGAAGCGCAATAGAAGGCTATTGACACAGATACAAAGGTTAAAGAGAAATGTAAGTTATAAAAGAAATCATCATTAGAAAATAAAGAGGTGATTTTTAGCTATATGGAAGTTCTGAAAAGAATTCTACAAAAACGACCACGAACTTATCACTGTAGAACACAGAACAGCACTGAGACTTCAAACAAGAATGACAGAGGAAAAAACAGCAGAAAAAAAGGTCTATATATACTTAGATAAAAGAAGAAAAGGGATACTTTAAGTCAACTATTTAACAGGAAAGGCAGAAATGAGAACAGCAAAATTAGTCGTCTTTACTCAAGTCTACATAAGGAGGTTAATTAGGAAAAATATTTATGGCAATTAATTTTTAACAAGGAGTCAGAATTATAGGCCAGAAAAGAAAAATACTAGTTAAATATTTATACAAGTTCAATGCATTCAAGTCAGCAGAACATGACAAAATTGATCCAAGTTTCCTGGAAGAACTAGACAAAATAATTACTGAACCATGAGAGATAACTGCAGAGATCTTGTGTAGAAAGGTACAATCACAGAAGACTGAAGTCAGGCAAACAGAAGAAGGACCTTAGATGTTTTTGATCACACACCCAAAGGTTTCACAATAAAGCTGAGCTATTAAAGCAGCTGTTTCCTTCTGCAATGGTTAGTCCTGTTCCCTCCTCCCATACCGTCAGCCTGGTTCTGGAGCTTGTTTCACCTCTCAGTGAGCCGGTTTTACTGAATCGCCTTCCACTTCAGTGCACTAGATGAACTAGCTGCTCATCGCAGGGCCTGACAAGCACAAAGGATATCATCAACAATTAACCCTTCCAGCAGCAGCCAGTTGTCAGGCCCGCTCAGTCGCAGTATGAAGTCTCACACTAGTTTCGAGAGGCAGACAGAAAGACACGAGAACAAGTTCATCAATCACTGATAACTGCATTACAGCATTCAGATCGTGAATATTTTTCCTGTTCCTTTTCCTAAAGCAGCCTCAATTTGCTGGGTATTCCTGCAACACAAAGATTTGAAAACGTATTTTTCAGCTGCAGTAACTCCACAAGAGAGCAGGAAGTTTGAGAACCCACACAGCAATACCAGGTGTCCCATCCCTGGGGAAGGCCCAGCCAAAGTTTAATTGCAGTGTGGATCTAGACCAGCCTGCTTAGCTGAGTAGCCCTGATCTTGAAGCTAATGAAATAACAACCAGCCAGCGCAGATCTGTTTAGAAAAAAGAATCTGATTTCCTTTTGATAAGATAACCAAACTGCTTAGGAGAAGGACGATACATGTTACAGATCGTGATTTCTCTGAAGTTTTTGATGCTGTTTTGCCTTACAGCAAACTAATACAGTCTACAGGAAGTGGCAGGGTGGCTCAAGCACCTGCAAATAATGGTTTCAAGCCGTAGCTACCAGTGTTTCCAGCCAATCCTCTACAGTAGTTTCAATACGCAACCAGTTGAAACCTGTGCTGCCTCACGACAGATATGATACGTTCAGCCACAGCTGGGAAAGCAGGAAAGCTGGTAATACACGAGGGGCACGTTCTCGAGTGTGGGACACACAAGATCCTAATGCAACAACAGAACCAGTCTCTACCGGACACCGACGCGTTGACTTGGACAAGTGCATAATTCGAGATACAGGATGGAAGTCTAACAATAAATATGAAAGGAAACTTGAGCATCAGTCCTCAGAGAAGCATAGGATTATAGAGAAGCACAAAGTGAGTATGCTGCTGTTAAAAAAAAAAAAAAAAGGGATTGTAGAATAACACATCTGCTCTACTCAACACCAGCAGTGTCCCAGACTTCAGGAAAACATGGACACAATTAGGCTGAGGTTTCACAGTAGCTTAAGCCAATCTAGTTGCTGGCTGTCACAGTCCCACCCTCTGCCTCGCATTGGCTTCAGCACTCATCTGACCAGTGCTTGCTGGCAGCACTACATCAGCAGAAAAAACACCCCGCTTCAGGGAAAATAAAAAAAAAAAATAAAATAAATGTTTTCTGCCAGCTTAGGGCCTTTGTGAGTCACTTCAAGTGCTGATGGGAGCAAGAAAGGCACGCAGCCCTAACAGCGGCACTCGGATAGCTCACACTGCTAGAGAACGGCAGCTCAGTCCTGACAAAAGCAACAAGTACCCGGGGGTAGAGAAAGCGCCACCCGCATGGCGAAGCAGAACGAATCCGTTCGGTCGGGCCAGAGAACAGATAACTAAGATGGAGGACACGGCTACAATTTGCAAACGGGCACGTAGATCTCGCTGGAAACGAAGAACGGTTCACTAGAGATAGGAAAACAGAACCGGCTCTATGTGGCAAGGATGACGTCAGGCATTAGAAAAAAAGCATTTTAACTATAAAGACTGTCTGCTGTAGCACTCCTCTACCTACAGGGGGGTACGTCCTCGGAGGACTTAAAGAATCTACTCATCATCAGAGTAGGCAATAGGTTTCATAACTTCGCGGGTTTCCTTATAAAACAGAATTTTAGTTATTCTTGTTATCCAAGTCCAGGGCACTGTGCACAATGCAGGCAAAAATGCCATTTATGAAAGCAACAAACGTATGGTGAGATCTCTGCTAGCAACAGTTAAAAAATAACTGGGGTAACTTTCCCAATACACTAAACATCTCAAATGTCTGATTCACTGTTTTGTCTCACATCAAGTCCTGGATGAACAAAATAAACTATGTATCTCTGTCCTGAAGGAAGAGCCTACATACTTTACCCATCAGTAAGATTATAGTTGTTACCCTGAAAAGCAAAGCACAGATGCAACCATTTCACCCTTGCTAACATTTGGTGGAATTTACTAAATTCAGCCGCTAAGAGAGTAGCTACACTACAGTGTGCGGGGAACGTGAGGAACAGCAGGTTAACATGTAATTCACAAAATGAAAGACCCCTCAAGGACAAACTAAATTGATAAAGAGCATGGCTTTGAAGATTATAAATGCCATGTAAGCAGAACTACAGTCTTATCTAATTACAGCATCTCAGTCACACAAGGAGGAAAGTCAAACACAGTTCAGAGAGTTTTTTCTGACGAAAAGCTAGCGTTACTCTAATACAAAGGTCAAAGGCCAGGCACAGTCTCCAAGTTCTGAAACAGGGTTAAAGGATGCAACATTGAATACTTTAAAAAAAAAAAAAGCACCATTCATTCATGCTTGCAGTTCTTCAAAGGAAGAAGGAAGCAAATGAAGCCCTGTAAAAAACTTTTTAGAAAATGAGAGATTATGTTCATTGCAAACTGGGTAGTTTTAATAAAATTTGCCAATATTTAGCAAAAGCAATCATTCCTGCCCAGGCAGTTTTACTTTAACCGAGTCATGGTAAATTTGGTCACAACTTTGTGGAAGGCTCAATAAAAGTGACAGAAATACCTCTCTAGGAACAAACCCCAAACTACTACAATATCTGGAGGTTCAAAGAAATCCTGTTCAGCTGCTGTCAACAATATGCTAATACAGCTGCTGGGGGGAAAAGAGTCCCAGGTGTTTGTTTCCCTTTATGTAAAATTCACTCTGTTAAGATATCCCAAGCTTTCATGCCACCACAGTTGAAAAATAAAGTTAAACACACTCACGGATAAAAGGCAAAGTTAAATTACACAAGGTCTCACCTCCTCCTCCTCCCCGCAGACCCTCCGCTCAGCCAGCTCAGTTAGCTAACCCAGCAAAAAACAACTCACATTTTCTTTACTCGATTAGCAAATTGAACAGGCTCAGACGAAGGTGTCTGGTGAGTCCCAGAGCAGTACATGGTGGCATGTGGAAAACAGGGGAAGGAAGCGAGAACTCCCCCATCCTGTTGGCAGCAGTAAGCTATTATACTGTCTCTCATGAAACTTCACCCTCCCTTTTAAATGTCTGTTAGCCAATCTGGTTCTCCAAACAGCCATAAGCGCCCAGAGATGGGAGGCATGACTTCTTTCACTCTGAGTCCTGGCTTTGAAGTATTTGCCCGAAACCCTTCTATCACACTCAAAGCTGCTGCAGCAAAGTTTGCCTTTCAGGTGACACATCAGCCTTGATTATTAACTACCCCTGATGCAAGAATAAGAAACGCTTTTGCCCACAAATAAAATTATATACATTTAGAATTACAAAAAAAAAAAAAAAACCCAAACAAACTCACAACCCTGCCTGAGGTATCTTTAAGCTACTCACACATTAAACGCGCTGCATAAAAACGCAAACACGGCCGCCTGCGGACTGTTAGCGAGCACTACGCACAGCACCGCCGCCAGGCAAGCCGTTAATTAACCAAAAACTGTTAATTAACAGAAAAACGACTGGACTTGCTGCCTGCCTCCCCGCCGCCCCTCAGCCCTGTGGCAGCCCCTCGCCCTAGCGGGGGGTGGCTCCTCCGCCGCGGCCGGCCCCGGGGCACCCGGTGCGGTCGGTGGGGGCTGAGCACCGGCGCCCCGCTTCCCCGCGGCCCGGCCAGAGGGAAGGCGGCGGGAAGGCGCGGCC
>JAOXJK010000032.1:56877815-56888104 GCA_025774025.1 Xenus cinereus
CAGAGAGGTGGTGGAGTCTCCTTCTTTGGAAACATTCAAAACCCACCTGGACAAGTTCCTGTGCAACCTGCTCTAGGCAGACCCGCTCTGGCGGGGGGGTTGGACTAGATGATCTCTAGAGGTCCCTTCCAACCCCATATGATTCTATGATTCTGTGGTAGTTTAGCCACTGGGTACACATAGGGTGGAAGTAAGCAAATAATGTATAGTGCTTCTGAAATCAAACGGTGCTTGATACTTGAGAGAAAACCAAAATCAAACCCCACAAACAGATCGCAGGCTGTCAGAAAACCAACAGTCTTTCCCAATACAAAGCCTGTTTCTGTTTTTCCTCTCCCATTACTGTCTATGGGACTACTGTCAATTTTCAGAAATGACAGATTTCTCCATCTTTTCAATACAGGCAAAATTTCTCACTTTGATCTGCTGAAAATAAATAAATAAACAAAATCTGAGAGCTTTGAAGCTTAAGTCCTGCTGCCAAGGGATGCCCTGATACTTCTTCCCAAGTTAGTGTAGGCTTCTGGTGCTTAACTTACTAAACTTTTCTATTTTCTGAAAAAGTGAACAAAACAATTATTTATGGAAAAGTTTAATTTATTGTCTAAGACATTTAGATTTATTTAGAGTACAGTTCTTTTCAGTAGCCTGTTACTGCCGATATCTGTTGTCAGGGTTTCAGTTCAACATGAAAGTGAGCAGTAAGAGAAGGCAAAAGGCTGTTTAGTCAACTGGGGAGAGACAGTCTGATAGTCTTAGCTGTGTTGGCATATAGTCTTGCAAAGTGGTGCTTGTGGTTTTACTGGTGATCAGGATATTATCCTTGAAGAGAAAATTTCAGTTTGACTAACTGAAACAACAGTCATTCTGTTGAATGTCAACTATCAACTGTCAACTATCACCTATACCAAAGAGTACTGTCAATGTGGTTTTGCATCATTAAATCTTCAGTCGCTAATTCTTCATTTCTACATGAAGTATTTAGCCTTTGATATTTTGCAATTGAAAAATACTTGCTTGGTTGCTACATTTGATTTGTTTAGTTTAGCACCAGTTGCACTAAAAAAATAAAATAAAAAAATATCCCAAACGTTAAAAACAATTCATAAAGATAAAGCTATCTTTAACAGTAGGCAAATTAATGAAATTCCATTGTTATATTACCAATTATCTGCATGTCCAACGGAGATTGCGTTCTGATCACAAGCCATTGAGCTATGGGATGTCTTTAGAAAAAAAAAATAATCATGGAATATGTTATATTATTTCAGAAGGACAGATCTGTAGATTCTTATTCATTTTTTTTTTGTCTCATGTTTTTCTCATCATCTTGAGGGGTGTATTACATTTAACCTGACATATCCAACCACCTCTGTCTTTTTATCCTACACTCAAATCACAGTTATTATTTAAAATGCATTATTAATTTTTTTTCAGGAAGTTCAATATCACCCTGAGAGCTTAAGTAGTCCAATGGCAGTTTCTTACAAGAATTGTTACAATTAAAATTATCTGAAGATTGGGGAATTTTGTTTAACATGGAAAAGTTTTTTCCTACTTTTAACGGTTTATATGATCAATTCTAGAGATTTGAAGAGAGGAGTACTCTTTCTAGGATATTTTATGCTTTTTTTTGAGGCTGTGCATGCAACCTCAATACACTTCAGTTCTCTCTTTTCTAAGTAATTGTGCAATGTAGCATAATATGGACATTGGGGAGAAAAAAATGAATTAACAAGAGTCTACTTATTGTACTCTGTAATAAAATAGTAGGGTTTTCTCCTGAGCTTTAAATACGATATAAGAAACAACTTCTTACTCAGCTTTACTAATTATAATTTACACCAGACAAATAAAGTCAAGCATGGTTAAAATCAGCATGTAATTGTATATTGTCATGGTGAGTGAAGGAACATGACACAACATGACTCTTCAAAGCCCGAGTGACAGATTTGCTGTGGCCGTGCAATCCTTGCACACACACACTCCCTGTGCACGGTTAGCCCAGACCTGCCCCAGTCATGGTGTCCATGAGTCGGCAGAGCCCAGCCTGGGCCACGCGGGAGGTTTGCTCTGGCTGGTCTCAGTTCTGGGCTCTGGGCAGCGGCTTGGCACTGATTTGGGCTGGTTCCACCTGGATGCTTTGCTTTCCTGGCATGTCAGGCATCCAGGTGGCAACGTTTCCCTGACATCTCTGTCACTGGGGGTTTTATAGACAGGTGTCACAGTATGCCCGTCAAATCTCTCCATGACGCTATCATGTTTTTCCAGTGTCTCGGGCATTATCACTCACTGATGCACAGTGTAATGATCCAAGGCTCGTTACACTCGCTCCTTCTTTGCCCTGCTGTGTGTGCCATTGCCCACCACGCTCAGCCTTGTACCCTTGGCCATGGCTCATTGTACTGGACTCTTGTTAAAGGCAAGGTCATGATGCTCTTGTAAGCTGTGAGTATTCAGAAGTTTAAATAGCGTAATGTTTGAGCTCCCGTTTGTACCATATATTTACTGTTACAAGTATATTCATATTGTGCCTGCCTTAATCCATTAAAAACACCATGACTTGACGAAATACCTGACCTTTCAACTGGAGTCCAGTGTATATAGGATATGCATTTAAGTAGTTTTTGCATTTTATTAAAATACATGCTATCTTCATGTATTTCTTCACAAAAAAATCAGGTTTGATTTTTTCATAATTTTCATAATTTTATTTTCACAATTTTATTTTCCCTGCAGAAGTTTCTGAGTTTTAGCTGAACCATCCACATTAAATGTATTTTAAAAAATATGTCATCAGTTGATGTAGGGAAGAAAATGTTTGTTTTGCTATATGGCATGCTGTAATGCAGTAAAAATCTGGAGTTCAGAATAATGTTCATACTAATTTTTCTAAGTAGGAAAGTCCTGTAACTGTACTATTCACATGGTCAGGAGAAATGAAGGAGAGGGGAAGAGGAGGTGAGAGCAGAGCAAGTATCCATTCCATTTGCTAGTTGTGGCTTATTGTGACGTAATATATTTGCCTGTAATTGATTATTACATATTGAAAGAAAGATGTATTATATGATGGGAAGTAACTCAAGTTACAGAGGGGAGAGGCTTCAGCTTATAGGTCCTGACTCTGTGGAGGTGAAAAGGAAATTCTCAACTTGTCAGAGATGTGAAGCCAGAGGTTCTTCAAAGGTCCATATAGAAATTGGATATTAAGATTTCTAGAGAATATTAATGCTGGAAACTCAGGTACTTCCAGAGTTTTATATTCTTCCAAGTTTAGACTTCAATGAACTGTTTAATTAACTCAGTTTTTAACAGTTTTTAACTCAGATGCCTAAATTCTGTCAACTGCCAACATTGCAATCTTTAGACCTAGCCCCAGACAAAAATCCCTCAGAACTGAAGTCAAGGGCTTTAAAGTGCTTTTTTCATATAGTGTATTTTTATCTCTAACCTATGTCTGTACGTTGCTCTTACCTAAGAAAGTTATCTGTTTATATGAGGGTTGTATGTTTTAGTCTCCCTATCTAGCATGCAGGTGATTAATAAATTACTCATTTTATTTATCACTCTGATGTATCTGTGAATTGACAAGTGACCAGTTCATGAAAGACGTCTATAAATCTGATGGTTTCCAGATTGATAATTTCAGTGAAGGAATAACTTGTAAATGAATGCTAAATAAATGAAAATTTCTCGTCTTTTAAAAGAGTGTTCTGTGACAAAGGGTATGCAGCAGTTTCAATCCTCCTTTATGTTATTTCCTGTAATCTTCACCTTCATCTTTTCATTCCAATTATTAGTCTCAGTAGAATCTTGAGAAAAGCCCTTTACAGAAATCTGATAAAAAAGGCTTATCATAAATTATAGTGCAGGCCTGGAAGGTTTTAATCAGTGTATGAAATGTAATATTCTGAGGAAGTAGTTCTTTAATCAAATTATATTTTGGGGGAAAAGGTCTAACCCAAGTGACTCAGTTGCCCATGTGATAGGTAATATGGGGAAGTATTTCTACACTGGGGTGTTATTGAACTGTTGGATATTTGTAATTTTTAAATTAAAAATAGTTTGATTTTTAAAAGATCTTGTTTCTAAGTCTTATTTCAAGATCCTATTTTAAATGCACTTTCTAACTCATTTCTTACAGCCCATGTTCAGACACAGTATTTGCAACTAATTGACTATATTGCTGGACTTTGTATTCATTTTAAAGACAGGAGGTGAATCAGTATTTCCACTAATGGATATGGAAGGGAAAAACAGGTTTCCACTTATTTTGCCTGTGTCATTTCACTTAGAGAAATTTACAAAACTGTAACAAAACAGGTCATAGTAGTTGGCATTCTTTCCTTTTTTCCCCCTATTTGTAGGCTCTTATTCCCTAAATTATTTTCCTTAGAAGCAGATGTCATTTTTCATTTGTGGTAGGCCATATTTTTCTTTCTTTTCTGAAGTATCTAATTGTGCCTTAAACTGCATGTCAGACTACATAAGGGATTAAACTAAAACTACCTGGCGTATTTGTCATAGTATTTACTTGTTGGGTTTAAATCTTAATTACCCTTAAGGTATTAGAGTGACCTTTTTTTAATACACATCTTTCTCCCAGGAGATACAAGAAAATATTTTTTAAAATTAAAGAAGGTGGATTTTATGAACACTTAATTAAGGATTTATAGGTATTTATGCTGATTTCCTCTGGTATGTTTATGAAAGATTAAATAAACCAGTATTATTAGTATTTTTTATTGCTGCTTTCTGAGCAACGGACTCCCAGTTCTTTCACTAGTGTTCCATGTCTTTTCAAAGTTTGTGGAACTAATATGATCATAGAATCATAGAATCATTTAGGTTGGAAAAGACCCTTGGGATCATCGAGTCCAGCCATCAACCCTACTCTATAAAGTTCTCCCCTACACCATATCCCCCAACACCACATCTAAACACGTCTAAACCAGGCTCTTAAACACTTCCAGGGATGGTGACTCAACCACCTCCCTGGGCAGCCTATTCCAATGCTTGACTACTCTTTCTGTGGAAAACTCTTTCTTAATGTTCAGTTTAAACCTACCCTGTTGTAACTTGAAGCCATTCCCTCTTGTTCTGTCACTAATTACCTGGGAGAAGAGACCAGCACCAACCTCTCTACAGTGTCCTTTCAAGTAGTTGTAGAGAGTGAGAAAGAAAGTGAGAAAGCTCAGGGTACGTCTATATTCTTGCCAGTGTGTCTCAACAGATACTTGATCCCACTGAAATAATCTGACTGTCCATAAATCATGTCCCAGAAACAAGGAGCTTAAAATCTAGCCCTGCCAGTGCCATTTCAGCAGAGCACAACACTAGTGGAAAAAGCAGGCCACTAATTTAGGGTTCTTATGCTCTGTTGTGGGCCCTGGAAAGCTTTCATCCCTTAGGCTATCTCCATAGCCTGCTGTGAAACAATAACATGTAAAAGATTGGATCCAGTTTTTCCTGATCAGAAAGGTTTTTAGAAACATTAACATACATACAACTGAAAAAGCCTTTCAAAACATCCCTGATTCATCACTTAAAGAAGAACGTCACAGGAAGATAGAATCATAGAATCATATAGATTCTATATAGGCATTCTAGATAGGCAAACAGGAATAATTATCCATACAAAGACAAATGGATTTTATCTATACAGGCAGTCAGAAAGGTTTGGAAAGCTAATTTACCAATCAGGAAAATTTAGCACTTACTCATAAAAGATTTTGCCTCCATACTAAGGCACAATGTTTGATGAGAGGAAAAGACACTTGGCTTCCTTTATTTCTCCAGTTGCGATGTCCCATTTGAAAGTAAGAACATTGGGAGGGACAGAATAGGATGAGACAGAGATTGTGTTCAAGGACTCAAGGGAACTCAAGAGTCCACAACTGCTTCTGCTTTACCAAATCCCTAATAGAAATCATTTGGGGAAAAAAAAAAAAAAGGAATTGTAATTGACACCGCCATGCTGTAACTCTTTACTGCTGCTTCCCTTAATCTCATCTGTATCTTCCCAAAATATTCATCTAAGAGGAAGAAATTCTTAAAATCTTTTCAAAATTACTGGTGGAGGGGTGTCAGAACCCTTGTTATGAAAGTCTGAATGTCACAACTCCCCAAGAGACACTTCTGTATGCTATAGCAACAAATCCTCCAAAAGAAGATCCAGGAGGTTATTTGGAAAGGATAGTTCCTTCTGTTATCTAGAGGGCATTGTAGAGAAGATGGAGCCATATTCTTTTTAAGGGATGCACAGTGAAATGACCAGGGGCAATGGTCAAAAAGTGCAGCAAGTGGAATTCTGATTCCGTGTAAAGAAATGTAAAAAACATGTTAAAAAAAAAAAAAATCGCTGTGCGAGCAGCTGCCTAGAGAGATTCTGGATTCTTCATCCATAGAGGTTTTCAAAACTCCCCCGGAGAATGCCCTGAGCAACTTAATCTAACCTTGAATTGAGCCGTGGTTTGAGCAAATGGTGGGACCAGATAACCTGCAAAGGTCCCTTCCAACCTATATTGTTCGATGATACTGTGAGTTTTCCAAGAATGGCAATTACTAAATATTTTCTTTCTGGATGGACCTGTCATACATAGGACTGTCCCCTTTTTTATTTCGTGATGCTAATGCGTAACTGGAAAGACAGCTTTATTTTTATAACATCTTTAGCTGTCCATAAAATTTTAGCAGTCAGTCATACTGGGTGCATTTATTTTAAAACCTGATGGCTAAGATGCTTTATCAAGGACATTTAAAATTCTAATTTAGGCATCATAAATAATATTCCACAGCACGTTGCATTCAGAGTCAACCTTAAGCTACCTGGAGATTTACTCTTATACATAATTTATTTCAGCTATTCTCTTCAAGGAAAGATTAGATAGATTTCTATCTGTCTTTAATTCCCTAAATCCCAATATTTTTGGAGACCTGTCTGATACAGTTCTTTAATTCATTAGAAAACATGGAGATCTGGATGCACTCTACAATTACCACAGAATTGTAGCTTCAGAGAATTATAGGATCATACAGGCTGGAAGGCACTTCTCAAAGACAAGAGTATCCCTGCAGTGATGTAAGCCAGCTTGTCCTTACTATCCTCAGATGCATCTCATCTGGACCCAGGGACTTGTATTCAACCAGTGTGCTTAAATGCTCCGTAACTCAATCTTCCTCTCCTGTGGGTAGCAATTTTCTCCCCAAGACTCCTACCTGGTCACTGTAGGCACAAAGACCCTAGGAGGCCTGAGAGCAGACCTTGCCACTGAAGAGTAAGTCCAAGAAAGCTTTGAGTCACCTCTGCTTTTTCAATGTCCTTTGAGCCTAGGTTCATCTGTCCCATTGAGCAGCTGCTCCATGTTTTCCTTGGTGTTTGTCCTGCTGTGGATGTGCCTGTGGAAACCATTCTTGGTGCCCTTCCACACTTGCCCAGTTTTGTTTCAAGTTTGGCTTTCAAAATTGTTTCCCTGCATGTCTGTCACACACACAAAGCCAGGCAGGACTCCTCTGGTCCCATAACAGACTCCCACCCCGTGCTCTTACCTTTAGAGACACCCAGGTGCTCTCACAGTCAGAGCTGGCCCTTAGTGACCCACTCACCTGCTCATCCAGCTTGATCTCTGATGGTGCTCACAGTGTCACTCACACAGCCACGCTCACTCCAGCCATGGCACCAGGGACACACAGGCCCTCCAGCCCACCATCTGACTTGTTTGCTGCACTCACACTCCCATGTGCATGCACAGAATGGAGAGCCCTCACCCAAGGGAGGGATGGAAAGGACTTGAAGAAGACAAGACAGACTGCCCTGGTCAGGCAAAGGGGATGGCCAGGCAAATGAACTGACCAACCAACTGGTTACATGCAACTGGCCCTGGCCAGTACCCCTTTATTTTACTACTCTTGTTCCTCCCAAATGACCTAAACCCCTCTTTTGCCCCAAATTTACTTCCCCATCCCCTAAACATCCCATAATAAGTTCTGCATGATCTTGATCTGCTTTTCCCCTGCATCCCACAATACATCCTACCTCTAGGCAGCAAGCTGCCTAGTCCAAAAGGTGATCCAGAGGACTGCTCCCAGTGCTCACGGTGAAGGGATGTTGGGGAGAAGGCTCTGCTGGGACAGCCCTGGAGGGACCCGGACAAAGTGTTTGTTCCTCAGGAATCCTTAATTTGGGTTCTTGCTTGGCTTTGCATCCCTGTGCTTCTCTGGGCTTGTGTCTCTCTGAGCTCCTTTGTAGGTGTTTGGATGAGCTTTATCACATAACCTAACAGTCCAGGCAGTGCTTCTACACTGTCCATAGTCCAAGGATAGTCCATCTTTGCTTCCATTCTCCCTACACTTTCTTCCAACATTTAAGCTGGATCAGGACTTCCTGATTTTGCC
Organism: Xenus cinereus; assembly: GCA_025774025.1. NCBI lineage: Eukaryota > Metazoa > Chordata > Aves > Charadriiformes > Scolopacidae > Xenus > Xenus cinereus. The sequence goes on from JAOXJK010000032.1 coordinate 56,886,210, forward strand.
AAGCTGGCCTCCTGCCACAGCTTCTGCCCAGCAGGATAGATGTCTCTTGTGCTTTGAGGACGTTAGCCTTGAATCAACTCCCTCTCTTGGGCTCCTTTGATGTCCCGTGTCCCCTGGGGTGACACCTACCAGGTCTCTGGAAAAGCCACAATCATTCAGTCACGTTTCTGTCACACCAAACTGAGTTCATCTACAGTTCTGTACTTGTCTTCCTTCAGAAGGCCATTTTTCAACATTTCCTAAGCAATAACTTCTGACTAATTGTCTGTTCTGACCATAAAATTCCCCATCCAGCTGATTAACATCTGGAAATGGGTCGCTGACTCCATGGTTTTTGAAAAAAACTACTGCAAGATCAGTTCATCCCTGATAAAACACAGCAAAGCACTGCTCCTCTACTGTGCCAGGTCACTGGAAGACCAGTCAGTGCTGATGCTCACCACCAGAGCTTTGGACTGGTCTGTCCCGGGAGGTGGACTTTGAGTGGACAAAGACAAATCATGGAAGTGGGGCTGAGACAGAGAGCTGTGGAAAGTGGCAAGAGCAGTTGAGGGTGTGGAGGAGAGATCTCCCTGAGCAACCCAAGCATGTCCACCAGGCACTGTCCCATGCCCGTCTAAGCTTATTCCCAATTGCAGATCGGGCGGGTGACAGACAGATGGGGCAGAGCATCCAGTGACTCACTCAGGAATGAAATACCTTTGTGCTGGTGGCCTTCAGACGTGCTCCACCTTGCCCTTCAGCAGTGCTCAAGCATGCATATTTGAGAAAAGGGAGGCAAAAGGGTGGAGGGAGGGAGAAACCACTGTCTTGAGCCCGTGCAAGTGCAGGAATGTTTTGTCTTGAATGAAAACTTCTCATTTTAGACGTCGCTTTGTCCTGTGCTGGCTCTGCTGTTCCAAACCAGTGCATCGGTTGCAGTCCAGCATTAAGCCCTTCACACGCACAGGTCCTGCTTCACGTTACTCACACAGAAAGCAGAAACGCCATCATATTTGTTAGATTTTTATCCGTAGTGCTTTTTCTCTCTTCCCTTATACCCTCAACTTCCCGCACAAGTCTTGACAGGAGAAGCGGCCGCGTGACATACAGCCAGGAGCGCGTGTAGGGTCATAAAAAGGTCAGCGGCAAAACGACAAGGCACAGTGGTGACATTTGGTCCTCCCACACCCTCCTCCTGTGTGAGAACGCCTAGGAAAAAAATAGTACATTCCGGTCGAGAGAGCAGAATGGGTTATTGAGAGGAGACAGGCACGGCGCTTGTCAGCAGGGGCTGACCTAGCACTCTCGTTTCCCCACCTAAACCCCTCAGCAGCAGCGCATGGAACAAAAGGAATAACTTCCACGTGGGAGAACAGGCTGCTTGCAAGGGATAGAGATGAAAGAGATGGAAAGCCCCAGCAGGCTGCAGCGGGCAAACTGCAAATAACGCCTGGCAGGCGCCATTCTGCAGGATAATTTCCTGCGCTCCGGGTTCAGCAGCTTCTGCCCGTTGCCCTGTGGTCTGGTGGGGCTGCTCTCACCTGCATCACTTCCAGAGGAGGACCTGTGTTTGAAACAGCCCCGATGACTTTGCAGTTTCAAATCTATATGCTCTAAGGGGCGGTTAACCCCAAAACATGCCCTCAGCATGGAGCGATGTGCATCCATCCACAGCTAGATGCAGCAATAACAGTGGTGGGACACGGTATGTCTCCCACCCAAGAGATAAGTACCCTTCCAGTACCTAAAGGGGGCCTACAAGAGAGATGGGGAGGGACTCTTTATGAGGGGGTGTAGTAATAGGACAAGCGGTAACAGTTTTAAACTGGAAGAGGTGAGATTTAGATTAGATATCAGGAAGAAATTCTTTCCTGTGAGGGTGGTGAGACACTGGAACAGGTTGCCCAGAGAAG
>JAOXJK010000032.1:56893190-56926316 GCA_025774025.1 Xenus cinereus
GTCCAACCATCTACCCCACTCAGCAAAGTTCTCCCCTACACCATATCCCCCAACACCACATCTAAACGACTCTTCAACACATCCAAGGATGGGGACTCAACCACTTCCCTGGGCAGCCTATTCCAGTCTCTGACCACTCTTTCTGTGAAGAATTGTCTCCTAATGGCCAGTCTAAACCTGCCCTGTTGCAGCTTGAAGCCATTCCCTCTTGTTCTATGAGGGAATCACATCACTGCTCAAAAGACGTCTCTCCCTACAGTGCCTCTACAAGCTCAGGCATTTTCTTTTCTACACACATGCCTACAAACTTCAGGAATTTCCTCCTTGCCCCAGCGTCACCAAAACACCACTCCTGCCTTTGTCCCAGGAAAGGCAACATTGCAGAAGCTCTTTTTTGCTTTGCGTGTTTAGTGATAACGATGTCTTTGGCAGGCTTCGGCCACTCTTTGCGTCAAGATGTATAAATACAGAGATCAAGCCCTGCAGAAATCAGCTCAGATAAATTTTGCCTCGCAAGTCAGGCTTGCAGGACCCGCTAATCCAGCAAGTTTTCAGCCCTCAGCTATTATCAAACCTGCTCTGGGGAGTCAGCTGCCTCTCATGCTCTCCCTGGAAGCTGGGCCCCCGCCAAAAAGGCTTTTTCCGAGCCCACCCAGTTACCCTACGCACACGTCCGTTAGAACATCACTGGATTGCATCTCGCAGCTGAAGCCAGACAAGCCCCTGTCCCTCTGCAAGCTTTTCTCATGCAGATTACGCACATCTTTGTTGGTGGAAGCAAATTGGCTGCGAGTTGAACATAAAGGGCGTTCCAGGGGAGACGTCCCCCCCCGCCTTTGCATCATTCCCCAGCATAAATCCCCAGGACACGGTGCATCCAGAAACTATCAATAATAGCCCACTCACACCCTCCTATCTTATCACGTACAGGCAGACAATCTGCTGGGGGAGTTTAATTGCCCATCAGCCGACAGTCAGCAGGCCAGGGCTCTAGCTCATGTAAACACGATTATTTTATTTATATTTTTTTGTTTGCTTAGCCTTGAATATCTTCACTTTCACGGATACCCTGGAGAGAAAAATACCATGGTTGTCTTTTTGGGACAGCAGCCAGCCAGCTCATTGCACTCCAGGCTGATTGTGTGTGTGTGTGTCCCCCCTCCGCCTCCATCGCTGCTACGGGTGGCTGGGAAACACGTGATTCCAACTTGCACCCCTGCACAGGGTGACACGGCTCCTGGAGGGACACATCGCACGGCCACTGCCTCTTTGGCATCTCCTCCGAACGCAAAAGGGGAGAAGTAGAGCTGGGCTTTGCCTGGTTACTCACCCGCAACCCAGAGGCAAGTTTCCTGCTGGGTAAGCTCATGGTTTGCATCTGGACTCAGCTCTGGCCAAATAGAGCAGACCTGGAAAATACAGTCCCACTCCCACCCCGTTCATCTCTGACTTTTCATTCGACTGATTCCCGGTCATTTTGCAGGCAAAGACGCACGTGTGCTGCAGGATGGCCGCGGTTTGGGATGGAGTTCCTCATGAACAAGAGTTTGACTCCCCCTCTACAACACCGAGGAAAAATGAACCCAAAAAGATGGATGCTGACCGAGCTGATCTTCCCACCTGCAAACACTGCATGGTCTGGCTCAGTAGCCATGGGCAAAGGGGGGACAGACAGAGGAACCATCCTCTCTCCTTCACAAACCACACGTCCCAGGCTGGAGGTGGCCCAGCAGTCCAAGATGCCCATCATCTATTACAATGGGATGCTCCTTCCCCACACCAGTTCTTCACCAGTGCTGCTCCTTGCCAGAAACAGCTGCAGGTCCCACTGCCTGAACGAAGCCAACTCCGTCCTCCTAGTGGGGCAACCTTTCCTATCCGGTGTCTTTGAGCAACCTGGTCTGGTGGGAGGTGTCCCTGCCCATGGCAGGGGGCTTGGAACTCCATGATCTTTAAGGTCCCTTCCAACCCGAACCATTCTATGATTCTATGATTTAAAAACAAGTTTTTGCTCACGCATTAGCTGGAGCACGTTGCTGCGACGGGATCTTTATCTGAACAAAGGCTTCGGGAGTTTTACGAGTAATTTCCTGAAATTCGCTTTTGTGAGTTTATCCCTGAATTAAACTTCGCAAAGTTTAACTCGGGGCGGGGGGAGGAGGAGGGCGATGGCCAAGCGAGAAACAGAGGGCAGCCAGCAGCGAAACTCTCGTCTCCCCGAGTCGAGCCCCGAAAAGCCATTGTTTAGCTTTAAAAACTACTGTATTGGCCCGATTCCGCTGGGAAAGGGGGCGGTTGGAAATTCCTGCTCCGGACTAACCGGACCGTCCCACCCCCGGTTGCCCAGCGCCCCCCCGACGGGGCGGCCCCGGGGCGGGCGGGGGGTCAGCCCGGGGCGGAGGAGGAGGAGGAGGAGGGGAGGTGGGGGGGAGGCGCTGGGTGACACGCTGTAACGCTATTTATTTTCTCTTTTGAGCCGGGAGAGCAGTTGCTGCTGCTCTTCACCGAGTCCCCCGCAGGATGCCGGTCCAGCAGGGCTCTGCCCGGACGCGGCAACGCACCGTCCTTCTGGTGGGGATCGTGGTCCTCCTGGTCGCCCTCGTCCTCGCCGTCGTGCTGGCCTCTCTCCTGACTCACGGAAAGCCAGAGGTCAGTCCCAAAATGATGAAGTGGAAGGACAGGGGGACCACTAAGAACCTGCAAGAGGTCATCCTGGGGAGATGCTACAGCTACATCATGGCGCGGTACCCTGAGCTGGGGTGAGTAGAAGGTCTGGTCATGCATCAGGTGTGTGAAGCGAATGGAAGGGAGGTGCCTCGCACCTCTGCCCGGGCCTGTCCACCAGGTTTGAGGTGCCAGAGAGAAATCAGGGGGGTAAGACCCCCGTTCCATACCAAAATGTACAAATTCAGACAGCAACTGTCGGTGGTCCAGTGGTGGCTTTTTAAAGAATCTACCCGCAGAGCCAGTATAAGTAATACTAATCTTAGGTCAAAGTGGCATCATAAATGGATTTTGCAACTTCCTTAAAGCCAGCTGAAATAAAAGCTGGATTCTAACAGGTCTGAGGTGGAGGTGAAACAATTTGCTGTAAAACTAATCTGCCCAAAATCCTGTAACGTGTGACACTGCATTCATGGAACCGAAACTGTACCAGAGGGCGGAAAAGGGGGGGATGGTGCAGCACAGATTTATAGGATGGACAAAGATGTTAGAAAAGCATGGAGAAATATCTTGGAGCTATCCAAACCGGATGTTTTTAGAGTGTGGGTAAGACATTGCGATGAGCACAGGCAGCTTGCGTGGAGGGGTACAGGGGGCTCGCAGGGCCAGCACGGCAGCCTCAGGCAAAACCTTCACCCAGTGGTGGTCCCTGCTCAGCCCATCGAAGCAGGCAGTGCTACAACACCCCGAGCAGCCCACTGCCCCTCTGCTGCAGAAGAGGGTTCCCCAGGCTCAGTCTGCAATAGGGCTGAGAACTGATTTTCTCATCCCTGGCCCCGTAGGGAAAAGCAGAGTACAATATAAGGAGCATCCCGGCTCCCCCTGCGGGTATGTGGGGACACCCAGCTCCTCAGGACAGGATCCAGGGCAGCCAGAGTCTCTCAGCAGGGACCCATCCATCATCTCTGTGGCACAAGCCACCTTGTGTCCTCAGGAAGCCTCTGGCAGACATTTCCACCACCCTGGGGCAGAGCGCCATGGGGCTGCCCCGCACCTCGGCCAGGTGACAGAACCATCCTGCTCTTTCTCTTCAAAAAGACAATTGCCACCTCTCGGTCCCATGACGTTGACCTGATGAGAACAAAGCTGCACATAGTTTGCTTGCATTTGGATTTCTCCCGGCCTCGGATGTTGGGTGCCGGATGAAAAAGCTGATTTGCAGCATTTGAAGGGAAACGAGCACGAGGAGAATCATGGTCTGAGCGTGCAGAGAGTTAAGGTCACACTTTACATTACCCATAAAGTGGGTTTAGTGAAGGGGGATTCTCTTACAGATAAAATTCAAATGCTCCTGAAGCTTTTGCAAAATCATCCACGTGTTTCTGAAAGGACACATTCATTTATTACTGAAGTATACATTCAATATTTAGATCTTCAGCCTAATAGCCTTTATTACTTACGCTTGTTTTGTTCAAATTGGGGTGCTGAAGATGTAAAAACCACTTTTGTGCAAATATGTGTCCAGTCAATCTCACATATGTTTTCATTCACAACACAGTCCGAATCTCAGCTGGGAGTATCTTTTTAAGCACTTATTTCAAGGACACTTTTTAAAAAAAATTCACAAATTCATGACCATAAGTTTTCTAAAAGGTTGTTTTCACAAGGCGTAACATTTTGTGCTATTCTTAATCCAACAATGTTTAATACCTTCATGGCTGTGAGCTCATTTTCTTCCAGAGGAAATGACTTCTGTACAGTAGGACCCTTTTATGTTTTATTTTATTCCAGAAAGAATATGAAAGTTATCCAAGGCCAAGCGTACCAAAAAAAAGGAGAAATATGTTCATTTACCTGAAATGTTTGGGAGGTTCCTGAACAGAGAATTAAATCTGGGTGCTTTCCTGGGAGTCCAGACTGAGATTCCTTGTTTCTGGTCCTGCTGAGCTCGGTGCAGTTTGTGGTGGAACCAACAGCTTCTGTCACTGGCACTTTCTGATAATGAAGCGGGTGCCTTCAGGACACATCAGAGAGCCCCGTGTCTTTCATCCCCTGCTCTTTCATCATTAATGTAGGTCTTGGATCTTGCGTCGCAGGAGATCTTTGGTGCACTTTGTTAAAGAAAAGGAGTAGGAACAGGGAACTGCAGAAACTCGGGCAGGCTTATGAGCTGAGCAAGCAGCGTCCTGTGCTCAGTTAGGACCTTTGTTTCCACTGCTTCCACCATGGGAACCTTGCTGCTTTGGTTAGAAATCTTCTCATTTCCTCATAAATTTGTCTATAGTCTGCTCTTGCCCTTTTAATCTCAGACCAACATGTGCATTTGTTTAAAAAGCCCTGCTTTTAGTAAACTCATGGCTATTTCCTCATATTTTTACTTTTTTATATCAGAGCCACTAAGTTCCGTCTTCAACAATATTTTCCCTTTCTTTGAAAATAGCAATCTATTCACTGCAGTAGTTAGTGAGCGTGACTACTTACTACATTTTGGCATGCTGTATTTCAAATCGGAATAGCTGACAGGTTTTGGAAAAAAGGGGGATTGTTGACATATGAATATGGGCTTTATAATGTTTCCAGACATCACAGGTGGATTTAACAGGGGCTACAAGCCCCCATTTAGCTCTGCTTTTGCAACCGCCTGCTAAAAGTCATGTGAGAAGGCCGCGGACGTGCTGATGTGCACCTTCACCATCACAGCTGCTTCTTACCGAGGAGGGTACCTCCTTGTGCTCTCCTTCCTGTCGCTGGAGCCCGTACACAGCCAGCACAGCACGCTCTGGTCACGCTCTCCTCTTTCCCAGTATGAACTGTGGGCTGAACCCAAGCCCAGTAAGGCCACTGGAGAGACTTCTGCTGCCTGCGGTGGAGTTTTGCAAGCGCCTCGCGCCATCAGATTTTATCCTGCTGATTTGGTCATTCTCCAAAATCATCAAAATGTTCAGGCTGTCGCATGGAACTTGCTCGCTAAAGAGCAGTTCTCAGGTACCACATGCAGCAGCCGCTGGTAATAATAATGCTGTTTAACTGCCTGTGTGCAGTAAAATCCATGGGTTGCTTTCTGCTGCTGGCTGGGTGACTCTTATCATTCCTACACATACAGTTTCCTCAGTTAGTCTTCTGCATAGAACTATCATCATGCCAATTTTGAGGAGAAACAAGCAGGGAACACCATATGCTTCAAATAACGTCTTTTCAATATTAGCCCCATTTTTAGGAAAAAATGCGGATGGTGTAACAGCTGGCTTTAGGGGTTTCATTCCCTGCACCCATCCCTAGATGCACACATTAAAGAGTGGTATTTCATTTTGGCTTCTCTGGAAAATACTGGCTGTTGCCAGAAGGCACAGCTAAAGCAATAGTTTGTCACAGCTCAGTAGTCTTTTTCTTTTTCTCTTTTTCTTTTTCTCTTTTCCTTTTCCTTTTCCTTTTCCTTTTCCTTTTCCTTTTTCTTTTTCTTTTTCTTTTTCTTTTTCTTTTTCTTTTTCTTTTTCTTTTTCTTTTTTCTTTTCCTTTTTCTTTTTCTTTTTCTTTTTTCTTTTTTCTTTTTTTCTTTTTCTTTTTTCTTTTTCTTTTTCCAATATTAACAAAAGCTGCAAGTTCTGCTTTCACTAGCTTTACAAAAGTCCCGTACTCATCAACCACAGCCATTGGTATGCACTGCAGTTTTGTCTGAATAAATAAAGGTCAAAGGCATTTTGGGCTGAAGGAAGGATTTGACCTCCAATTACTTGATCTCCTCTTTCCCAGGAATACGGCCTCCCTCTTGTGGCTAAAGAAACACTCGCAATTCTCATCCTCCAGCCCTCATGAGACGGCAAATTGAAGTTTAGGAGAGATTATCCCTGGTATAATCAGCGGAGGGCAGCGGGATGGGGTGCACAGAGTCAGGCTTGTGCAGGGCCAGGTCAGTGCCAGCTCTTTCAGAAAAGCAACGCTGGTCAAGACCCAACAGTGGAGACCCGATAACTTACCTGTGGCTTGGAGGATGTTGTTTATGATGGCTTTGCACCTTGATGCCTGCTGGGGGAGGGAGAACAGGTAGTAACAGATGTAGCATGAAACTTGTTGATCTGAAGGTGACTGGTTTAGTTTTCCTCTTCACCATCGTTGACTTGGGAGGCTGAGGTCAGATACGATCAGCACTTTGTCACCTGGGGAAGGAAGGGAAAAGACACAGTATCTAAAAGATCATGATTACTGATCCCCAAAACACAAACAGTGTTGTTTTTTTTTCAATCAACATTTTCCATGCAGTGTTGTGTCAACATGCAACATAGATTTCCCCCTTAAATACAACTGGGCCAAGTAATGTTATTTCTATTCAGTGGCAAATTCCCATCACAACAAATGTTAAGTCTATAGTTCCATTAAATTTAGTAGAAGTTGGTGCACATTCAGGAGAGCTTTCTCTCCTGACTTCATGGTCATGAATGCATTTTGTCTTTCCACTGCTTTGCAGCCTTTGGAGGTGGAGATGTGTTTTGTCAAAAAGAATATATGGAACGTGATTTTGTGTGAGAAACTACTGCACTTGCAGGATAATTTCTTCCAGAAAGAAGTCTGGGGTTTGTTGCTGTATGCTTACTTTTGCATTTTGCCTTCCTGCTTTGCTAGACATTTTTAATTTCACTTCCTTATATTTGTTTGCTGATTGTTAACACCTTCACATCAAGCACGGCACTAAACAACTGCCATGATTTGTTTCAGTGTCACAAAAACCTTAGCTTTATTTTATATAACCATGACATTATGCTCAAACTTATCTGAGATAAGTGTTTTTGTGAGGAAAAAATGCCTTGCATAAGAGAAACTTTTACTGAACCACAGTCTTCCGAAGAGTATGGTGTTACTACCAAATCATAATGGAATTATAATAGAATTATTACAGCATCTCTTGTGGTTCCAGAGTAAACAAATGGCTTTATTTGCACTGTCTATCTGTGGAAAAAGGCATGGGGGCCAGGTCAACAAACTGAATGTGAGCCACCAGTGTGCCCTTGCGGCAAAGGCCAATGGTATCTTGGGCTGCACAAGGGGGAGTCTTGGCAGCAGGTGGACAGTGGTGATTCTGCCTCTCTTCTCCTCACTGGTGAGACACATCTGGACTGCTGGCTCCAATTCTGAGCTTCCCAGTACAAGGGAGTCATGGACATACTTGGAGCACATCTAGTGAAGGCCTACAAAGGTGATTGAAGTGTCTGACATACAGGGGGAGGCTGAGAGAACTGAGACTGTCCGGCCTGGAGAAAAGATGGCTCAGGAGGATCTTATCAGTGCGCATACATACCTTACTGGGGGAGTAAAGAAGAGCTTTTCTCAGTGGTATCCAGTTGCAGGACAAGAGGCATTAGGCACTGAATAAAATACAGGAAATTCCATTTAAACATAAGAAAAAATCATCTTTTTTTAATATGAGGGTCATCAAAGAGTGGAATGGGTTGCCCAGACAGGTTGTGGTCACTTCAGCCTTGGAGATATTAAAAACCTGACTGCTTATGGCCCTGAGCAACCTGCTCTGAGGGCTGGACTAGATGATCTCCAGATGTGTCTTCCTATTCTTCCATTTCCTACAAAATGCCTTTAGACTTGCAAGATTTCCATTGGGTACCTAGGTAGCAGGGTCACTAGGACAAATGGTGGTGCAGAAACTTTTTGGCTTATCTGTACTCACAACGGTGTTGATACTTGTTCCTACCTTCTGTTTGCCTTTTGATATTAAGATGGGCACTGTACCACTTGGGCATTTTAATAAACACACATTGCTTATTAAAATGCCCATTTGTTGCAATCCTTCAGTGCGCTATGCTCTTAGTATTTCCCTCCTTATTTCATGTGCCAGTGTGTTGACTTTAATACTTTTTCTGTATTAGCCTTTGGTATAGGAAACCTGCATAGTTCTGGTTTTCATTTCTTCTGCCCTTCAATATTTATGACAAGATTTTCTTTTATGATTGTTTTTCCCCAACTTGTATATGAGTGACCATTCTTGTAATTTCTTCATAGCTAAGATATAACAATTATAAACATTAACATTGTTTGAGTCTTACTCAGAGGTGTGCTTCCACTGAAATATGCGGTACTGAGCTTTAAAAAGGAACTGGAATATAACATTTAGTAGGCACAAATAGTTATTAGCACTTTAGAATGTAGAGGTAGGGCTACTGGTTCTATAGTTAGTCCTTCAAATGAGTCCTCGTGCTGCTTAAAGCCAGTTCCTGTAACTGTTCTGGGCTATAAGATAGGGCTCCATTTGGGTTTTATTGCCATCCCTTTCTAGAGGCAGTTCATTAAAAAGAAAGAAATTTTCTCTTTAGCAAGAGATAAGTTCATATGACAGTGGGTAGCTATCTTGAGATAATTAATCACCGACATATTTACTTTGCTCTTCTGGGGTATGAACATCAATGTCGGACTGTGAACGGCCATCCAATTCTGTGCAAAGCTGATAGCTCTGTGCAGAAAATTTACCTTCCCAGGCTGTAACTCCACTGACAACAGCAACCCTGCTGTAACCCACTGGCAACAAGAAGTCTGAGAGTGTCTGCAGATTTAAGAGGGAGATGTCAAAAGGTACATTGTCTTTCCTCAATGTACTTCTGAGGTACAGAAATGCTGTTGAGATCTGAATCTATCCCTCACGTTGGCAGCTTTATGTCAGCTTGTCTGTCTGTTGCCTATACTGAGTTATAATCATATAAAAATTGTTCTTAAACGACTATATATTTCTTATATACTCAAACTTCTTACATTTATTTAACAGCAGTTAGGTAACGGTTCTTACTGTGAGATTATGTAGGAATTAAAATAATTTTTCACGTTTGGGTTAGCCTATGTGTACTGCATCATGATTACGCTACCATCATATATTAAAATCTCCTTGCAGTGAAAAGTCTCCTTTCTTTTTAATCCCAGACACCAGAGAGAATATCATTCTGTCCATACTGGCCTTCTACGCATTAATCAGAAGTATTTGTTGATGAAATACTGTTCAACTTAGTTTTCTACTGCAATTTTATGCAGCTATATCGTCCTGCACAGTCAGTCACCTGCCTCTTCTTTGCCTCCTCTCTTGCTTATTGACTTTCTAGAATTGGCTATACAGAACCACAGCTGGTGGCTCTCTAAATTTTAAATTTTAGTACCACCCTAGGACTGAAATCTAAGAGCTTCTTGTTGCTGAAAGGGAGAATCCTGTTCCCTCCCACCTCTCCCTGCTTCAGTTCTTGTGTAACATCTGTAGAGATGTCCATGCTCAGAGGTGGCTCGCTGGTGGTGCCGCTCAGCTGTCATCTCTTGCTACGGTATGGTGAAAGCTAGAGAACTGTTTAACAGCCCAGAGCACCGTGGGGAAATATCACTTTGCTTATCCATAGGGATAGGAGGAATGGATCCTTCTTCCCCCTAGGGTCTAAAGAAAATCTCCCTCAAGTGTCTAAGGGTAAAAACAGATGCAGCCTATCTTCCCAGGAGACTACACCAAAATAAGGTATTAGCAAGGAGCTCACTCCCAGCCATGCTAAATCTCCGGTCTGTTCCCTTGTCCTTGTCCTGCTGCCACCTGCCACCCTTGAAGCAGGGACTTCCCCTGACTCGCTGCATTTATGCCACATCCCAGCAGTTTTAGTTCTGTAGTCTACTGCAAATTCATGTTATGGGAAAAAAAAAATCTGCAGCTGCATTAAGCCAATCGAGCAATAACATACTTTCATTTAGATCATTCTTCTAGAAGTGTTTTTCCAAGTTTAATATTAAAAAGAAAACATTGCTAAAAATATGCTTTCTAATCAAAGTTTAAGATGCCAGCTTAAATTTGTTCACTCTGTATCTGTTGAAGACATGGCTCTCACTTGGAAGCTTACACTGTACAGCAGCTATGACCCGCTGTCAAAACGCAGTCCAGGTGAGGCTGCTGCCCTTCTAGCGGCTGTGTCCCACTTACAGACCATCGCTGAAAACACCATCTGCTCAAGCAGCTTGGTTTTTCACCCGGGAAAGCTGAAATCCAGCCAGCAAAAAAAATCTGCTTACATAGATGAACTCTTCACTGGTTTATAGCTGCCACCTCTTGGCTCAGCCCTTCCCGGAAGGGTGATAAGGCTTAGTGTTTTCCTGGAGCACCGATTTGCAACTCACATAAAATACTCCAGGAGCTATAAACCCAAGCCACAGATACAAGTGCCCTTACAACCCTCTCATGCCTGCCAAAGGTGAAGGACCGGTGTGACAAGGAGCTATTGTCTGTTCCAGGTCACTCCTCCTACATGAACATACACAGCCCTGAATTGCACCCAGGGGAAACCTCACCTTGGGCTTCTTTTTCCAGACCTCCAGGCTCCACACCTCTGACGTGGGGAATTCAATTGCTCTGCCTACAGACAGCCTTTGCAGAAGTCATCCTTCTCTGAGGCAGAGATCTCTGTCTCTATCAGTTCCTGTGATGCTTTCCTTACTGGCTTTTGAACTATTTAATTAACAGAGAGAGGTACTTACAAAATCAAGCTGCCAAAAAAACCCAAGTATGTCATTCTCATATTGAAAAAAAGTCAGTTACCATAAATGTTACGGTGGCAGACACTTTGTAGTAATTAAACTAAGTGGGTAGTGAGAGGCTACTGCTCATTGAAGACGTTGAGATGGACAGCTCTTCCATGATTTTTTTACTTCATCCTTTCACTTGGTAATTTTTCCCCTCTCTATTATCCTAATGCTAAAAGCAGCAGACAGTAGTCTCCTCGAATCCTCAGCGATGACAGTATATTGGCTGACATTTCTAAATTCACATCCCTCTGATTTTTAGCACAAAGATACCTGATGGGAGGTTTTAGGTGCTTGAATAATAGGACCGAAGCTGCACATACCCATTTTCTGACTCAGTGGTCTGGAGATGGGTCGGGCCATCACCCGGCATGAAGAACTGTACACCTTTGGGGTTGACCTCAGCTCCTGCTCCTGAGAAGTCTCTTCTCCCGCCTGATGGCAGTCTTCTCCTTGGGTTCCTCTCCTCCAGCCCACTGCTCTCCTTTACTGCAGACAACTCCAACTACAGCTCCCCAGGCTGGGCTTGGCAGCGGCTCCAAAAAAGCTGCTCCAAATCAGCAGTGAGACACGATGAGCCTGGAAGAAGGGAAAGGGAAGCAGAAGGAAACCCAGAAATATTTAGGGTGAAAAGGCAGCAAAAGGATTCAGGGTTGCAGAGGGCTTCCCCTCAGCACACAGGCATAAAGGTTATTGTTCACTGCATAATTTTTTCACAACATAAAGGCACGGCTACTCATAAGCTCACATGAAAAAACCAAGTGGAATATGGCTGCATAAATTGCACTGCTGTTTACAGCCATCAGAGTTTACCTAAAAGAGGCAGATAAACTGACACACAGGCAAACACGGGTCTGTCAGCTGCGGGAACATCACCGCACCATTTCGATCCTTTGACATGCGTATTCTCCTGCTGAGACTCTGGTCCTTCACAGGTGAAGAGGAGGCCTTAGACACCCAGCAGAGTGTGAATTGGTTTTACCTCTTTACCGAGCTTTGTTATAACCGCAGGCTTCTCATTGATTTTATAAAGGGCCGGATTTCTGAGTGCGTTGGTGCATATCTGCATGACTGTTTTGGCTAACGGTGGTAGCAAATGAGAAGGATTTTCTTATATAAATTGCAACTGCTGCTGAGGTTTGATCCCTGCAAAGGCCAGTTACATAGAGGGCTCTGGGGACTGTTTCCAGCTCTAACTTCAGAGCCCCACCACAGAGCCACAATTAAAATCTCAGTGTGGCATTGTCATGTTTTAGAAAGAAAACTTGGGACCTTGGAAAAGCCACTATTGACTGCAGGGGAGACCATGTCTCTGCTTGGTAAAGTGATATGAACAAGATGGGCAGAGTTGACTGAGTTCTCCAGGACGAAGCCTGTAAATCCTTTTTGCTTGCAAATTTAAAACGGGTGCCATACTTGAAGCACCGCTCTCAAATTTCTGAGTAAAAAACTAGAGGCAGCACAGCACAAGGAAATGCTGCCCTTCTTAAGATGTTTTTAGCATCCAACGTCAGTCCGGTGCTGGACTGAAAGCAAGATATTGTTCAGGGTGTAACTGAAATCAGCTGGGAAGAAACTTGTCCTTGATATTATAGCAATTAATTCAATTTCAATTGGGGATGAATTTGCTCCGTCATGTCCAGTTAAAGAAAAAAAATAATAATTACAAAGTAAAGAAAAAGAAGATTTATATTAGTAGTGATTTCCCAGGTAGCTCAATGCCATCCCATTCCTTTAAGTGAGAGGATACTCTTTCAAGGTTAGCCAGACCAGTGTACTGATATGCAAGAGAAGCTGTCCATTTTTCTAATATGCACATTAAAGTTTGGCTGCTAGGACTGCTGCTAATGGAAATATTCTTGGCCCCGGCTTCTGTTTGATAGATTAATGTGATATTCATAAAAAAGGTAAATGGATAGAAATACTCAAATTCATTGGCAAATGCAACTTCTACCCAAACGTAAGGACAAATGCAGGATATGCTTTGCGGTGTCTGTAATATTTGGATTTAATAAGGAAATGTAGTTTGAATGGTTGTTTGTATCCCAGCCCTTTTCCGATGCTATACTGTATGCAGTATATACATACAGTCTCTGTCTCCAGATCATAAAGCAAGCTCTGCAACCCTCGCTTTCCAGAGAAGGGGTGGCAGGTTCAGTTCCTGTGTTTACAGCATGTTTCATGGTGTTCCTTTTAGTCTGTTAGTTACTATTTCACATTTAACAGCATTTCCCAAACTCTATTCCATAAAAAAAAAGGGTTGAAAAAATTAAACATAAAATTAGAGTATATTTATTTTACATGTCACTGAATTTGGATTAAATATTTCAGATTCTGTAGTAGAATATTTCAGCCTCAAATATTGCCTTAAATACTGCCTTAAATATTTCAGCATAAAAAAAGTTAGCCTCAAAGGAGGAAATCCATTGCGCGTAAAGTTGTGATAATTGCAGATACAATGCAGAATTAATCTGCAACCCCAAAAAAAAAAAAACCAGAAAAGGAGAGCACGAGGCCCACAGCAGTGTGATACTAAGCCTATTCACCATGTTCACCATGGACTCTGACTTTTGATACTGTCCTTTGACAGTGGCTTTTGATGCCATCTCCCCTCACATCCCCATGTGAGGGGATGGAGTCTCCTTCTCTGGAGATACTCAAAACCCACCTGGACACCATCCTGTCCAACCTGCTCTAGGTGAACCTGCTTTAGCAGGGAGGTTGGTCTAGGTGATCTCTGAAGGTCTTTCCCAACCCCTACCATTCTGTCATTCTGGGATTCAGTGACTTCGTATCTGAATTAGATAAATTTAACTGCTAGACTGAGGATCTCTTTCTCTCCCTTCCTTCTGTAAACAAACAAAGAAAACAAACATTCTGTGACTGTGAACTTCCCAATAAGAAGTTTGGAGGGGCCTTAGGCAGACAGTTTGTTTCTCAGGTCTTTTTTGGCAAGGCATATCTGCCTGTTTCAACCTGAAACTGTTCTTGCTGGAATTTTTAGCGTACCGAGTGCCAGCGAACTTCTCATATTGTTCTCAGGAGGCCCAGAGCTACAGCAACTCTCTGCCACTACTTCAGCTCAATGTGAGTTGAATGTTGCACATCAGACAAATATTTTCTTGTTGTGGTGGAAAAGGGGACAGATAAATTTTATTAATAGTGCCTACCTCAACAGTAAGGCTGGAAGGAGTGGCATATCTTCCTGGAGCTGGGATTAAAAAGTGCTAAAGTTTTCTCACAGCTTATTTTTTCATATGTCAACCAAAATTAAAGTTCTGTGTGACTGGTAACATCTTTGAGATGTGAGGCAAAAACCTTTATTTCACAGAGAAATATTCCATATCAGAGAAATAGCTTTCCAATGGCAAATCAAGGAATTATTTTTGTTCAGTTGTAAAAATATTCATGTTGATAGGTGAGGAAAGCAAAAATGAAACATTGTTTAGCTTTTGCGGTTTTTTTTTTTACATCGAAGGTCTGTATTGTGATTCCTAAAACAATGCTGAAATTGCCCAGTTTCTATAAAAGCCCATCTTCATGCTTTATGATTCTTCTGTGTGGTGCAACTAAAAGTACCACATTGATTACCAGCTGTAGAAGTGCTTCCCCCATGTGAAGGCCATTTCTATGACATTAAACATATAGTTCTGCTCACCTCCACCAGGACTGTGGATGAAGACTCTTCTCTCAGATAGAAGAGACATCCATGCGCATCATCAAGTGCTGAGCTTGGTGTCTTGAGATGCCAGAAGGCTGATGCTTTGAATTTGAGACTCAGGAGGCTGTCTCGGCAGGATTCTGAATCACCTAGATGGTTGTTGCTTCATGCTTCTCGTGGCCGTGACTTGAGTCCAGCAGCAGAAATGCCTTGTACTGTGTCTGTCACTTACCTCTCTGCTTTGGGAATAAAACCTGAGGTTTTCTTCTGATTCCTTGAAAAATACTTTGTCTTCTGAGAGCAAGATTAAACACTTTGCAGTATGGAAGGATAAATGAGCAGGTAACCAGTTGTCACCTGTGGCTGTTAACATTGCTATATATAACAGATTTCAGGAGTAGCTTAAAAAAAATAAAAATGAATAAAAAAAAGAATCCCGCCAAGAGTACAAATCTTTTGACAGATTAAAAACTGTGAGCCATATAAATGTCTTTGAGATGTATTGATGCTTACAGCCAAGCCCTACAAATTCTCTTTATGATATCATTGACTGTGCAAAGCCAAGGGGACATCTGCACTGCTCTTTTTAAGGGACAAAAACATAGAGGGCATTCAGATATTGCAATTATCAGTAATTTAAAATGCAGGAGAGAGAAAGAGATATGTTTTAGAACTGCTTATTCCTCAGATTATATTCAATTTGCTGAAGATACTCTGCATTTTGTAATGGATAATGTATTTTGGTGCCTGAGCAAGGTCTTTTTAAAATCTGATCCGTAGTGGTTGACCGTAACAGGAGATCCTTTCACTGTCATAAATATTCATAAATATTAATTAGCTATCTTTTAATCTTTCGGCAGAGATAAGGATTGCCTAAAAATATGGGAATCATTAAAACATGCGTTCATTTACAAGAACCCCTGTAACACTACCTCAGAAGATTATCAGCCTTTGATGGAGTTAGCGAGTCATCCTATCCCCTGTAACAAGGTAACCCTACAGTTGTGTGAGGAGGATTGTGGTGGGACGACGTGTCTGTGCAGTGCTCCGAGCGATGGATGTTGTCCCTACTGACTTGTGAGTGTCTGTAGGTCGACAAGGATGATGTTTTGCTCTTGTTCTTACTGCAACAGCGGTATCACCTTTGGGACCCCAGTGGCCCTGTGGCTGGAAATCATCCCTGTGTAAAGTTTGCCTCAGACCTCAGTGCTGGGGTTGTGCTGGTGAAGTGACGGAGATGTCCCTGCTCCCTGAGCATACAGCTCTCTGCAAGGAACGTGCTGTCATGCTGTTAGAGGCACAGCGCTTCCAAAAAGCTGTTCTTCCATGTGCAGTTGAAAAGCACACAACGAATTAGGTATACATCCTATGAGAACTAGTCACAACCTTTCTTTCAAAATGATGTACAGGCTGAAGACGTCCATTTCCACAAAAAAAGCCCCACCCAAAAATATTTTGGAAATGGGACCGTGGGCTGCATAAATAAGAACTGACCCACTAAAACTAAAACTCCTTCATTATCATGAAAAATTTTTGCTTTTCTCCAGGAAAATTTCCTGACCAGCTCCAGTATAAGTATCATTTATTAGACGTTGTACCTTATTTCACAGTCACTGTTTTGGAGCAAGACAAAGGACCTGGCTCATCGTTACACCAAATCCAATCAAAATTTCCTTACCTTGGAGGACACCTTGTTGGGTTATATGGCTGACACGGTTTCATGGTGTGGAGACCCCTCTGCCCCAGGTAATAAGTCCCATTTTTTGCAAAACAAATCAGAACACTGGAATTTCAGTTTGTTCTCTTCTCTTGTATATCTAGACCTAAAAACAGTCCTTTTCATATATTCTTTTCTTTAAGTTAGTTAAAAACATTAACTGTATTTCTGTCCCATGTTATGGAAGAATGAAAATAATACTTATTTCTCAGGTTAATTTTAAAACCCACAATTTCGTGGCTGTTATTATAATGGCAGCTTGCTTCTTGGACTAATGGTCCTATCTCATCCTCGTCATCGAGGTTACTTGGTTCCTTCCCGTGACTTCTGTGGGCCAAATTGCAAAATAAGAATGCCAGTCAAGAAGGTCCTGGCCATAGGCCAGTCAAAGTGGCGGGGACAGTATGTAGGTATCTTGGGGTTATTGATGCCCCCAGGACTGCTGAGTTGATGCTTAAAGCTAACAACCTCTCAAATGGGCTGAATTACTGAAAATATTGGGCTTTTCAAGTTTAGTTTTTCAATGCAATCGGACAGAATTGTCAAGAGCCAACCTGTTTCTCACCTCTGGGACTACATGTTTTCCCTTCTTAGTTTTCTGAGAATTATTTGCATACAGGGCCTGGAGCTGCCTCCCTGAAACGTGTGTCAGCAAACAGGAAAGCCTGCGAACACACGCAGACTCCTTTTTCCTCTTAGCCTCAGTCTTCTCTTCTCACACTCCGTAACATCTGTACAAAATCACATGCTGGGTTGATCAGAGCAAATCATCGCTTATCAGCTGCAAATGATCAAGTGATGGAGTGGGTTATCCAACAGAGAGTCAAGTGCAACAGTAAACAAAAAATCTATAGCAATGTTCTCATTTTCAGGTACACGTGGGAAACCACAGCCTAAATCCTGCCCAGTGCATAAGGGGTTAAGAAAGGGAATTGTCTTGGGGGAAAAAATGCATCCTTGCTTTATTGCACAACCAAGAAAATTCCACAATATTAGGGTCTCAGCACTTCTTCTTCCTCACTCAGCGGCTCACCTCTGCTACTCACCATTGCTCCCTGCAAAACGCCACGATGCAGCTGCTATGAAAGTTACTGTCAAAAGAGTCTTGTATTAGAGCCACGTAACAAAACCAGCACAAACTGTGCTCCACAAGCCTTCGCTTGTTTTCATTAATATGACACCTTCTGTGTGAGCACAGGTCTAAAGTGCTTTAGAAAAGTGTCTATTAATTAGCAAGTGCCTTTTGCTCCTCAGCAAAAACAAACCAGTATCACCGTATAAATGAAATATTACATATCTTGGAAAAAAGGAAATGAATCAAACAGAAATAAATAAAGTTTCCAGATCACAGCAATGTGAAGTTACTGCACAATCAAAATCCCTGCCAGCATCATCCTGCTAACTGGCCTACCTACAACTGGTACGTGCCAGCGGCAAGAATATCTTCCAAAGCTGAAAGTCAGAAACTCAATAATCAGCAAAAATCACTGTTCAGTTTCTTAAGACCTCATGGAGAGGTGACAGTCTGAAGGTTTACTATAACATGTCACGCATCCACAATGGACAGACGCAAGAACCCCCAGACTACCGTGACGGACTCCAGTGGACAACTGATCTGAGCAAGATCTCAGACACCTCGCAGACACCAGCCCAGCACCAGCAGCAGATGCTACTGGGAAGGACACTTGATTCACCCTCAGGCTGTCCTCCCTGTCACCAGGATTTGAAGACAAAAAGCATCTCTACCAGGGATGCCGCCTCAGGAGCAGCCAAGTAGGCAGGTCACTCTCCTGGGAGAGCCCCGAGGTTGCCCATAAGGACAGGAGGCAGAAGGGACACCAAAAGCCGGGCTGGAAGCCAGAAGTGAGGGGTGGGAGCTGGGGTCAGCCCACCCACTGTCCCTGCGATGTAGCCCTGAAACAGAAAACAATTTAAGTACCATCCTGTAAAATGTATTCCTTATTTCTTGCCCTCTGTGATTCCAGGAATTAACTTGTAACAATAAGCACATAAATGAAATAAACCATTACGTAAAAGCCTTACAAATCCACCACAGTTTTACTACGACCCTGGTGGTTTGTTTCTCCTTACAAGAGGGACGTTGCTCCTGCAGCCCTGCCCTGTCCCCACGGCACAACCAGCCCTGCACCACCCACAGCTTACTGAAACACCTGTAATGCTGGCCTGTTATAAACTCACATCTGCAGTCCCGTAGATCCCTCAGTGATTCTTCATTTCGTAGCTCCTCCAAAAGCCACAACACTCGGAGCAACACGGTTCCCGCGCACTGCGACTGTACCGGCTCTAGCCCTGAGCACGCCGGGGCTCAGCTGGATGAGAAGACCCGGGACCTTGCCCCCCGCCGGCATTCGGGGTGCCCCTTCCGCAGCTCGTGGGGGAGCATTTACCCAGCTCTGGGCCGCCAGGGCGGGCAGGGGCTAGATCTTAGCGGGATGTGGGCAACCAGGGTGGCTGGAAGGTCTCCATTAGGACCCTGCGATGCGTCTCAGAGTAACTTGGTGGTTTTGGTAGAGAGTGGGGAAAACTCCTGTTGATCGGCTCTGCTTAGTGATTGAGAGCCACCCATGAATTTAAAGGCAAAGTCCAGATAGCTGGAAAAAAACCTGGAAAAATAAACATTAAGACACTCGCCAGCCGAAACACTGAACCATAATGCAGTGCTATTTATTTATAAAAACAATGTACCTTATGCAAACCATGCATGATAGAACTGTTAACAAGATGATTTCCATGAGGAAAAGTTATTTTACATTCCTGCCTCCCCAGGGATAAGCAAGAGACCTGAGCTCAAGTTCCTCGGTCCCCTCCCTCGTGCTCATCTGTGCCCTCAGCCCTGACGCGGCTGCTCCAGAGCAAGCAGTTTTGCAGCCCAAAGACAGGGAAAACTTAACAGAAAGCTTAGACAAACAAATCCAACTGTTTGGAGGGAAAACCTTGCATTCTCTGCTTTCTCTAAACACTTGTTCCCTTTGAAAGACACAGGGATGACACCTCCAGCCAACGTCAACTGCTCCAGCAGCAACCTGGGCGTGGGTAAGAGAACGGGTTTGGATTTCAACCTGGACAGACAAGTCTGAACTTCCATGGCGAAAGAGGGGTTTGCAAGTAACCAGGCTCTGAAAGACGGAGAATACATTTGAATCAGATGTTTTTAACCTTCCTGAAATTAAATGATGCCTTTCCATTACCGTACACCACTCCGAGGGCTCATTTATACACAGCAACGTCTGAGCAACAGTAATGCTGAAGCTGCGCTGGTGGACGATCTTCTGCATTAAACATCTACATGGGAGCTCCATCAAGTCCAAGTTTTAGTACGTCAGTTGCTGAGGCTACATAAATAGTTTAAAATACAACAACTGATGACCATCATCACTGCTCTGCCCTCTGAAAAAAACCACTCAAAGGCTCAGGAAACATTTTTTCCTCACCAAGGTACTGTTTTCATAAGCATTTGTGCACAAATACAACCACAGAAAAGGGACCCCGTTACTCTTCCAAGCCCACCACCAGGCCAGCCGCTCTTCAACGAGCCAACAAACGCCGGTTTCTCCAGCAGCCACCGTGCACTGTTCTACGCAGAGAAAACTACTATTTTAGGCAGTCTGACATATTCCTTCTCCCCACCCACACACCCCACCAAGGATCAGGTCACTCTGCACATCACATCATGTACCACGAGGGCACCCATCTCACCACGTACCGTGAGGGCACCCCGGGGATGTGCAGCGTATGTACACGACTGAACTACAGATAAATACACATAAACACCTTACAAATAAACTAAACAGCATCAAAGCCGTAGGCAACATCATTAACTTTGTACAACAATAACCACTTGTACCAAAATATGCATAAATACAATTTTGAGTACTGCATGTGTTTGATTTGCTTTAATTGCAACGTCCATTTATAAACTCCTTTTCAAATCTGAGGTAACTTATAACTGTAATTTGCATAGGCATTATTATGCTAAGATCTCACTAAAAATACACACCAACATTTGGTTGGTTTCTCATTTTCATTTACAGTACCACTTTCATATATTTTTTTATATATATAAATGTATTTATAAGCACACAGCAGTCCTGATAGTACAGTGACATTCCCCTTTCATGCTCTATTTTCCATGGCAAACAGTCCGAGCCAAGCATCCTGCCCACAGGGGAGCTCCAGCAATGAACTGCTGGTACACCAAGGAGGGAAGGAGGAAAGGGAATGACTTTCACTGTCATATTTATTTAAAAACGTCAACAATACAATTTAAGAATGAGAAATTATTAACAGAAACCTCCAAACCATTCTTGACTATTTCTGTTGCTGAGTTGCGTAACCTCTTCTTGTCTCTACTTCAGTAGCTTCCAGTACTTCACAGGCATCTTTCCAAAGATTCACACCAAATTCCAAATCACCTAATTACAGATTTATCACATTTTATTCCTATTTCGAGATGGTAAATTGGCTTTACACCTGTACATGTACATCTGTGCCACGCTCTGAATGTCTTTCCCGTGCAGTTCTCCGCAACTCCGGCCGATCGACCTCCGCAATAATAACCCCAGGTGACAATGTGGGATCCTGCTGCCCACACAACCTCACTGCTGACAACAGCCGTCACGGAGATGGTACATCTTCTCCTCTGATACAGCAGACAGAGTACAGTACGAGAGATACCATATGTACAGAGGGGAAAAAAACCCAAAATTGCATGTTTAGAAAGAAAAACCCAGTAGTAATACTTGTACTATGCAGAGGCATAAACCACACAGGTTTCCTAGGATCAGGCATTCGGCCTAACCCCGGGGCTGGTATGAAATGAAGAAGTGTACTTTACGTCTGTGGACGAATAATGATTTACTCCCCCCGGTAATTCAGCCCTGCATGTACACACTTCTCTGGCTGATGACCCTTTGACAGGCTGTAAGACACAACGGGCTGATGACAATGGATCAGTCAACAGGGCTTGATCCTGGGGCCCTTCTCCTCCCTCTTGACCTCAGCAGAACTGTTGCCTGACACAGGTCCCAAAGCACCGCTGCTGAGCGGGTCCCTTCTGTTTGGGGTTTATCGCTGTTCACCAGCAATCTCCGAGCATGTACCTACACACTGTACCAACACACACCGCGGGAAGTTGTTGGTTACAGCTTCCACAACAGCATCTCCTCCAAAGACATCGTGCCTTGCAGAAACCGGTAGCCCATTAGGCACCGTGGCAGTGCAAGCTCTCGGGGGTTTGATAAGCGATTCCTAGAAAATTAATTCACGATAAATTAACATTGCATTTTACAAAACTGTTGTTTCAAGCTCTATTTTGGGATGAACTCTCAGAGCCTGACTCAGGTCATGCACAGCGTTACTCCCACGGCAAGGAGGTGACCTGGAGCTTACTCCCGAGGGAAACACGGCCTGACTGCAGCCATCGGGATTTCCAGCTCCCAGGGAGGGAAGAGAGGTTCAGGCTCCCCTTAACCTAGGAGGACGTGCGGTGGGATTTACAAAAGCCTTTCATGTGAGATGGTCTCAGCACAAGCCAGAAGGAACTGCTGGTCTCACAGCTGCCGTACGGAAGCAGGGTGACACCGCACACTGGGAAAGCTGGGCAGACCCTGTAAAGCCAAAGTTCAGCCAAACTTCCCAAGCAACACACAAACACTCCGTAAAGTGAGTTCTCCTAGAATGAAATGGAAACGGAACCAAAGAAACAGCAGGAAGCAGAGGTTTTCAACCTTCTGGGAAAGACTCTTGACAGACCCAAACCTCCTCCGAATACACTGAATAAAGAACTCATCAACTCAGTAAGTACCACCATTTGATTTAACCAGGCATTTTAAATGGAACCATGTTCCCAGCTCCTTTTCCGGGAAGTGTGTGGCGTCCTGCCTGGAATGGCAGACACGGCCCTGGGCAGCAGCAGAGACCTGCCAAGGCCACCACTCCCAGCGCTGGTGGCCACCAGCACTTCCCCACTTACACCTTAACATTTCCCTAGTGAAAAAGGAAAAACAAAACAAACCACCAACCTTAATTCAGCCAAAATGGACACACAAAATAGTATCTCAGTGAAGCTCTAAGCAACTCTTAAAATCAAAACTTCCCACTCCTCATTCCCCAATTTACTCCTGTTTTTTTTTTTTCCATCTCTTTGTTCGCTACCTTTTTGACATTGCTGCAAAATCCTGTCTTGGCCGGCCAGAACAGATACAATCTTGTAATATTTCTGTAGTCTGAGTGGAAAGCAAAAGAGAAGCTTCAAAAGTGGCTATCAGGTTGCATTTATGGGCCATAATGTTCTTATTCTGGCAGTCAAACTCAATGCATTTAAGAAGATGCTTTTCTTCTCTCTTTATCAAATCTTTTACATGGGTTTGTGTCATTTGAAAGCACAAAATGTTTTAAAATTTAAAAAGTTAATGTGAAATCAAATATAAGCAGTAACATTCAAAGTAACCTGCTAAAACTGATTTCCTTAACTTTCATATGATTCCATAACGGGTGAATAATAACGGAGACATTAACTTGTTTCCAACAGGAAACACATCGCAGTCTCCTGTAATTTTTAGTCTGTTTTTAAACTACTCCAAATGTGTTAGGAACCGCTAACTTCACATCTTTGCAACTAATTTGGTCCAAACTGACATGGGAAGCCCTTAACGTTCCTTAATAAGGCACCATATTGAAGGGCAGAGGAGCAGCACCAGGACCGAAGCACACCTTGGGTGTCATTAGGAACTGAATGGCTCTGGAGATTACACATTGTCATGGGTGTGATGTTACGCTGCTGGAAATTGCTCTTTGCTTCGGCTGATTCAGACGGCTGCAAATCGACAAACACTTACTGCACACAATTTATGAAGCAGATTTCCATTTACCAAAGAACTGTAAAAAAAAAAAAAAAAAAAGTAATCACATTACATTTTGAGATGTGGATTAAATGTCTCCATAAAGAGAGTGAATGGCTTTGATTGTTCCTACACCTGGAGCCTCTGGCTCAGCACTTGGTACCGAGACTCGGCCGGGCTTCGGCAAAGCCTGAGATGAAACATTGTCTTCATTCTGATACACATTCCCAAGCACAATTAACATCATATTTATGTTTAACATTATGCTTGAAAATTATAATTTAAAAATTATGTTGCACATATCAAGACAGAATATTTACTGGAACTCATACATAAAAAGAATAGGGAGATGCAAACTGCTACCAATGGCACTTATTTCCAAAGGTACTTAAGTTAATATATGGGAAGTCATAAATTTTCTCTTTTCCTCCAGACACTTTTTATGCCTTTTTACAAACATGACATAAAGTGTTAATGTTGTTTCCCTGCTTCTGGCCCACCAACACAAAATTAAAGATTTCAGCCTAGCTCTCCTTGAAAAGAAATCCTTTTCCCTTCTGGCCTGGGTGGGAAGGCAGAGGCCAGGGCCCTGGACCTCCCCTGCCACAAGCCCTGCCAGACCTGGTCACATCTAAAGCAATCAGTTCTGCTTCGAGCAGAGCTTCCCGGCCCCGAGAACACACAGAAACACAAAATTCAGCAAGACCAAAGATAAAGCAGCAGGTTTAGACTCAGCACTCGGACAGGCTCTGAAAACACGCTCCTGCTCACTGCTAAATTCAGATTAAGCGCTGTTCAGAGACACCTCCCTGAAGCCTACTTTTCCTCCTAACACCATTCCCCAACTCCCTCACTGTGAAAATACAGAAAAGAAAATTATTCTGAATAGCATTTGAAGCAAGTACTTAGTATCTCTGAAAAACTTCCTTTTACCGAAGCATAAAATGACATCTCTGCCTTGTTCTGCTTCCTAAAAAAAAAAAAAAAAAAGAAAAAAAAAAAAGAAAAAAGCCCCAAGCAAACAAAAACCCAACCAAAAAAACCAAAAAATTGTCAGCCCCTCCCTGAGAAAAGCGTCCCAGGAAAAAGCCCAGCCTTGGCTTGTCATTTCTTTAACATAGTGGGTAAAAACATCTCTGATTACAACTGATAAGTTGAATTGATCATTTCCTACCGCTCTTTATTTTGGAAGCACAAGGGAACAGCTCCAACTACTGCTTATTCCAGCACTTGGAGTATTTTTCAAATGGTATTGAATTTAATTTTAGCAATGTCTTAACTTCATAAAATCATAGAATTGCCAAGGTTGGAAGGGATTTTCAGATCATCGAGTCAAACAATCAACCCAACAGTGACAAGGCCACCACTAACCCATGTCCCTCAGCACCACGTCTGCCTGGCTTTTAAATACCTCCAGGGATGGTGACTCCACCACTGCCCTGGGCAGCCTCTTCCAATGCTTGATGACCCTTTTAAGGTCATGTCCTTTCCACCTCACCTATAGGATATCCTGCAAGAGACAGCTCTATGTCTCTGTCGCCGTGTAATTAATCTCACTAGACCTGTAAGAAATTACACACTGATCAGGTCAGGAAAGTAATTGAGGTCTAACAAGGCATTGGCAAGCACTCTGTGCAATGATCCACTCTTCCTTTCTTTGCATGCATAATTTTAAGGACAGATTCCTCTCTTTGACTCAAATGATTTAGCTTGGATCCATAATGACTCTGTAAATCCAGAATGAGGAGACATTTCCAATTCTTATTTTGTTATCATTGTTAATTGAAGAAAAGCAGCAATGCAATATGGAATTTTCTCCCATGGCCAAGCCTGAAATGAAACGCTGAGGTGAAAAAACTTAATTATATGCAATTATCCGAGACAGCAAAAGTCTTACTTTGTGTCTCCAGGTAGGTGGTTTGGCATATAAGGTCCTCTTTCCATTCTTCATTTTCTTCCTTTAGGGATGGGAGACCGCTGAGGAGACTGTTACCCATTCAGCATCTCTGTGGTGAAGCCCAGCACAAGACTGTCACAGGAATCAGGGGTCATCCTGGGGCGGAATGAAAATCCCAGGATGAATACAGCTGACCACATTCCCTTCAATGGTGAAGCTCACAGAAAACTCTTCCTGTTCGGGAATTTCTACAGTTTTCTGGTTTCCAACTCTCCTTGTCCTCTCAACTTTCCTTGTCCTCCTTCACTTGTTTGTGGGGCTGGGCTTTAAAGTTGGATCAGTGAGGTGATATTAGTTAAAAAGAAGCCCTTAATTTTAATGTTTACTGAGCAGTACTTGACTCTAGTCATCCCCTGCTCTTACATTTTTGGGGGATCTGTTTGACCTGGATATCAAAGACACCATGTGCCATCACTTCCTGTGGTAGAAAACCGTTTCAGAGCTAAAATTACGCAGGGAGCTGGAAAATGCAAGCGCGTAGCCATATTTTTCAGCTTTTGATACTGTGTGTTGAAGGATTTAATGAGATGGTTGTGGGTTACTTTAACTGGGGCTGAATTCTGGCTTGCACTTCTTTGTGGTCTGTGTTGTAAATATGTAATCAAGCTCCTCAGAAGTGAAAGTCAGCGTTCTATGGCATGCATGATCTAACACTAGGCTTAAGTCATTTTAACTTTTGCTGAACTCTGCTAACTAGCCATTTTAGGGCAAAACTGCTATAAATAACACAATTTGCAAGATGTAAATCAAAGTTGCAAATACTCACTTTAACCATTCAGCCTAACAAGGAATCAACGCTGCATACTGTAGCTGAGATGAATATCTAAATTAATAGGAATGCCCCTACAGCACAGCCTTACAGATCAAGTTGCCTGGCAGGAACTGTAAAGCAAAGTGAAAGATTGAGATAAAATATAAGTATATTCATTCTCTCTGGCTTTTGAAATTGCTGAAAATATGAAAAGTGATAATGAACTTTATAAGCACTTCCTGCGGTATTTCACAGTCTGTATTTCATTTTTCTGTTACAGAAAGTCTTTTCAGTACCAAATACTCGATTGCTTTCCACTGCTGATTTATTTGTTTTTAACGTGAAATTCAGGACTTGACTAATACACCTCACCACAGTTTTTAAAAACGTGAGCTGCCCTTTAAAGAAGCCCAGCAAGATTTATCATAGAAATTGTGGAGTTTGTTGCCATGTAAAAGCGAAGACACGGGGCGAGGATTTTTTTACCAGACTGAAATTAAATAAATGCTGCATACAGTATGGCTACCAAAGTGGAAAAACCAAAAAACATACTGAAAAGGGAGACCCTATTTATTTATTTATTTGTACGTCAGGAAGGCCTTTCATTAAATACCATTTTGCATCCTCTGAATTCCTTTTCAAATGAAACAGTGAAGAATCAGCCTGTGTGAATGAGGTTATTATAAAACTATCACTTCAGAGCTAAATATTATTTCCGATGGAAAAATCCTCTACAATCATGGCATGCAGCATCAATTTGATCTGATTTAGTCTCTTAACAGCTTACACTAATAAAACTATATGTCTGTGAATACTTTGTTCAAGCAGGTAGGCACAGCTAATCGTGTCTCCTAAAGCACTATCTTGCCTCCCAGAAGGTGAGTCTTTTTCTGCCGGTCCGTACAACCCTCTAATGTACCTGGGATGACTTCTGCTGATTCACGGAGGATACAGACTTGTCCTTAAGTCCTAGATCAGGAAAACAGGAAGAGGCATTGCCATCTGGGAGCTCTGTCGCACAGTGCACAAGGATTTACATCAGTGAAAAAAAATAAAGTAAGCAAAAGAGTAGTTTTTGCACTAAAAAACTATGAAAAAAAAAAAACCAATTGAGGGATTTTCTCATTTGCACCTTTGATGACTTACAGAGACTTGTAGCATCCTTTCAACAAAGCACCTGGGCATGTGGTCAGCTATAAGACGGCAAGTCCCTCTCTACTCAGCACAGCATTTGAGCACATGCTTAACTTCAACCATGTTAAATGGTTCCACTGAAGTCAAATGGATGTAAAATGATTTAGAGTGAGACTTAACTTTAAGTCCCTGTTTCATGGATTGATAGTGTTTAAGGCCAGGAAGAATGATAATAATAATGTAGCCTGACCTCCTCCATCACACAGGACCAAAGAATTTTGCCAAGTGTTCCCAATATGAGATCCACTGCTGTTGCCTGAGCTGCAACTGCGCTTCCAGAAAGACAGCCAGCTTTGATTTAGAGACTTCACAGGAGAGAGAATCCATTGTATTCCTAGATAAGATTAGATTTTTTTTTCAGCAGTTAAATTCCTTCATTGAAAAGAGCTGTGGCCTTGAATGCTAATCTGAATTTGCAGAGATTCAGCTTCCATCCATAATGACTTTTTCTGTTAAGTTAAAAAGTCAGATTTTCCAGTTTTCTTTCTCAAGAGGTATCCTCAGGCCATTATTATATCATTTCTTAATCTGCATTTTTTAGTGACTAAATTAAGATGCTTTTTCTCTCACTTCTGCTACAGAAGTTGTGTTTGTAGCTCTTTTCCGAACATTTTCTAAATTGCCGACATCCAACTTAAATATGTACATCAGAAGTGGACAGAGACATCACAGTAATGATCTGAACTAGTTGTCTGTAACCCATAGAAGTAAAACTCCTTTGTTTCTATCTGGTAATCTTCTCCCATACATACCTCCAGGTCAACATTCGCTGGCTCAGCCTCTGCGCTGCCCTGGGACAGCAAAACCACTAAATCCTTTTCTGAGTCACTTTGGGCACAAAGACCATCGACCATTCTGTAAAAATAATCCATATTTTTCATTCTTAGTGAAAGGTCTTAATTACCCATCTCATGTGTCGTTGAGCAGCGATACAGGTGAGGCCAATTTACTAATCAGCCCAGATTTCTGGGCAGTGCTGTTATGTCTTCATCATTACTCCTAACTGCCAATTTTGGTGTCATTTGCAATGATTTTGGATGCTCTCCTATACCCTTTTAAAGAACTATATCCTGTTGAGCAACAAATCTATGCTAGAAATATGACTACTTAATCATTATTTATTAGGTATATTCACTTTTTTGAGATGCATTGCCTACCAGAAGGGAGAAAGAAAGAGAATAACGTATGCTATGCTGTTTTGCATAAAAATAAAAATGACTAGTCCCCAGTGTAAAAGAAAGAGCCAACAAAACACACAATGGAAAGTAAACTAGACCATAAAATCTCTTTCTTATTAATTAATAGTGTTGGTGGCAAATTTTTCATCCTGAAGTAAGTTATTCGTGTGCACTGCTTTAACAGGAACCATTTCCTACTGCTTTCATCACATGCTTTTCCACGAGAAACTGAATTGTGTGATTGTGGGTGACTTTCCCAGATTTAGGGGCTTTAGTTAACATCATGGAGAAGGGCTCTAAGAAATACTTGGAGCATTGAGAATCAGTTGATTTCACTGCCAATCGCTGATTGAAAAGAGACAATGTGACAACGTAAGACATTAATCTTAGTTCAAGAAGTAACTGCCTCACAAGTGGTTAGTTTTTAATTGCCTTTCTTGAATGGGATTATTTCCCAGCTGGCTGCTTTCCCCTTTCACTTTCTTTCTAAATTAGAATTATCGGGAGGAGGAATGAAATGGACTTTTACATCATATGTGAAAAACAGGCTCAGGCCTGACTGACTCAAGCCAATTTCTGCAATCTTTCCTTAACTGCTGAATCTCATCGGCTTCGATATATGAACAGTAAAAGCTCATTACTGGGTGAGATATTAAGTAGAGCGCCTCCTAAATACAACCCCGACACTTGAGAAAAAGGAGTTTTATAGTCCCCCAAGTCACTCGCCTCCTTGCACAATTTGCTTTACTTCCTTGTGCCTGAGTTTTCAATTTATAGAAGCAGAATAATAATCTTACCTCCTTTTATAAAGTGCTTTGAGCTCTGTCGTGGAAAAGTGCTTGGAAGCAGAGCTATTATGCAGACTCTCTGGAGCTTCAATCTTTGCAGAAGGTGGGATTACTTTGGGTGAGGACACCTGTGTGGAGACAGGTCATTCCGTGCTCTCTATTGGGCAACTTCTGGATGCTCCTGTGCGTGGACCTCAGCCACCCAGAGGAAAGCTGGTCTGGGAGATTGGCTGTAACCAAAAAAGGTGAATTGAAACAGAGAAACTGCCATTTATTTCCCTTTCCAGAAGGTCCAAAGGTGAGAGCGAGGGACTATGACGTGCTTGGCTTAGTTTTTGTACAAAACCCCCTCCATCTCCAAGCAGCTCTGTTTTCACATAGCAGTTATTATTCACCGTGGGGGAAGGAATGAGTGTGAAGTAGATGAACGTTGGAGACACACACAACGTCCAGAGAACTTTTTGCTGCAGGAAGATTGCAGGGTGGAAAGCAATAAAGATCGAAATCCTCAACTCTTACACAAACTGTAACTTACCGAGCAACAGCTTCATCATAACCACACAACCCCAAACTCCCTCCCTGTTTTCCTGCTGTTCCTACAGCCTCCGGGGCTTCAGTGTGCTTCTGGCTTGCTTTTTTTTTTCCTTTTTTTTTTTTTTCCCAGAAACATATATCATAATGTGTTTTCTTTCTTTTTTAATAAAAATATCAAAGGAATACTTATCGATGACTGAGGAGGGAGAGCCGCGGTGCAGTCTATTTTTTATACTGGAACATGCACCACGCTGTGACACACTCATCCAGGAGCAGGAGAAGATTGATGGCTGGACATGTGGAGAGAACTGCCACTGATTGAAATCAGACAACTGCAAGCTGCGAGGGAGATCCAGGGGAAACCATTTTAACCACAGTAGTCCAGTCTTAGCGCACTCGGACGGGGGCTTTTCTCTCTCTGAAGTCTGCACCGTGGGACACAAAGAAACCAGGCAGTACAGTGAGGCCAAAGGCAAAATATGAAACTATGACAACTTGGAAGATGTATGTGTACGTCTCTATCTATCTCACCTCTGTAAATTATTTCCTTCACTAGCAGATAATAGATCAGAAATTTCATTCCTCGGGTACCAGTCATCTTCTTACACCCTTCAGATTCTTTCGCAAAGACTAGAAGAAAGGGGAAAAAAAAAAAAGAAAAAAAAGAAAAGAGCTTTCAAGTAGGAAAAATAGACCGGGAACAGGACTAGAAACCTGATTTTCAGAAGTGCTGAGCACCTGGAGTGTCAATTACAGTCACTGGGAGCTGGAGCTGTTCACCACTTCTAAAGACATGAGGCTTCTGCAGAGCAAAATCCCGAAGTATTTACTTCATTCCACTTTGGAAACGGATCTTTTATTCGTTGCAAAACAGGGAAAAGTGAAAAAAGTGATGCGGGAAGGCGTGTTCCCCAGCACCCATCCACTGGGGCTGCCGGGCCGGTTGGGTGTTGGAGGCAATTGCCCAGCCATGCACTTGCACCCAGACATTTTTATTTCATTACGGGTGTCACTTTACAGCCATTAGCAAAACAGATTGGCCAGGACCAAAAATGCCTCCTTTTTTTGTCTGCGTGCATGTGTCTTATCGCTAGATCTCGCTTCCATTATTCAAGCCTTTTAAAAAAAAAAAAAGAGGAAGGAAGAGGGGAAAAAAGGAAAGAAAAGACGAGAAAAGAAAGGCTTTAAGTGCATTATGTTTTGTGGCTTGTCTCTGTCCCCTAGCCAGAACAGTCTGAAATAGGTTTTATTGGAAATCATTACTTAAATTCCAGCACCGAGGCGAATATTGATCTCTTGTGCGTAATGGTTACCAGACTGCGGAAAGTAGCAGAGAGGGCTCCAAGCGGGCCGACATAATGTCAGTGACAATTCATTTTTTTTTTTTTTTTTTTTTTTTTAACCAGTTAGGATGCTGGTTTAATATCCTGCAAAAGGCACTTAAGGCCAGCTCTTTCATAGCATCTGTCCGGGGGGCTACCGGCGGGGCGGTGGGCTGGCAGGCGTGTTGGAGACTTGCTTGGACCAGAGGCTGCTGGCAGAGCCCCGGCATTCCCCCGGCGCCCCGCTCCTCTCTCCAGCTGTCCCAACTTTCCAAGGCGCTCCTCAATTTTCTAAATATGTGCCACATACATAAAAATAAAATTTTCGGGCAAGCGACGTGCTGAGCAGCCCCGTGCCTGCAGTGCATAATTCATCCAGAGTGGCCGTAGCCCATTATTCCCACATTCCTCCCGCAGAGCTATCAATTTCATCTCTGGCCAAACTGGAATCTGAATCTTGGGATCGCAGCTTTTTTTTTTTCTGCTTTCCTTTTTTTCCTCACCCTGCTCTTTCTTGCCTGTCTTTTTTTTTGTTTTTTTGTTTTGTTTTGTTTTGTTTTCCCACCCTGCAAGAAACTTGTTATGTGCTCGTAGGCATGAGGAGCTGCTTGGAAAGAGTCACATGAATAACTTCAGTTTCCCAGATTTGGTGATTTTTATTCAGGGGAATGAAAATTTGCCACTGTTCGTTAGATGCTGAACCACACACACAGAAAAAACTACAATCTTCCTCTTCCCAAAATAAAACTGCCAGTTGCTCAATGCATCTCTCATCCACCAACTCTCATGGGAAAACACGGGAAATCAGTGTTTTGCTAATGAGGTTTCTACTCATTTCATAAAATGCGTGATGATTTCTATAAGTTTCCTTGTGTTTGCCATTTCAGTAACCAGAGGCACAAAACTTTCCACAGATATCAGTGGCATTTAATTAACACAGCGCCTTGGACACCTGCCCCAGTGCTGCAATAAGCTGTGGGGAACGCTTTGTACCGCATTTAATGAAGCCGGCAGCCGGAGAGAGGGTACCAGCAAACTACAGCATAAATTTGGCTTAAATCTCCTCCCTCGTTTTTTTCCCCCCCGAGTCATTCTGAAGCTACACTCAAAAAACGTCAAAGAAAGGCTAATTCATTGCAATGCAACACCAAAACAACAACAAAAGACTGCTCATATGAAGGAAATTGTGACTGATAAAAAGAGCTTTTAAGGACTAATGAAGGAGCTGGCAAAGCAATGTCGTCACAGACTTCAAGTCTGTTATCTGTATCTAGTGATCTGCTTGCTACGCTTAGGAAATAAAATCCTTTCCCCCCCCCAAAAAAAAGGAATGTTCTAAGCTAAAGTTTTTGTACCTTTTCTTTTTATTAAAAAAAACCCAACAAATCTTGGTAATTTAAAATAAAGTGACCAACTGTGTTTAACCAGTAATAGGAAAATCGATAGCAGTGGATCTCAGATATTCAAACCCCATCTGGACACAGTGCTGAGCAACCGGCTTTAGGTGGCCTTGCTTGAGCAGGGAAGTTGGACCAGATGACCTCCAGAGGTGCCTTCCAACCTCAACCATTCTATGATTCTGTGATTGACAGAAAGATATGTAAAATTTTATTTAATTGGTATTAATGTGATTGATTGCACAAAGCTACATACTTCTAACACAGGAGCACTTAAAGGTCAAAGTCGAATGCTAATAATTTGAGACAGACAAAAGGTTATTGTTATTCCTATTTTACAGTGTAAGAAGCATGTAGAGACCCAGTGTTTGAATTCATCACATCTAAAATTAGCTATCTCAAAGTTGGGCATTTAGTCTGTTTCCAGTTCTGGGCCCCTCACCACAAGAAATACATTGAGGTGCTGGAGCGTGTCTGGAGAAGGGCAGCGGAGCTGGTGAGGGGTCTGGAGCACAAGTCTTGTGAGGAGAGGCTGAGGGAGCTGGGGGTGTTCAGCCTGGAGAAA
>JAOXJK010000032.1:56928158-56949255 GCA_025774025.1 Xenus cinereus
GGGCAATGAGGTCTCCCCTCAGCCTCCTCTTCTCCAAACTAAACATGCCCAGTTCCCTCAGCCTCTCCTCACAGGACATGTTCTCTAGACCCCTCACTAGCTTGGTGGTTCTCCTCTGCAGTGCATCTGGGTCCCACAGGACACTGGCAGTAGTGGGGTGGGTTTGGATGGGACTCGACATAGAAGCAGCACTGTGGGGTCTATCAGGCAGAGGCAGAGGTCTCACCTTGCTTGGTTTGGGCTGCCCTTCATGTATGCAGCTGGGAAGAGTCCCCTGATGCTCCAAACCCCGACATTGTCCTGCATAAACCAGCCCAGTAGAAAGAATAGAAAAACAAGATCAGGTAGGAAGCCCTGGAAACAGGCTGCATCACAGAATCTCTTTCTTAATAACAATATCATTTACAGGCTTAAAATAACAATTAAATGTGCTAAGAGGCTGATCCTCCCTATTAAATGGTTTGAAAGGAGTAGTGCACTGGCTAATCCAAAGAAAACACTTTGCCTGTAAAACATGACGGCTGGTGAAAAGATAAAAACAAACATTATGGCTGAATGACAGAGGCAAAACCACAGGCAGTGCAACAGGAGCTGCAGTAGTGGAAGAAAAAGGCCTATAAAAGATCTCGCAATGTAGTTGGATCATACCTATGACCATGGGATGTACGTCTACTTGTCCTCAAAGGGCTGGATTGAGTCCAGTTGTAGAGGCTTAAGCAGTCCCCATGCAGCCTTTCCAGTTCGCTCCTTTATCTTGCGGCAGCGTCATCCCTCTGTTCTGAAACTCCTGAAACTCTTCATGAACCAGGAGAGGCACATGGTTTGGGACAATATTTTTTTCTTCCCTGCTTGGAAAAATAAAAAATTAAATCTAGCTGTAAAAATGTGAATCAATGGGAGTTTTTTTTGTTTCAAACAGTAGGTTTATTCTCATCACTGCTTTGTGCAGATTAGAGTGGAGAGGGTTAAAATCCATACTAAACACTTTAGACAGGAGTCGTATCATTTAAGGTTAGTCACCTGATGGTGAAGGCTTTATCTATAGTCAAAGGGACAAACCGGGCATCCCCTGAAAGTGCTTATCCCACTCTGCTTTCTGTCTGTAGGATGGTGTGCACTCTATTATCTCTCTCCACTGACTGTGAAAGTTACCTAGATCATTAGCTCAAATTTATAAAATTAGCCTCCAGGTGGCTAAAGTTGCATAAAATGAATCCCAAACATAAAATGTTTCCCTGTGAGGAATATTCCTAAACAGAAAAGGACATTTAAACATTCTTTCACATAAAGTAGATGAAAAGTTTTTGCAAAATATTTAAAATTCTAATTTCACAATTCATTTTCTGAGTATGTAGAGCCACAGTTCTAAAATCTGCTGACCATTTCAGGAGCTGACTGTGTAATAACACCATCTTTCAAGCACATTGGAGGCAGTCAGTTCGAAAATCTAGTCTAGTGCTAGGAAAAAAATGCTATTATTCTGCTGCCTCCAGATTGAGTTCTGTTAGCTGCCTCCATTTTCAAGACTGAGACCACATCTGCTTGCTTTAGATTTTTTTTTTGGCCAATTTACTTACAGAAGTACAGCCATAGCTGCTTTATGCCACAATGGCAAAAAGCTTACAATTTCTTTCCTATTTCCTAATGGAGTAAAAATGCAACAGGTATAAATTATATTTACACCTTAGTTTAAAGGGTAGCTTAAATGTTTTTTTCTCTTATTGAAATTGAAAATCTAGAAATAAGTTAATATAGGAGAGTTATACTAATGCTTTGCACTGGACTGGGACAAACTCCAGGGCAAAACTTTTTTCCATTCCTACTCTTAGAATCATAGAATGGTTAGAGTTAGAAGGAACCTTAAAGATCATCGAGTTCCAACCTCCTTCTTCTTGAAATACTAATCAAGTTAATAGCACTGCATTGCAATTAGACCTGGGACTTCCGCAGCTGAAGTCTGAACCTTAAGCTTGGGCAAAAGGTCTCCTCTCTGAGAACGTTACCAAAATTATATTTTCTGTGGGTCAGCCCCCAAGGGGATCTAGAAGTCACTAAGCAGTCAGTTGGAGCTGCACTGGGAGAGCCAATGTACTTCTTGGTGATGAGGCCCTATGCAGAGCCATATTTTTGTGCTATAATATGCTACATAGAACGCTGGGTGACCAGAAGGAGCCAGCTCTGCTTCCCCTGAAGTCAGGCTTTCAACAACATCAGTATGTAGCTGTGTGTTTGGTTTACAGAGGGAAAACATTAAGAAAAGACTAAGAAGTGGCCTAGACAGATATAAATTACAGAAAAAACCCCAAAATAGTAGTATGGATAATATAGCTCATTCCTTATACTAAGATTATTACTAAAAACAGGACGCAGGAAGACAGTGACAGTTTACACAATTTTTTATCAGAGGCTCATAACTTCCATGAGTAATATCAGACACTTCTGATATGTGATATGTGGAGCTGCTTCATGTGAAGAAGTAAGAGAATAACATGTGGCCTGATAAGTTTAAACAAGTCCTGGGATGCTCGAATCCTTTTGACATTAATCAGCTACATTTTTCTTTGAGTTGTAGCTGTATTGAATGCATTATATAGGTAGGGATTTGTTTCTAGGTCCACTAGGGACTTGCTATGTGAGACTGGGCAAACAATTCAATCTCCGAATTTGAGATTTCTTGCCTGAATGGGAGGAACAATAAGTTGATACGTTAAAATTTTAAGATCGTAAGCATGTTCTAGCAACTTGTTCTTCTTCTTGTATCCTGTGCTAAATCTCTTTTGTCTTCTAGGGAAGGGTAGGTTCTCCTCCTGAAAGGAATCCTTAATCCAGCCACTTCTTGCTCTCTTTTTTTGATGAATCATAGAGATCAAGCTTTGTAAACATTTCAGGGTGATACACATGCTAGAATCTGTGACTTTTTACTTCACCCCTCCTGTTTTTTATTATTCTTGTAGTGCAAAGAGACATCTTATATCCTCTGTGGCATGTTGACTGTAGGATGAGATTGACATAGTTAGGCTGAAATTCAATCCCTGCTTTTATTGTGTTTATCGCTGATGAGTCATAGTAAAATGATTACAGAAAGGACTCACAGGTCTGTTGGAGCAAAGTCAAGAGGCAGATTCTCTACTACAGAAAACCAACTCAGTTGTTACTCTAACAAGCAGAAGTGGGTGAGCATTGTAGTCAAAATACCCAGCTGCAAGAAAGTCTTTAATCTATTTTACATATTATTTTTCATAACATAACATCGTGGCATTAATTAACAAACTACGGTAGGCAAGATTTTTTTCAGACTTTCACCAGAATACTTTCTTATCATTCTACCGTGGTTAATTGATTACAACATAAGCTTTCCTTTTAATTATTAGCCCAAACATTCTATCTTCACAGAACTATAACAAGTTGATTTTTCTTTTCTAGTCCAGTAAGTGACACAGAGATGATGTATTGGGAGATGACTGATTCTGATCTGGGGCTGTACAGCATGACAAATTGCATCAGTGCAAAAGTAATTGCTTTATAATTACAATGTCAAAAATTATAGAGTCCCACAGCAGAAATATACCATTCTGTGTTTCTAAAATTGCCACTTTTTTCATTGACATTATGTTCAATTAGCTCGGGCAAGGTTACTTTGGCCAAGTCTCAGCATGATAAAACTTGACGCAGTAAATTAAAAACGGATAGGAAATTATTTCTATATCTCCTCCAGTACTATTTTCAGCAGTGGGTGAGTTGTACTGAATATTAATGGCAGCAAAAGCAGAAAGTGCCTGGGCTGTCCCATGAGTTGATAGGCACCTACTGATCAATAAACCCATGGTAGGGTCTGTTGCAAAACATCCCTGGCCAGAGATAAGAACGCCATTATTACCTGAATTCAGTTGATAGTCTGCTTAGTATTGACAGGGATATTCCAGTTAATCATTACTGAGACAGAACCCAGCCTTTTGTGCTGCTTTGTCCCCAGTTCTGAGTCCAACCAGGAAAGAATCCAGCTTCTACACATGTGGATGGAGTGGGATCTTTGATGTAGTGACTGTGCTGCAGCCCAGTCCACAGCACAAGAGAATTCCTGATGGACACCATGTCGAAGAGCATGTCAGACCTGAGAAAGGGAAAACAAGAATCTCTGCAGGCAAAAATTCCCCCAGGGGCTGGGTAGGAGCTCTGCCACCAGACACCCAACATTTCCCAGAAACAAAAAGCTGGAGGAGAAGTGAAGAAATACGATGCATCATTGGTAGTGGTGAATTTTTCTTCCTGGTGTGACTGTCAGGATTTCCAGTTACCTCTAAGAATACGTTAGCCTCAGAAAAGGTTAATGCTTGGAAAAGAGTATGTAATCTCTGGAAGGTTTCACACTGCAGCCATAACTGCAGTCAGAAGAGAGTGGGATTAGCCAGCTTCTCTGACTATTTTCCCATTTAGCACCCAGCGATGCCCTCCAAACACTCACATGTTCGTGACACTCAGCAAACTGGCAGATGCACAGAATTTAAATCCAAAATCAGCCCTTGAATGAAATATTACAGATTTATTGGTAATATGCAATCATTAGCAATTATGTTGACAGAATAGCATAATCAAGATATTAAGAAATTGTATTATGGTAATTATAGCTTTCCCTGGATATAGCACCTCAACACAGGTCTCAACAAAACTACAGCTCCTGTTACCAACTGAAAAAGAACAAACTGTTCCCTTACAGAAAACATTTTTTCTTGGAATATTTCTGCCTGTAGAATTAATAAGATAGCCTCAGGTAAGGGCTCTTTTCCGGCAAATAGTGCCAGCAATTTTCTGGCAATAGTACTAAGCAAGTAAAGGGTGAGTGATGTTGGATTTTGACCTGTCAGCTTCAGCTTTAACTTTTTAATTTTCTGCAGGCAGTATCAGCATCAGCAGGTTCTGTGCACAATATGCTGCTTTTAAGCCATGGGGTTATTTTACGTGCTTTGGGTAAGTCTTTCATGGACATAGTACAGGAGTAACAGAAACCTGTGACCTATAGGACCTTGCACATATCAAAGGTATGTGTCTAAATTGCAAGTAGCACAGATAAGATTAGCATTGCTGTCACAGATTCCTGAAGCCGCTTCAGGCTTGTCACTGCTCTCTAATAAATAAGTTTCCTGTAATAAAGCTTCCATACTTGACTCCGGTTGCAGATGGCATGTGAAATGACACCAGTACGTCCAGAATTTATTAAGATACTATGCATGTGCTGTTTTCCTGAGGCTCTGTTTAAACTACTAGATGCCCAGAACCCTAGGTAAATGCCTGAAGTCCTCAGAGAAATCCAGGACAACACTTGATGAAAAAAAGAGATGAAGTTCGGACTTGGCCATGCACATTGCTTTTTAGTTTATTACCCCAAAGAAAAATCAGATTGCACCACATTTCTCTTTTCCCCTAACTCCACAGTATTTATTTTAACAGGTTTCTGCTCTGTTGCTAGCGAACAAGGGATTCACCAGCCCTTGTGGTTGAGAATCTCCGTGCAGGATTGCTGGTGAGTTAAACCCATGCCTTCCTCAACGCTGCTCAGCATCACCATTGCTGTTACTCTGCTGCTGGTTATTTCCCACCTTATTCCTGTCCTGGCTCCTGCCACTGCTGATCCAAAATGCCAACAGCTTTCCTGAGCAGGGTACACTGTACAGCTGCTTGTAACTAAGCACTGCAAGGATTTGGTTAGTGCGTTACATGCAGTCAAACACGTCCCTCGTATCCTGGGGCACTTTGTCTTTCCTCATTACCATATGCTATGCAATGGATGAATAATGAATAATGATAGGCTTTTTGACTATATTGAAGTCTTAGGCATGACTCTGTGAATATTTCATTCCACATTTGATCCACCTTTTCATACGAATGGCCATTAAACAAAATGTCTAGCAACAGGTACCATTATTTTTATATTACTGCTTTCTGATTTTTCCAAGATTTTGGGCAAAGGCTGAATTTTTCATATGTATGCTTTTGTGATAACTGCAGAGTATTCCAACAGCATTTAACCTGAATTCATGTCTTCCCTACAGTGGCAATCATGAGTAAAGTTCAGCTCCAAGGCACAAACAGGGCCTCACCTCCATCTTTCTTGGGGTGTTCTGTCTCTAGGACAGGATGGACACTGCAGACCTGCTCAGCTTGGAGTATTGTCTAGGAGTCTAGAGCAACAGTGGGGCCAAGGAATTAATCTCTTTGGTGCAACATACAGATTTGAGTGGTTTAAATGTGGATGTAGAAGACAGAAGACAAAACTTTTTGAATTGTACATAAAATTCAAGGCATTGCATGTGGATTTTAAAGGTTTTCACACAATGGTGGCCAGGATTGCCAGCTTGTTTCATTTGCTGCATCTATTGCCCATAGATTTTGAGATGCTGACCACAAAAGAGGCACACAAATTTCCTTGTGGGTGAGAAAGGGTATTTTTCAAACTCTTTTCCAAGCTGAATCTTACCTGGCAGCTTACCAGTAATGATGCCTTCATCAGATAGGCTTCACTGCATGCTAGCATCTCAGTGGGAGGTCTCCTCAAATCTTAGTGAAGCAAACTGGTTTCTGGAAAGAGCAAAGAAAGCATTGTTCACATGTGCTGCTTGTTGCCAGACAGATGCATATCCAATGCGCAATAAATCAACTTGGTACAAGAGGAGCACTGGTAGTTGCTTTTCTACAATGCTTTTCAAAGGAGATTTCTTTTATAC
The DNA here is from genome assembly GCA_025774025.1 of Xenus cinereus. Lineage (NCBI taxonomy): Eukaryota > Metazoa > Chordata > Aves > Charadriiformes > Scolopacidae > Xenus > Xenus cinereus. Next base: position 56,934,878 of record JAOXJK010000032.1, read on the forward strand.
CTCCAGTCTGCAGCCCCTGAGGCCCCTGAATGGTCTGCACTGCACCACTCAGGTTGTGCCCATCATTTGCTGTGTCCTGTGCCCCAGCAGTATGTCTGTTTGGTGATTTAGTACCGTATGACAAAATGGCACACAGTAGAAAGAAAGAGCGCTATACACCCTCCATCAGAGCTCGGAAGCATAATTCAGCTACCTCTAACTCATCTGATGAATCAAATCCAGAGAATCCCCCGTTCCATGAAAATATCTTTTCTTATGACATTCGGAGTTCAAAGGTCAGGTTTTAGACCCTGTTGATTGACTTCTGAGGATCAGAGGCATTTCAAAACACTTATCACCCCTCAAAAAGGAGAGAAAACATGGGCTCAAAGAAGTTTCTAACAAACAGCAAATATGTTGCAGTCTCTTGAAGGTCTGCAATTGGTAGATGAAATCTGAGGTGACTATGACGAGCAGTAACTCATCATAGTTGGTTGCAATAACGAGAACATTTAAACTAGTAGGAACACGCCTAAAGAAAACAAACATTTCAAGTGTTACTACAAACAGTGAAGTCTGTTTCTTTCTGTACATAAAATTAGGAAGGATATTGTGACATAACAGCAGCCACTGGGTGAGACTGTTGCTCACTACCCACCATCAGCATGAGCTCTGGGCTACAAGGGAACGGCACCCTTAAGAGCTTCCTGTAGTCAACAAAAGCAGAACCACCAGCCCAAGAGTGGGAATGACACTGTATGATAACTGGATGTCCCAGTCACAATATCAGCCAGAATGAATACAATTGGATGTTTTTTTACGTAATTTTACGTAATGTATATGGTTTATGTGAGCATATAGTTTTAAGTTGCCTTTTTCCATACATTTCTGTTCACATCTGCTTATATAATCTAATAAAAACGTTTTTAAGATGCCCAGAATTTTAAGGTGATTTCTTTTTCTTATAAATTAAATCTATTTTGTTGATTTAGTGAATAGAGTAGATTGTCCGCTAGACTGACAATTTTAACAGGAGAGTTGGATTAAATTTATAAAGTGGCTTTGCATTACATACCAATTCTTCCAGAATCTAGGAACTGGCTGGATTCCCACCTCCTGATTGTTCATATTCCTTATATTCAGCCATACACCCACATAAACACTTCCAGTTTCTGGAGGAACTGAGAAGCCGATGTAAGTGTTGACATTTTGAGCTCTTGGAGAGTGTAGGTGCAGGTGGAAGTCATCAAGGATTTAGGAGAGCGCTGTTACATTCAGTCAGACTAATCAGAAGTTACAGTGACATTGCTAGCTCCTGGTCATTTGTTACGGTGTTCCCAAGTGCCATTGTCTGGTGACCCAAAGCAATGATCACTCAATCCGTAAATTCTGAAGTCAAATTAATACTTATGATAAATCCAGAAACTTGAACACACTTGAACTAGGAACATATTTAGCTTACAGATTCTACCAGTACATTGACATACAGTCTGAGTTATTTCAGTCTTCTGTCTCCATTCTCCTATTTGGAAAACAGAAACAATCTCAGTAATGTGCAAGTAACCACTCATTAATCAGCTCTGCCCTCTGTTCTCCAAAAATGCAAATTCTTCCTTCTGAACCTTGCAACTACAAAAGCAGGAAAAATCTATCTACTGAATAAAAGACTTCTGAAATATAATTTTAACAAGATGTATGACAATATAAAACTTTAAATTTTGTGATTTTTTTCCCCCCTCAACTCTAGCTTCAAGTACATTGTCCTGCATGAACACATAAATGCGTCTGTTGCACTTGTAAGAGTCAAAGAAATAGATGAACTTGTTATTTTTTCTGCCTGTATACCATATTACATTAATTTCTATGTTGATTGCTGGATTTTGCTAATCATAAGTTTTCATGTCTACACAGAGGATGAGTTCTCATCTACCTTACTTAGTGTCAGTGGTGAGTATTTCAGTAATTCAGAACTTAAAGAAAAATACCCAGACCAGCCTTTCAATGTCCTCCCAAACAGAATGCAAAAGCAAAAGGGAAGAACTTATTTCAGCTCTGCAGGAATCATTAAAGGCAATTATCTTTAGAACTGCCAAGGACACATACAGACACATGATGGCTTCATCTGCTTTCCAGGGTTTTGATCTTGCCTGTTGCTTATATCACACCCTGAAAAGCTTTCAACTTTCTCAAAAGTTGTAGTTCCATAATCAGAAGGCATAAAAAAGAGCATATGGGTCAGTTCTCTTCAGTTTGCATGGTCCCCCGCCCGCCCAAATTCCCCAAACTGTTCCCATTGTCCAAACTTGAGCAATAAAGAGATTTCTATTGTTCCTGTAGCAATGCCCATTTTCTCTTTCTCCACTCATCTTGCTATTTGAACTCATAATGACAGAGCCTTTACCTTTCTCTTAAATTTCCTGACATATTTATTGCCAGGAAAAGTAACACTGTACTATTTATCTGAGCAGATCAAAGCTAATGACTACACAAATATTATTCTCAATTAATTCCACAAATTGTCTAGATGAAAAGCTAAGAGGAACTCCTTGTGTCACACAATTATCTAACAAGACAACATTAGAAAGTCAATATTATATACTGCATGGGCTAGCAATGCTCTCAAACCAGATATTTCAGGCAAATATAATGGAGAAAGGTATGCTCAAAATCAATCATTGTTTGATACTGCATCATCAAAGCAGAAGATGTATTGCCTAGTAGAAATACTTCTCAATATGCTGGCATATACTTGGAAACTGAAGAACTTTCGTATCCATCAGGTCAGACTCCTTCCCTCTAGGTATCAACTGCTGAACTCATGCAGCAGTTGTGTCTTGTATTCATGAAGAAGCCTAAAAGAGTGTGGAAAGAGAGAGCTGCTGATAGAGATTGTTTGTGCCTTTGCTACTTTCTCCTTTGGTCCTGTTTTCAGTTGTTCAATTAATTTTAGTTGCAAGCAGTTAATTATTTTGCCACCTTTGACTTAATGGTCAGTAGTAAATTACAGTAGCTATTTCAAAGAATCCAATTAATCCTAATGATAGGCTATTAGCCAAATTTACTTGAGTAGTACTTATGTAAGTCCGGAGGAGCCCCATTATTATTAGACATGTGTCCCTGGAAACAGTGTTCTTCTGTAAATGGGTGGATCTCAGGAAGAAAACCCAGGGCGTCTCAAGAAATGCAAATATAAAGTTTTCAAATGCAAAGGAGAAGACAAATTCAACATTCATTTGACAAGAGATAGGAAGGGCGATATGAAGATACATCTCTAAGTAAATCTTGTCCTGCTTTCCAAAGACGGAAGCCAATATACTGGAAGAAATGTTATCTACGCTCTTGCCAGAACTGTCTACAGGAGCAAGTATGGGACAAATTAACATGAACCACGCAGGCATGTGCCGGCATCACCAGCTCTTAATAAAAGCTTAAAATAAGGCATTTAGGTGACCTCCGTGCTGGGAGGCACAAAACCAACCAACCAACCAAAAAATTAGGAAAAAGAAATGCCTACAGTTTTTAAGGGGAAGGGCTCAAAAAGCCAACAAGCACATGCCAGTTCAGGAGTTTATAATGACTCACCAAACCTCGTTAAATCTGCTCTAATACAATTCTGTTTTGGGGTTGTTTTTTTGGTTTTGTTTTTGTTTTTCCATGTGCCCCTGACTCATACTTCATCTGTTCTTCTTAGAGAGGAAGGCGACATAAATTTGTGTGATTTGCTTCTGGAGTGATCCTGGTTTATGTATGTCTTCTTCGGTTCTTTGATTGTCACAAAGGGCTATAAAACAAGTCAGTACTTGAATATGCAGCTGAAGATAAGGGGTAGGCTCATAATGTCAAGCAAGAAATATTACATATGATAGCAGTGGCATCCAGCTAAGCATTGCCAGCTTTTGAAGAGGGAAACTCTATTGGAACTTTGCTTGAAAATGTACTCCAGCTGGTTGAGAAAAAACTATATACTCATGTTCTGAGAAGACTTTTTAATATTGTGACAGCTCTTTGTTTTACTTTTGGTAGTAAAATTATTGCATGTTAAAATAAGTCTCTTTTCTTTTTTATTTTTCTGCATAATGTAGCAACATACGCTATTCTTCAAAGCCTTTTAATTATGGGGATAGAGCTTTTTTAAATATATTTTTGTGACCCTCCCCTATACTCTGAATAAAATACATTGAAATCAAAGCAGGCACAAATTACCAGTCTCTGCTTTCTGTGAATTATACTTTTATTCATCACTAAGCATCACACCTACATAACCTCATGTGATCATTTCTTTTTGCATGTACGTTTTCTCTCCTTTTAGTTTGAGAAAACAAGTCAACTTTAAAAATGCAATTTCTATTAATCCTGCTCCCGTTTCACTCTCCCTCCATTTTACCAATTTGAAGCACTCAAAGGTCATGGCTCACCCTTAGGAGATTAGGTTAGCACGCAATTTTTAAAAGAGTAATAAACAGGGGACCCTTTGTATTTTCCATTTGGCTTTTGAACTGCTGATGAGGACTTGTCTATGTTTTTAACCCTTACTCATGCTGGGAGGGCTAAGGCACACACATTTTAAGAGGAGTCTGTAGATTGTAGGATAAAAGAAACATCAAGCACAAGGACATTCAAGATAAAAACACTGAATATGAAGACTTCTATTCTATCTGTTAATAATAAATCTGCCTCTCTGAAAACAGCAGTTTTCCTGCTTTTGTTTTGACTCCCTCACTTCTAGTTTTTCTTTTGCCTTCTCTCCAAATTACAGTTGGAAATTGCCTTAACAACTGATCCTCCTTCAGACTTAGGGGCCTTCAGGAAATATTCTCCCAGGCCCCCTGCCTAAGTAAAACCAGCCACACAGAAATATTAGTGATCAGAGCACGCAGTGGTTTAAGACGGTGAAGAAAGACACATCTGATTGACATTCTGAGAAGAGTCTGGGCAGCAGAGTGTAATTACCCAGCTGGACACTGGCCAGGACATCATCACCTAATATCTTCACTCTTACACCAACAGTGACCTGGGAGCTCTAAGGACCCTTTACAACCAGCAGCCTGATCGTTAGCTCAAGTAGAGTGTTGTTATCCCAAACACCCCATCTGCAGCAGCACATGCAATCCCTAATGCTTTGCGTGAGGATCTTTTCAGAGACAAGATTTCAGCTGAAATCACACACAAAACAGCGTCCCTAATGTCCCAACTGTTCTCTGTCCACAAACTGACCTCGTTAGCCCACTTTTGTGTCATTTGCATATGTGAGTGAGGAATACAGAGTCTCTGAGATCAACACTAAACTGGAGTCCTCCCTATAGGACACTAAGGACTATAGGCTGCCACACATATAGAGCAAAGACAATGTTCATGCCCGTAGGCATAAGAGACACGACACAAAATTCCTTGGAAGCTTGCACTGCAGGGAAAAACTGCAGCCATCCTTTGGAAAGCCCTTTGGAACAAGGAGTAGGAACAGAGCTGCCATGGCACGTACATCTGTAGGGATTCAGCTGCTGTGGAGTAGCCCAAAAGCATTCCAAGATTTTCCAGGGAATCACACCACCTCTACAGTGACTCTGGAAACTATGTTACCTTCAGGCTACAGATGAAAAGGAAACTCATATTATTTAAATAATATTCTATTATCTAAGCACACTCATTACATATAATTAGGGCACATATTATGGATGTATAGAATACATTCCTGCTACATATAATATTGTAATTCCTGGATTTTAAGATTCATCTTAACATCAAGCTTTCCGGCTGGCTGAAACAACTCTCCTCTTCCTTGGCATATACAAAGCACCAGAGAGAGCTTATATGTGCGCACTTGCAGACAGTTTTGAACATGTTGCAGGCTCTCATTATATAAAAAAGTCCCTTTGATGTGTCTGATTCCTGCCTGGAAATCAGCGTGAGACTCCTATGGTCCACAGGAAGTCTCAGGTTAATTAAGTCTACCATTTCTACATGGGGCCTGGTATGACCGGCGACTGAGGCCGCCAGGTAGCAACAGCTTCATGGGAAGTCTTCACATTTCTTCCACCTACTTACTATCATTTCTTTGTCTTAAAACAGCTATTTCTAGTGGGATTGGTAAGCAATTTTGGAAGAAGTTGTAGAAGCTGAATAAAACACATATTTTATACAGATAGGAACATGTTTCCAGAGAAACCTGTTATGTGAATCCTTGTTAAAGAGAGAACCTGGGCCTCAATGCATCCTTTTGTGCTTGTAATAGCTTTACAAACAGGCAAAAAGGTTTGTGACATGGCCAGTTCCCTCTCTTTATGCGTGACCCTGTATTATTGCACTGCAGCACTGGCAATAGAAGGAGTAAGCGAGGCACCTGATTATCCTTTTGAAACCTCAAGGTGTTGAGTATCTGATAACTCTAAACCTACTAAGATTCTTGCACCCTGCCTTCTCCTCTCTGGCCCTTTGAAGAGAGGTGATGACTGCAGCTGGGGTTCAAAGTTCCCCCGCTCTTTCAAGGGAAGGAGCGGAAAGAAGCTTAAAGGTGTTAGAATACAGGAATGTCTACAGTGGTTTTAAGCTCCACAGGATCTGTCAGACCATTTACGGTGCTAAGAGGCAGGAGCCATGCATGCCCCAGCCAGGGATGGGATGATACCACCACCTTAGTGACAAGATTGCAAGGAACCTCTGCAAGCTGGAACCTGTTGAATTTCCCATCCTTTTCCATTTGATCAATTCCCAGTGTGGTATCACTCTTGGAAACAGCCTGGAGGCGCAAGCAATATAATATCTTGAAAAGGAATGAGAACCAGGCAAAGACACGGGTGAGGTGCAGCAGCTACCAACAAGTATTGAGCTGCCTTGCTCAGGGCAGCACCAGAAAAAATCAAGGTAAAGGTGGAAAAGGGAGTGGAATTTATTATCTGGGTTCAGCTATGACTACATGGCTTGAGCACGGCAGTGTAAAATGTGTCTTGTCTGAACACTCAGCCTCCACTACGGTTGGTCAAACTCAGGTGAGGTGATATCAGGTGGTAGGTACTCATTGGCCCCCTCAGGGGAAGAGGAGGGGTAGGGCTCCCCTGGAAGCAGGGAGGTTGAGTCACTCAGCTCGGTTCTCCTACAAGCAGTCATGCAACATGTGAGATTAGATATGTAACCTGTACCATTGCCAAAATGGTAAATGAATGAAGGAGGTTGCAAAAGGAGCGGAAACTCATTCAGATGAAATTGTGTGTGAAAGCGGGTAGAAAATGCACTGCAGAAAATAACAAAAGAATAAAAACTTTCAAGCTAAAGGAGCTGAAATTTTAAAGATTCTTAAATAGCACTGCATTGCCAGAACTGTTTTCTGGGCATTAACAATGTCTCCCCATTTCCCAGCGAATACAAAGATACATCTAAAATTTGCTAAATAAGACTGTCATATTAAAAAAAAAACAACAACCAACAACAACAAAAAAACCCAAAAAACCAACCAACCAACCCTTAGCTTCCAAATTTTTCTCTCCCTCTTTTTAAAAAAATCCATTTTTTTGGCTCTGTGAAGTGTGGTGAGAGTTTGAGAATTCATGGGAGTATGTGGGAGTTGGGTCTGCCTAAAAAGATCATCCATAGTCTAAGGCAGTTACCAAATGTGTAAGTATTCCATATTGCAAGAGCAGGGAAACTCCCCGAAAATTCTTTATCTCTGAAGCTAGAACAAGTTTCCTATCTTCAAAAGCCTTATCCTTCTTTCAAAGTAACTATTCAAATTATAATACCCAGGGTTGGCGGGAGAAACAAACTATATTGCCTAGAAAGTAAGCTACTTTTTCCCAAAGGTATTCCTAATAATTTCAAAATACCTAGAAGTTAGCTGGATATTTTCAAGAATAAATACATTTAGTTCTTGTGCAGAATGATCTAGTCATGAGGCATGAGAAGGGGGCCACTAGAACTCTGAAGCCTCTGATTTTCTCCCTATTTCTCTCAAGGTCATTCAGTCTTCCTATATCCCATTTCTCCAGGTGAAAAATGGGGCTGATTTTTCTATAACTCAGGCTGACGCTAAGAAAGCAGAGATGCTTGTTTCCAACATGGTAGGACAGAGGACATGGGTTGCACAGGCATAATTTAAATCCATTCACTGTTTTCCTTCGCTGTGTTCCTGCATGCCCTGCTATAGAAAGTGCTAGAAGAGTCACCACCACCACCATTATTCCAAGTTATTCAAACATGAAGTTCTGGCACAGTGACAACTGGTGCACCTGGGGAAGAGAGGCACAGAATCGAGCTCAGCTGTAAACTTTTTCGTAATGACCACAGACCCTAAGATGAAGAATGCCATGAAATGTCTTATTTATCCGAACCAGCCTGACTCCAGAAGCACCAAAGTTATACTGACCTAACTGGTGCTGTAAATGCCCAGAAGAAAGCGACTCATATTTAACTGTTGTCAAGAGACTGCTTTGTAGATGTAGGACTGAAACACAAGGCTTGGTGAGTGCAATGAGAACTCGGATGCACTTAGACCATGCACTTGTGGTCTGTGCAGTCATGGAAAAGGCTGTTCATGAAGTTAGACTCCAGATATATGTGCCTCAGACCCTGCTATTCTGAAGTGTGCCCTACTGAAGAGCAGCCAAAACTACATACCCGTGGAAGTTAAAAATCCATCCTTTGGCTGAGACGGTTTTGAGCTCTGCACTCTCACATTAGCCCACCTTCCAAGGAAAAAGGCTGCGCAGAGATTCTCCTGTTTCTCCTGATGCTCCGTGCTGTCCTTGTAGGATGCTGGCACAACCGCACGCATCGCAGGTGAAACGCACCCAGGAACTGTTGAGATCGAGCATGTTTTCCTCCTGTAAAGGGCCACACGTGAAGATGAAAGTCAGTCCTGAAAGAACAAGAAAAAAACCCCAAGGAAACGAGGCAGCAGAATTATGATGCGTCCCTGGAGAGGAGCACGCAGCTCCATACCGTAGGTCCAGGTGCTGACAGTCCTGCACGCAGAGATGTAACTCACAGCTCTGGAATCCCGGGCTGGAATTTGCTCTGGGATATGTCCCTGGCTCGGTGTGCCCGGCTGGCCGGCAGCCACAGGGCGAGCAGTGCCTCCTGGCAACTCAGAGCGGGGCGGATCGTGCCTCGGGCAACAAAGTACTTACGGAGGTAGTCATGGGGGCAACAGCGGCTACGGGCAGTTAGGATTGGACATTTTCCAAAACATCTGGAGCAACCGAGCCTCTTAAAGCCAGCCCTGCCCAGCGCCCTGTTTGTGATCTGGGACTATTAGGCAGGTGTCTGCGTAGCGGATTAGCTATTCATAATTACTCACTACGGCGTCTGATCGCCTGAGCCAAACGGGCTCTCCTAATCCTTCCGCTGCGTCTTTTGACTTTTCTTATCTCAACGATCTCCCAACGCAAAGTGGTGCAGGCCAACACACAGTGTCTAGCAGCTGGGACTCACCTGTGCATTCAATATTTACATATCTACCTCAATAATAAGGAACCGGTAGCTGGTTTTCCACCCTGCTTGGCACCAGAATGGCCGTGTCTTCCAGACTCCACAAGAGTTAGTACTGATGCCCTTTTTTACTGGAATTTTGCTTTGCTGTGGGCATCAGCCCATCAGAATTTACCCTGCACAGCCTGGTAATACCCAGTGTTTCCATGGGACACGCAGAGCCTGGAACTTCTGTAAGAAGAACCTGCTTCTTTTTTGCCTCTCAGACTTGGCAAAACACATCTGAGTCCTCCTCAAAAACAGTTTGCCTGACTAATAGCAGCATCCCACATTTAAGGTATTAATCAAATAGACCTCACAATATTGTAAGTAGCAAAAAAATGTAAATGAATTGAATACCATATGAAGTGCTACTTATGAGAGCCTTCAGAATACTGTCCTCTTTAAAATGCTGCAGCTAATGCCTGAGCTGATGCCTTGCCTTCTTCCCGACTGTCAAAAATCATTTCAGCCCTGTGTAAGAAGTCTTGATCCCCACTAACAAGCCAAAAAAAAGCTGTGCACTTTCCTCTTTTATTGAGGACTTCCATCTAAATTTAAGTATTTTTTGCTAAGTTAATACTTCATTGCAAAGAAAATACTAACTGATATTCAGTAACAGCATGGGCCTCTATTGCTGTAGCAACAAGAAAGAGTAGCATTAAAATGCCCTCCCCAGACGTGCTTATTTAAATATAAAGTGAGTATATACAACAATGAATGAAAAGAAGGAAGTGGCAGGAGGTGAGTTACTCATAGCTACCCTTCTTAAAAATATTCTCTCAAGTATTCTAGCAAGGAGATAATTACAGAAGGAAACCGGCTGTATTTTCTCAAGAAACAGAAATATTAGTTTAATTTGGTAGAAATGATCAGGGAAATTGTATTTAACGAACGTTCAAGTTTCTGTAAGCGGACCACTATGGTAGAAGACCAGCCTTCCAAGCCCACAGCCACTGGAAATGTGTAACTTGTGTATTATGTTTCTTCCGGATGGAGTTTCAAATATCAGCAAAGGTCAGTTGTCATTATTTAGCTTTACGTTTTCTAAAATCTCTGTTCTTGCAGAGTTTGGATTTCCCTGTTTTTAAAAATACAGATGAAGTTTAATTAATAGTAAAGTATTTATTAGTGTTGTCCATACATAAAGATAACAGAAAATGGAACCTCAAAAGAACATACAGGCAGTGTTGAGCTGCTTTAGCTGCTTGAGTAAGGAGTCCAGTCCTGGGCCCATGTACAAACTTGTATAAGTCATTTCACCTCTGTTTACCTGCCAGAAAAATCAGTACGATGTGCTTCATACTATAGGAGAAATGACAGAATTGAAGTTTGCAAAGTTTTCTGACATTTTTGATGAGATTGGAAAGCTGAAGCTTTGCAAAACTATGGAAAAATCTGAAAATCTTGTTGCCCTTCATTGTCATGATGATGAAAAACTAATAATAATGTAGTTTCCCTATCAAAATCTGGCTGAAAAATATAAAGTCTGCAAAGCTGCAGAAGTATTTTTAAAACTGCTTTGTAAGTAACACTTTGCCTAGATCCTGTGAAAGAGCAAACTTTGAAGCACTTATGGAGAAATCTAGTTAAACACGGAAAGAGAAAATATTTTGAATATATTTTGAAGATTATTTTTGTTAATAATTTTTAGGTCAAAAGTATTGTACATAACCAAGAAGTGCATAGCACTGAATTCATCGCTTTGGCTAGCACAGCTCAAAGAGGGGAAGGAGACTACTTATATGCTTCTGTGCAGAGTACGTAACATCCATAGGTAACACCTGTGTGGCAATCTACATGCACATAACATCTATAGCATCTTCAGCTATGTCAAGTGTAGTCTGTTGTGTATATACAAAATCAGAAAAATATATTCCCTTTTTTTTTCTTATATACACTATACAACATGAGAATAAAATCTGGAATAGTTTGCAGTGACTTAGATGTGATCAGACTCTCATGATACCGAGCTTTAGGAACACTTCCTCCTCAGCACTTTTTGTCTTGGACCATCGTGATGAAAAAGTTGCAGAAAGAAAGCAAGCTTTCTGGGCAGTACTCCTCAGCCACCTTTTTCTGATCAATATAATCTATGTCTTCAACACAGTCTTGAGGATGGTGTTCTCGCTTTTTTTCAGGCACAGAGGTGGCTGCTGGAGCCTGAACGACTTCTTTTGCATGATGAACTGTGCTCCCTCTTGCAGGACCTACTGACGTCAGTAGGCTTGAGCGGGTCAACTTGAAATGAGCGCTTCGCGGGCCTTTCCTGCAGACTTTAGATTTTAGGACACTTTTGGGGTCTTGACAGATCTGCTTCTGCTTCTTTAGGGATCGGGAGACTTGTTTCCAGTAGGATCTCTGGTTTGCTGCGTACTGTGGACAGGTGGAAGGTTCTCCTGAGAACTCGCACCAGAACTCGCTGTCCCCGAGCTTGCAGGCTACGTGCACGGTGGCAGCGTTCATGTCGGTCACTGCCCAGGTGCACTCAGCATTCTCTTTGGTTTTAAACTTGCCTTTAGGAGGTGCTTTGCCTCCTTTTGACTTCCGCCCTTTTTCATGTTCTCTGTTAGATTCAGTTTGCTTTTTTCCATCCTCTTTTATGCCGTGTCTTCCCTTTTTTCTTTCCTTCTGTCTTTCGCAGTTGGCTAGAAGCATCTGGGAGACCAGAATCAACACACAAAGGAGTCCAACGCTTTTGATCCTCATGGTCTCTGCTTTGCTTATTATCTGCATTCAAAAGAAACAAAATCCCAAACATAAAAACGTTTTCACTTAATGCTGGCCTCCATTTGACAGTTGCAGTATTTCAGACACGGTATTGCACTGCTCTTTGATACCTATTAAAACGATGTTATCAGCAAAATCCTCTGCCCTTTGTGTGAATGATACCTGATTTCTAGAATCATTACATATTATCCTTGAGAACTGCAGATGGCTATGGAGTAAGTCCTTCTGACCCAGTATCTTAATTAGCTATGCAATGTGGAACAAAAGAGAGTCACTCCCAGGTCGTGCTACTGCCCAGTGACTGAGGTACCTAAATTGAAATCTCTTCTGCAGTCAAAGAAGGAATTTGAACCTGGGATTTCCCAATCTCAGATGGATATCTTAAGTTATAACTTAAAGTCCTTGTTGTTCCCATGATCTCCCATTTTGTAAATGGCACATAAGTGATTTTGACTCCAGCCTCTGGCTATTCTTCAAAAATGTGCCAGACAGAAAGGAAACCATTTTGTTCAAGTTGAGCAAAATTATTTCTTAGGCATCGTGAAAATTGTTTTAATTCACTGGTTATGCCAGTATTTCAGTTTTCTGTTGAAAAAAATGCAAGTAGTCTTTCCAGACATCAAAAAGTAATTATTATAGAATCATAGAACTGCTTAGGTTGGATTGATGCATTCTTTGCTGCCTTGACTGCTAAATAAAACAGAACTACTGTTTTGCTTTTGAGGACACCTGCAGTGTGCTGGGCTGCATCTAAAGCTACCAACTTCAAGGGATAAATATGCGACTTCAGTTTTGAAATGTAGCTAGTTAGCAAATAATTATCTAGCTGATCCTGTGTCTGCGCAGAGCACATTTATTTCTGTAGGTGTTTCTCTTTATGAAGCAGCTTTCAGGATCAGAGCATACCAAAACAGTAGATGATTTAAATCTGACATTTAGTTGATTAAATCCCTAAATGTATTTTTCAGATGTTTCCACCATAGCTGTCTCTGTAGCCAGGTTTCCGTGTTAGAAAGCAGAAGCTCATGTGTAGGCACGCTAATAAGGAACCTATTTCAACATTTAACTCTCTGCAAATATCTTTAGTTACATAAATTTAGAATCTAGAATGCATAGGTAGCAGCAGATGTGAGCAGGTCCTACTTTTGCACAGTTCTTACTTAGAATCATAGAATTGTCCAGGTTGGAAGGGACCTTTAAGATCATTTAGTCCAACCAGCAACCTAATAACTCTGATAAAAACCATCACTAAACCATGTCTCTAAGCACTGTGTCAACCCGTCTTTTAAATACCTCCAGGGATGGTGCCTCAACCGCTTCCCTGGGCAGCCCATTTCAATGCTTAATAACCCTTTCAGTGGAAAATTTTTCCTGATATCCAATCTGAACCTCCCCTGGCGCAACTTGAGGCCGTTTCCTCTAGTCCTGTTGCCTGTGACTTGGGAGAAGAGATCGACCCCCCCTCTCTACACCCTCCTTTCAGGGAGTTGTAGAGATTGAGAAGGTCTCCCCTCAGCCTCCTTTTCTCCAGGCTGAACAACCCCAGCTCCCTCAGCCTCTCCTCATAAGAGTTGTTCTCCAGACTCCCAAGGCAGATTTCTGGCTGGTGTTGGGCAGCTTTAGAGCTTTTCCTGTCCAAAAATCAGTCATTCCTTGTGAAAAGTCCTTATTTTTTCCTAGAAAACTCAAATTGCTTCTAAACAGTTCCCCTTTCTTTAGTACCCTCATATGTAAAAGACTACAGAGTTTTAAGAGGAACGTTATCCTAGAGGAGCGTTGTCCTAGTAAGCTTTTCAGTCCTGTAACTCCACGCTGCCAGAAACACTTTGGCTTTAAAGAGCACAGACCTTTGCATTACGGAGGACAAATGTCTCTTTCCAAACACAAAGTTCTTCAGATGGGTACTTCACTCCTACGCAAAGTAGAGTGAAGTACCTTCTTACCTTCTTTTTACCTCCTTAATCCAGCACTCACTTGGATTTCAGATAACTCATAAATTTAGACTCATCATAGGCATACACTGAATAAACAAAGTTTTTGGGATAGAGGAGGAAAAATGCACAAAAAAAGTGGTTTACTGCGGAAAAACAGAAAACATGAGCTAACCTGCCAAGTTCTGTTGCCACTTTTATCAGCTACGGTATGAACTGTCTTCAAGAAAGTTTAATTTTATTAACACCCATGGAATCAGTTGGGGGTGTTGGCCACTCTGA
>JAOXJK010000032.1:56969570-56985852 GCA_025774025.1 Xenus cinereus
CACTCTGCCGCACAAATAAGATCATTAGCAGCCTAAACACTTGCTGGCTCATGATGCATATATGTGTGTTTATACATATGTATATTGATTGTATTACATATATAATCACCAGCTCCTGGCTTTCTCTCCAAGATGAAAGAGAAGTGAGTATAAAACCAATCTGTGAGGGCTTTGCCTTTTTAAATCCTGGCTGAAAGGCGCCTGCACACGATCCCTTGTTGCCTCACAGAAATACAGCCACAAACCAAGACAGTCCGTTTGGTTTTAGTCATTTCTGCATGAGTTGCTTGTGAACTGATTTTTAAAATTAAAATGGCTTATCATTAACTAGCAGTTTTGATGGACAAGCTTTATCCTCTCAATTTCTGAAGGTAGTTTTAAATTGTTCCAGCCTATGCGTTTGTTATTGATCTTACTTCACTGGCTTAAATCCAGAAGCCAGCACAAGAGGGAAGGAATGACCAGAAGGCAGAAAACAAGCCCAATACAAACAGTTCAAACTGAAATACTGTAAGATTAGTAACAGACATGACAAACATCTCAGCACATACTAAAGACCTCACAGGAGGCTTGTCAGGGGGTCCTGAACTAGTGGCCATCACTGGGAGTTTAAGCTGTCCAGCCCCTCAGAAACCACAGTAGAGGCTTTGCCACATTGGATTTTAGTCAGCGAGCCCAGAAGCTCCTCGTCTGCACCCCTGAGAGACCCCCAAGATCAAAATAAAACAAAACTACAACAGCATTACTCTCAGCTATATTCTGCTGTGCTTAAAGGTGGGGAGTTTTACCTGAAGCAAATCCTTAACCTCTAAAGATGCCAATAATGTAAGAGCAGAAACCATGCAGAGATTCCCAGCAATGTTCCCGTGCCAGTTTCATTGCTTCTGTTTCATTCTCAGCCCCTTGACCACGATGGGTTGGTCTTACAAGAGGTAGCATTGGAAGTTTCCCTATTTTCTTAACAGAGCTTTTCCCTGCTCCCCTGGTAGAAGTGGAAGTTTTCTGCACTGATTCGTCCTGGTTTGCTAGATCTTCTGGCTCCATACCAGCAGCTATTTGCTTCATGAGAGCCTCTGTGGGAGCCTTTTGGCACATGGTGGTCTTCAGCACTTGTGTGGATTCACAAGCGTGCGGGAGCTTTCTGAGTTCCGCGGCGATCTGATTCCAGTAAATCTTTGGATTGTTTCTGAAAGCACGGCAGACGGATGGCTTGCCAGCGAATTCACACCAGTAGGACATGCCTTGGCTTTTGCATTCGATCCTAAGTTTCATCTCCTCGTCCCCACTCATGCTCATTGTACAAACATCTTTGGTTTTAGTCCGAAATTTGATTTCTTCGCCATTGCTTCTTTTCTTTGGCTTCAGCTTTTGTCCCAATCCTCCCACGCCACAGACCACCACCAGGAAAAGAAGAGCAAAACTCTTCATGGTGAGAGGAGAGTAACTGAGATCCTCGAGCAACACGATCCGAAAAAGTAAAAGCAATAAGTAAGCGGCTGCTCACAATTTAAAGGCTCGGTGCACAAAGGAGCCTCTTTCCAGCGAAATGTGGGATGTGAAGTGGGTTTTTTTAAAATAAAAATAATAAATCACACTTCAGTAGGCATGTGCACATAATTTATAGCCCAAGGGAGTGTCGAATAACCTGTGAACTCCTAAGAAGGTAACGAGACAAATCTTGTAAATGCAGTTAAATACAGAACGATAGTTGTATAACCAAGAAGCACATTCCTATCCAGGATGAACATGTCATATTTGATTTTTAACTGATATTTTCCATTCTCCAGCTGCTTTATAGCTATCTTCATGCCAGAGCTTGTAAGACCATATCGAAGTAAAAAAAAAAATAAAAAAAATTCAAAGTGCCAAAGCAATCTATGCAGCTACATCTGGATGATTATAAATGTGTCCTACTAACAAAGTCTGATTTGTGGAACGGGTTTTCTGTGGATTCGCCCAGTAAGAATGCAACTTTAGTATACTTTATTTTGTCAGCAAATGACATGCAGTGGGGACACATGGAAGAATCAGCCGCACAATTCTTTGAGCCATGGAAGATTTTTAGACTAGCTCACGATATTTAAATAAGATAAGGAATAAAGCTTTAGCAAAATAAGCCCTAAACATAAACATAAATTTCAAAGTCTTACCTCCATTGTCACACCATGGGTTAGTTTCAGCCAACAGAGCAGGACAAGAGAACTAGGTTATCATAGGTCACAGCAGCAGGAATAGACCCCAGAGGACATCGGACAGATATTGGTGCTTTATCACCTTTCACCGTCCCTATTTATTTTTGTTAAATAAATATTTTCCTGTTCATAATAAACGAGATGTAAAAATACCATAATACAAAGGCAAGAGAATAGGGATATTTTAGCGCAGAATCCTGTATTAGCAGTTTCTGCTGCAGTAACTAAAAGCAGAGCTAAGAAAAATCCTAGTAACTCCCCTGGCATTCAGGAGCTCATGAGGAAAAACCCTCCCATGCTATTGCAAGCCACAGGACTTTTCCAGCTAGTAAGACCCCACTAGGCACTTCTTTCAAAGACACAGATGCTACACCCAGCCTTACCTGAACAGCTTCTGGAAGGAGCATCGTGTTATTTAGGGTATGCTTGAGTAACTGTGGGGTGCTGGAAACCCTGGGTTTAAGAATAGCCATACATACTGGAATGGAATACCATTTTGTATATCTAGCCACTCAGTAGATATCACTACAGAAAATACCAAGGCAAAAACATTAATTTAACACAGACAGTGAAGCAGAACGAAAAAATACAACTGCAAAAAAATGCAAAGTGGTGTGGCTCCCCAGTCAAGTCTTAGGAGAAACTCCAATGGCACAAGCCTACTAAAGATTTACAATTCACTCTTCTGTTGTCTTCTGGGGAGTCTTCTCACCCTTCATCCAGACAGGCAGAAGAATCTTGTTGCCCACGTCACACTTCATTTCAAGGACTTCAAATCCCTACTGCAAGCACTCAAAGGTCTCTTAATATTTGACAAACAAATGTATTATTTACACTTGGCTATGCACAACAGCACTGACAGTTCCTAGATTAGAAACTAAAAGCATTCGTCTATCTTGCTCTAATAATTGTTTAAGAGTTCAAAACCACTTAAAAGTTACTTTATCCCAGTTTCAGACATCTCGTTCTGAAAGTTTTCAAAGTGTAATCACGAAAACAAATCAGACTAGAAGGATAAGGTCAAATACCAAAGCTTGGACTCAAGAGCCCTAGTATTTTTGTGTTTTATAGTTAATATGTTACTGCCAAGTGTTTGTCTCACTCCCACCTGCCATTTGTGTCTGTGCTTCAGATGAAACAGCTCACAGTCTGTTACATCAGTGGAAAACAATTGTCCTTTTAGAAATTAAGCTAGGATTCACAAATTAGCAGTGAACCACTGGAGCTAAAGAAATGGGAAACATTTAATTTTTGCTACAGAAACAATGGAGGGAAGTGGTAATACCTTGAGCACTTGCAGGGTACGTGGGTAAACCTCCACAACTCATTAGCTTAAATCCTACCATCTTTGCATAAAGCACATCCTTTGTGGAATTTGGAAGATCCCTCACCCAAAGTCAATGTTGTCTCAGTCCTTCCTCCTCCAATTCTTGGTCTTTTACCTTGCTTAAGGTAAAGTCATCAACAAAAGTCAAATACAGCACCATTTTTTAATCAGGGTAAAAACAAAATCATTTTCATAAGGTTTTTAACTCAGTACAACTCTTCTGAGACAGGTCTACACAACAAAAGAAATGAGAATCAAACATCAGGTAGTTAAGCAAGTTCTTTTTTATTTAAATGAATTGGGAACATTTTCTCAAATTAAAAATAGAAACTTTTAAAAATCTGCAGTTCTGAACATTACATATACACATATGCTACATACTGTCAATTAGAAATGTTTCCATTTATGACCTAAAAATGAAAAATTTAAGGTTATTCCAGATTGAAGACCGGTACCACTTTTCAGCATTTCTTGAACATTATATGAATGATTTACAGGATCATCCCTACTTCAAGCCAATGAACCTAATTGGAAACAAAGTTAACAACACTGATATATGAAGAGACACTATTTAGGTCAATATACCCAATTAACTTCACCTGTGGAAATGTTTTACACTAGTAACAGAGATACTTTTGGCCTTGTTGATGAATTCGGCTGTTAACTCATTCAGCAATCCAACTGTATGCCTAAATTCGAGGCAATAAATCTAACAGTACAAACGCTAACCCCAATTGCTAAACGCATCTGAATTTCAATATTGGAAATCATATTTTGAAATTATTTAGCAAAAATAGCATCACTGCCCCCTAAAAGGGCCACAGCTTAACAGTGACACTATGAAGGACATTACAGAAGTGAGCGTGAATGAAGAAAAGGGAGACAGAAAATGTAAAGCATTCTAAAAATCACCAACATAGGACATCTCTCATGCTCTTTGTGAGTACTACTGAATGCCAGAAAGCGTAGCTTTTTTGCTATATTACGCATCACGCACATTCCCAACCCTCCCACCCAAAGAGTTTCAAAACAAACTTCTCCAAAGAGTCCCTTTTAGGTCTATACTGCAAAAATCACTAAATATTAAATAATTAAAAAAAAAAAAAAAAAAGGAGGAGAAAGCAAAATTGCAACAGAACTTTTCAGAGACATAAGGAGACACTGTGGATCCCATTACACTTCAAATTTAGTCCAAAGTGGTCATTCAAGAGCACCAAATAGCAACACTGATCATGCTGGTAAATTCAATTGTGAAGAGTATCATACAATATTAAAATCTTAACTAAACACTTATAAGTTTTAAGAAAAATGTATATACAAAAGTCTCTGTATACAAAATGTATTTTTATGTAAACGTGTATGTACTGTATTTAACACAAATTAACAATTTAAGATAAGAAGTTGACCAATTGTCAGAGGATTGTTAGGCAAAGGCTATTAATCTAATTAATTTATATACTGTGATGTAAGGTAGAAAGCCCAGTGTAAAAAAGTAAAAAACAAAAGCCATTTTAATTCAAGCCTTGAACAGTGGTATTTGAGAGGCAGTGCCCTGATCACAAAATATTCTGTACAGTAGTTTATGGCATAACATTCAATAGTACATTTGGGATTTACAGTACGGGTGACATAAAACAAGTGGCTCAGGATTTGGAAGATGAATGCAAATGCCAATACACTCGGAAGAATAATGATATATTCCTGTAGAAGAATCTTGAGCCTCATTGTTATAGCCTGGAAATAATCACAACAACAATTCAGGAAAATTTGATGAAGACAGAATTATAATGTAATTTAAGCAGAATGAAGCCATAGATTTTCATATGAACATCAATATGGTTCAATAATTTTTTTAGTGCTTTTTTTTTTTATTATTTTTAAACCTTACAGCACATGTTATAGAAATAATTGACTTTGAAAGGTTATTACTTACCCCTTAATGTTTCCAGTATGTTACCACTGTTCCACAGAGCTATACAAGAAAAGAAAAACAAAACCAAAAACAAACCAGCATTTTCTTTTGCCCACAAATGCAGCAGAAATACTGTGTCTAACTAAGGTGAGACAAGCTCAGTTGGCACAACCTTTTCTCCAACTTTTACCCAATTAATTAAGAATTTTTCAAACAGGAGGAAACAGACTCATGGTTTTCTCCACCAACCTCTCTGGTTATCTTTGTTTCATGACAGGAAGAAGTGCTTGCATTACCTATTCAACACCACTCCTTTGAGAACTTAATCCAGCCTCCAATTTTGCTCTCACAAAAATGGTGGCTGCATTTCAGGTTATTTGTATCTTCAACATGTATATATATATACAAATATAAACATATATCATGTAGATCTCATACTTGCATTTACATAACTTTTATTTATAAAGAAAGATATTTGCATCTCTTTCCAGCAAAACAATCCATCTGATTTCAAAGGACAAAACCCCCCAAACCTATGGAATTCTTTACACCTGCAAAAGTACAGGTGTACAGAGATCTATCCAAAGTCATATCTCTCAAAGTATTTCTCAAAATAATTTGTAAGAAATAAGAAAAAGCAAGGATAGCATAAAAGCGAAGAGTTTGCTGAAATGAAAAAAAAAAGACTCTATTGCTATGGGAATCCCAGACTGAGAAATTCAAAGCATGTATCTCATATAATTAGCAGTTTTTGAAATTACCTCAGCACATCAGAAGACAGCACTGCTTCAAACTGAATCCTTCTATTTTATTATGGAAAACCATTTTGAGTAACTTTAAATTTAGGAAGTCAGGACTGAACTAGTGGGTCTTTGTTTAAAAGACTATTTCATGTTAGAGATTTTTAGATTATTCAGGAGTTCTGCATTAAACTATTAATCAATCACTGAAGTATCACAGAAAACATGCTATGAACCTCAAAAGTATTAACATTTATATTAAAGATTCAAAGATCAGAAAGGGACTTCTAAGGCCTGAGCAATTATTAGTTTCCTCTTATGTAAAATATTGAAAGTCCTTAAAACTGAGAGCCCTTAGATATGCCAGTGGAGAGTACTTTTGAATTAAATGACTTGTAGGTTAATTTAGGGAGTGCCCTTAAGCTGCAGAACAGACCGTGACAATCATGATGATAAATATCACTAAAGACATGGTTATATATAAAGACTTCCTTCAGAAGGAAACGTGGAATCAAGATTTGGTCAGTAAATAATTATTGTAAAATACAGTTCTAATAAATAATAATTACCCATTACTGAAAGAATGGTGTTATCTAACTTCTCTGCCAATATTTAACCTATACTTTCAGTCATGAAGTTGCAAGTTAAGGCACAGTGAGCTACAGATTTCAATCATAAAACAGATCCTGCCTTAAGCAACTTGGATATTTTGGAAACCCAAATGTTGAAGTTGTGGGGCACCCTATGTTATCCCTTTGGAAACTGAAAGTCTCACAACTGGCTAAGGTTTTACAGCACCAAAGTTGTAGAGACAGAAAAGAACCCAAATCCCCTCCGTTTTAAACATTAAGTCAAACTTCTTGTTTTGTGATTTTACACTAGTTCTACCCATGCAGAAACAC
Source organism: Xenus cinereus (assembly GCA_025774025.1). Taxonomy (NCBI): domain Eukaryota; kingdom Metazoa; phylum Chordata; class Aves; order Charadriiformes; family Scolopacidae; genus Xenus; species Xenus cinereus. The sequence goes on from JAOXJK010000032.1 coordinate 56,976,644, forward strand.
CCAGTTCCTCTGTTCGTGTTTTCTGCATACCCTGGATCACCTGCCTTGTGTGCAGGAAAAGCTCTTCTCACCATCTAAAAAATAAAACAGCTTCAGAGTAAGAATGCATCCCATCCTATCACTTTCAACTGCTAACAGAGTATTTTAATCTGTTTATCAATTTAGGACCACACACTGCAGTCGATAAATACCTAATTACCTGGATTTTAAGATCAAACTCAGGCAATTGCTTTGTTAAGTTGCTGGAAATCACTACAAAACCTGCCGTTATGTAAAGAATATTTGAGAAATATAAATCATACAGCATTTGCTATAGTGAGTCATGCAAAAAACATAAATAGAGAATTAAGTGATTCACTTTAAAACGTGCAGAAAATCGGATAGGTGATTAATATAGTAGATTAAGTAAGGACACACGAAGGCATGCAGTTTCAGACTTGGTTTACCTTGTAAAAACAGGATTGTGAATACCATATAAATGCTCTTTATGATAACCATTATTACCATTTTCTGTACTGTAATAAAATAAATACACCAAGAAAGACCATGTTAACTATAAGATGCACTATGTACAGTATGGCTTCTAAGACATGTACGTGGATGATGGTATTATATGCAAAGATAAACTGTGTCTGTACAATAGAAGATAACTTTTCCTTTGTAACATTCAAGGCTTATAGCATAGTTATAATTTTACATTTTTAATATTTTTATATTCTCCAAAAATTAATTGTTTTGCTATTCTTCTTGAGTTGTATACTCTAATATAAACTCTAAAGTCTGTTGAAACAGAACATGTTACCTCTTCTGAAGTAACAAGTTACATAAAAAATATAAACCCTCCCACCTGAATAAAATAATTTTAAAAAATATCAGAAAAAATGTCTTACGTTTTCATGGGTATAGTTTCGACGCTAAAAAAACACAGAAAAGGAGTAATTAACTAGACACTAATAAGTGAGTAATTTTAGCTGTACATGCCTGTTTCTGCTTCTCCTGACTTGTGAATGTGTAATGAAAAATGAGCAGTGTGAAATTTGAGAAATGCAGTGCAGAGGCTAACTGAACAATGAGCAAAACAAAGAGGAGAAAAGAAAACAGCAACACCAAAACCGATGGGAAAATATGTAAGAACAGTTATCATAAAGTAAAATGCCAAGTCCCTGAGACAGAGGAACTGCAATTGAAAAAGGAAAGACTGGTTAGGAACAACTAAGACAGTAAGAAAGCAAATAATTAATTCAAGGAGATTACAAAGCAGGCATAATTCACCTAAACAGGTCACTTAGCAAAGCTAATCACTTGCACATTGGGAAGATATTGATATAAATGCTGTACACAAAGCTCTGGAGACCTCATTCTGAATTAAGCTTCTCGAAGTCAGAGCCAGCACTACCTGCACAGAGTCACGGCAAGTCAGGGCAACCAAAGCCCACCTGCGTGAAGCGATTCGCAGGCACCAACCCAAACCTGCAGTATTTCACAAGAACATGCAGCTCTAATCCGACAGCACAAAAGGTTCAAGGATTATTAGCGCCTTCTTGTGAGACACTAGAAAAAACCATTTCACCCCATTTGCCATTCAGCTTATTTAGGAGTATATACTTACTCATCATACACATCCTCTGTATCCATTCTACGGTAGTATTTGGAGAGTTTTACAGCAAAAATTATGGCAGGAATTAAAAATATTGAAGAGCCTCCCAAACCAAACCAGAAGGCATTCTGAAACAAAGCAAAATCCAGGGGGAAAAAAGATCACAGAGGAAATTTATCAGAAAAGTACTGAATGCTTGCTTGATATTCTAAGCATTGTTACCAGAAGAACACAGTAGAAATTAGTGGCACTGCCCTTGTGGACTATCTGAGGTTCCTTATACTGGTGTGGAACAGGGCATGTTGAACGTCCTCCACCATCAATGTGAGCTAAAGTAAGGACACCACTGTCTTACAAATGTAACCAAACAGGAATATGACCAAAGTTGCTCAAAGCTACACAGCCACAGGGCCCTGAAGTTATTTCAATGTAGTCAGCCTTGAGCTAGAAAGTAATTTTGTGTCTCAGCATTAATTTACTAGCTAACTACCAACTTTTTTTTTTTTTACTATCAACTTTCTTGATATTTCAAACTAATTGTCTTGCAGTTCTTGTCAAAATCTGAGTTTGCAGCATTTTGACAAGGTAATTTTTAACTTCCTAACTGCAGCCTGTTTGTGTAACTAATTTCATTACCACACAGTCGAACTGAGTTATCACCAGGTGTTAAAAGGATGATTTTTCAAATTTGATTTGTATTGGCTAGAGGCATTTTGACTTATAAGTGACTCAGCTAAGTTCTATCATGAGGAAGAACATGGTCCATCTACCATCAGATGGTTAATGGCTACACAAAGGAGAAGAATCTCTTCTATTCTCTATCTCTTACTTATGAGATAATCAATGAGTACAATGTGATTCTGGCCGGTTAGGAAATTTCATGGTTGAGCATTATCAGGGTTAGAGTGCTTTGGCTTTGATTAATTACATGCATTTACTGTTGGTACGAGTAGGTCCTGGCTAAAAGTGCCATAAAGCTAAATAGTAGCTATGGGTTGTTTTAGGTGTTTTCCAGGCATATGGTTTCTTATTCTATTTTTAATACATGCTGTCCTCTTTCCAAGCTCTTTTCCAAGATGAAAAAGCCAATATTACCCTTATATACTGCTACCAGTCACGCTCAAATTCTCCACTGGGCAGAAATGAATCAAGATCTGTCTGATACAAGTCACGTTATAAAGAGTCCCTTTAACTCATTGAGGTTTTCCAGATTCCAGGAAAGACACATGAGAAAGTCTTTCGTTGGTGTTTCTCACTCACTTTCTGCCCCTGCCCCATCCCCTTAGTTTAGAAATGGTCACAGCTGAAACTTCAGATCTTTATGCTTTTCCATTTCAGGATGGTTCAGAAACAAGCGATCAAAATTAAATCGACCCTTTCCAGAATTTTTATTCCAAACCAGTGTTACTTTGCAATTCAAGTTGGAAAACGTTTAATAAGAACAGTTAATTTTACAGAATTCTTGCTAATAGAAGCTTAAGTTTAATGGGAACCTAAAACAAGTTCAGCAATGCTTTGGTGTTGGACTTGATCCAGATCAGAACATTTTTCCCTTCTATAACTTTGGATGTGATACTTTATTATCATACTTCAAAATAGTCTAGCCAGAATAATTAAATGCAGATTTATGTTCAAAGCATTTCCTACTTGATGGCCCAATTTTGAGTAACAGAAAATATTTCTTACCACAGAATCAGTTATATAGCTGCATAAAAAAATATCTACTGCTGTATCTATCACATTGGCAATAGGCTTGCAGGCTGCTACCTCCATGGCAATCTGAAAGACAGATTAAAAAAAAATAGTTTGAAGTATCTAACAGAATAAAATAAGAATCTCAAAACTTGCTTACAATTACAGATACTGTTTACTAAATTGTTACCTCTCACCCTATCCAAATTCCAAATAACTTCCAGTGGGATATGCTATCAACTGAACATACACATCTTTAAAACATCAGCTTTCTTTTTCAAAGGCTGCAGCTGACGAAAGAAAAATAAATCAAGATGCTAATGACATTAATTTGAACCAAGCAAGGTCAGGCTCAGTGCAATATTAGCACAAATGGTAGATTTAAGGCAAGCCCTGGAAAAATGATGCTGTGTTAAATTTACATTTTATTCCAATCAACACAACTCATCATTTTGATTCTACTTCAAACACAACAGACCTATTTATAGAAGACAAATTTTCCCCTTCATTGAAAGTACAAATATCTTACAAACTAAACTATAAAACATACTAACAATGTAACATTTTTTACTATTATTACTATTTAGTTTTTTAATGTCTTTTATATGCAGCTTCTCTCAATAAAGCAAATGCACCTTACCGACTCCTTGACCCACTCAATGTATTGCTCAAAGTAGCCAACTATGGTATCCATGTACTTTTTTGTCTCCTAGAAACAGACAAAAGTAAGTGAACCACTATCTTCATGACATCATAAATTAATGTACTTTAGTCAAGTAAAGCTTACCTGGACAATAACGAGAGAAGCGTTGTTATTTATGAGAAGCTGGGCAGCATTAACAGCGCTAATGACATTTTTCACCTTAACCTGGAGAGGAAGAGACAGCTTTTAATACAAATAACCCCCCGTCAGGCTGTTAGAATGGCTCTGCAGCCCTTGTCTGTAACCTATTGTCTTGATAAACCAGCATCACTGTCCTGTCAAAACTTGACAAAACATGCAATTCCAGACAGAACATAAGCCTGCCTAAGGATTCATGATCATTGGACAAATTCTCCCACTACTAAAAAGGTAAGGTATCAGTGATTATGAGTGGTATCTTTTCCTGGCACCTGTGTGACTAATTTATGTATTAGCTCAGCTTTCTCTTCCGTTCTCTTTCCTTTCCTTAAGTGTAGAGATACTTTCACCAATGTATGTGTACACTAGGAACACACACAGTGCACAGGAAGAAAACAGTGGGCCATATACTCTCACTACTCTTGACTACCAGCAGAACGTGCTGCTAATCAATAACCAAAAGGATTGAGACACTTCTTCAATATATGTAACATCCCATAAAGTCTCTCAAAGAACACACACAAAGAATAATGCACGAACAGCCTCAAACTGTAGAGATGTTTCTTAAACATACTTAAGGATGAAAAATCATCCTTTTTCTTATCAACACCTTATTCCATGGCTTCCTTCCAGAAGCCATGAACATCCAGGTTCAAACCACAGATTCTAAAGGAAATCTAGCTGGTCTGCTGCTGTGGATGGGTGAAAACCTTAATGGGAAGAACTGGGTTAGGCATGGCCCATCACGCTGTTGTGACTGATGGAGCACAAGTCTTATGAGGAGAGGCTGAGGGAGCTGGGGCTATTCAGCCTGGAGAAGAGGAGGCTGAGGGGAGACCTTCTTGCTCTCTACAACTCCCTGAAAGGAGGGTGTATAGAGGTGGGGGTCGGTCTCTTCTCCCAAGTCACAGGCAACAGGACTAGAGGAAATGGCCTCAAGTTACACCAGGGGAGGTTCAGGCTGGATATTAGGAAAAATTTTTTCACCGAAAGGGTTATCAGACATTGGAATGGGCTGCCCAGGGAGGTGGTTGAGGCACCATCCCTGGAGGTGTTCAGAAGACGGGTTGATGCGGTGCTGGGCGATGTGGTTTAGTGATGGTGTTGCTTTTTGTCAGAATTCGGTTGATGGTTGGACAAGATGATCTTTAAGGTCCCTTCCAACCTAGATGATTTTGTGATTCTGTGATTTTCCAGCATTTACCGTGAACATCCTTTGGTGTCAGGAACTGGTTGAGTTAGATTGCGTTCTCCACCACAATTGCATGGAGTGAGACTGTTGAACTGTTCATGAAAGGGACAGCTTAAAAAATTGCAGAAAAATTACACGGGAAGCTAGAGGCACAAGGTACAAGCAACCTTCAAGATGGTGCAGTCTTTTCATCAATGTTAGATGAAGTCTCCACACTTCTTCAGAACAACCAGAGCAGGAACACTGTAGAACATTTGAAAAAATGCAAAAACTCCACAACCTCTAAGTTAAGCACAAAGCTGCAAAGTTTCTGCTGCTATAAGTGTGTCACAATAAGCAAACTCATCAGAACTGTTCAGACCAAACACAGAATATTCTTACAAGAAGAGTTTTCCTGCCAAAGGTTATAAAGGCCCTTTTCTGTCAGTGCTGGTAGTTGCCCAACAAATGGCACATGGGAACACAAGAAACAGGGGGGGAGAGGAGCTCTCCGTTGACGGGCACATGTAAGGAGCTGGAGTTTGTAGTGTAAATCTGTCCTCCAGCACATTGTATTTAGAAATGGCTTCATAGTGGTGGTAAAAATCTTCAAAAATGTCTGCTTTTTCGTAGATCCAAGAACCAACACTGAGCAGTGCAAAACCTGTTTGAACTGTGTCCTGCTCTAGTGTGCTTGGCTGGTTGAACATACTTTGCCTATGTGAGGTAGGATTCAGTGGGACCTCACCTCTGTTCATTTACTAGGTTCCTGATTCATCTGTAAGTTTCTTCTTCAGGGTGGGGGTAGGTGTGAAGACAGGAAAAGGTATTTTGTTTTACATCTGCTGAACCATGTCTAAGGATGTTCTTAGCTTTGTGAATCCCCTAGACTCTTTTTTTTTTTTTTTTCAAATTTATTTCAGAATAATTTTTTAGCCATTTTTAAGAGACATCAACACCACTTTCTCACAAAACCATGGCAATCTGTGACAGAGTAACTTCTGCAGTTCCTGTTCGTTTGGAAGTCAGGAAAATATTGCAGGAAGTCTGGATATGCTCAGCTCAGTTTTGGAAGAAAATTTAGTCCATTTAAGATGTGGGTTTCCAATCATGTTGGAAGGACAGGATGGCTTCTGACAGTAATCCTGTCAGGGTTTAAAAGTGTAAAGCAATGCTGACTGAGTTTGTATTTAGTTAGTCCTGAGAAAGTCTGAGTTTAAAACAGCAATTCTGACCCCACATTTGTTTAGCAACAAGCAAGAACACTTAAGTCCTTTTTTCAATATTTAGTAAAATTTCTTTTCTTTATATATGAAAGAATTGGTCATCTGAATTTTTCTTCACTCTTTAGTTTGTATACACCAAACTTTTCTTTTTCTCTCATACAAATATTTCTTCCCATCGCATGAGCTTCCTTCAGAAGCCTGCTAGCAGATGGAAATGAAATAAATAGAGTTTTAAATAGTTTTCTGGTTACAAAAAGACAGATAAAGAAATCTGATGAGATAGTCTAAAAAACCGACCTTCGTCCTCTGTTGAACTGACTGTGGTGAACAGTAAAACTTTGCCGCTGACGGGATTCTCTTCATCAGAGAATGGGTCACTTCACTTTGGCTCTTTCAAAGAAACTGACTGCGCAAGAACAGTCACTAACCTGTAATTCAGCTTCTCTGAAAACACCGTTTAATTGGAGTCCTGCTGCTGGCTTGCTGCTCCCAAGTATGAGTGACTTCGCCCATCTCCCAAGGCTTCGGACCTCCAAAGAGGAGTCGGGTGAGACCCCTTCACATGCAAGCTGCTAGTGCTGCCCTCCAGAGCAGCCCCTCCTATTGATAACAGATATGACGTGATGATGCTGAAAGCTATCTCAATAACAAACCCTAGTGCAGGAGACTTTACTCGAGATGCTGTCATCCAGGGAACCACGAGATTTACTGTTCAGCCAACACAGCAAGGAGAGTCTTTTTCTCCTATATTCAGGAATATCCTAGAAGTAAGGAAGGAGGAGGGACAACAAAATCATTCCTCTCTGGGGATTTTGTTGTTTTCCCTTGGAAATGCAGCGTACTCTGAGGCATCAGAGAGGAATTGCTCTCTGTCTTCACCTTGAAGGTGTTTATGGCTGAGGGGTCTCACTGCCACTAGTTTCTCCACAGACATTGCAGCAGATTTTCCATTTCATACAAAATGCAAGAAGGTTGGGATGGCTCTGAAAGAAATAAGAAGAGTAAGGAAATAACATTATACAGAGTACAACCCAGCTTCTTTCCAAAGGGGAATTTATGGGGTCTGAAGTTTCCAAGGGAAAGGAAGTAGCAGAGCAGTAACAAAAGTGGAGGACCAATAAGTGGCTTTATGTAGGACAGAGCTTCAGGAGCTTTGGTTAGTCGAGGGAGATTATTGCAGTCTAACCATCAATTGCTGACTCTTGAGAAGAATTCTGAGTTTATTAGTTTTCATACCTATTTCTTTTTCCTGTGGCCAGGAAGAAAAAGATATTTTTTTTTTTTCTGTATATGCTTCTCCTCTGCTGCCTCTGTATTTCCTCCTACCTTTTGCACCAGAACTGCTCTGGAATCAGCACTGAGTTGCTCCTGCTACCTTGCACACTCCTCGTTTCCTTTCCCATCCTGAGAAACAAATTATGGGACCTAACATGGGCAAAGAAAACCAGTACCCCAGGTTTACCATGTGGACAGATAGTTCATCTGAACCACTAGGTCTGCACAGCAATCTCTGTTTTGAGTGCCAGCAGATTTTGATGCTGGGAATAGAAAGAAGAGTTTAAAGGAAGGAGAGTGTATCCAGGAAACCAGCATTAATTAGCCCCTTCTCATTCCAGTAAGACTTTGAAACCTGAGTTTGTTCTACATTATTTGTAATTTACCTGAAAACTTTATAGCTGTGTAGATATCTGAGCCGTTCTTCCATAACTATTAGTTAAAGGTGGGAAAACTTTTACCTAAATTCCAGTAACTGTCAGTCCAAACACTGAGATCAGAATTCTATCTCACGTAAATGGACAAAACTCCATCCTGGCTTTGCCTCCTACTGCTTATCTTGATCTTTTTTGTATTCCTAAAAAAGGCACAAGAATATTCCTTTGCATAGAGGAAGGCTAGGGGGTGGGAAAATTTTTATTCAAAGTTCTAATCCCCTGGATACACTCTGTGATGGATGTGATAAATTTGTTGACAGAAGACCCTTTATATCATATCTCAGAACCTAGTATAACAGCCAAGAGCTGAGAATTTCACAAGATTTGGTTCATCTGCTTTCAAGTAGTGGCTATGTGATTTAAGAGTTGGTTTTGGTTGTATTTTTTTTCAAAAGCAACCAAAAAGATATCACCCATTCCCCCCACTCCAATATGCAAATGTCTCAGTGCTAAACTATTGCAATATTCAAATTCTGGCCTCAAAGGAGAATTCTGCAGTCTTGATATTATATGGCTAAGTTCCCAAGATAAGTAGACAAGGAGGATTAGGTGCCACCAAATGAGATACAACACACATAAAGAAGTGGTCAGTGCAAAGGGACAGCTGTCTTTATAAAAAACTCATCTTTCTGGTGTTTCATAGCACCACAGAATCATAGAATCATTTTGGTTGCAAGAGAGTTTTAAGGTCATCAAGCTCAAGCATTAACCCAGCACTGCCAAGTTATCACTAAGCCATGTCCATCAGCACCACGTCTACCTGTCTTTTAAACACCTCCAGGGATGGTTACTCAACCACTTCCCTGGGCATCCTCTTCCCATGCTTAATAACCCTTTAGTGAAAAAAAAAATTCCTGATATCCAACCTAAAGGTCCCCTGCTGCATCCTGAAACCATTTCCTCTTGTCCCATCACCTGTTCCTTGAGAGAAGAGACTAACCCCCCCCTGGCTACACCCTCCTTTCAGGGA
>JAOXJK010000032.1:57003154-57016748 GCA_025774025.1 Xenus cinereus
CACCACCCTCACAGGAAAGAATTTCTTTCTAGTATCTAATCTAAATCTCCCCTCTTTCAGTTTAAAACCATTACCCCATATCCTATCACTACATTCCCTGATAAAGAGTCCCTCCCCTGCTCTCCCGATCACAGTGAACAGCTTTTTGAGGTTTTTTTTTTTTTTGCTCTTGATAAGACAATAATACAGCACAGTACAGAAGCATCCATTACTGTCAGCGTTGTCACGTCTGGCTTGGGATGGAAATTTTTATCAAGCAGAAAACACTTTTCAGTGTCTCCTTAGGGTGGGCAAACTGAACTCATCTGCATTTCTCTTGAGGTTTACGCTACTGTTGATTCCCTTAGAATGAAATCCTTTTGTCCCCAGGTGTCACACACTTAATTCTGGTAATTCAAGAAAATAAAAGCTATCTTTATTTATTGATGAGCACTCTCATCCCCGATCCAGCTAGGTTCCCAGTAACGAACATAATAAATTGGCACTGACAACAAATAAATATTTAATTTGAGATTTTATTTGAGTGTCTGGGAAGCAACAAGCTAGTACTTGAAATGCAGATGTCAATTCATTATTATTATTAGTAGTAGTAGTATTATAGACTTAAAGATGATATACACTTTTTTAGACCAGAGTGTTCCTGCCTAGAATTAAGCAGGAAGACTACTACTATTACTTTCACAACCACATTCAATGAGCTTTAGTTGTCTCATACAGACAAGACACATTGACCCCAGGGTGTAGCAAGCTGGCTGCATTGAAAATTACCTTTAAAATAGGTTTTAAACCTAGACTGAAGCACAGATTCTGGGCACGATAAGTCAATTCATGGTAAGTGGCATGCTGCCACAGCTGCATAGTCTGATCCCAGCAACTATCTTATTTAAAATAGGTTTTGTATATCTGTATTTCACTTCAGTCTCAAATGCAGACCTGTACACACTTACTAACACCTGTTAACGGTGCATCTGGAGTTCTAATCTGCACTGAATATGGTCAGCCCTTTCTATTATTATTATTATGAGTTTTGGAAAGCGATGCTTAAATTAAAAAAAGAAAAGCAGTTGTTTTGTTGCTTCTGTTTACTGAGAGCTTTAAAAGGTGACGCTTCGCATCGTAACTCCGCTGAAGGGGAGAGTGCAGCAGTTGTATTTCAAGTTTTATCTCCTGCTTTTCAACTGCTTGTTCTAAAATGGCAAATACCTTAAGCAGCTTTAGAAAGAAGATAAGCTTATACCTCAACTTCTAGCTGAGTAGAGGACAAAGGTGTAACAACAAAAATAAACAAATAGAGAGATCTCTCGCTCGCTGGAAACACCAAAACAGCTAGTAGTTCTGTTCCTTGACATTTGGTTCCAACATTAATAACTGAGGAATAATATTCTAAAAAAGCATTAACTATTAGTGGCTACTGAACTATAAAAAGCAAAATAAAATATTAGCCTGACTTATTGTATAAGCAATTTAATAAAATATTTTTATTTCAAGGTATAATACGCATTACAAATGCTTCTAGACATTTTATGTGAAGAGAATTTTAGGTTTAGTCTCAATTACCACTAAGAACAGCACTTCTGCTTGAAAACCATATTCTTACAAATAAAATTTCACTTTGCATTATAAGCTATTTATATCATCCTATTGAAGTCTTTAAATACACATCACTAACTCCCTTTAAATCAAAGTACTTACTATTTAGGTCAGAGAGTGCTTTATCCTTAGTTGTGTTGTACTGGCTCACCAAGTAGTCAATTTGCTGAAAAGAAGAAGATGAAAAAAACCTATTAAAATAACTGGAAAAAAGTAACGCTTTTAAATAATGAGACAAACTGCCACTTTGAAACAATCAAAATATTTGTGCGAACCCCCAGAATCCCGAGGCTCTACTGTTTGCATTTAACTAAGTATTTTAAAACCTTGCATAGAAGAACTGCACATCACAAAAGATGTGTTTAATTGAGAAATTTGCTTTATTGGAACATTGGTGGGGTAAAACGATTCAGCTTAAAAGCGTTAAGTAGCAGGAACTTTGTCCTTATGAAGGCTTCAAGTTGGGGAGGCCAATAAGGTTTTGCATGTTTTCATCTCTGTTGTTTGATCTTCTAGTGGCATTAGTTCCTCCTTTACGGAGAGACACGTGGCAAGTTGATGGGGTGGTAATTTGGAAGTAATTCACCAACCAGCTGGGCTTGTATCTGGGCAGCTTCTCAGAGCTTCTCCTGCAGAAAGGGGTTGGCTGCCCCGTCTTAATGCAAAGGGTTTTCCTTGCCCCTGGCAGGATTTGCCACAGTCACAATTTGGGCTCTACCAAGACTCCAGAACAGTAAGAAGCAGTGACTTAGCACCAGATAACTGTCCTGGGTTTGGACAACAGGCTGTCAAAGAACCATCCCAAGTGGAAATCTTACTGTACTAAATTTGAAAAGACATTGAATAACCTCCATTGATTTCTGCATCTTTAAAATAACGCATTATGAATCCTACTCCAATTGAGTTAAAGTGAAGGTTAACACACTCAACAAATGGGGTTCCAATTTTAAACGTGACTCAAATGTGTACCAAAGCGTATCTGACTTGCAATCTCAAACTTTCCATGGAATAAAGAAAAAATAACAGAGAAAAAAACACCCTCAAACCAACCTATCGCTCATACAGCAGTGGACACAATTAAATGACGAATATGAGGCAGACCTCCTTTTTCTAAAAAAGAGGGAAAAAATTGAGTTTCCTACTAAGAAGGATGTAGGTATATTTTTGTTCGTTTTGTCTTCCGAGGCTAACCCGAGGACAAAAATTTTGCAGGGGGACAGGTTTTGCATTGTCTCCAGCAATGTCACAGACAAAAGGCGATTCCATGTAAGAATAGTGTTATCGCTCAGTACTCACAGTCTGCAAATCTTTTTCGACACGACCTCTTAACATGTGACTTATTTTTACAAATCCTCTTATGTGCTGTACACCTCATACCGATGAGTCAAGGACATCAGTTAGGATTTCAGAGCCAATTAGTTGGATTCTATGACTTTTTTAAGAAGCTGAAGTCCTTCTCCTATCCTTAAAAAACTCTTACACGTGTGTGTGTACATGATACCCCTGCACCTTGTCTGTCAAAATGAGTTAGGAGATATATCTGGTAACAGCATCATTAAGTATCATCAAATCTAAAAAAAGAAAAATTAATAATCCTGCAAAGAAACTAAAAACCTACTTCCCAACTGAGACTTTGAGGAACCCCTGGCACAAACGTTCAAGTCCTGACACTTTTAAATTAAAGAGTTCAGGCGGTTTTACTAACTTTTTAGCGAGTGTCTGTTTTTTTTTTCTTTATTAAGATAGTTACTTCTACTTAACAGATTTTCTACCCTGACATTTCCAGCTGTCAGCACTCAGGAGTCCAGTGGTCTCTGATGCGACTGGATCACATCCTTCTGCGCCCTGCGTCAGCTCCAGACTGACAAAAGGCACTCTGTTTCAAGAGAGATTGAAATCTCCACTTCCTGTCATAGACTTCCATCACCGGACTGTCACCACACCACGGGCAAACAAAGAACTGTACAGGGAGTAACTCTGGATATGGAAACGTTCAATGGCATCCTGTTCTCCTACAGTTCTGCCAGCAGAAAAACAGCTGGGTTACGGGAGCCCAGAGTCACTGTGACTGGGATGCCACCACACTCGTGGATCCCACATAATCGTGTGAACTCCACCTATTTCTAATTTATCCGTCCCATGCAAGTCAAACAGATTAATTAAATTAAATTAACTAAAAAGACGGGTAGACATAGCGCTTGGAGATGTGGTTTAGTGACAGCTTTTGTCAGTGTTAGGTTGATGGTTGGAATAGGTGATCTGAAAGGTCCCTTCCAACCCAGGCAACTTTATGATTCTATGAAAATTAGTGAAAGCCAAGACAATAGGACTGTTGGACTTTTTTCCCCCCCTCCTAATCCATAAAGAACTGAAATTTGTACATGGGAAAGTTTGCAAGTCTTCCTTATTAGCGTCTTTTTTTTCTTTCAATGCAAAATAAAGATACAGAGGACTGCTTTTGGTACTTTAAGGAAAGTTTGAAAGTGGAAAGGAGAGAATCTTCTCTGTTCAGCGCAGCACAGTATGACACTCGTTTAAAGAAAAAAAAAAGTAAAAAATAATGCTGGAAAAGAAGTTATTGTAGCTCACTCCCAGAGCGCATACAAGTTAAGTTCAAAATGCAAGGAAACAGGAAAGTGCAACAAGGAATCCAAGTCTTCATGTAATATCATTTTTTAATATGTGTTTCATTTAAAAACAATTTTTTCTACAAATGGTTCACCTTCTCCTAGAGATCTACACTAGTTCAGTAGGAGGAAAAGGGCCTACGAGCATCATCGCAGCAGACTCCCAGCTCAAAAGTTGCTCAAAGGCGGCAGATCCATCAGGATAACTCCCAAACATCTACTGCTATGTGAAAATGTCTTACCTTGCATCATTTATTCTACTTCATAAGACTGACACACAAAGAATAAACAAAATACTGTAGGTGCGATTTATACCAAATAGAAAGAAACAGTTATTTTCTGCAATACTTCTTACTTCCACCTCTTCCCTCCCACCCCTATTCCCCATAAACAAAAAATTCTTTACCGCTGGAGTGTCGTTAAGGAAAACTTTCAGATCTTTAAAGTTACTGTTAACCAGTTTCTTTGCTCCTCGGACTTGGTTAGTTAAATGCTGGTTGGCAGCATATGCACAGAGCACTCCAACGCTACAAAAAATACAGATAACAGATATTTCTTTATTACTGTAAATGCCCATTCTGACATAAAACAGAACCAAAAAACTACAGCAAAAAAAGTCAACATTATCAAAATGAAGGTCTTCATAAAGATACACTCTTTTTTTTGCTTACTACAAGTTCTCCCATGCACCACGAGGCAGAGCAGAGGAATTAGCCGTAAGGGCCGATATTGTACCACCAATTCAAAAAAAGAAGGGAAACAGCAATGTTAACTCAGAAGTTTTCAGACGTTATTAACATACAGCTACCTATCCATTTGCATTGATACTGTCAGAAAACGTATGTAGCCTAGCTAAATTGTATGAGACTTTGAAATGTTAGGCTCTTTTACAAGTATCATTAACCTTGACACGGCTACAAGCAAATGCTCATAAAATAACTGTAAAAAGTAGTATCTTACATTTGAAAACTTCAGCAACATGTACTCATAATGGCCCAATTTATTTACATAATTGCATAGATCTTTTAAAGGAACAAGTATAGTCCTTATTAACACTAAAATAATATATAAGCACTTCCTGATAGAAAATAATCAGCAGTGCTGACTGCAAGCCTAGCTCACTTTTCACCTTTTATTTTACTATTTGATCATTCCCCACTGTAAAACTCTAATTACAGCCTGGCAGATCTGCACAAACAGTAAGTAAAAAGGCAATTAAAAGTCCCACGGGAGGCTTCAAAATCTCTCTCATCATCCTTAGCTTGTTGTTTAGCTTAGGTGTAAAATAGACTTAAAGAGAAAGATGACTTTTTGGGTTTAAACATCTCGCATTCAGAACAGCTGATCTTTCAGGCAAGCACCAGGAAAATCAAGAGTAACCACCAGAGCTCAAAGGCATGCTGACTACAAACCCACTGGCTGGGTTAAGCGTTAACTTTCCACAGATTTAGCAGATATAGAGAGCACAGATCCACCCTGCACAGGCACGACACATCCCCGAAGGGAAATCAAACACTGCCCTGAGGCTGCAGCCAAGTCTGCTACAGGGAATTCCTGGATGGCAGCTACAATTCTTGCTCCAAAGAATGTATTTTCAAAGGAAGCCATAATCCAGCCACATAAATGAGAGATGAGACAGTGGAGAGCCAACAGGTACCTAAAATAATATGATTTGCATATCCTGGCCAGCATACCCTGGCAAGACCAGGAGCAAACACCCTGGTGATGCTCATCTCCTCTTATCAGTGATCCAAAACGAAACCTTCAGCTTTATTTTGTTTTTCCTGTTTTAACTTTCCCAAACAAGGTAAAGGCTTGTTCTCCCAGTAAAACTGGTCTCAACTACGAGAATTTTTGCTGCTCTGACAAATAGCATGATACAGGGAGAGATGGCAGACTACACACCACAGGTGCTGGTGTGTTAGGATTGCTTCACTAACATTTTTCTCAATATCCCCCCCCAAAAAAAAAGAATCAGAACAGGATGACAGAATTTGACATAAAGAGGTTGCTTCTCTACCCAAAATTTCACAGCTATGTCTTAAGACTGGCTAATAACTACCTTCCCAGTAGTCACTAATGAACAAAGGGACACCAACATTTATCTATTTATTTAACTAACAGCAAATGCCATAGTCTTATTTCCACTAGTTTCCAGACCAACACTCAAGCAGCCATTATCATCAGCTACCACTCATGGAACAAGACCTCAGAACGCATAAAATGTCAAAAAACTGAGTAACTTTCAACATAAGCAGAAGTAAGAAGTTTTCAGCAGTTTCACACACAGCATATTATTTCTTTTCATTCTACAGTGGCAGTAATTGTTTTTAAAGATTTTATTTTTTTTAATCAGAAGACAAGCTATCTCACACTACTAGGAAAAGTAAACATTTGCACATCACTCTGAGGTTCAGAGTTTATAACAACATCCTTGTTCTTTGAACAGCCATCGTTTTTATGTCCTTTCCATGTCATGCTCACAGAGCAGAAAGGTCAACGGGAAGCTAACAAAACACTACTTCTGTAAGATTTGAGCACGATCATTTTTCTCTTCAGTCTCCTAAATGGAAGGAGTGGGAGGAAACAAGATAGCGGAGATGCTTTAAGCAGACAAGGCACTCGGAACAATTGCGACTACACTCTGAATGTAACTAAACAAATACACAGCGTGAGTGAGGAAAAATCTATTTATTGCATAACTGAGCCTTGAGTCAACATTCAATAAGCAGCTACAAGGAGAGAGGCATAAAGCAGGAATAACAAGGACAAGCCTTTTCTGTAACAGATTAGAGAACTGTTTAAACAGTCTCTCCGGGAGTCAGATATTCCACGCTCAATTTCTTGTCAGGCTTCACAGACAGATATAAACGTTACTAATCAAATTGCAGGGGGGGATGCAAGCTTTTCCTTCAGCTGGGCTTGCAAAAAAAATTCAAGTCACAGAACAGAAACCCTGAACAGATTCACATACTGGGGAAAGGCCACCTTCCTCAAGACTCGCTAATGAATTTAAGAAAATAATGGGCTAGAGATTTCTGTACCAACTTTTTCACCAATTCTTGCAGATAACGTTGGTTCCCAGGTTCTGAACAACAAGCATTACCAACCTCACAAAGCCAAGAGGGCTTCCACGAGGCTGCATGAGGTACTCGCCAAGATACCAAGTACCATTCCCTTCCTCCACACTTGGTTTTCTCCAGCTTCGTACAGAACAACCCAAGTTCCTTCTTGAAGCTGTGGATAACACAAGCTCTCTTGGAAGGACAGAAAACTGGCTATGAATTTTTCTATCTAATAGCCAGGACACTTTCTATTGCCAGTATTACATTTGGAACTGCAATGTATGTTTTCTTAAAAATCCTGTGTCCCTTCCTTGTCTTTACAAGGTAGAGGAATTAATGAAATTACATTTTTTTTCACAGAGAAAATGTGTGTTTGCCTAAGCTTGCAGATGACTAGGAAATAAAATGAAACAGCAGCTCTATGTCCCTAAATGCTCAGTTAACCTTTGAAGAAAAGCACACTGTTGCTTTAATGACAAATTTGGAATATCAAACCTACTCAGCTACCTATTGGACAGATTATTTCTACACCCTTACTTTGTATGACAACTGTCTTGTATAAAACCTGTGAACTACCAAAATAATACATGTATTTCTGACTCAATCTACCAAAAGAAATGTATCAAACACAAAATGCATCTACTGGAAATGACACACTTAAGGCTTATTCATTTTAAGATAAACAATTGTGTACATCATCACAAGATTTCTGATTTGCTTCTTATATCTCTCCTGGAGGAAAGCAGACTTCCCACGTATGCCTCATCTTCAGAAAGCCCATGTAAGTAAAATTTCTTTTTTAATAAAAAAAATCTGTCACCTTTTTCTTTCATTTACATATTATTCCAGTAAACTTCACCCTAATTACTAGAGCACTGTATCAGTGGAAAAGCGAGAAGAAATTATGTCCCTCATGAGTAAAATCTATTAGCTGAAATCTAAAAATCTGCATTACCAGCATACATACATCAGTGTGAACTCGCATGCTGACACACAGAAAAGCCATCCCCTTGTTACTGGAGTCTTCAAGAGTTGTTGCCTATACATACACGTGATCTACTGCAAGCTCTGTGTTCCGCGTCTTTCCCCTACTAATACTCTACCATGCCCGTGACCTGTCTTTCCCAGCCAAGGAAAGATAGCTTAGACCTGTCTAAGTCTATACCACGGGCTGAAAAAATGAATTAAATAAACAAATAAATAAAAATGGATCATGTTTCCTGCTTGTTCAAGTTCTGATCCCTTGACTGAGAGAATCCCAGAACGGCTGGCACTGCAAGAGAGATGGAGAGAAGATACAGAACACTTAGATGGTATCTCCTGAAGAAGTCTATACCCTAGAAATCCTTCCTGTTCCCTCCACAAACACATTCTGCTGGAGGGCCTTTAAAGCAAAGCTCCACTGGCAGAGATGTGGGTTCAGGGTACTCTGATGGCTGCATGCCTTGCTAAACACATCTTCTGAAGCAGCACAGCACTTGGTGAAGGAGTCTATGGCATTCCAGTCACCTGGAAAAGGGTTTGGGAGACCTATACACCCAAGGGATGCCCCCAGTGCTGCATGAACTTTAAACTATACCCAAACAACAAGAGGACCCTCCTTAGTGATTTGATGGCACATCTTGATGTAACCCTGTACCAGCAGAGATCATTCAAATTTCTGTTCTTTTGGCTCTGTCTGCAAGTAGCCACAAGCATTTTACTTGCACAGGACTAAACTCTTCTGGTTATTGCCACAGCTTTATGTATGCAGCTGTGGCACTTGAGATGTGTGGGCTTGGGAAGTCCTTGAGATGTGTGGGTTTGGGAAGAACCTCTACAGGCACACCTTCCACCCAAGCTGAAGCTGCATGGTAACTTGGGGGGAAAAGTAGAGAATAAAACCACAAGTCTGAGCACAGTGTAAGAAACAGAGAAACAGTTTTAAGTAAATCTCAGGCTTTCTCTGTTTTTTTTTTTTTTTTTTGTTGTTGGGGCAATACCAATTGGGCTACCAATAAGACCATACTTTTGTGTTTCAGCATAGCTGTAAACAAGCTGACGTGGGCTTAAACAGCATGGCATCCTGTCTTCCCTGGGGAAAGACGATCCAGGAAGGGCAGGAGAATCCTGCGGAGGCGTTCTGGAGAGCTGAGCACTGCGTCAGGCAGGGGTCAGCAGCATTAGCCCCGTAAAGCCCTGCCTTGCCTTGCGCAGCACCCGCAGCATTAGAGACTGAGCCAGGGAGTCGTATGAGATTATCTCCACCTGTGGAAACCTGCAGACAGAGCTCAGGTCGACTCCTTCCTTAGGGCAAGCATCTGATACTCCTGACGTCTTATACAAAAGGGAAAAAAAAAAATTAAAAAAAAAAATCTATAAATCAAAGAGGCGGTTTCCCTAGTCCTGGAAAGCATGTTACTAGGGATCACTGATCTCCCAGACGTGACCCAGGAAGAAGCATTTGCGGATGCTGGGTACGTTTAACGCCACCAGAATAGCTGGCAGCAAAAGCACAAGCTAAAGAGACCAACAAGGGGGATGATCTCCTCATTTCTCTGCTGACGGGCAACATTCCTCAGCCATTATAACCAGAACGCAGCGTCCTGCAACGCGGTGTAAAGAGAGCTGGCAAGCTCTGTGAGCTACCTTCAGTTTTGGCATGCCGAGAGGTAATTTAATAACTTTTTTCTCTTTGAGGCACCACTGTACTCTGAAGAACTTTTGTCCTGTCAGCACGGCAGGGATGCACCTATCACCTACAATACCATTCAGCTTTCTGGCCTTCAGAATACTTAAGTGTCATGTTTGTTAGTGATGCCTGGGAGAAAAGTGCGTGCTCCCATACCTGCTTTCACCGTGCTGTCCATTTGAGCAAAGGCAAGGTCTCAGTTTGTCGTGACAAAAGAAAAAAAATTCTAGATTACAGTGAAGTGACAAAAGTAAATCCCCCTTGACTGAACAGTCACAAAGTATAGATTTTTTTTTTTTTAATATAACCACAAAATAAGGACAGTGGGCAGGTGAAAATATGAAGAAGTTGAAGGAAAATAAAAAACCAAAAAGCAAACAATGTATTTTGAAAGCATCTACAGGGAAAAGAGAAGTCTGGATTGCAGTCCCTCATCGCCCTTTCTACACCTGGCAGAAAGCAGGAGAATGCTCCTAACACTAATAGAGCTAAAATGTCTCCAAACTCCAGGATTATACAGTGAGTGCATGCATGGTTTAAACAACCCAGTGCCCAAAACAGAAAACCCACTATTTTGAACTAATAAGAAAATGTGGAGGACAGAAAATACCAAAGAGGGTCACACGATGGCTTTTCTCACCACTCCTAGGCCACCAGGAGCAAAGCAGAATGTTGGACCTCAAGTTCTGTGCAGCCGGCAATTGAACATAGGACACAGTTATCGTAAGTTCCTAAGTTTAATGTAACATTCTGCAATTGCCATTTTGAGACTGGCAAAAACTTCATTTGCCAAATTCTAGCTTAATTTTTTTGTTTGTTTGCTTCACACCTACATTCTTCTCAAGTGAGTACATACTGACCTGTGGATAGCAACAGTAGCAGCATTTTTATGATGCAGTCACATTTTCTTTAATAAGCAATAATATTAGTCTAATAAAAATCATTTCTGCACCTGTAGGCTAATACAGTAACATTATTTGTCTTATGACACTGCAAAATTAGTGCTATACCAAGCTTCATATTGTTCTCTTTATTACACTTGCCTTATTATTAAAGAAGCAACAAAAAGAAATGTTGCAAAACAGCTCCTCTGACAGTCAGCATTTTTCTTCTGTCTTTGATGCATTTCCCCACCACAGTTGTCACAGCAACGACACATACAGAAGCAAAGTCCCACAAGAGGCAGTAACAAAATAAATAGCAATCCCAAGGCTGCGGAGACTATAAAACCGATTTCATAGTAGATGGCCTGTAATTCAGACAAAAATAGTGGTAATAGCAGATATCACACAGTAACTGCAATCAATATAGAGCAAATAATTAAAAAGCAAACTACAGACTAAACCATCTACTAAGTTACCGAGGTTACGGACTTGGTGCATTTTGTCAATAATTGACAACTTTTCTAACAAAAAGATACGTAACATTGTAGATACTGACAGCTAATAGTTATTTAGCAAGAATATTAGCCAGGCAAACTACAGGCATGAGTGCTAAGAGAGAAATACGCTCACAAGAAACGAATGTGCATCAATGCAATTGAAATAGGTTATAAAATGAACACATTTGATTTCCCGGACCACATATTTACTGTTTCTCACATCCGTTTCCAAAAAAGGCTCCCCAAATGCCAGCAAGGCTGAACTAGATCTGCACTTCATCTAGGAGGGGGGAGGCTCAGCTTGTTCTCCTTTTTAATCAATTGTGAGTGTAAAGATTTGTATGAAGCGCAAAAGGAAGGACTTCGCTGGATAATGGATTGCCAACAGCAGAGGTTTCCCCAAACTGCTGAAATTAAAGCTGTTTAGGGACTGGACAACGTGAAGGAAGGGATTTCAAGCTCTCCCAGGTAAAGACATTTATTCTGCTGCCAAACGGCAAAGCAGCAGCAACTCAAAGGACGCTTTCAAAAGCTGGAAGGAGCGAAAGGGAACGATGCAACCCAATACCCTGGCTAGTTTTTAGGCTGGAAGCGATGCGAGCGCCCCAGGGACCTGGCAGAGCCCCACACAACGTGATGTGGCTTCCAGGGGACACGCCACGAGCTGGCCACCCTGTTTGCCTGGCCTGCCCACAGGAGCCAACACATCCCGAGGCGGATGGGGCAGGTGCGGGCGCCCAGGGATAGACACCACGGTGATGCCATGCCCCGCTGGGTCTTTCCTCCCTGAAAAAAAAAAAAAAATCTCTTCTCTCCTTTCCTTTCCCTTCCCAATTTTAGGAGAGCTAATTCTCACGCTAGTACTCGGAGTCCTCTTCTGTTCTACTAATCCGCCAGCACCAGGGGGGCTTGGCAGTAAGAGGAGGAAATTGAGGCACCCTGTATTGTCCTGCAGAACAAGCTACAATTTCTCACGAGCTATCAATCATGCTCCACTTCCAGCTTTGCTGATGCCCTTCCTCACAATCCCTAATTACCAGCTGATCCAAATACAGCAACCATCACCAGAGTTGCAAGTTTGTGACCTAATTACCAATTCTAGGATGAAACCTATTTTATTATTATTAACTGCTGGTTAAAGGCTGTTACCCTTCCTGAAACTAGGTGCCTGCAAGAAGAACTTGGCTAGAATTTGCAAAAGAATTATCGTTTTTTTTAGTGAGCTGAACACTTCAGAAATTATTTGATAGCGTACATTTTAAAATAGGTTAGGTGGAAAAACACATTTTAAATAACATGAAAAATAGTTATGGATGTTTTAATAGAGGTAGTGCATACAGACACGGTTAGTTGCTTTTCAAAGCTGTACATCTACCATAAGACATTACCTGAAGAGTCAGGACAACATTTTCTGGCTGTGGAAGTCAAAACAAATGGAGAATGTGTATAATGCACAGGCAGCATGCACAAAAACAAATCACGTGAATAATGAATAATTAACCATGACCAAAACAAATAACAACACAGAAACAATAATAAAAAGCAACTAAAGCAAAACAATGCATAGAAGCAACATTAAATAATTATGGAAAATTATTTACAGTAAAATACAGCAGATGATTTCTGGTTTCCTTGGTAAATGAGAGAAATTTAGGATTTGTCCAACAACTATTTCCATCTTAAAACAACAACAGACCAGTTATTTCTACACTGAGCATCTATTTCATGTAATTCCTAACACATCTCACTGATTACAGGCCAGAGACTGCATTACTTTGTGGTTTAGCGATTTATTCACAAATTCCACCTGTCATAACCGACCTATGATATTCCTGACTAACTTTTTCAATGCTAATTTTATTTTGGCATAAAAGCAGCAGTTTTAGTAGCAGTTTTGGGACCTTAACACACTACATAAAAAATTCACCCTCACTTTTAACTAATTATGTAGAGGTTTATTTTAAATTATGCAAAAGTAAAGAAGAAAAGGCATTCAAGAAAGACTGAAGATGTCTATTTATCAGGTTCTTAACTGATTTGTTATCTGTAATTTCAGAAAAAAACTAAATATTCAATGGCAGGAATTTCAGAAGAACCCAATTTCCCCTTTGATTCAACAGTGGAAATAGAATTTCTTGTATTTAGAATCACAGAATGGTTTGGGTTGAAAGGGACCTTAAAGCTCATCGAGTTCCAACCCTCCTGCCATGGGCAGGGACACCTCCCACCAGACCAGGTTGCTCAAAGCCCCATCCAGCCT
>JAOXJK010000032.1:57030696-57043146 GCA_025774025.1 Xenus cinereus
GCCAGGCTGGATGGGGCTTTGAGCAACCTGGTCTGGTGGGAGGTGTCCCTGCCCATGGCAGGGGGGTTGGAACTCGAGGACCTTTAAGGTCCCTTCCAACCCAAACCATTCCACGATTCTTTTCACCGCATGCTGGTGTGGATGTGGCCGGCATTCCAGGGAAAGGCTCAAGTTTATAACCAAAAAGGCATTACCAGCTACACGTAGCTGAGTTTAGCTCCAAGGCTGCAATGTCCAGGCACATCCATTTTTTGTTTCATAGGGGAGCCGTGGAAGATCTGTTACTAACAGGAAGCAAAACTAAAGTAGAAATGGAGAGCCAAGAACTAAACAGTTAAAAAAGCAAGGAAGTTAGTTTTACACGGAAAAAACCAAACCCAATCCTGTCTTACTGAGGGGGTGATAAAGTGTTTTGATTATTTTCCTTAGAACCTCATAACCAACACAGCTAATCTATTAAAATAAAAATAATCAATATCCTAGGAGCTTTTCAAACCTGCCTAAAACAACAGGGTTTTGCATATGTATTTTCTATTACAGCTATACTAGCTAGAGATACACTGTTTATTTCCACATCGAGTTATGCGACATTTTTTTAAACGTTAAAATGTTTTAATTGCTGAATACACTCATGTGGGAGATTAATTGCAGAGATAGGGAACAGAAGACGAACCTGCTGGACTCTATAATTTGCAGCTGCTTTAAAGGTGACCAGGTGAGGAGAAAGGAAGACCAGAAGGGGTCAGAAACAGGATTTTGCATTAAAATAGTCAAGCTCTGATCCTCAGCCTTATCCTCAAAGTGCTCCACAGGTGAGACTCCACAAACAGGAAGAGTTGAGAGCTGTAGTCCAGGTCTAAAAACCAGTTTGCTCTTGTTCCCAACAGGCAAATACAACATTTAACCTAAGTAGCACAGTTGTCCTGCAGTATGGCCAGGTAGAGACAAGCAAGGTAAAAAGGCCTGTAAGTTTTTATCTTATTTCACCTTAAAAAAAAAAAAAAAAAAGGAGATTTATTCCCAGATTGGTTCATTTGTGAACTCTTCACATTTTTGTTACAAGACACAAGCTGTGAAGCTGAAGATTTGCTGTGCACGTCCTGCCGGCAAGTGGAATCTCAGATTAACATCGTCTTACTGGAACTAACAACTGGTTTCCATGGGAACAAAGACAAAGCCACGATAAGATATTCAGAGCAGCCAGAGGATCATACTGACCATGCCCTGTCTGCACCAAGTTCACATCTGAAGGTCTCCAACACAACAGGTGACATCCACCAGGTCACAACCGTGAAGTGACTTAACTTTATTAATAAATTAACACTTCAGCTTATGACAAATTCTAAGAGAAAAACACGACAATTCATTTTGTTAGATGTCCTCTCAGCTGAGTGAGAGAAGGAACTTGTAGTTTTCCTATTATCATCTATTTATTGTAAATGGTGCTATTAACAGGAAGGAATAAGGATGCTCTATCCTACAGAGTCCTCAAGGAAAGGAGTAGTAGCACCATCTTCTCCATTTTACAGTTGGAGAAACCAAGGCACAGCAAAAGTAAAGAGACCTACTGAGCCCCAGGCAGGAAACCAGTGACCAAACACGGTCTCTTCCACTCCAGTGTATCATTAACTCAAAGTGGAGGCTGCTTCCCAGCACAACAGTTTCTGCTTGGCATAAATTCACTCCCATTTACACCAGTACATCATCCAGTTAGAACAAAAGGATTTGACTGGTGGAGCTGAAAGCAGAATCTATTTACGCCCACTGAAGCACTGCAATCAGATATCCTAATTCACTCTTTTAAACTACTGCCATATCCAAAGAGCACAGTGCTGGTCTTACCGATTCAGCAATTTAAAAAAAAAAAACCAACAAAAAAAACTTAAGGAGTTTCAGTTCCTTGCTCTGGTTCTGTTACTGTGCTTTATACGAGCACTATATTTATTCCCATTAATAACTTACCTATTAAATCTAAACTTAGATGAAGCTGCATGTCCACAAACCGGATGGCAAGAATAAATCTAGAAGCAAGTAAATAATTACTCACTTAGATTTAACCCCTTAAAGAAACTTAGAAAATATTTCTTGACTGATTTTTTTTCCTTTAAATGAAGTGATCCCTCTCAACTTTTAAGTAACATATGAGAACACTTAAATAAATGTTAAGGCTTAGCAGCATGCAAATACTTTAAAAACACTGCTACCCAAAGTCTCTGACATACTTCATACTTTGTTTTATCATATTTTCTTCCTGACCTGGTTTCAGCTGGGACAGAGTTAATTTTCCTCCAAGCAGCTGCTGTGCTTTGGATATAGTATGAAAATAATGTTGATAACATATTTTGGTTTAGCTGTCACTAAGTAATGCTTATAGTAAGTCAAGGACTTTTTCAGCTTCCCATAGAAGCTGAGAGGGAGCGTAGACAGGACAAGGTGGCCAAAGGAATATTCCATACCACAGACTTCATGCTCAATATATAAATGGGAGGTGGCCAGGGCTGGGGGGAATCTGTCAGGGCTGCTGGGGATGGCTGGGCAATTGATCATTGGGTAGTGAGACAAATTCAACCGCATCACTTATTTTGTGTATTCTTTTACCATTATTATAATTTTCCTCTTCCATTTATGTTTTATTAACCTGTATTTATCTCAATCTATGAGATTTCCTTTTTTTTTTTCCTCCTCTGATTCTCCTCCCCTGTCCCACTGGGAGGGGAACAGCTGCGTGGTCCTGGCTGCTGGTTAGGGTTAAACCCCAACACTTCCCAAAAGTCATCCTTGGGACTGAAGGGGTGTGAACGCTCTACTGTAACATTCAGCTCCATCAGAACACCACTGCAAGCACAAAGGCAGGAATATCCACATGCAATTAGACATTCCTGTCACTCTTTTTTCCTCCCAGCTAAGAGCACTGAAAGTAGATTGGAAAACCAAACATCAAGTATTTCCAAGTATTAGGTAAAAAAAGAAAAGACTACTAAAATCAAAGGTCTAAGTGTCTGATGCCAAGTCCTGCACACAAATAACACTCCTCCTTATGGTTATATGCGATACACTGGGGCATTGCCCTGAAGCTGACTCTTCTAAAGCACCAGCCCAATCAGAAGGATGAAGTTTTGAGCTAGAAACATCAAAAGGCTTGCTTTCTGTGCCCATTTGTGATTATGTTATTTTCATCTCCAAATCAGAATTAAATCTATCTCAAGTTTGCAGTTTAAAAAAAAAAAAAAGGCATTTCAAATATGTAACTACACCATTAATACACTGAATGTGAAAATAGAACAGCATATGGCAAAAGAGATTATGGGGATTAACCAATTAAATGGTATGACTCAAACCGACGTGATCCGTCAAATCTGTATTTTCCAGTGAGGTACATGGGGGCATGGGAAAAGGGCTTCACCTCATGCAAATAATGAAAGCCAGACTTCTAAAAATGACTGATTTGGCAACAAGTATCTCCAAGGAAGGAAGGAGAGGTGTGAGATGTTCGAAGCTTACAAGCTAAGAACAAGCGATTTACTTCTGGATGTCTCCTGTCTCATTAATGCTGGATTTCGTAACCCCCACTTGATGCAAAACTTACAACAAGCAGTCCCACAGGAGTATAATCTTGATCATAAATTCTATACTCAATATTTACTCATATGTTTAGGACACATCGTATTAAGCTTGACATACAAGGTTACAGACCAAATTCCTGTGAATATAAAGACACAGTAAACATCCTGCTGAAATCAAGTTTCCTCAATCGTTTAGAGAATCAAAGCAGGGCTCTAGGCAGGACAAAGGCCTGTTTCTAAGAGTCCAATGTAGATGGCAATCCCAACATATCACCTCTCACAGGGCAGCAAACAGCTCATCTGCTTCTTTAATGGAAAGAAAGAGGCCACAAAAGCAGAGGCATCTGGAAACAGTTCCTCCAAAAGGTGACATAACTGTCACCTTCACGCAACTGCCCTCATTACACCTTGTGTAAGACCTGCTCAGAAGACAGACCCTGCAGGGAACACGCCGGGTTTCTCCTCTCCAAGTTAACACCTGGGACTCCGGGCACTTGTCTGAATAGACTTCATTCATTCAAGTTCATTTGAGATTCTTATTTTACAGGTATCGAAGAGATGTCAAAAATACAAGTAAGTAATAGTTTGCAGGTATCATACAGGTATGTGACCAATTTAAATTTAAAAGAATTTAAATTACTAAAGGTTTTAAAATGTAAATTGAAAGATGTACTCCAGAATAATACAAACATCTTCTATACACAGTTACAGCTAAATCACCAGAAGGAATCGATAACAAACCAAAGCCATTCTCAGATTTTATTAAAGCTTCACCTCAATATAAATTTAAATGCAACTCTTATACAAACACATTAGCATTTTATTTTAAGAACTAAATGAAAGAAAAAGCATGTTGGAAACTTAAGTTGAACAGCTACCGCATCCACAAACACACAGGAGTTCCCCAAAACACCTTTTAATCGATGCAACCTCAATAAGCACACACTTCTCTCATACCTTAACTTTTCCTTTAGAAGAAGGGACAACTTAGAAGAAAGGAATGGAAAAAAAAGAAACCCTCAATAAAACAAATTCAAAATGCAGTCACAAGTGTTAACTTTAGCTTACCAAGGAACAAGAAGTTACATGTGGCTGTGTAATGGAACTGCCCTTATATAAAACTTGACTATAGATGCATAAATGCGGAAATGAATGAAATTTATTTCAAGTTGCTACCTTTCCATTTCCTATTATAATCACCTGACTGTTTATCATAATATGCAACTCTCAAGAGCTGTCTCCTACAGATTTAATATTAAATACAAAGCAGTTTATGCTTTAGTCCTATACCCCATGCTTCTGTGCATACATAAGAAAAAGTTTCAGTTAAGAAAAAAAAAGCCTCAAATGCATCGGTGACAGCTTTGAGATATGTAAGCTGAGTCCTGCAAAGCTTCATCAACATTTTGTTTTAATTAACAACCCCCTACACACACTATGCTTAGCAGAAAGACGTTAGTTCATACGCGACTGTACACATTTCCAGGGCATAACACCTGCTACTAACAAAGCCCTTCACATCATTCAGTTCCAGATGATGGTCTTGGTACCTACAACAGGATGAATGCATCACTAGTAAATATTAAAAAAAAAAAAGTAAGCTGTGTATCTACTTACCTTGAGGAAAAGAATTTGGCTGCACTAAGTACAGGAATGCATGGACTATTTTAAACAAAATTCCTATTGGCCCAGGTTCATGGTATGCGCCTGTATCATACGTCTTGGCCGGTACAAATCCAAAATCCAAAGTTCCAGGAGGTGGCTTGTATATAGGCTGCACCTCTGAAATAGTACTTCCACAGAAGAGCAGCAGCAGCAGACAAAGTTCCACAGCCATAGCTAGCAGTATTCATAAAACTGGAGGTAGAAATAATTATCCCACCAAGTCTAAAAATCTCCAATACATTCACTCGGGGGTTAGCTTTCTAGCCAGGAACACACCGGTGCACCTCCACACCTTTAATTCTTTAACGTAGTCTTGCTTCACAGTGGTACAGAAGCCTCTCGTGGAAACGATTCAGCGCACCATCTCTGGCAAAAAAAACCAAGAAAGAGCTCATTAAGGTGTGTGCAAGCAAAGAGGAAAGTGAAAAGAAAGTGAACAGAAAGATAACCTGCATTCTTCTGTGGATATTGTACATATCAATAGTTGTAAAAGCAAGCCAGATAGGATAGAAAAGAAGGAAAAAAAATATTGAAGTTTGTGAATAATACAATGTACTTGAAAGGGTAGAGAAAAAACAATTATGTGCAGTTCCAGGTCAGTGAGTTTTCAAAAACAAACAAAGCAGAGCATTGGGACAGCTCCAAGGGAAACAGAACTAAAGGAGCAGTGTATGAATTGCACTTCTGACCAAGTACAATATGTCATGTCACAACAGTTACACAATGCATTTAATCAGCCACCTGATGTTACCGTAGTTGATGGCAATTATTACAAGGCATATCCTGTAGCTTCCTTAATCTCAACCTTTCAGTAAAACCTTCCCGACGCCAACTATTCCTAATCGTCCTCCAAGAATGAGGAAAGAAGTTATTCACCACTGAAAAGTTAACAAAAAACAAGAAACCAACAAAACTTCACACAGGTGACAATGGGTTTCAGTAATTACTTTCTATTAACTCCAACTATCTCAAGGCTCTCCTTAAGAACTGGAGATGTCAACTCAACGATTTTTATTCGTGGCTTGCTAAACCTGACTGACATTAAGATGCCTTTGGATGCTTGCACGTTGTTTAAGAACATTCTGAATCTACGAAGTCACAGCAGTTTAATCAACCACCACTTCAGAAATGTAAACTGACACACACCACTGCCCCCAGGTTTCCAACAAAACACCTTCATCTACCTGGGGCTAGGTAAGACTCCCCCACTTCAGCATGGGCCATGGTGGCCTCCAAGGAAACAGACCAAAAATAACAAATAAAAGGCAACAGAAAGACTTCTGCCCCTTTCTGACTTTGGAAGTCGCATGCATGGTATGCCACCGATCATCACACTGACTTTACCACCCACCAGACTGGGCTTATCTTTGAAATGTCTTTGGTGATCTACACCAGAGCGCCACTGGTGGGGGTGCCTGGGACAAGCCGCCCACTTCAAACTGGGGAGCAACCAGCACAAACTGCCCTTGCTCAGCATCATTGTCTCTCTCGTCTTTTTCAGCAGCACTACTTACACAGAAATGTTGTTAATCTCCACCTTGGTGTTCAGACCATTCCCTTGCAAGAATGACACCAAAATAACTCAAACATCTCACAGCCTCTGTCAGCCCAATCCTACAACCAATACCTTGACTTCCAAGGTGCTTCCAGGTCAAAGAGATGCTGAAGGCAAAAGACTTAAAAATTGGAACTAAGGTGGGACTTAAGTGTCTCCCATGCTTTACAGTCTTTGGTAAAATACAGGCTACTACTTCTGAAAACCATTA
Organism: Xenus cinereus; assembly: GCA_025774025.1. Taxonomy (NCBI): domain Eukaryota; kingdom Metazoa; phylum Chordata; class Aves; order Charadriiformes; family Scolopacidae; genus Xenus; species Xenus cinereus. The sequence continues at coordinate 57,037,691 of JAOXJK010000032.1, forward strand.
TTGACTCGCAAGATACCACACTGCAGGCTTGTTTAGTAGTCCATGCTGGATTCAAAGCATAGATGAAGATCAAGAAAAATAAGGAGCAAAGGAATAGTGGACCAGATCAAAGAACTAGAGACAGTTTTGCTTCCCTGAAGTCCAATGGAGTTAAGATTAGCCACTCATGGCTACTGAAAACCAAGCAGAACGAGCAGTAATAATGCTATGAATAGCAGAATTATACAAACATCATTCAAAAAGGTGATGTTAGCAACCACTCTGAAATATGACGTTCAACACAGGAATACAAGAACTTAGAACACACCAAACCATGAGTATTTTCCTACCTGGAAAAGAATGTTTTGTTAAAGAATAATGAAATGGGGGGAAAAAAGTCCAGTTCCAAAAATATTTTTTTCCTCCCTTATTTTTTTCTTAGGCTGAAGAAAACTAGTCTCAAAAGACATTTTTCAGTGGAATTATCTTTTATGTACCGACTACTTCAGGGCTGAACGTTGAAATGGTCAGAAACTGAAAATTGCTTAGGCTGCAGTTTATTAACAAATCTACAGAAACTCTACAGGTCAAAACATCAAAAGACCAGAACTATGTGGGGAAAAAAAAAAAAAAAAGTATTTTGCCTTAATGACAAAACAGTGAAGATTGTACAAGCTTGATACAATATAGTCCAACCTGGTTTTTCTTTAAAAAAAATAATTTGAACACTTTTTCTAAGTAAAGTTCTGTTTTTCTGGAGTTTTCTCAAGCACAGTTGCAACATTTCAAGGAGTCAGCAGGAAAAGCTCACACACGCTGACTGAGCCTTGATTGCAAGAGTTAAGGAAGTAGATAAAAAAGCATACAATATAGGTAAATGTTAGGTGTGTTTGTAAAAGATGAAATTGAGAGGAAGATCGCCTCCCTAACTGCTGTCTTAAGGCGAAGCTAGAAGACAGGACTTGTTCTCTGTAGTGCTTTCTGTTATACTAGAGAGAGGGCAGAAGAAAGTACATATGACTTCTTTTTTTAAGTCAGATTTTAGGTTAAGGGCAATTTAAAGTGTATCAAGTTGTATCAATAGGCAAATAAAGCACTCTCAAAATGCCCTCCCATTATAGGAAAATAATCACTATGCCTTCTAGAAATGTGAAGTCATGTATTAACCAAGACAGAGAGCTGGCAGCTTTAAGACAAGGACACTGCTGAAATTGCAAGGAGACTACCTGTACTGCAGATACAACCACCACCCTGCTAAGTGGAGACACATAACCACCTCTCAGTTCCAAAGGCACTACTGAAGCCCCCAACTCTACAGAATTTTCAGTTAAGCTTTCAGAAAGTTCAGAATTTTTCAGCAAAGCGGGTGTGTTTCTTGCAAATCAAAGCGCCTGCAGAATTCTGACCATACCTTCTTCCTCTCCCTTTGTTGTCAAGTCTATCACAATAAACACAGTGTATATATAATCTCACCAGGCAATTCCTCCAGCCTGACACCATGTCTTCTCTATTCTGCATAAACCACAACTATATTTTCCAAGGTTACATTAATAAGGGTCAGAAACTTGCAGAAACACTATTAAACCTATAACTCAGGATACCTCTGAGGATTCAGTATGTATTCAACCTACCTAAAATAACTCGGATGTAAAAAAGCTCCCAGCAGTTATCCTTATCTCCGTATCTAGAAGCAACTTAGCTGGGAGCATGTTAGTAGTAAAATATGATAGACACACAGTATTAAAAGGAAAAAAAAAATAAATCTATCCATGAAATTTGTTATTGTGAGAGCTGCAAGCGTGACACCCGCGCAAGTGATATATGTAAAGAGAATTACACAGCAGTTCGTGGCACTCCTCCTTGCAGCATGTGGCCATCTCATCTCCCCAGAAACAGCGTGGCACTGCTGCAGCTGCCAGTACAATGCGCCCCAGGTTCAAGTAAATAGTGAATGAAAAGAAGCTGTGTGAACCTTCAAAGTGCTTACATTAATTACCAAATAAGATACCCATTTCAATATTATGTTTCAATTAAAAAAAAACCCAAACCCACAAAACAAAACATAAACCTGAGTTAATATCATAGAATGGGTTGGAAGGGACCTTTAAAGGTCATCAAGTCCAACCGGCCCTTGCCATGAGCACAGATATCTTCAACTAGATCAGGTTGCTCAGAGCCCCGTCCAACCCGACCTTGAATGTTTCCAGGGATGGGGGGGGATCTACCACCTCCCTGGACAACCTCTGTCCCTGTATCACCACCCTCAGTATAAAAAATTCTCTCATTATATTCAGTTTACATCTTTCCTCTTTTAGTTTAAAGCCATTTACCCTTGTCCTATCGCAACAGGCCCTCCTAAAAAAGTTTATCCCCACCTTTCCTGTAGGCCCCCTTAAAGTACTGAAATGCTGCTCTAAGGTCACCCTGGAGCCTTCTCTTCTCCAGGCTGAACAACCCCAACTCTCTCAGCCTGTCCTATCAGGAGTGGAGCTCCATCCCTCTAATTATTTTTGTAGCCCTCCTCTGGACTGTACTGATATCAGGGCTTGCCCCAACCCAGTTGCAGGACCTTGCACTTGGCCTTGTTGAGCCTCGTGAGGTTCACACAGGTCCACTTCTCGAGCCTGTCCAGGTCCCTCTGGATGGCATCCCGTCCCTCAGGCATGTCAAACGCACCGCTCATCTTGATGTGGTCTGCAAACTTGCTGAGGGTGCACTCAATCCCACTGTCTGTGTCACTGATTAAGATATTGAACAGTAGTGGTCCCTATATGGACCCCTGAGGGACACCACTTGTCACTGATCTCCATCTGGACATTGAGCCATTGACCACTACACTCTGGATGTGACCATCCAACCAATTCCTCATCCACCAAACAGTCCACCCATTCTCCACCGATTTAGAGAGAAGGGTGCTGTGGAAGACCATGTCAAAGGCCTTACAGAAGTCCAGATAGATGATATCTATAGCTCTTCCCTTGTCCACTGCTGTAGTCACTCCATCATAGAAGGCCACTAGGTTGGTCTGGCAGAACTTGTCCTTAGTGAAGCCATGCTGGCTGTCTCAAATCACTTGCCTGTCCTCCATGTACCTTAGGATAGCTTCAAGGAGGATCTATTCCACAATCTTCCTAGGCACAGAGGTGAGGCTGACAGGTCGGTAGTTCCGAGGGTCCTCCTTTCTACCCTTTTTAAAAATGGGTGCAATGTTTCCCTTTTTCCAGTCACTGGGGACTTCACCCAACTGCCATGACCATCCAAATATCATGGAGAGTGGCTTGGCAACTGCATCAGCCAATTCCCTCAGGACTCTGGGATGCATCTCATCAGGTGCCATACACTTCTGCACGTTCAGGTTCCTCAGGTGGTCATGAGCCTGATCTTCTCTTACAGAGGGAGGGACTTTGTTCCTCCAGTCCCTGCCTTAGGGTCCATCCACTCAAGAGGTGCAGGGAGAGAAGTTGCCAGTGAAGACTGAAGCAAAACACACTGTTGAGCACCTCAGCCTTCTCTTAGCCCGATGTTACCAGTTTGCCAGTCTACGCTTGCTTTGACCCTCCTTTTCTGGCTGACATATATAAGAATGAAAGCATTTAATTTATTTTCCATGTGGTTTGCAAGTGTCCATCTTTAAAAGACTAGAGCTTTTGCTTTTTATTCTGCAGTTGTCACTAATATTCTACACACACAAGTCACTAAATATAATTACCACGGTTTTAACCACTGTCTGTGGAGAACATCACCCCCCATTTACCAAGTATGCTGCAGTATTATCACATCTCCGATATATGTTACTTATTATTAAAAATATGGTAATATTTTCCAAAACCAATAAAGCATCAGCAACTCCACAGTAAGTTTAAAAAGGGTGGGGGAGGATTCAGAGTGAGAGACGCAGAAATTCAGCAACTGCTTCCATGACACATCAACTCTAAAATAGCAGAGCTCAGAAACAGCATGATGTCCAGCTCTTTTGTTTCAACAGGACTGGCCTCCTTCTGTTTAACACTGCCATCCATGCAAATACAGCGCTGCAGTGCAGTGATGCAACGATGATTAACCCTGGGAACTGAAATTCAATCAACCAAGGGCTAGATTGCTAAAACTCGGTGCGGGAGCCTGCAGGCAGCGAACCAGGATGGGATGGTGGAAGAGGCGGTTGTCCACAAGAAGCCCACCCAAAGGATCTGGCTACACTTGTTGACCATTTTTAACTAGTCATTTGAAAATCCAAGCTCATAGTCCTCTTCAGTGAAGTTGCTCCAGTAACAGCAACCACCAGAAGCGTGAAATGCATCAAACCAGCCACAAAATACAGGCAGACTACAACTCCTAAGTATTTATAAAAAAAAAAACCCAACCCACAAACAACAAATTCCCATTCAAGAGACATAATACAGCTAGATTCTGGCAAGTTAAAAAGGTACAGTTTTCTGTTACAAAATCTGTCCTAAGCCTACCAGCAATTACAACCTGTTGCCATAGGAGGAGTAGGAAGCAAACGAACCTAGTGAGCACTAAAGACTGCAGAATAGAGTCTGGCAGCACCACCAGAAAGCAAACAAATAGAATCTTCCCTCAAAATGAGCAAGTGCTCAAGTCGGGGAAAAAATGGATACTCGGAACCCAGTTCGCTCCGAGCAGCCACTTTCTAATTTGAAAATAAACAAACAAAAAAGAAGCAACACCAAAAAATCCCGCTGTTTTGAAAGTTACGGCCATTTGCAAACAACAGCAGAAACAGACCTGTAAAAAGCCCAAGTGAGACATCCTCCCCAGAACACCAGCAGGTCTGATTTTTAGCTGACTGCCTAAGTGTTTAAAGTATAGTCTCACTAACTGAACGAAAAAAAAAATAATATATATATATATTTTATTTAACTTGATTTTAAGTGGCGCATTTACCCTAGTATTCATAGCGCGTTCCTTGTGAGAGCACTTCTCAGCGTCACACAGAAAATTTTAAAACACGGTAAAGCCAGCCCGTAAATAGCTAGTTTTTTGGTGACCTGATGAGGGCTGAGGACGTGAGATATCACCAAGGAACCGGGGCGACGGGACACCCCTCCCCTGCTCCCACTGGCAGCCGAGGCCGAGCCTTTCCTTCCCTCTGCCAAACCTGTAGAGACCTCTTCCCTCTTCCTCGCTGCTTCGTCCTTGAAACTGCGAACCGCAGAGGGTACGGCGGGCACCGCAGCCCTGCCTCGCCTGGAATCGCCCACCGATTCGGTACCTCCTGCCCTTTCTCACCTGCGTGTGTGTGCGTGTGTAACGGGAAGGCACACCCCATCTTTTCACCACCACAACCCCCCCCTTTTCCCTCACACACACACCCCCCCACACACACACTTCTCCGGCTCGCAGAAAGAGCTCACCCCTGCTGAGAAAAGGGGTTGTGTCCCGTGTCCCCCCCCGAGGCGGGCTGGCGGGACCTGCCCAGGGACGCACCGCGCATCCACCCCCCCCCCCCCCGCGCC
>JAOXJK010000032.1:57046140-57056422 GCA_025774025.1 Xenus cinereus
CAACCTGCTCTGGGTGGACCTGCTTTGGCAGGGGGGTTGGACTAGATGATCTCCAGAGGTCCCTTCCAACCCCATGTCATTCTGTGATCATTAGGGCTGGTTCCTGAGCGGGTTTTGTTTCCGAGAGCTGGTGATTTATTGGTAAGACAAGAAGCACTTTTCCTACAGGTCGCAATACAGTAACAGACACTGCACTTTCCGCCTTCTGCCTTTTGTGATTCTTATTTGCAGCTTTGATACTTCAATATGGTTTCCCCATCACAATATTAAAGCATAAACGTAACATGACTCTTACCTCTCCTTCCATTATTCAGCATTGCGTGTCAAGGCAAAGTAAGAATTTGCACTGGAGATCCAAGGTCATGCTGATTCTTTGGAAGTCCTTAAAACACTTTAAAAAAGGGAGAAGGTGCTTAGTCTCCCTCTTGGCTTTAAGCATTGGCAGGCAGAAAGGAGTCCGGGCTGTGGCTGTGGCAGTGGGCTGCTTTGCTGATGCAAGTTTGGCCAAACATCGAAGAGTTTCCCCACAAGCGGCGTTTGGTGTTGATGAACTTTACCTGTATTTCAGCTCAGGGCATCCAAAGAACAGGTTGCCACACAGAAAAGATGACTATTCTGACCAGGGCTAATCTTGGGCTTCTTCAGCGGGAGGGTACGTAGTGATACAACCCAAAATGGAGTGGCACAGAGCTCAAAGAAAGGCTCTTGACCTAGTTCTTTTTATAGTTCTCGTATGCACCCTAAGCCAAAGAGAGGCAATGCTGTAGTCTTGGGGAAAACACAGAACGTCTGAGATGAGCATGTTACATTAGCCAGATAGTCCCCAAATTCAGAAACGCATCTCCCGTCTTAAGCTTTGGATCAAAATTGTTGTAAATACAAGAGAATATTCCTTCCAAATAATGTGCCGTGAGTGCCCGACGCTATCGATCAGATGATCTGGGGGATTCGATTCCCTTGCTTCTGTACGGGGTTAGAACAGAAAGGCCAAATCTCAGTGGCCTCATTGACGCATTGACTGATTTTAAACTGCAGAGTGAAGGCATGTGGCTACAGTGATAAATAACATCAAGCGTGGAGTAGTCGGTAGGAACTTGAAGGGAATGTGGAAACGCGGAAGAGAACAGCATGGAGTGAAGTTCCAGGAAATCTAGCCTCACTGGAGCCGAAGGCGCTAAGATTTTCTTTTGGATTACTAATTAATACAAGTTACAAGTTTACTACCATTTATTCTAGGCTACCACAGGACTTCTAGGTGAGCAATTTGCATAAACAAGGACATGCAAATGGAGTCACAGGAAAAAGATAATAGCTTTCAGAAAAGAACTGAAACTAAATCAAGCCCAACGCTATTAATGGAGGCATTTCTTCAGTAGGCTAAGCCCACACTCATTTTCTGATTAGTATTATCCACGTGTAACAGCTTTCCTGCTTTTTTACAGATGGTGCCACCGATATAAGAAAGCTTTCCAGCCACATCTGAGTTTCCTTGTGCTATTGGCATCCAGCCTGAGACAAGGGGCTTGCCTAAGGTCTCTGGAAGCGACTGAGTTACGGTGATTTACGTCGCATTAGGTGCCGAAAACGTGTTCCCTGAGTAGCACCTAGTTAAACTGTCAGAGCTTGTCACTCGGAGACGGTGAACGGAAGCCTGACCTCTTCGTCTGCCTCCCGTTAACGTTGCTGGCAACCCCAAGCCTAACGTCCCACCCGAAAGCGCTCCCAGCAGCTGCTGACCTTTCCTTGGTGTTTCCTCTCTCCTCTAACTGCCTGGCAGGTGAGGGGAGGACCACGGCAGAGTGGGAAATACCGCACCGGTTTGCAGACCTTTCCCTCCCTCCCTGTCTCCCCGCCATCCACATCACAGCCGTGTCTGGGCTGGCTTCCCTGCACGCTTGGCGTTGGGCTCTGGGCGCTGCCAACAACCTGTCGGTGCGTGGTTTGCACGCACGGTGTAGCACGGGCTCACTGGAGAAGCAGAAGGTGTGAAAAAAAGAGTTGGAGTCTTAGCAGGCTCAGGGAGCATCAAGAAGACTCATCCTCCAGGGACTGCACCATCTTTTATCCGTGGTCCTTCGTGCCTTAGGGCGACTGGGCTGAAATTAATCAGGACGCCTCCTAGCTTTATGCTTTGTGGCTAAAAGTTTTACATTATCTCGGCGCTCAGAGCAGCGGTCAGGTTCCCAAGACAGCAAACCCCCTAATTGCTCACATAAATGAGGAAGCAGTCTTTAAATGCACCGCGCAGTAGGTGCTAAGGCCTTTGAAAACCTGCTTTATAAGCATCCGAAACAGGAACAGCTGGATGAAAAAAAAAAACCTGGCCCGTACTCGGTGCCGAGCATTTGAAAATCTGGCTGCGTATCAATCATCTCTGTTATCTCAGAGGAAAATCCTCAGATAACAGGAAGATACATGAGATTTAGAGCTTAACTATAATGGTTGTATCATGTAATTGATTTTTAAGTAGAGCTCGTGATTAAAGGTCTATTAGATAAATAGCCTTTTTCATTAGTCGGAGCTAAGCTAAGGCGTAGCATTGCCTGAAGAAATCCAAAATCGTAAGTCCAACCTTTCCACCTCCCAAAAAGAAAAAGGTCGAGGTACCAAAGCCTCTTGCGCTGTGTTTAGTCTTCCTCTGGCTGTTCCCTGAGCCTGTGGGCAGGGAGAGAAGCCTACATGGAAGAGGGGGAGAGGAGCAGCGTGCCTCCCCTGCGCCGCGGCCATAGAGAAAAGTGATTTACACCCTTTGCCAAGAACATGCTGAATCAGCGTGAATTCTGCCCAACACCCCAAAATCCAACCAGACTGCCTGTCCCTCTCGTCAGCTCTACCCCTTACCCCAAAGCCTGCCCACCTTCTGTGGCTTATAACTTCCAAATCCTTGCCTGCCCTCCACCACCCTGCAGACTTAGCTCTGGCCTCCCTCCTGCCGCCCAATGCCACCCTCCGGGTCTGGCTTTAGCCCCTCGGATGCTGCCAGCCCTCCCAATCAGCTAATGCCACCCAGCAGCACCCACCAGCTACCCCCCATACCCCATGCCCTCCTTCTGCTCGGCTCCCCATCGGCACGGTTTCTCCCCTCCCCGACATCCCCAGCTGCATCCCTCCTCCTCCTTAATTCTCCTGTGGGATGCGAGGTTTAAGGGACTACGGGCTGCCCGAATTCACAGCCCAAACTCCAAGCTGTGAACTCTTCCAGGCTGGAGCCAGGCAAGCCCAGGCTGGGAGAGCAGGGGTTATAGCAGGCGGGAGGAAGGTGTTGCTTTGTTGGACACAAAACACATCCATTTTGAAAGACCCATAAAAAATGGTGGAAAAGTAGCACAATTGCTGTGTGCCATAGCCTGCCATGTATTCGCTTAATTTCTTACTCCTGAGGGAAAATAAAAAGAGGAAATGGACAATCTTATTCCCATTCATTCTCAAACTTAGAAAACAACATGACATTTTATTCTAGACCTTTGATTCATGCCAGTTTAGGATATGATTTCAGTGCAGATTGCCTTCATTTGAATGGAAGATTTATCCTGCTGTATATCACTTCAGGATGCCTTCAGAGAGTTGATGTTTTGTCAGCTACACATGTCTTGCCATTACACTCTGCTGTGCCCCCTCCTCGTGACTGTGATAGATCTGCATGACAACTCGTCAAGGAACTTAAAAATTATATTCATTGCTTTTCATCTGAGGAAACCACTAGTTGTTGCTATAACAGATTTCACAGCTAAACAAAGATACAAAATGACAGGGATTACATGATGCATGTACTCGGAGCTTGTAGCTTCTTTTATGAGCCCTCCCCTCCCCGGTTTTTCCATCGTCTCTGTGTTTTATTTCTGCTTGCGAGCTTTGACGCTTGACATCCTGATAAACTACCATGTCAGGAATGCTTGAAATTAAACTGGGAAAGGCACATCTCTTTTTGACACTGGAACAAAAGGAGCACGACTTGGTTCTGATGCTGTTTGATGACAGACTGGGGAGCAGTGGCCAACTACCACCCCAGATTTCTGGTTCCAGCTCCAGCACCTTATGCTTCTCTGGTGACATGAAGGGACTGGGCAGCAGCTCCCAGGTTCTTTCTCTCTGGGAACTGAACCATCTGCTAGAGGACGTGGCCACATCAGCAAGGGCATTTCAGTTTGTTAGAAAGCAATTTATGGCCTTAAAATAATGCTTTCGGATGAAGTCCTGAAAACCTCCTGCACAAGTGTGATTTCGTCTTATAGAAAAAAGAGATTTTAAATAAGGCTGCTCCTGTTTACCAAACTTGCACACACAGTTTGGTGCCTTTCCCCTCAGACATGAGGGTATGGCCACGGGGCACGTCTGTTCTCAACTACTGGTAATTCCTTGCTCGTGATCAGTTAATCGCTGACACCGCTAGGGCTGTTTCTTGTGGTGCACCGGTATCCTGTGGAGGAGCATAGGGGCTTCAGCCAGGCTGGGTCCCACAGGCACAGCCACAAAGTTGAGTCCTGGCTCACAAAGTCACCTCTCTGGGTGGTCCAAGTGGCCAGCAGCTGTACGTGGTACAGCACCGAGCCTGGCCCGCTGCATCACCACGGGCTGCAGTCATGGAAACCTGGAGGTTAGGACTGAGAAAGTCTTCATTCTCCCTCATGGCTTATTTATTTGATTTGATTTTGCCTTTATTCATCTCTTCTGAGAGCCAGGACCTGAGCTGGACTGATTGGGCAGAGGCAAGAGATGCTGTAATCTCTCCTTCGCTGGAGACGTTCAAAACGCACCTGGATGCGATCCTGTCCAACCTGCTCTGGGTGAACCTGCTCTGGCAGGGGGGTTGGACTAGATGATCTCCAGAGATCCTTTCCAATCCCTGCCACCCTGTGATTCTGTGATAGGGTTTAAACAAGCAATTCATCTAATAAGAGTATCTGTACGTCAGTAAGAACAAATAACTACAGCAATAATTGATCAGCCAAACCAAGTACACTCATGAAAGCTAGCACAGAACCAAAGACACTCATCTCGGTGGTCAGTTGTCAGGAAAAAAACAGAGATCTGTATTCATCTCTGTTTGTGACCCTGTGATAAGCAGAAGTCTCCTCAGCGCAGGGTAACTATCCCGTGCTTCCCACAAATGTAATCCTACCTTAGGAGCTTAACTGCTGCAGTGACCTTCTTTTGTCTCCTTGCTCTGGTGTAAATTCTGTCTGACGTGAGTAAAGAAGATTGGAAGAAGGTTATTTTTAATATCAGCACAGAATAATCTGTGGCACGATAAAATACAAGAAAGGAAGGCATCCGTTCATTATGTTTTCGGGGAGAATGACACCACCACCTACAATATCTTGCAGGAGGCACATAAACAACACACACCGTGGGATTAACCTGACAGGGCCCCTTCGCTCTAGTTTCTATTATTAACTTCACACCTAGTGCAAGTCTCCTCAAATGAACTATATGAGGTATAACAATTTATCTATCACAGGCTGTACCTCGGCTGAAAATTTATTACCAGGATAGTAAGAGGCCTGGGTTTTACACTCCCTTCACGGAGATGTGCTGAGTATCCGATGCCTAAATTTCCCATAGAGTGTGTAGAGAACAATTTTTATTGTTACCTTGTCCAGGCTTCTGGTCGAGGTGGCGAACTTTTTGCTCCTTCTCCTCACGTTAAACCGAACACTTGAAAAACCAACAAACATTTCTGTCCCTCACCATCCCGAGCCTCCACTTCCCACGGAATGGTTGGGAGGGCAGCCTACTGTCCACACGCTCTTATCACACACAGCAGAAGTGCGGCTTCTCCCCTTTACCACCTCACAGCTCCAGCTCCCTCCTTGGTCTGCTCAGGTCTGGCACAAAAAAAGTCTTCATTACAGTTGAGCCTACTGCAACCCTGATGATAACATGTCCAAGCAAAATGCCATTTTTACTTTTGTAATATAACCTCTGTTTGTTTTGTTGGTGGTTTTTTTTTTTTTTTTTGTCAAGGAAGGTGTTTTCAGAATTTTATGGAGGACGTTGGCTTTTTTCCCCCCTAGTGTTCTCATTAATGTATTCTACCTCCCCGCTGATTAAAATATGAGAGACAAAGAAAAGGAAAGGTATTTCTGCTGTGAAAGCATGCAAGACATACAAAAGAGAAGCTGACTTTTAACTGTGCTCCTTTGCCTCTTTTGCACGTCGGAATGTCAAATAATTTTCCGAATTCTAAGTATTTTGTGGCATCACTAAGCATTTGAGAACAAGGAAACGATTATAGTGTCGGAGGCAGGACACCTGAGGTTTGTTGCTTTAAAGTTAAACCATAGTCTTAAAATCTAGCCTGAGTAAGAGGTTCACTTGAGCACATCCCACAGTCTGCACCCTTTGGCCTGGGGATGGAGGCCCACACAGGCGCAGAGAAAAAGTGACATCCCACCCATAACCTGGGCAAAAGAAAGGCCAACTTTCATCATGGTGCTTACTCATCGCCTGCTTTCATAAAAGGGACTGCAGCAGCAAGTCATGCACCCTTTGGTCTGCACTGTGTCCGGTGAAGAAAAGAATGACCAAGTGTTGTTTCCTAAGCTCCTCCATTCACAGGGCTTTTCTTTTCAGTCAGAGGAGACTGTTCTGATCGCTTTGCTCGTGATTCATATGCACAGTGTGCCGTGAAGCCGTGGAGACTCACACGGGAGTTTCAACATCAAGCTCATCACGCGTGCCAGGCTTCTGGAGAGAGGTCCCTAGGCCTGAGATGGCAGTAGACCTTGGTTGGGTTTTGAACTGTCTGAATGACCATCTTCTCTCATTACTAAAGATTAAAATTTTAGCCTTCCCCTGAGTTGTCTTGTTTCAGCTTCCAATTTCTTTCTACTCTTTCCAACAGCCTCGTAACAGTGCCTCCACAGTACCAAGCAACACCAAAGGATTAGGTGTGGTAGCACTCAGTGGTGATACTAGTCTTCAAGTCTAACCCCTACATCATGGCCCGATGCTGTTTGGTGCCATTTGACCTTTATGAGAGTATTTTTGTCTTTTCCTTTGACAAACTAAAGCAGTTAAGACAGTGTAGCACCATTCTTGAAGAGAAACTTGCTAAGTAGAACTTTGATGCTTTTGTCTCCTTCTCTGAAATAAATATTAGAAAGAACCATGTTTAATAATATGTTTTAACGCTCCCAGCACTGGTATTGCCTGGTCACTTGATTGAAATAGTGCCTGTGATCACATATTGTTGTTTTTCCCTGCCATCAAGTATGGTTCAAGCTATACGGTGTAGGAAAAGAGGGTCTGTGCTTGGAAAAGGCAGTGGTCCAAAGTGGAGGTGACACATAAAAGATTGGGAATCTGGTGCCAATTCCAACTAGGAGGCACCAGTATTCTGTTCAGCGTAGAGAGCCTGCAAATCCTCCACAGGTGCTAAGGTAGAAAATGTCTTTTGACAAATCTGGAAGCCATTGCTTGTTACTCTAATGCTTTATCTAAAAATCTGAACCTGACTCATACTATTTCTCCTCTTTAATTCCCTAAACATCGAATCACAGACATTTGGAGAGCTGGAGGTCCAATAGGCTGAGCTTAGACTGCAAACTCCCGTTCCCACTCCTCTCGTTAAACGGACACTTCGTTTAACTCCTCTGCGTTTCCTCGGGCCACAGAAGGACTTACAGGACAGTCAAGGGCACTTACCTGCCAGACAGGTTATTCTCACAAACTCAGGGACTTTGTGTTTATTTGTTGCATTTAACTTTACAAGTCCAAATGATAGCCATTTTCACCATGTTCTGGTAAAGCTTTCCCCGAGGTACCAGGTCGCAGTTTCTGGTGCACCTTCCTCACCCGAGCATTTGCCTCTGTAAAGGCTTAAACATTTGCTTTTGCAGATTTGTAGGATTTGCCCTCTGCTATTTGTAGTAAGGCAAAGAAATGAATTCCCAAACCATGCTGCAGTTGTAGAAGCAATCGTCGTATAAAGAGTAATCCTCCATACGCTGCAGTAAAGCATATTAGTTTATATATTCTATATGAGATATCTGAGAGCTGATACAGTACAGGCATGCAATTAAAAATTGCACATTGGACGTATTCTAAGCTTTCTTTAGCAGCTGTTTCATATTACCAAACATGCACGTCGCAGTGGCTTTGTAATTGGATTTAAGTAGCTTGCAGAGTATCTCAATGCACAGAGCGAAACCCAGCAAAACATTGTAAAAAGCGTAATAATTCCGTCCCAGAGTTGCCAAAGCACGAGCAGAGAGATCACATGAAAAATACCTCCCGCCCGTGTGAAATCTGTGAACATTCCCAGAAAGGCTAGGAAACAGGGTCTGCCCTGGGATGGGAATAGAGTTTACACTGAACCCAACGAGAGAAGATATATGTGTGTGTCTCTGTCAGCCAAATCTGAATTCTGGTGTACGTCAAATGTAATTAATTTGTACTTAGTGACACAGCGTACCACGTACCCTTGAAAAATCCTCCCGGTTGAATTTCCAGCCCAAGTTTGTGTATATTATAAACATTCCAATATTTATTTTCTGTAGTCACTTTGCAACATCTGAAAGACAGTAAATTAAATATCTTGTCTTTTGATTTTGACTCAGAAGCCCAATTTATTTTTCTTTAATATTGAAGTTCTTCTGCGATAAAGGAGGGGGGAATAGTATTCTTGTAATTGGATGCTTAAAGATTTTAAGTATACATTTTCTCACCAATTTTGGAGAGGGGAAAAAAAGAATCTTCTAAGACATTTTTGCTGCTGAAGCAGGATTTGCAATACTACCAGGGACTGCTGTTCTATTTGTGAGCTAAGATTACTCTCAGTGAAATGGCTCAGCTCCCCGAGGTTCTCAAAATTCCCGTTATGCCTTTGCCAGATTCACAATAGTCTCGCATTTGTTATTTCACTAAAATGAAAAAAAAAGAAAAAAAAGGGAAAGCCACGTGCATGGCTGAAATAAAAAGGAAAAACACGTGCATGGCTGAAAAGCCTCAAAAGCATCTCCACAGAGCACCTGCGTGCTGAAGAGGATAGAGAACCAGCTTAACCAGGAGCTGTGTATCCCAAGGCTGGGAACAAAAGGTGGATGTCATGACCTAAAACCTCTCCCTGCAAAGTTGTCTGTCCCCCCCTCTCTCTCACCTTGAGAAAGCACTGTGCTTCCTGCAGTCCACTTTTCTGGCTGGCAATATGGTTATAATAAAACCTGCCTTTTTCACAGGTTTCTGTCAGCATATGCTTTGGGAGTGCCTCTGGAGCCCTGTTTGAAGAGCAATGTATGGTACAGTACGGTGTCTTGGGAAATCAGACAGATGTGTGCCATGTTTAGAAATGATATGTCTGTTAAGTGAGATCATAATTGGTTAAATTGCTGGGTAATTAAGGAATTTTTGCTCTTCTTATTAGATAAACAGGCTTTTTATTGCAAACAGTTCTCGTCTTTCTGAATCAGTTCCAGGAAACCCTATAACGTCAGTCACTATTAGCATTTGGAATAGCATTAAGAGCTTTATACGAGCTCATATTAATCTGTCTAGGTTAACCTTTGTATGCAGGCTGCCTCAGTTGCTGTATTTCAAATCTGCAGAATGTCAGTTCTTCTCGGTGGGCAGGAAGAGGTTTAGCACAGCTTTAGCAGTGCTTTGATCCTAGTATGAAGTCATTTTGAAGTTACTTGTGACCAAAAAAAATTTCTCTGGAGCACTTTTATTCAGTCTTATCAACTGAGTTGCTTAACCGGTTGGAGCAAATTTTTAACTTCTTCTTTTGTTCTAGAAGCTGCTATGAAGACCAGATGAATGTTAAGACAAATAGTAGTGTCAGGAACATCACAATTCGTTTGGGCACCAGAACACCCCAAGGCGCTTGCCCAACCTTGATATTTTCCCTCCTTTTCACTTTGCTTTCTTTAATAGGAGCTTCTCAGTTTGTAAAGGTTATTTTGAATAACGCCGTTTCCAAAATGTTTGCTGTGTGTCTCTCAAATTAGCACCAGTTGCATATTCCACTCCCTTGTCTGTATCGTTGAGGAAAGTATTGGGAGGCACAGAGCTGGGTCCCAAAAGACCCCACTTTAAATGCCTTGAGAAGTTGTCACTGGGCCATTGATATCTAACCACCCTGTTGCATACAGTGAAAAGATTGACATGCCATCAGTTTTCTCGGCTGCATACAAAGCAGGATTAAGAATGGTTCGATGGTAATAGCACAGTTTGTCCACAGCTTTCAATAATTATGGTACAAAGTTGTTATAGAATCATAGAATGGTTTGGGTTGGAAGGGACCTTAAAGATCATGGAGTTCCAACCCCCCTGCCATGGGCAG
>JAOXJK010000032.1:57062574-57083429 GCA_025774025.1 Xenus cinereus
CCCATCCAGCCTGGCCTTGAACCCCTCCAGGGATGGGGCAGCCACAGCTTCCCTGGGCAACCTGTTCCAGTGCCTCACCGCCCTCACAGGAAAGAATTTCTTTCTAGTATCTAATCTAAATCTCCCCTCTTCCAATTTGAAACCGTTACCCCTTGTCCTGTCACTACACTCCTTCACAAAGAGCCCCTCTCCGGCTCTCCTGTAGGCTCCCTTCAGATATTGGGAGGCTGCTATAGGGTCTTCCAGAGCCTTCTCTTCTCCAGGCTGAACAACCCCAGCTCTCTCAGTCTGTCTTCATAGGAGAGGTGCTCCAGCCCTCTCATCATCTTTGTGGTGAGGCTAATAACCAAAGCAAAAGTTAGGACAGCTTTAAGTGAGATCGTTGAATGAAGTGGTGTCAACACCCCCATTAGGCCGCCACACTGGGCTACCCAGCACTCACCATAAAGAAGATCCATGTGAAGGGATGTCTGACATCCAAAAATCATCAGGCTAGTGCTCTGTTTGCACCTTTGTCAAGCGTCACATCTAAGACACAGCCAGAGCTCATGCAACCTTGGACTCGAAGCCTTGGACATGCAGCCTTGGACTTGAAGGAGTCCAAGATTCTCTTTCAGACAGTTGTGACTGTGCAGAACTGCACTGAAATCACCTTCAGGGCAACTGTGGCTTGAAAACAGAGAAGTTACTTGGCAGAAAATAATACATCCCAGATGAAAAGGGTGTGAATTTTTCAGGTCAGAATATGTACAAAAGCATTGGGAATTGACTGGGCTTCTTGTCAAAATAACAAGCAAGAGGTTTGCTTTGTTTTCTGAATAACTGGCTTTTTTTTTTCTTTTTTCTTTTTTTTTTTTTTTAATAGGAACCTCAGAGGAAATAGTGATCCTGCTGGAAATAACTCAGATATTCATCAAAAGACTTTCTGGTGACAACAGTGTTTTATATTTCTGAGTTGGACATCAAACAATAGCTGGACAGAGCAGCGAATCAACCTGGAAAATTTCTCCCTGGAGTCCTTCACAGATACCAGCTTCCAGCTCAGTGCCTCAGCTGCTGAAAACCTGTGGGGATCATACGAACTGCCTCTCGCTGGTGTGTGTCCAAGTGTCTTCCCCGATCGTTAGAGCTATTGGGAATATTACAGGATCTGGGAAGCAGAGAGAAGCAAATCCAGCAGGATGGGTCCGAAGCAACCTCCCCTGGCAGAACTCCAGCAGCTCCATCCCAACACTGCGACAGCTTTGTGCTGCGCTCACTGGCTCTCCCCGCAGAGTTCAGGGTTTCCAACATATGGTGGCCATAAAAAGGGCACAAACAACTCACACTAATTGTGCGCGAGAGAAATACGCAGTAAAAAATTGGGAAGATCAAAGAGGGAGAGATTATTAGTATCAACAGCAGATGTTCTGGAAAAAGCGATCCTAAGCGACTGGAAATGAGAAATTCTTGATGACCCTGTTTGTGCACTAATTCACAGCTGCATTTATCTCCATCTCTTCGCTACTGCCAATGACACGGGGTCTTCTTTAGAGATGCAGCTGCTGTTCGGTACGTCGGGCACCGTCCTTCTCTCTGATGATCACTGCTTTCAGCCATGGTCTCACGTAAACCCACGGTGGGAACCACTAGATTAAATAAATCACCATTAGATTAAATTAGATTATTCAGGTGTCAGAAGGGCCTTGCAACAGGCAGCAAACACACCGAGATGAGAGGCTGGATGTTAACAGGAGGGTCACAGTTTAGGAAGGAAAGCGGGTGTGCAGCCCCACAGCGAGCCTTGGCGGTCTAATTTAAAACTCATTTCTTTCCACCAGTTACCAGGATTTACCCCGTTTAAACCATATCCAACAAGGGAAGATAACTGCTGCAGTAAAGTTGATGTCTTTGGAGAAGAGGTATCTGTTTAAAGGGGAAGCCCTCTACGAACCTTATTAAGGGCAAGGTCAAGCCAGAAAGCTCACCGGGGCATTGCTTAAGTAGGCGTTAAGTACAAGCACCACAGAAGAAAAGCCACTCGGAGGAAGGAAGAGGGGACTGCCCTGGGTACAGCTGCAAAAGCACACGTGGGAGAACCCTAAAGGAAAGTCTGTGAAGACAAGGCTGTGGGTCAGGGCGCTGGCCGTAAGGCCGTTGAGACGTTAGAAAGGAAACGCCATCCTGTTTGATCTTTCTCAGGCTCGGTGGAACTACGCCAGAGCCTTTGTCAACAGGATCGCGTCAAAGATGCGTCCCACGCTCAGTTTTTCTCCCGCCGTTAAGACGGTTTGAAAGACCTTTCAGATCTCGCACCGCTTTGGTTCAGCTGGGCAGCCACCCAGAGGGAATCCTGCGCAGATGTTCAGTAATTCCCGGAGGAAATGGGCACAATGACCTTTGCTGCGCCGGGGCTTGTCATTGCGTTATTGTGACCAAGACGATGAAGGTGACCACCACTCCGCCTTCAGACTCCCTTAAGAAAGTCTCCTAATAAGGCTCTCTGAAATTAATGGAACATTTACCGTGTTTGCCTTGAGGAATATTTGAGGAAGAGCATTTGTTTCAGGCACTATTACTAAACCTTTGATCAGTTCCGTACACTAACCGT
This sequence comes from Xenus cinereus, assembly GCA_025774025.1. Lineage (NCBI taxonomy): Eukaryota > Metazoa > Chordata > Aves > Charadriiformes > Scolopacidae > Xenus > Xenus cinereus. Next base: position 57,065,165 of record JAOXJK010000032.1, read on the forward strand.
ATAGACATATAGACCTGTAGTACTTTGGGATTTCGAAACAGAAGAATATAAAGCAGAATAAGAATATAAACAGAGTATAAATCAAACAGATTTATATTTTGTGATTTTTCTTGAAAACGAATAAATTCAAACTACAACTTACTCAAGGAGTTCGTTGAAGAGAAATGGACTATCAAAACCCTAACCTAAAGCTGAGTTAGATAGTTTTGACTTATTTTTCAACAGAGTAATGAAGAGATGAATGACTAAATACTGCCTAGTTTAGCACAAGAGACATTTCTGTGTCCAGTGAGTTTCCCAGGTGCACGCTGCTGGGAGCAAATGGTGCTCACTCAATTCAACTTTCCAGATCATCAGGTACTGTCCTTAACCATCTCCACAGCGATGGCTGTTGCCAACACACGTTTGTAGCTCCCCTGGCACAACGTGATCAGAGCTGTAGCGCGGGGGTTGGCCTCCACTCAGCACGGGTGTAGTTACCAAATAACAACTACTCCTGCTAGCCAGGGAAATGCCTTCAGAGCACATCCTCCACGCATGTGACCAGTGCTCAATTCCATTACCTTTTAAAGAACAATTTCTAGGCCAGGACTGGGCAACAGACATACAGACCGATGTGTTTTGGGGGATGTTGCTCAAATGGAGTGTAAATAGAGAAAAGATAGGTTTTTTTCAGTACTTACCCCATCTGAATTGTACTGTGAGCTTTCTGCTACAGCCGACGACAGTTCTGCCAGATGAACCAAGGAGCTCCAGTAGAGTACTGCTGCCATGGTCAGAACTAAACTGGTATTAATGTATGCTTAACTGATTAATGTATACTTTACCTCACCAGAGCAGTACAATCTTTTTTAGATTGTCATAGTAAGTTTGGTCTAATGGTACATCAGATCTGGAGCAGACCTGCCTTCTCACCTCTGATCGTACCATTCAAGGATGCTGAGAAATCATGAGGTCAGGAAAGAGGAAAACACATTCTTTAATGAAAAAGACTTAGATTTAAGAATTCTCGGATATACATTAAAGAAGGAAAGAGGAAAAAGTGTTCACTGCATTATCAGATTATTATTACCTCTAGAGAGCTGCATGTGACCGTAAACTCAACAACTTGTGACAACTTTTCAGTCAAAGTAAATTGTTCCCCAAGCCAAATATCAGGTAACCCTGTTCATAAAAAACTCTGCTCTAATTGCTGCCTTGAAATGAAGCTGCTCGTGCAGCCGAGGCACCACTCAGTAGCGTGCTCATGACAGAGAGGAGAATTAAGAGTTGTTCAGCTCTTACTATGATTGCTCTTAATAAGCTTGTATAATTATATGGTAATACAATGCGAAACTTCTTCTGTGGGTTCTCTGCAGTAGAGAAGCATTTCACCCTGGGAGAAAATGTTCCGCTAAGGTGGCAAGTCTGACTTTTGCACTGCAGTCCTGCCAGCCTCACAATACTCACACTCGCTCTGTTTCTTAAGGCTGGAACTCCTGGGGTCTGCTGGTTGCATGACAATCTGCAATTTATGTATTTACTTTAGATAAAAAGCCTTCAGCTCTTAGGGTTTACAGACAAAGGTTTCCAAATAATAATAAAGTTAATAATAATAATAATAAAAGATGTCCTGGAGGTCCAAGAAAAGAAAGAGGAATGCAAACCTTTTTGGTTTTTAATTCTCATGATGTGTATCAATCACGGTGCTTCAGAGAGGGGTAAACTTGCTCAGAGTTTTATCCATGGAGAATGGATAATCCAGAAACCCCAGCTTGAAATACCTTTGCACGCTCCCTCGATGAAGCCCAGCACAATGACAGTAAAACAAATAGTTGCTTTTCCTTCAGGGAAGTGCTATTTTTTGGGACGGACCAGCGACAAAGGTCCTCCTGGCCTTGTTCCTTACTACGAGACAGATTTTGGGTCAGCGAGCTGGATTCCCTGTACTTCGTTTCATGAATTGCTTGAGTGGAAATAGTCTTTTATGTCCCACCGCGGGAGACTGTGCTGCTGTGAAGCTTAATTGAGATTTATTGTTTTTGAGATTATTGGCTGAAACGTGAGAGCATGGTATTATCTTTGCACAGGGATTTATTGCACATTTCAAAAAGCAGAAAGCATTGTGGCTTAAGTGAAAGCTATTATAGAATTTGGGGTATACGTTTTAATATGCATCTCACTTTCAAGCAGACACAAGCTTTTAAGTAGTGCCAGTCGTTTGCTAGGGGAGTTGCCTAGAGGGAACTATAGTATTTTTCCTAATTAATTACTTCAGATTAGAGGTATCTTTAAATGTTACTGCATTGAAGGGCAAGCTATATTGATGCTTTCAGCTTCCAACCTAGGAATTACTGATCAAGTTTGTTTTAATTAGGAAAAGTCATCTAGAACTGAGGAGCTGCCCCACATAATTTTTAAGATTTTTGTAAATTGCAGTGCCCTGGTAATTGCTATCATTTGCCTTAAAAAGATGGTGTGGGGTGAGTTTTGTGAGTTGTTTTGGTTCTTAAACAAGTATTTGACTTTTGGTGTTTTCATTAGATGTTATAGACAAGAGTGGGGTCTTTACACAAAAAAATGTCTAAAATACATCCATTACTCAGGAAACCTGTCAGGGTGAAGCCTGTCTCTCTGATTCTTTGTGGTCTGCTGGTATTCCACTAAGAGTGAAGGCCCGGAGACTTAACTTCTTGCCTGAAGTAATCTATTTCAATTCTCATCCAAAAATATAACATCCAAATCTTTGACACCTCACTGGAAGCGTAAATGTAAAGATTATTGAAGTGCAAAGGAAATCAGGCAAAGCTTGCACCTTTCATCTCTCCTTCACGGCGCTACATCTAGGATTTCATGTCAAGACAGTGACATTGGAAGTGGAGCTGATACTGAGTCTTAATTGCCTGCTTCAGGTCTTGAAACAAGTGGCTTTTGATTATCAGCTATAATCAAGGCATCAGGATCCCAAAGCAAAACCATTAAGCCGTATTTATGACTACTACACCTTAATAAAGGAAAGTGACAATCCCCACAGAATACGCAAGAGATCAGTTTTCTCAAATTTTTCAGGTGCTTAAATAAAATTCATTAGCGTCTAAATCCTTCTTAAAGTCCAGCCCAGACTTGGTGCAGTTAGCCATGCTGCTACACGGGAAATGTCCAAAGTTTCCGCTGACAGAGACAACTTAATTAAAGATTTGCTTTATGAACTATGAAGTTCATTGATCAGAGGATAACATGGAAATCATTATTCTGTTGGTTTTGTTCCCAGTGAAGCCTCGACAGAAGGACAGCCTCCACTCTTGGGGACAACACTTCAAAGATGTAGACAAATTACGGAGAGTCTGGAGGAGAGAATCATTAAGCTTCTTTAGTCTAGAAAAAAAGACAATCAAGAAGAGGTATGATAACAGTCTTTCACTAAAAATGTTGTTATGAAGAAAGTGATTCATTACTAGGGTAAGGAAAAAGGAAATGAACATATCACAGGCTTCCTCTGCTTCTACTCTAAACAGGTAGCTGCCAGATTAAAGCCCGTTTAAATTGCTGCTCCAATATCCTGCCCACAAGTAAGGATTTGCTTTTTGTGGCAGAAAATTACACATCTCGCTTCAAAACCAAGTTTCACAGCTGCCACTGCAAGGAAACAGCAGCAGGGAATGGTGACTTTCAGCTGGATGTGATAGAAGGGCTCTTGCCCAGGAGATGGGGTCTCTGTCGGCACCCAAGCCTCAAAGGCACCAGAGAGGCAAAAAGACAGCCAAGAGTCACTCCCCAGGTGATCATGGCTGCTGAACTACTTTCAAGAAAGCCTTGAACAGGAGAGAAAGTAGAGGTGGCTGCTCTAGATTTGTGAATCTAATCCTTCTGCTCAAGGATCAGGTGGAACTAAATGAGTCCTGGAGACAAGGTGATGTTTCCAAGATGGCTTTGTCACCCTCAGCCATGGGATGATGTTGCACAAGCTGTTGAGGAAGATGGCAACCCTCTTGACAAGGATTCTTTGGCTGCAGGCTTTCCAGGATGGAGAGGCTTTAAGTAAGATTTGGAAGAGAGTAACAGGAGTCCGTTGGCAAGCAATAACAGCTCCGACTGGACTAAAGTCTGAGGACCAGAAGAAATCAGGTTCTTATTGTAGATGCAAGGGAAGGGCAGGAATGAATATGAGGGAATCTCTCCACTGAACATTTTAGATGCCTGAATACTGCCTGAGCTGCTCCCTTTCCTGAAGCCAGCAAAGGACAGGGACCAGGGGGAGGGCTGCAGCCCTCACCCTGTGTTCAAGGGTCATGGTAGGACACTGCCTTGCCTGGATGACCTTGACAGGCCTTTGCTTTCTCATTTCTCATCACTGGACATTAGGATATCACAAGAGACTTCAGAGGTTTATCTCATTTCTTCCCTATTCCTCCTTAGTGTCCTTCAATAAACACAGATTCTGGTGCCAGGTTAGCACTTTCCTCCTTATATTCCCCATAGGTACTTGAAGGCACCTTAGTAAAGCTTTGCACAACACGTTACGAGAACTTCTCGCTACATTCATATCAACCTTCTTTGTGCGAAGACAAAACACAGCACAAACCCACCGCTCTCCCCACCAAACATAAACCCAGCAGTTTCTTGGACACTCGTAGAGATCCCGCCACATCGGCACTTCGGTATGTGAGATGTTCTCACCCAGCTTAGGTTTTGTCCTGGGCACCAAAACAAGAAACTCCAAAAGGCGACTAACAGAGTTGTTAGCGGTTTTCTCGTGATTTAAAAGAGCAATCTTTAGAACAGGGGAAAGAGGAAATGATAGATCAAACCAACTGCAGTCTTCCAGGATTTTTCTGGGCAAGGAATCAGATGTGGGTTTTGTTCTTTTTAGCGCTTGAGGAGCAGCATGATGATGAACGAAAGCCAACACGAATTTGTCAGATCATTTCAAACCAGTGCATTTCCCGTCAACAGCGTACTACACCATAAGGTGAGAAGCAGCAGATACCACATATGTTGATTTTCATGAGGCTTTTGATACTCTCTCGCACAATATTCTCAAACTAAGGAAACGCAGTGCAGATTGAAATTGCTTGGAGCAGTTGACAAAGCTTGTTAGGAAATCCTGCTGGGGCAAGTATTTCTCACTAGCTCTCCATCACACAGCAGTTAAGATTCCGCATCCGTCTCTTCCTGCTCCGCTGCCACTCAGGGTTTTCAATCAGCAGCATTGTGCTGGTGCCAGAGAAAGGTACAGGAAGGGCTGTGGATACACTACGCGACAGGAGTTCAAAACAAACTTGACTAACCACAGAAACAGATGGTAAAAAAATTAAACCGAAGCAGCTTCAACACAGGATTTTACATTCCGGCAGCGCTACGCTACAGCACGAGTGCAGGCTTGGGAACAATTAGGTGGTTCCACAGAAAGTGTATAGATCTCGCAGCGCATTCCAACTCTCCCGGGTCAGAAGTGGCATCCTGTTTTTAAGAGGTAAATCTCATACCAGGATGTGGCGACCGAAAGCCGTTTGATGTTACCCTCAGGCTCCGCTCAGCTGAGGGCCAGGAGGCATCAGCTGGAGCTCTGTGCCCAGGACGAGCATGGGACAAGTGTCGGCACAAAGAGAAGCCAAACTCGTTGGGGTGGTTCAGCAAAGGAGCCTGAAGGGAAACATGAAGCAGACTCAGCTGCCAAAGATGTTACGAGAAACACGGAGAGAGAGAGATGATATTTATTCTCCATGCCCAGGATGGACAAAAAGCAGGGGGGAGTGAAATTTCAGTAAGGAAGACTTAGACAGGAGGAAGCTTTCTACAGGCAATACCAGCATTAGCAGTGTACATATTTACTGTTCGAGAAGGTTGTGGAATCTCTGTCATTAAAGACTGAGGAAGAAGTTAAGCAAATATCTATCAGGAGGTAAATGAATTGGATGCTGCATTGGACGGGACCTGAGCTAGAATAAGTAGCTCTATCCAGCTTCCAATGACTGTGAAAGAGGCTTGATTAACAAGGTTAAAAAGAAGTAGACAAGTAAAACAAGCAAATACAGCAGTGAGTACTGACACAAACCAGGCAGAAACCAGCTGACCAGCTCCAAGGACAAACCTCAGTCCTGGCATCAAGATGTTCTCAGTTGCCGTTGTGGCAGGGAACCCAGCCACCGGTGCTGGACCACATGATGGGCACCAGTGCAGAGGAACAAGGAGGAAACAACAGCAGAATAAAACCAGAAAGATCCTCAAAACCCATCTAGGCATGTGCCTGCGCAGCCTGCTCTAGGTGGACCTACTCTGGCAAGGGGGTTGGACTAGATGATCTCCAGAGGTCCCTTCCAACCTCATAGCATTCTGTGATTCTGTGATGGCATTGGCCTCCCAAAATAGTGTACCTGCTCCAGCCTAGTGTACTGGACTGGATTCTTCAAAAGATTCTTCTTCCCGATTCTTCCTTGATCTTTAAAAGCTGTGACTGTCGTGTGTACGTATGGTCTAATAAGGCAAGTAGCTGAAAAACGTCTAGTAGAAGATGGGCTGGGGCTCAGATGTTCCCACCCCCATCTCCCACAGCGTATGCCAGGCTGCTACATGCCCACACACAAACCCACCCCATTTCACATGGGACAAGGGGAACAAAGCCCGTCTGCTTCCTTTCCAGCGCCAGTCAAATCACACCACCATCATCACCATCATCACCACCACCAGAGCACCGCCCCCAGGCACTCCGCTGTCAGCTTGGAGATGCAGGAGAAGTCTTCCTAAATGATTCTCTCTGGATGCGAGTGTAGCATTTACTGATTACAACACGAGGTCAAGTAGGAAACTTCTGTGCCTCGACACAAAGGTGCATTATTTACGGTTACAAAGGGGGCTTTGACAGAGCCCTCCATTTTCTGCTCTGTTCTCTACGTGCAACCTACATCCAGGAGAGCCTGTCAGAGTTCACAACAGCCTCACCTTGGCACTGGGAAACCATACCTGGCCAAATTCCTGAGCAGCGTAAGGAAGGAGAGGAAATATCTGCTCTTCTAAGTGCCTGAAGTCAGCCCCCCCTCCTCCTCTCCAAGCCCTAGAGCTCCGTGAGTCAAGGATGCCACCAGTCCATGACCAAGATGGGGGGTTTCTTCCCATCAACAGACTCAGGTCTCGCTCTACGAGAGCTTCTGGTCTGGTATCAGGGAAAACACTGCTTGAAGGAGGACCTTCCCCAGGCCCTTTGCAGAGGCAGCGACATGAAGACCCGGTGTCCAGCCACGGGAACAAAAGCACCCGGTAGGTCACGTTACAGCCCAATTTCATTCAGGGACCATTCTGTTGATTGGAAGGAGCTGAGTGACAAAGTGACACGGCCTAGGAGCGTGCAACGACAACAAAAAAACGCCTTTCCCCTACTTTGCCCCTGCCACATAAATATACCCAAATGTTATCTCCAGAAACCCGCACCCAAATGCAGGTTATTCCCACTGTTACCCTTCATGGACAAAATTCTACATTTGCAGAGGCTGTTTCCAAACACATTTTTTTTTTCCACTAAAGTTATTTATCAGTTCCCCCCTCTTTTTTTTTTAATAAATAAAATCACATATATATATATTCTTTCTAGACCCTTAGCCACCACATAAGTGACACAGGCTTTAGAAGCCCCAGCCTGCTGAGCATTAGGGTGGGCAGAAGAAGAAAGTCCCTGATTATTTTTTTTCCCCCGTGAAAAACATTATCCCAAACAATTTCTCTTCAAGACACGCGGAAAGACTCTCAAACGCTCCGTAATATGCTAAACAGAATTAACAGGTTTCATGTGGCTTTTAGGGCACAGCTTCTCGTTAATTAGGCAGCTCTGGTTTACAGCTGCGGCAGGACCGTGTTTGAAGGTTACCAGGTGTCCTCGTACTCAAACGATCCAGCAGTGAAATCGTAACGCTGATAATTTGATATCCATCTCGCTATTCACCGCAGGCTGCCGACAGCTACTTGGAATATTATGGCAAATCCAAAGCCAGCAATTGTCTTTAGAGGAAGAAAAGGTAATTACTATAAAAATAGGACAACCAACATCTGTTAGTAGTCCAAGAGCCCTTCCCTTCTCAAGTTAAATTCCAGGGAGAATATTTTCCTCTACAGACAAGATTTATTCAGTCTTTAGTCCTTAAAAAAAGCTGCAGATTATGGCCTGGATGAACACTACAATAACCGATGACAACGTGACCTATCCAAAATGACAGCAAGGAGAACAGATTTAAAATCTACCTCATTCCCTTGGTGCTTAAACCGGAGTGAGAATTTACAGGTAAACCGTAAGACCGAGTGAGTATCCTGTGCACCGGCCTCTTACTGGGCTCCTCCTGCTCACACCAGAGATGAACCAGAGATTATCTGGCTCCTTCCACTGGTCCCATGGAACTACGGAACTTGTATTTTTGTTTCTTAGGGTTTGCAGTTTGGTTGCTCATCAAAAACTCCGCACATTTGCTGCCCTCAGGCCCTTTTGGACAAAAAAAAATAAAAAAAATCCACATTACTGAGAACTGGGACTACTAGAATGTTAATGTTTTAGAAACTAGACTTGTCAAATCAATTAAATAAATAGCAATAAAAGAAATGACAGGTGTATTCAGGTCAAAAGCTGAAACTTTTGAACCTTGAACCCCCTCCAATTTGCCATTTTGAACAGAAGTGGGTAAGTCAGTTCCACGCGATGACTCGGGTGCCATTAGCAGAACATCTGCTGTGAAGACTCACTTATTAAATATACACTGAGGCTTTGGTCCCTGCCTTTAAGAAATGAGGGTCTAGCCCAAAAACTAGCTGGAGAATTCACTCCTGCCCACATGGAGGCAAAATAGCACACGGTCACTAAAGGGCAGATCAAGCACCATAAGCCACTGACCTCAGATGGAGCAGAATTCGCTCCCTTCCAACGTCAAAATAATTTTAAGTGACTAAAGACAACTCAAATCTTTAGATCAGCCCAATAGGTGGGTGTCCGTATGAAGGACATCATCTCACATCAGTAGCTCGCGCCGAGGCTCAGCGCAAGACTCATTTTCATCACAGCTACGCCTCGCGGGAGCCTAAAGGGCACAGAGCGGTCAGTGACCTGAAAACAAGGTCCCGTCGCCTTCGGGGTTCGATACACATTCACATGGGATTTCAAGAACTCTTTTCCAGAACAGACTGATTTAGCGCCGCTCCCGCTGCCTCGGCCACAGAGAGAAGCCGGCCCCTGGCTATATCGCTGCCTTCAACAAGAATGTCAAGTTCAAATCAAATCCGCAGGAAGACTTTGGGCTGACAGTCAGCCCTGTCACCAGGGTCGTACCTCCCAGCACCAGCCCCGACACCGTCCCGTTCTCACGGGGCGCCCCGAGCCCAGCAGCCTGCTGCCCGGTGCCGGATTTTCCATCTCGTTGCCACACTGCTCCATGAATCGGGCATCCCTTCCCGAGGCTCCACAATTCCGCTTCTCCCCGTTACCGATTTTAAACTGTCAGCATCAAGCCAGAGATTCCTGTGCTGCCTCAATATTTACTTTATTTTCAACAGGAACAGCAAATACAAGCATCCGTCAGGACTGGGCGTATCAGCAACATACTCCGATATTCAAAGCAGCCAACACACAGAGAAACCTATTGCTGCTTTTCTCCAACAACCCAAGCGTGGATGGGAAGAAGCAACATCAACATAAACCCAGAGCCTTCCCCGAACACCAAAAATTGCTATATTAAAGATATACTTATCTCGCAACATCACTCTGACGTCACCAATCTGAAATTAATAAGTAATGCTGATACAAAACCATGAAAGTAGTAAAAACAATGTAGTGCACAACACATTGCCTGTTCAATACAGGATTTATTTAGCCAATTTTACAAACAGAAATGCACCAGAGTCAACCCCAAAAAAATTAGAACCCAAGGCAGTGGGGCTGCAACCCACAGCTTCGTACTCACAGAGCAGACTCCCCTCTCTCCTGGACACTCAATGCTTTCTACGGTTTGGCTGTAAAATACAACTGCCTCCAATTAACAGTGAAACCTCAGTCAGCCCTGCTCCACGGCATTGCTCCGGTGCAAACCAGCAAATGAACGGAAGAAACGACAGCCTACCCAGCCTCCCAGCGTAGCTGCGAGGTACCGGTGGGAAGCACGTGCACAACAAGGGCAGATTTTAAAACCTGCGATTATTTCATTGCAAACGTAGTAATACTGTTTTGGGAAAAACAGAAATATTTTCAAAAAAGCTACTGACGTTTCTGATTTTTCTGTTACTAGAGCTGTGTGCTCAGTAAAGCTTTTTAGTATTATATATTAATGATCCAACTTGTAACTCCTCTGTTGGTGGCGTTTTTTATGGCGTAACAGATACCGAAGTCCCAAGAAAAGGGTAGGAAGGCTCAGGGTGAGTTGGCACAGCTGATGAGAGACACTATTCTCCTATAGAAAGAGACATAGAAAAATGACATATTAGGCGTTTCTGACAGCCTTTGTAGTCTACGCGTCCCATACCACTACCTACAGAGACACTTCCTTGAGACAAAGAGGGTCCCATTGCATTGACTTCACAGTTTTTGTTACAGCCCCCTTTGCTGGCTGTGAAATACTTACAATCATAGGACAGTTGGAAGGGACCTTAAAGATCATGGAGTTCCAACCCCCCTGCCATGGGCAGGGACACCTCCCACCAGAGCAGGTTGCTCAAAGCCCCATCCAGCCTGATCTTGAACACCTCCAGGGTAAGGCAGTACTAGCTTGTGTCCTCTATAGGAGCTAAGAAGTCCCACCTCTCAGCAAGGTCAGCAGACGTGGGCACAGTGCATAGCTGATGCAGTTGGGCTGCTTCTGGCTCCTGAATCAGCTCAGTAAACACCATCCGATCCCCTCAACAGAGCATTTGAATTGGTGTGTTCAAAACCCTGTGCTCAAACTGTTGGACTTGCAAATGTTAATTAGCAGTCTGTAGTTTCTGTGATGGGACGTGGGTGTGTTGATTTGGAGGCCTTTTACTACCCTGTTTTCTTTATGACAGTGTATAAATGGACTATACTGCTTGGCCCTCATCTGGAGAAGAAGAAATCCAGCTGTGCATGTTCTAGTGCTCCCTCAGCTTTGCTGCCTCATCCTTGGGATGACACACGTCGCAGGTAATGTTTTCTTCCAGAGCTCAGGAGCAGACTTGTTAGTCATTGGAGAACTCAGCACAACTCAATTAAATTTCTTCCACTACCTAATTGACATTTAGTCAGCTAGAAAGAAAACAACACCAACAGAAAACAGCCCTTGCTTTCAGTTAAGATGTTATGAAACTTCATAACTGGCCAAATGTGAGGAAGAAATGAGGAAAATCTAATTAGACGTTGCATGGCCTCTCCTCCAAGATTAAATGTAATATATTTGTGGTTACAGCTTCCCTTGAGGATCCTCCCACTCATGTCAAGCATACAAAAGTGTTAAAACATCTGTGACAACGTGGTGCATAACATAACATGTAATCTGTGGTCACAAGATCGGGGTTAACTCTGCCAGGCAAAGGCGGCAGTGTGTCTGCTGAAGGCTTCAGGCTCTGAGCGTCTGCAACAAACTTAAACCTCTGAAAGTGAGGTCGACCTGCACCACCATCGCCGTAGTAATGTGAAGCGTGCCTCAGCTTTGAATGTTGTAGGAGATTGCCTTTGAGAGCGACGCAGGATGGTGTGTCCATCTTTGGGAACAACACCTCCTTGCGAACAGCTTCCAGCACTTAGCAACCCCCAACACTACTCTTTGAGCTGTTGTGTTCTTTCCTCACAATTCCCAAAATCATATAAAGTTAAGAAAGCACATAGTCATCAGGATCCTACTGCTTCTTAGCCAAAGTACTGTGATGCTGGGACACAAAACATCCCAAATCTCCCTTTTCTCCAGACTCTGGGGAGGGGGTTAATCGTGAAAAAAACAGATGAATCTTGACTACAATAGACTTTTGACACTGTCTGAGGGATATGTGTCTCAAACAGTGCAGGGGGAAACCTGGTCTAGATCAAGTTTCTTTCTGGTAGTCTGTGGACTGACCTCTAGTCTTTTGTGAGATATCAGTGGTGAGTTGCAAAATGATTACTAATAACAGTTAAAAAGAAATGTGTGCGCGCTCCTGTGCATGCTGGGAATGCAAAACAAGGAGGGAGGAGAAATAAGCTTTCATCTAGTTTTCACCACACCTAATTCTGATGTGGTGTCATTGCACAAGACGGTCCATGTATTTTTATTTTACTTTATTTTTTCGAAAGAATTGAGTGGTTCTTGTTAAATAAAGTTGAAGAAGATCTTTCTTCACAAAAATGCAACACAGCCAGTGCAAATCTAGTTTAATAAACCTTGCTCAGAGACTAGTTACGATTACCTTTCCAACTGAGGAGATGCATCCAAGGAGTTATAACCTGAGCTTGATACTCAGCTTTTCATTAATGGTTTGGATGATGGAATAGAGAATATACCTGTTAAACCTGCATATGACAGCCATCTGGGAGGGGCAGCAGGAATGGCAAAGGACTTAGGTGTTCTTGACAAATTAAAAAAAAACACCCCAGTGGGCTAAAAAGCTGCAGCCCAATAAACAAAATTCTATTATTAGGAAGAAAACAGCACAAACCTAAAACGAGGGTCTTCAGTAGACAGAGATCTGCTGAAAAGAGTCTAGGAATTACAGCGGATCACAACTGAACTTAGAACAACCATGTCACACTGTTGGGATAAAAAAGCAGGTATCTCACCAGGATGTGTGACAAGGAGTGCTTTAACCAGCACTGGTAAGGCTTCACTTCAGTCTTCTGTCCAGTCTTATGTCCACCATCCTGCAAGAGAGACGTAGGGTCTAGAGGAGAGCAGTCTGGGTGATGCGATCTTAGGAAACAAAGTGTACGTAGATGGACAAAAGCAGCCGAGAGGGGTTAATACAAAGAAGACCGAGTGAGACACAGTCACAGTCTCCAAACAACGTTTTGATAGGGTGAAAACTCATGGGCTATGTCGATGTTGCAGCTAGGTGTTACAAAACCTCCGCAATGGTAAGGAAAGATCAATAACGAGAGGACGCGGAGTCTCTGTGATCCTACCTTGAGGAGAGATGGTGGACTGGTGTATCTCAATCAGTACCATCAGGGAGGTGAGGCCACCTGGATGCACAGCTGTCAGCAGCACGGGTGTCCTATCCACCTCCTGCCCTGCCACAGCCAACAGGGAATAATTTGTGGTGTATTTTGTACATTCTACCTCCCGTTTTCACTTGGGTTGAGCTTTCCATATCCAAGGTGCTGGGTTGTCCATCTCATGTTTTCACTGGTTGCTCTATTTTAGCTGCTGATAGTGTGTTTAAGAACAACTTTTCTGTTCTAGTTCTTTATGGTTTCACACTGAATTGGAGCTTTTAACTCAGCTTCTGAGGCTGAATTAGTAGCAAAAATAATAAAATAAATCTGTATTTCACCACATGGTTCAGAAGCCACAGAAGCAGAAGGCCTCTACCGTTCAGATATTAGAGAGTATAGTAAGAATTACTGACAAAACTGAGGTTCACAGTGTCTGTGAAGAGGGTAGGGCTCCTGAGAGTGTAGGAAACAATAATGGAAGCAATTTGCACTAAGCAGAAAGTAGCAGTTAAGAGTAGTCTCTTGAAGTAAGTCTGTTTCCCAGGTCTGGCTGGGGGAAAAAAAAAACCAGGCTCAAAGAAACTTGACTCATGTTACATTATCATAAGATCAGCTTCAGCCCCAACGGACTCCAGCTTCTCACACTGATTTTGATTAAGCTCTTGTCACATGTAATATTGATTTCAACTGAATTATTTCTCTTCACACAATGTGAAGGAGGCGGTCTGTCCCTGTGAGCGCAGAAGGTCTGGGCGTCCTTCAGAAAATATATAGAAAGTAGACTGCCCTTCCAGCATTGATTATTGTTTCAATACATGCAGGAACAGGAAAGCATTATGCATGTGCATTTCCCAATGGCTAGTTTCAGCACTAAAGGGAGAAGTAACATTTGCATTCCTTAAAGAACTGATTGAGATTCTAAAAACAGATTGGAAACTTAGTGGTAAGAAAGGCACAGCTTGAAAGTCTTTACTTTTTGGCATGAAAGTGTGGACCAGATTGACACAATCTGTGACGTAGTTTCTAATGAAGCATTTGTAATGAGACATTTAAAGCAACTCAAGAGGCCTCTCTATCCTGTTGGGAAAGGAACACAAGGAGCACATATTTGAAATTCATTCAGCAATGAATACATAAGCTGATCTTGACATGAATTTAGAGTAGGATTCAATTGTAGATAGGTGCTTGGGGAAGAAGTTGCTTGTAGCAAAAAAAAAAAAAAAAATTAAAAAGAGAGAGATAAATTAAGAGCTAAAATAGTTGGAGGAAACTCTTGGGAAAATTACCAAGAAGAGAGAGAGGTTTCTGCTTATTGAACTGTTGAATCACGAAACTGATTTCAGTTGGAAAACTTTGTGCTGAAATTTCATGCAGAGACAAATTTGGTTTTCCTGGTAGTTAGGTGGGAAGGATGGAACCTCCTCATTTCTGTTTCTCATTCACATTTTGCTTACCCCAGGTAGGCATCTTCGGTGCTCACTAACACACTGTGACAAACCCGTTCTAAACCTCTGCTGTAATTGGGGGCAGTGTGATCTAAACATTTGTTTTCTTAGTGTTTAAATATTTATTAATTAGGCAACTCAAAGCATCCCACTAGGCCTGACCTTGATCCACTAACATCTGTTAAAATCATAGTTTACCTTATTTACCTGTTGAAAAACACCTGTTTCCCTACAGACAACCACAACAAATGAATGACTGTGCTCTAACAGTCTGACCTCACTTCTCTAGCTCTGTTTTCTGGTCCTAAAATATTGTTTTTGCTTGCTTCGGTTGCTAATTAGTTAGGGATTAATTTTCTACCTAATCCGCTGGTGTAGCTCTTTGAATATAAAGTGTTTTTAAGTGCCAAATATTGCTGTTACTGCTGATTAGGTTATTAGGTAATAATCAGTAGCTGAAATAGGACTTCCCAGAATGAGAAATAAGCATGGCACTCTTCCATCCTCTTTCCCGGCTGCGGAACGGCTGACGCGCTCCGAGGCGCCCGCACGGCACACAGGCGAACACCTCGCTGTGGCGTGCACAACCACAGGACGCAGCCCTGTGCAGAGGTGCATTTCAACACCCCATCACGGAATCATGGAATTGTTGGAGTTGGAAGGGACCTCTAGAGATCATCTAGTCCAACTCCCCTGCCAAAGCAGGGTTGCCCAGAGCACATCACTCAGGGCTGCATCCAGGCGGGTGTTGAAAATCTCCAGAGAAGGGGACTCCACGACCTCCCTGGGCAGCCTGTTCCAGGGCTCTGTCACCCTCAAAGTAAAGAAGTTCTTCCTCATATTTGAGTGGAACTTCCCATGTTCCAGCTTGTGCCCGTTGCCCCTTGTCCCGTCACTGGAAACCACTGAAAAGAGTCCAGCTCCATCCTCCCTCAAACCGCCCTTTAGATAGTTGTAAACATAGATAAGGTCTCCCCTCAGCCTCCTCTTCTCCAGGCTAAAGAGCCCCAGCTCTCTCAGCCTTTCCTTGGAAGATGCTCTCCCCACCTCCATGAAGTGCCTGTTGGTCCTGCTGGGAGGCCTCTGAATAGGGAAATTTTAGTCTGGAAAGCGTTTCGGGAGGGGTAAGGGGGCTGGACAGATGAGGCAACCGCAACAGAAGTAATCTGCCCCCACTACGGTGCGTGGGTCAGTGGGTGCCGAGGTTTAGTGAGTTAACGGGAAATGCTTGCTGGCAGTTTAGTGCAAGTCTCAGCCAACACGTGTCTGGACTTTGATCCTCAAGCTCAGGATCAACGTTGGTTCTGCTTCTGGTCGAGCGCTGGCTGCTCCCTGTGGCTCTAACGACGGCCTCTCCTTTTTTATTTTCTCTTTCAACAAAAGATAGCGCAATTTTGCAGTCTTAACTGGGTTTGTGACAGGAGTAGCATGTTCAAAAGGACAGTGGTCACCAAGTTCCCCTCCAGCTACTTTGCCTGAGGAAGGCAAACCGTCAGCTTCCGTGCTGGCACGTGGGCCAGGTGCTGTAGGAGGGCGTCTTTGGAAAACAGCCACAACTGATTGTCAGGTGGGAGAATTTCTGCTTAATGGTTAGATCAGCTTAGAAAAAAATGAAATGCCTTGCTGCAAAAAAAGGGAAGCTGAACTCTGAAGCTGTAAATGTAACTCGGAGTGTCTTTAGGGAAGAGAAACCAAATGCTTCTGCTTTTCCTGTTCTTATAAGAGCAAAGGATGCTTAATTTTTCTGACAAGTATTCAAAACAAGTGTACTTACACTCAGTGCCCTGTTCTCTTCTGCGACTTTTGCAAGCCAGCAGTGGCAATTGACATTTTAAATATCAGTTATTTCCAAGTCTTGATTTGCTCTCCCGGGGAGTCACGGAAACAGACTACCCTTCATCATCCCTCTCCTCCTGATTTCTTCATCATCCCACTCCTCCTGAGTGATAATCTCTGCAAAAGTCGCTAAATAATTTTAGACGAATCCGGTTTTAGTTGCATCATTGTACTCTACGGAATAATTATGAAATAGAGACTGTTGCACTTCTTGTGTTACGGAACACAAGAACCTCTTCCCATGCATGGGCCACTCCCTCTAGGACCAAGTGTTTTTGGCTGCCTTTCATCTTTCTAATGTTCTTAATCAGCTGGGAAGATCTCCTTGAAGTGTTCAGGATGCTTCACATCTCTGAGAATACCAAGGTTTTTTGGAAGCAGTTCTCGCTTATGTGGACCCTTCGCTGTCCCATCGGTTCTGCTGGTACAGCTGCTTCTGAAGCTGTGTGGGGAAACAGCAAAAAGTGGGTATTTTTAACGCAGATCGGTTTCTTGATCCTGTTTGTTCTGTGGCCGGGCAGCTGGGGAAGAAAGGGTGTTGCTTTATCACACTTTGCTAACAGTACTCTGAAAGC
The DNA here is from genome assembly GCA_025774025.1 of Xenus cinereus. Taxonomy (NCBI): domain Eukaryota; kingdom Metazoa; phylum Chordata; class Aves; order Charadriiformes; family Scolopacidae; genus Xenus; species Xenus cinereus. Next base: position 57,082,102 of record JAOXJK010000032.1, read on the forward strand.
CAGGCGGGTGCAGGAGGTGGCGTGAGGAATTTGATGTGTATTTCTGGCTGTCAAACAAGGGGCTGCTTGCGAGGAGCCACAGAGGGTTGCAGGGCACGTCTGACAGCTGGGAGCACCTTCCCTGTGCTTGGAGAACTCTGACATCCCCCCAGGCAGACACTGCAGGGAAAGGAAATGGAGGGGTGCGATTTGCTCGCTGCCTTAGAGTTACTGTGACTGCGCTTAATGAAAATGCCTTGATCTTGGGCACAGGCCACGGCTTTGGTTTCACCTGTTATGTGTCTGCACTCCAAATAAATATGATAACAGTTGCACGTAATCTAACAACGTGAGAGCAACGCCTTGGTTCCAATGCTGTTATGGGTACCCAAAGGGAAGCATCTCTGCTTCAAGCCTGTATAAAATACACAGTTGCCAAAATAGTTGCTTGCTCTTAGAGGAAATGTTTCCCTTGCATTTGAAGAGGTGAACTCAGGTTTGGGGGCTGATTTGGTGGAGAGGGCCAACAGGATTAACACAGAAGTGAAGTGGCCCAGTAGTATCTTCTGGAAGACAAACTTCTGAAAAAACAACATGCACCTGAAAGTGCGAAAAAGAGATAAGATACACATCACTTCTTCCACCTCCTTCTCCCAAGAAGCCTTAATGATGTTTTTTCACACCGCTGTTGGAGAGTCTTCTGTTTTCTGAACCCTGTTTGGTAGATTTTGCTCCTGTCTATGCTGCATTTAATTACTTGTCCCTGTAAGAGCGTTGCACCCATTCCTCAGAGCAGCCTTTTTCCTTGCCACAGGAGTCTCAGTACAAGTGTGTTTACTTACTGTGTTTATCTTTAGTTCATGTTTAGCTTTACTGATGGTGGTTCTTGAGAAGATCCGTGAGCCCTGTTTGTCGCACAGCCGTGATGGATAGCAGAACAGGTCTTTCCAGTGCCTGTGCAGGCTTCCCAGGGAACAGGCACAGGAGCCTTGGAGAGGGACTCATTCTTCCGTGGGCTTCCCGCTCGCCCCGTGTCCCAGGTTACTGCCAAGCTGCTGTGACTCCCCAGGGCTGTGATGTCTCTCCGGGGAAGCGCAGTTGGTGTGCTGAGGGGTGAAACGTGTTGGCTTGTCTCAGCTCTTGGGGAGGCACTTCTCTTGTAATTTCTGATCTTCCAGGCGTTTAATTTTTGCTGATTCCCATCTTCTGCTCTTGGAAGCAGCACCACAGAGCTATTCTGGCAACACCATATTAAAGATTTCTCTGGAGATCTTCAAGACCCACCTGGATGCAGTCCTGAGTAACATGCTCTAGCTCTAGGCAATCCTGCTTCAGCAGGGGAGTTGGAC
>JAOXJK010000032.1:57083529-57136242 GCA_025774025.1 Xenus cinereus
CCAGTGTCTCACCACCCTCACAGGAAAGAATTTCTTCCTGAGATCTAATCTAAATCTCCCCTCTTTCAGTTTAAAACTGTTACCCCTTGTCCTATCGCTCCCCTCCCTGATGAAGAGTCCCTCCCCATCTCTCCTGTAGGCCTTGGATCCTGCAAAAGTAACAGAGACCAAATTTTTAAGAAAGAGCGATTACCCTGAAGAAGTTTCAAGAGCAAACTTTGTTTCGTAATCATGCAGAGCATTTCTGAAGCCATCATTACCCAGGACTGACACAGTCGGTGCAACTCCCAGTTTACTCACAACGGAGCAGCCCAGATTGTAAGAGAAAACATTTGAATGTTTCGGGAGTTTCATTACATTTGGGCTAGAACTCCACTGCATTCATCCTTGCTTACCATCACCAAAAAGATCCTATATATTCCACAGCTGCCACTACCGGGCAAATACCGGCTTTAACAAGTGACCGTAAGAACTATGCTGGCTTACAAAAAGTGACTTCTAAATGAGTACTTGGAATATAGAAAATTTTGCACCACAAAAAAACCAAGACAAAGTTGAACTGTCAACAAACTCAGACTAAATTGAGAGGCCAAGTGAATTACCAGTGCACTTGTGATTGTAAAACGACTCTGCTTGAGGGGAAATTCTGCTCGGCTGATGAACATCTGAAAGGCTTCGAAGATTAATTAAATAATCCTATGGAAAACACAGTTGTTCCTTAATGCTCTCATAATGAATAATACTAATTACAAATATACGCCGTACTCAGTGTGTGCTTTTGGAATTAATTTGGCAACTGTGACTTTAGTTGAAATATCAAGGCTTGCATCAGAGCTGCCAAGATTTTGGGTTTGGAGGGATTTATGAATTGAAGAACTTAATTTATTCACTACTTAACAGGGAAATAAATAAGAGTATCTGAGGTTAAGACAGAAGCTTTTCCAGAAACCCTCAAGAAATAAAGAACTGTATCTGTAGACAAGAAATTTGGTGTTGCTGGGTGGAGTTTTTTTGGTGGTTGTTCTTCCTCAGCCACCTCTAGAGTTCTGAGAGAGCCACCCAGGGTCAGAGGAGAAGCTGTGACCTCTCACAAAAGAGTCACTGCCAGATATTCAAGGAATCCCTATTAATGAAGAACAAAAACACGAGCACAATTAGAGAGCTTGGAGCAAGAGAAAACAATGACACTTCACACCCAGCTGGGCCCCCACCAGACTTTGAGAGAGTGTCAGGAGAAACGTTGGGTTTGCGATGCCCTCTCTAACCAACTCCTACAAATTAATAGTAGGGTGGCATCAGCACCTTCTTTCTACGAGTGGCAAAACCCAACTGCTACAGAAATAAATCAGAAGTAAAGCCATCGATAACCCAGTTCTTACGCACCTTCGTGTCCCACATTGATAAGAATCTTACTTAATGGAACTCGGAATTTAGTACAGGAAATACACTGCAAGGTCACCAACTCTGAATGCTAAGAAAGAAATGTCGACGCTGTTACTTTTCCTTTTTTAAACAAATATTACAAAATTGAATTTTATTGAGTTTCACACAAGATGCACTTATAAAATTGATACAGAATGTCATCCAACAGAAAAAAAAAATGAAAGCAATTCCAAGCTTTCTTTAGCAACTGCTAAATAATTCAAAAATAAGATACACCAAATTGACAGATAATCTGAATTTCAATGTGTGAACATCTCCAATTAGTATAAAATACATCAAAAATTAAAGAATTTCAGATTTTTCCCCGGCACAAGTCCTCTTCTTTTTAGTATCATCCCTGAACAGTCATCACAGGTTTTGGCCGTTGCTCCGGCTGCTCCTGAGGGGAGAGGAGAGGCTGTAAGACTGCAGCAAGAAGTTCCCACCAGAGCAGACCACACTAACCTGTACGGCAAAGCGACCTCATCACCAAAAGCTGTGCTCAAAGACACGAGAACTCTGGCCAACTGTCTCCGTTTGCTGTATTACGGTAGTCCTGCAAGGTTCAGGAATTAGCGTATATATTAAACTTTCAGCAAATGAACTTTGGCTTTCCAACCCTGACAAATCATGAAATTAGCAAAGAGCAAATTTCGTCTTCATTTGTTCAGCACTTAAGTACTTTTATGATACCTTCCCTTGGAAACTGGAACCGGTGCTTTCTTAAATATCTGAAAGGCATTTGAAGTCCATGCTGTACTTTAGCAACAATATATGAAGAATTTATCATTAAAGGGTCTCTTCTGATCTAAGTCTTCAGCTTTGAGCTCAAATTTATTCCATTCTTGGTCTGAGGATTCCAAACCATCCTTCATCAATTCTCCCACAACTGCATCTCACACCAGAAATTAAGATGCACTGTAATGCTTAAATGCTCTTTATAGATCTAGTCTTTCTAGTTAAGTTTGGCTAAAACCAATCATTTTAAATGGATAATTCTGATTTGATTATCAGTATGAGCTTTTATAGGCATGTTAATACACAGATGTCATTCTTATCAGAGTAAAACCTAAAATGCAGCATAATATCCTTTTCTGTTGCGTTAATGCCATACGTACAGTTCCAACACGACCCTTGCTTGCTGCAATTATCACTGCCTTTCCTCAACATATAGATGTGCCTCTTTATTATTTTTCCCTACAGCAACAAAATATCCTCAGCTTTTAAAAATAATTTTATAAATGATTTGCCTTGCAGGACACACAACACATGAAATGCATATGCTTCATATTTGCCCAGTTAAGCAGAACCTTCATTATTGTGATCTTTCCTTGGCGTTTAGTATTTAGATAAAATAGTATGCAGTAAGTCTTTCATTTAAAGGCAAAATTTTATTCTGATTACAAGATTTTCGAGATACATTTTGAAAAGATTTTTGTTGACAAGAATAACTATCTTGACTTACTGTTGTATGTACCAATGCTTTATGCGTTTGTTGATATAAGCACAAGTTTTGAATTCTGCTTGCGGATGTTTAATAAAACAAGGTAACTGGAAAGACAAGCTTCCGCTCAAGTTGTCATACATTTCCAGGAATATCCTTACACCGGAGGAACCTTCATGAAGAGTAGTATGTTCTGGAAGCATGGTTTTGTAACGCGGAACAGGATTATGCTTTGTTTCCAGTCTATTTTCCAGAAAAGTGATACTGCAGCTCTGCCACCAGGCGAGAGACTCACGATCCACCACATTTTCCAAGAGGCAAGTTAAAGATCACTTACTTGACCTGACCAGATACCAAGCCAAGTTACTTGTAGAAAGAAATTAATATTTTTTTTTGCCATTAATAATTTAAGTTTTTAAATAAATATTTATGTGCCTTTTTTGGCAACTGTCCATTCCGGTAGCATCTGCTGTCCCAACAGCTCAGTATCCTTAGCACATTGATTTTAAAAAAAAAAAAAAAAAAAACTTAGTCAATTCTGTTTCCACAAATAGTAAACCTGTCTATCTCCAACAAGTCTTTCTTTGAAGACCTGTGTTTTAATTCTGAACTGTCTTGGCTTATATCTTTTTCTTCTCCATCAGGAGTTGTCAGAAATTGATCAGAATTGCTTGTTACAAGTAAAGACGGCGTGTTCTCCTTCTGATGCACAGGCTGATTGGTAACTGATGTAGATCCATTTTCATCTGTGGAAATTCCTGTTGGAACACAAGACAATTACAAAGATAACCAATTAATTTAACACAGATATACTGATGCATCTATAACATCCAGATTCATCCAAAGCTGCCCTGAAGAAGTGTGCTGCATCAAACCAGCAGGAGCAACAGAAGAATGCTTTGTGGAAGCCACTGCCTTTTCTTAATTTTACCATAAGAAAACTCCTTTTCTAATTTGGTAAAATGATAGAAGATGAATTCTACAGAAGTTCAGATAATGAGCAAGAGTATAAGCAACAGATGTTAGGACATACACTACATTCTTCTGGTTTAAATACTCATTTTTGTTGGCTTAGACAAGACAAAAAAAGATTTTTGTCAGTCGTTGTGTGAATCACATGAATATTTTCTACTGAACTGAAAAAAAAAGAATCTCTGCAGAGGGAACTAGATGTGCCTAAACCTCTACATATGTACAATAAAGCTGGCTTCTCTAGGGATAGCTAATAAACGACTCATGCACCGCTACACACTTTAATAGCACTGGCTCCTAAAGCAGTTCTGTTAAAGACATCTATTTTTATTCCTGCCTCTTACTTCAGTAGAATTGAACACTGGCTCCATTAACCTAGGATATTTGTAAGTAGTATCCATATATTGTTTCCACATTTTGTTAAAATATTTAAAGAATTAAAATGCACATGCAAATGACAAGGAAATAAACTTTTCTTAGTTACTATCTCCTCGTAAAGACAGAGGTAATAAATCTGAAACGATCTGACTAATGTGGGGAGTACTGCAGACCAGCCCAAGGGAATATTATTTGTCAGAATCTCAGCACTATCCAAATCACTACAAAACCTTTCTGTATAGCATGCCTCCACAGTAAAACATCTACTTCTTGAAGGTACATGGATGACTCTGTACCTGACTACTTGCCTTATGCAAGTCAAAGTACTAAACTTGCATCGAGAAAGGAGATAACTAATGCTAATTGTAGAACTTCTTTACAAAGATAAGCATTTTCTAACCCAGCAGCTTGCAGAGAAAGCTGGTCAGCCTACAAATTGTTACCAGTAATTAGAAGTTCCATCCTCCAAGAGCAAGTATAAAATTTTATCCTTCAAAATTTTAAACTGTTTCTGTAGACAAGCTGGAAACTCCTAAGAAAATAAACTGACTTACATTATAAGCTGATAGAAAGTAGACCAGATTAATTCCCTCACCCTCATCCTAGTAAGAGGTGGGTTAAAAGACTGTATTGAAAAAAACCTGATAAGTGGGGCATGAGGATTAATCAATATTGCAGAGCCCAGCAGAAATAATGCAGACACACAGAAGCTGGGGAAGATAAAAACATTCTTTCACATACTTGAGGTTTCTAGTAAATAAAAGCCATTAAAAGGTGTAAGAAACTCTGCAAAAATGTTAAAAACTGAGCTTCATCACCACCAATGGAAGTTAAGAATATCCTAAATAAAATGAGCAAAAGTTTTTTGATTGCTACTTTATAATCAAAATCTTTCCATCTGAGGAAATAAGCATCTCTGCTGACTGACCTTGTAAAAATTGCTGCTGCTTCAGCTAAAAATAGTGTTCAGAATTTATTTGCTGTAAGTTTAAGGATCATTCTAAGAAAGTACAGCTTATTAAGTCTCCTATCCAAGTGTAGTACTAGAATCTTTTATTAAAACTTATCATTGTGATAGTCGTCTAGTGAAATGCAAAAGGCATTCAGACCAATCCGTATTATATTCTTTCATGATGAAACTAAAGCAGCTCTATGAATTTAAGCTATTTGAGAATAAATGTCTGCACTAAGTTTCTGCGTGATTTGCTTTGACACAGGTGAGGCAGATTTATGACTGAAACACTGACAGATTCTTAACTCTACTATTGCTGGCGAGACACTATGACGACTAATAAGCACCTTACATTTCAAGCCGTCCAAGTCTTTGGCAAGCGATAGAGCGAGCACAATAAAAGCCTCACTGTTTAGTTCTCCGGAGCTTTCATTGAGCTCTTCACAGAGGAAGACACACAATCCAATTCAGTTGACTCAAACAATGAAGGTTTGTTTCCTTCTCTAACATGTCACAGCAACATAATAATGCCCCATTCCAATTATGTATTAACCGCTAACGCTGAGGACCCATACGAGACAGCCACGCTGCACAGACTGGAAATGAAGCGAGCGGAGACCAGCTGAAGTTCCTATTTGGATTTCATAAAGCTTTTCATTCTTGTGTTCATGACAATTATAAGTAATTATATCTATTGTGTGCCATGTTTTACATTAATTTCCATAAGAAATGCGTAGATTGCTACCATATTAAACTTCAGCACAGCCAGAGACGATGTGTAAATATTTACTTGTTTGGGTAGTGACATGGCAGAGGGGGTTGGATTAGGTGATCTTTTAAAGGTCCCTTTCAACCTAAACCATTCTATGATTATGATTTTCAAACAAAAAAACATGCTACTGTTCTGATGTCTCTATCACCTCCACGTATCAGGGTGGGATCTTATCAGAGATGAATATTTATAACCAAAAGATGCATGAACTAGAAGCAATAAATTTCATTACATTTTCAGACTTGTGTTCACAGCTGTGATATGGTACAATTAATGTCCAGCAACAGGGCTGCTGGGGAGCTAACAATGTCATGCATCTGGTATAACACTAAATTTAGTCTGAAAGCAATTTTCATTACAGTCGAAAACAAAACAAGGCAGTTAGGCTTACCTTGGGTAGATTTAAACATGCTTTGCTGTTTGCCAGCTGGCTTCCCTGGGGTGGCAGTCACAACAGGATTGAATAATTTCTCCTCCATTTTTGCCTCCTTTACGTATTGACATGATTTCCCCAGCAATACAATACTGTTAAGGACTTTCAGAGATATTAACCTGAAAAAATAAAAGGATTTGTTTACATATTTGCATTAGCATATTAAAATAATTGCATATTATTCATACTGTAATTATTCATATTAAAATAATTGCACTTGTTTACTCCTGTATTGGAAGGATTACCTAACAAATTAAAGCCATTCAATAGCAGGATCAAAAGGTAATTTCATTTTCTGAACAATTTGTTGCAGATTCAATGCTTAAATTTTCTATTTTTTAAAATTTTTTTTTCAGAAGTTATCTACAGAAAAACATCAACTTTTATCATAGTTTAACAAAAGGACTACAAGGGCAGTTAAGCAGTCCTTTAATACATCAAATATTTGAACACAGAACTAAAAAGGGCCCTCAACAGTGCAAGTCAAAGTTAAATGCACTATTGTTAAAACTGTAGCCTTAACTGTGCCCAGACAAGGATCCCTAGTTGACCTTGAGCCATAAGAAAGCAAATATATCTAGCTTTTACTAATTACAGACTCATCATAAAAAGAAAACACACCACAAACGACAGCCCATGAAACTCAACAAATCCAACAAGGCAGCACTGTGTTACCATCATCATAGCACAGTCCAGTTGATGGCAGATTCCTTTTCTATTACCATTAATTTCCAGCACAGACTTCAGCAAATCATGAAGTCACTTTTAGGGAGGTCTCATCTACCATCCAGTGCTTTTAGATTTACAACTCAAACGAGTTTTGTAAAATCTAAGTTCCATTACTAGTATTACACAACATGCAGACCAATGTCCACTCCCGAGGTGAAAGCAGAGGCGAAGCAGGTGAAGACTCACTACAGAACAAGTAAACAGTGAACTACTCTCTGTAGGATGAATATAAATATCCTCCACACAAATCAACCTACGTAACAGAGCTGAAACAAATGCAGGCTCTAAAATCGTTCTCTGCTCTGAAAATCTGTTTATTATGTACATCACTAACCGACTAAAAAGAAGACGAAGTGAACATTCACAGACTAAAATCCATGAATGGGTCTAACTGCTTAATCATCAAGTGACCCAGGCACATTTCAGCCGCGGCTTCGCTATCCCTCACTGCGTTAATGTAATCAGCACTTGTCAAACAGAAAAATAAAGTACACTGCACTTTGAAGGGAATTTTATGCAATACATTTACTCGTAGTAGAAATTTAGAGAAATGGAACAATGACCACTTTCAGTACTCAGAAGAAACTGACATTTTAGCATCCAAGCAACCACAAAGAAGTTATCATTTTATACTAGTTGAACGCCATTATTCTCTACAATTTTATTAGGTTTTCAGGACAGATTCTGTTTGTGAGAGTTTGAGAAGCTCTCCTCCATTTTTAATAAGTCTCAGAGGTTTGTTTTTTTTTTTCCCCGCACACTTTTTATGTAACATGCTTTTGTTCTGGGAGAGTAGGTGTTTACAGCATGATTTGACTCCGATTTAATGAGATCAGAAGTTGAAAAGGCCATAAATCAACACTTTGCTGTATCAGTTCCAGCTTCTCAGGGAAAATTATGCAAGAGTTTCTAGCGATTCTGCTTTATTCTTTTCTGCCAGTCCACCCCAGGCTCAAATTTCTAACAACAATCTAAGTTTGCAGTTGTTCAAAATCCTAGAAAAAGAAAACTCGGGTTTCGTATGCTGGGGAAGACTCTTCAATAGTGTAATTTATAGTACTACAGTTGTTAAATATCAATAAAAAATAACATCCTCCACATTATAATCTCAATCCTTTGCCCAGTTAACTGTTTCAGATTTTATCACATTGTTTCTCACACATCTATGCCATACTAATGTGATGAAAAGCTGAGATTTAGGTTCAGAACACAAACTACTTGAAAGATGTAAGAGGCGAGTTAGCTCCAAATCTGAGATCACGGTAGAAGTAAAAACCTCTTCTCACTTTTCAATAAGGTCAAAATCTACCAAAATACATTTACTCTTGTAACCTATGCCATCAAAACCCAGCATTTAATCTTTCATGTTAAGCACATTACTTCTTCCTGCCCTCCATCCTCTAAGCTGCAGTGACAGGGAAAAATCTAGGACTGGGCTGCAGCAGGGGAATGGCAGAAGTAGGGAAGCATTACACAGGTTGGGAAAAAGGAAAAACCACGGAGCAGAATCAAGGTACTGAACTCGGTATAACACAGCTTGAACGCGACGATCAGGGACTAGCGCTTTCAATTATACAGAGCTGGCTTTAGGGAGAACACGGGCACAGCATGTGGCATGCTGGGGAACAAATCAAAGTGTGGTGCAGAAGAATATGGCTAATATTCTAACATTTCACCTATATGCAGTATCTCAAACTCCTAGGTATCCTACACTAAAGAGATGTGTCTCTACACTAATGTGGACTAGACACACCAGACCAAGTTCTACCTTTTCTGCAGATCGAGGTCACATTAGAGAGAAGGGTCTATTTATTTATAAAAATGTGGGGCATTCCCATAATTTTCATAACGTATTATAGAACAGCAGCCTCCTCTCTTCCAGTGTACCTGCCCCAGTCTTTTACTGCCCAAGTCTTTTTGTCTTCAGTTACAAACACACCTTGGCAGGGCACTGGAAGAGATATTCCCACATTACTGTAGGCAGGTTTTCTGTGCTGCAGTGATTTGAATCACTTTAATTCTTTATGACCAATTTTAGGAGGACTCCAATAACAATTAGTACTGAGCGACAACAAGCACTGACACGGTTCATTATGCAGCTTTCCTAGAAACTGGTCATCCCCACGCAATCCACAGCAAGTGCCTCAAGAGTGATAAACTAAACTGGATTTAAAGCACCTCAGAAGTATCGACTGGTGAGAAGTTAAGGATAATACAAGTATAAACTGACTTGGCAGTGAAGGAATACTTGTAAATCATCTGTTTTGGAAAATAAATTGCCATAGGACATTATATTTCTTAACTAAGATTATTTACCAACTGCCTCCTTCCCAAAAAGGTGAGCCTTGCATATACTTTTTTTTTCATGTAACGGTTTCCTAACACAAAGACACCTTGCTTTTAACTACCAGAGAGGAGAATTCATGAGCTGCCCAGAGCACTTGAACTGCTTATTTTTGTTGGCTTATTGAATCTTTCATTCTTTTCACACAAAGTTTCATTCCTTAGAATTCAATTTCCCCTTTTATGCAGAAGTACGGTGCTTGCCGGTCATAAATTCTATCAATCATTTTTCCATTAATTATTTTCATTACTCAAGTTACTTATTGAGGGCTATAATCCTCAAATGCAGTTACGGTACTTGGGGACCAATCTGCACTCTCAATTTCAGTTTACGAGCATAAGTGTTTTACATCTTTGTTCTGCTGAACTTTTGTGTACACACTTAAAAGTATCAACAGAAGCTTTTTTTCACATATCTAATCAAATCATGGTAAATTCTTTTCAATTGTATGCATTTACTTACCCACAGTAGAACAGCACAACACAAACATAAGCTAAGACTCCTTGTACTTTTATTGAGCTTGTTACAACTCTGATGAGCTGTTTTAAGGATAAAAGTTAAACAGTTAAAACACATAGCACAAAATTATTAATAGAATATTTTAACAGATGTTTCTTATTTGGTAAATTCAAGGCAAAAGTAGAAACATTTACATTAACAGAAATTTATTCTAATGTTCCCCTTGGTAGCACTGAGTGTTCAAGATTTTGAGTTGAATAAGTATTATACTAGCACCTAGTTACAACTTTGCCAAAACTACAGTCTGATAATTTTTCCTTCACCACTGACTTCCAAGTAGAATAACAAGTGAAAAAACCCTCCCCAAAAGTCAAGGGCTAGAAGCTGAGCTAACAATTTTTGAGGAAAATGTCAGGAGATGCTGATGCAGTAAAACAGAATCAGTGTTTCACACTATGCTAACATTTTGAATACAAAATAGCTTTGTGGACTGGACATATGAATCCCAAGTTTCAGTATGGGATGACCCCGAAATCTCAGTTTTACTTCAGTGTTTCACAGTTCGGGTTCCAAGTTAGCAAAGCACTTCATTTTAAAACCATTAGTATCCAGGATAACATATCAGAACACAATTAACTAGAAAACAGCATTTCAATCGAATTCTCACTGGATGTATTTCACTTAGTTATGAAAGAAATAATTATTATAATGGTTGGTTTAGGTTTTTTGTTGGTGGGGTTTTGTTGTTGTTTTTTGTTTTAAATGCTGGATAAAAACTAGGGAAAGCCTGTCAATAGTACTTTTCCCCATCTGTGTGGGAGAACATTACATTTAAAAGTTAATTCATATTGATACTCTTCCAGGAAAATTATGATTTAGCATCTTTGCTTGCAAAGCAAGGACACACTCCCAGTAGTACGGTAACTACTGCTTGTCTACATGCATGTATGGGAAAAAAACAGAGCAGCTATTTACAAAAAACATTCTGCAATAGTTAATTCAGAACAGACAGCATGTGGACGCAATTCCAATAATGAAGTGATTCATTTTATAGCAGCATGTCCATGTAACAGGGTCAACTATTTCGGAATTATGTATTCTACAACAGCTCAGAAGCTCAGTGTCCCATATAAAAGAAAACTGAGTCATTAAGCATGCCATTACAGGGACAACCACAAGGAATCCTATGAAAAAACTAAAAAAAACTAGTACAGTACTGCTAACCTTCTGGCAACCAGCTGCTTTGACTATTCCAAATGAATGACTAGGATAATTGCCAAAAGGAATAAATGTCTAATAAGCACAGATGTAGTTTCATTCCACTGCTGCAGTTCAATTGCTTATAAATTCTGTAAAATTAATATATGTTTGATTTGCTATGACAGGCTGATAAACAGTAACATATTCATGAAGTCATAATTAGTATGTGATATAGTTTATAATGAGTGCTAACTCAACCTTGCAGCATCATTTCATTTACTTCAGGTGATCATTTAATCCTCAAAACATCAAAATGAGCTAGCTATCTCACAGGCATGTATTCTCAGACTGGTATCTTATTGACAGAAAACTGATAGGAAAGATACAACTTACTAAAACAGCCAACGGAAGAGGAATGAAACCCATTCTTCTGGAAACCGAATCACTATAATCTGTATATGCCTAGGAAAAAAAAGAGGAAGAATAATGAACTATTTATGCAAAGAAATGAGCTTATTTTAGCTTGGTACACCCTCTAGATAAGAATCAATCTCTGCTAACAAACACTATGCTGGTATAAAGTGCACCTATTCACATTTTGAAATTCAAATGCAGATAACTGTACTCTCAGAGAAAAATGTAATACTACCATGACCAGTAAGATTAGCTTCAGTGCACTAAATCAGGAGTAACTGGAGTATAATACAAATCTCTAAATCGAGAGCAATTAGGACACTGAATCCAAATGCATGACGATATTTCATCTGTACATTATCACTAGCTTAGAGACCTTTTTGCATTAATTTCACTTTGATCCTCAAATAATGTACAGAAAAATCCGTGAGAGACAAAAGAAAAATTATCCCTTACACTAGCAATTTTAAATCATCCTACAAACATCTATAATTAGCCTTAGTTTAACTGTGTTAAAATAATTTTGAAAATATGTTTGCATTTGCACTCTCAAAACACAACTACTCTGCATGATCGCTTTCACACAGTATTGAAGGTCATGCCAAAGTTAGGTAGCACCATACAGACACTCATTTTCCACAGAGGATCCTTCGGAAAAGTAATAAGAATCTTCAGAACTAATAAATCATTTTTTTTTATAATTAACAAATTATTAATAATTAATTATTTGTAATTGCAGGTGTCTAACTTCTTCATGAAGTATAATTACTGCATTCCTAGCAATACCTATGAAACATGCCCAAGAAAACTACATAAATTATTATAATAAGTTCATTTAATAGTTAGAGCACTCATCCAGAGCACCCACTAATATGTAAGAGACGCATTCAGGAAACGTGTGCTGTAAATAGTCTTCCAAAAAACAGTACTAATGAAAAATACAAGCAGTCTGTGTGCTCCATAAATACCAATGCCACACCAGTAACATGCATGGTACAAACACCCCTATACATCTGCACATGCTGTCAGTGAAGAAATAATAAAAATTACTAATGAACACTGGTTTTTGATCCAACACAGTTAAAGGGAAAAGAACAATGATTTAAAATTATTAATTTATTTATTTGTTCCAATACCCCCCCCCAACAATTATGTTCATTAATACAAGAAAACGCCTCTATTTCCAGGCTCACATTTTTCTGTCGACTGCTAACAAGGTCAAACGCAAGACTGGCTCTATATTCACTGTAGACCTGGAAAAAATCCAGAACATTGGATGCATGATTAATTTTTTATCACACTTGAGAGAAGCAACAGAGACACTAATAAAATATTTCTGTAAAAAATATTATAAACACTTATGCACAGGCTGAATGAGTCAAAGCCTGTTTTTCTGATGTCTAATTGCACCCTTCAACAGATGAGTCTATATTTCTGCCATAAAGTAACTCGTGTACATAAACCAACAAACAACATCCTAAAAGCATTTACTGAATTTGAGGATCATCAAAAATAAAAAGCAAGATAAACCATGTTTACTTTTTTCCTACAGTTCATAATTTGTTTTAAGCTACATGAAAGTAGTGCTAGGATCAAACTAAATAAGAAAGTTTCCTTATATACCAAGCAAGCGTTTCCATGAAAAAAGCAAATTGTTTCAGAAGATGAATGAAGCTTTTATTTCTCTTTGAAACAGTTCTGCACATTAAGACAGAAAAGTATCTGTTTTAAAGACAAGTGTCAGGGCAATTTGCACTGTGGGTGCTCAAAACTTCTGAAAAAGTCTGACCTAGCAACTGTAAATCTTTAGAACTTCATACAAAAAAATAAAAAGTTCGTTAAATAAACCCTGCAAAATCGTCACCCCACTACCCCCGTCCTCCAGCTGTTTCAGCACACTGAAGTATGATACATTTTTGGCTACCGTGACTTTATTACTGCTCTTTTTCACACTCTCTATGCAAAAGTAGGGCACGCATAAATGCCTCTGGCGTAAGGGAGCTTATAAGTACATCTATTAAACTTGTTTCCACACTGCACAAAGCAGTTACTTGGAAGTGCTATCGTTTCAGCATCTCTCAAGTCCTGATCTCATTTCCTGAAAAGTGGTATTATTAGCGAAAAAACGCTAACTCATCTCTCTATGAATTTATTGAGTGCATTTGAATTCACACAACATGCAAGGCAAATGGCCAATCTATCATGCCCCACCACACGAAAGGTAACCTCGTCTACTGCTTTAAAAGAAAGACTGCATAATATATATATGGCCTAAGAAATTTCAGGAGCGGGAAACTAAGGGGTAACCCACTTCATATTAGCGCTCCAGGGACAGTGGAAAAATATCTCTCTGACTTCAGATTCTACCTCTAACACACAGGCAAGAACGGAGATTCGGCTGCCTCACAAATACCCATTTTTCCTAAAGCCTGAATTTTACCCTACAACCCATTCTGCTAGGAAAAGGTACAAGCTCTGCCTAGACGGCAGAACAAGTCATCTTCTGTCAATGTAACCAGTGATCACTTCACAAAATCATCTGCCAGTTATGTGAATTGTAGTTATTACGTAAACTGTTACACAACACTTTCAATAATTTATGGATCTGGAACTACTAATTTAGAAGCAGAGGTGTTATAAAGACCCTCAGAATTATATTGCATCAGGAAATTACAAAGCTTTCTCAAATGATATCCTCTATATGAAAATAACAATTTTTACACTTTGTGCACTGTAATCAAAAATATTTAAAAAAATATTACCAAAACAAACAACTTAAAATAGTGCTCAGCATTCCAAACAGGATACCTACATCTGCTGTGATGTCATTGAATTTTGTTATAAAGGCATGTTTCACAATATCCACCGCAATTTCTGAAGCGACCACCATGCAAACATCTGGGAATAACACCCAAAGATGATCTGAAAGTTGGGAAGAAACAAGTTAGGCCATTTGACTCAATCAAGTACACAAATCAATAACTGTAACACTTTTCCTCAACAGTCAAAAATCCTCAAGAGCCTGAAGAGTCTGTAACTTTACATCACCCCTCCACTGTGCAAGTTCTCACTTACTCCACTGCTGTTCTAGAACCTTATCAGTACTATACAATCACACCGCAATCAAGATCAGGTTCTAAAGCCTCTACTTCGTCAAGCTTTATCTCTAGTAGGAAAAGGACCTTTGTATATCGAGTATGTATGAGAAATAGACAGAGCACCCGCAGTTTTAGATGCTTAAGGTAAAATTTAGGTAGACGTGTAACATTCAAGCAAAAAACGCCACAGAGATCAGGGCTCAAAATTATTAAAATAAAATAAATTCAATAAAATAAAGTAAAATCCAAATTTTACTCAATATTTATTCAATATAGTATTAAAATCCTAAATATAATCAATATTTAATTATTAATGGAAATTTTTACATAATCTTCTATCAAATTTCAATCCCAGTCGCCTCAGAAAATAAAATTCTCTAGGGGATTCGTTATCCTCAATGTACACCAAGGAAAGGGAAGTGTTGAGAAGAAATCATTCAAGACACTACCTGAAAAATAACTATGCATGTTTGTAGTATAACAGCATATACTTCTAGAAGAAAGGATAGACTCATGATTACAAGAAAGCCAGATATAGAAAAATGAGAATCTAAGGTATTCGGCAAATTAAGATTCCTCAATTAAATGTCCTGGTAACCCTCATCTTTCAGATTGCAGAAAGAAGCAAGAGCTACAGTTGTTGATAGCTCAGAATTTGTAATTTTGTATTTCATTTTTCTACCAGTGTACTCACCTGGATTCCATGAGAACTGTTCCATATTTCTTAGACATACAATTAGTAGCAGCACGTAATTGGTGAACCTCTCTTTAATATCTAGTTAAAAAGAAAAAAAGCTGTCAACTACAAAGAAATATGTATTTGCATATATAGATATCTACTCATTCTGTGGTTCTATCATTTATTAAATCTTGGATTAGACAATCTTTTCCAAAAGTCATTTGATGGGATTTGAGGGGAGGGGATGTTGGTAACCTCCCCATGGACAGGAGCTCTGCCTGATGCTGCATCAGCTCAGGGTTCCCCGCATCAGAAGGGACTTACAATGTGACACGCTGCCACTGTTTCTAATACATTGATAAAACAGTCATCTTTCTTGATAAAGTTTGTGCATTTCTTGTGCGACTCAAAAAGAACCAGCACCTCCTGGTGCAAAAATGGAGACAAAACACCTGTCTGTCATTTCAAGCAAGGCAAATTTCATTTTCTACAGACCACAGATACACAAATTGCTATATACTGGGTCCATTAGCAGGCAGGAGGGATGGGGGAAGTGCTCCAAGACAACTATTACACCTTATTTCGTATGTTCCTATTAGTGTTTTACATTGGCACCTCAAGAGGGGACAGCAGGATACATCAGCTCAATTATCAAAACCGTAAGAACTGTAACACAAAAGGAGTTTGACTTGAGCTGGAGTCCTACGACTTCTCCTCCCAGGTGAGGCAGAGTCTTTGTTTTCTGCTTTGGTACCCTGCCTCCAGAAACAACCCACACAGCTCGCTTCAGGAAGCATCGCTTTAACGTATTAAAAAACCTCCCTGAAACTGTATTATTGAAAAATGGGATAAAACCTACAACATAAAGTCACCACAAATTAGTAAGCCTGAAGAAATCTTTTTAGAAGACAGAACTATTATGAAAATCTGTGAAAATATTGTTATCACTTGTTACACCCATTAATAATGAAGACAGTAATTTCTTTGCAGGTGAGTCATCTCCAAATCCAAAGGATTCATTTCTTGAAGCACCTCAAATATTCTGTGGTGTTCTACTTACTGATTTTAGCCAAAATTGAAAGAAAATAAGGAGAAATAGAAAGGTTCAGAAGAACACACAGGAATCCAGCTGACCCAGGTGGATCATTGGGACACATTTGACTTTGTGTAAGCAGCTTCCATCATCTCTGACTATAGACCAACGACAATGTTCATGGCTGCAGTTACTGTATTCTAGTATAACAATATCTCTCATTTTAAAAAACAAAGTTTCAAAATACTGGCAAGCCTGAAGGAAGGGAGTAAAAAGAAAAGAACAACTCCTCCACAAGAAGGGAATGAAAAGCACACAGAATTCAAGAACTATGAGATTGTATGCACACATGTAAAAATGCACATTTTGGGGTACATAAACTCATCTCTCTGTATGTGCTGGGGAAGGGTCAGAGGAAGCACAAGTTTCCAAAACAAAACAAGTGGCACATGTCTGGGGGAAGAAACAAGGAAATCCTTCAGTAAAATAAATTTAAATATCTGAAAAAAACAGGACATGGGTGAAGTCCTAACCACAAAGTGTCTGTGAGAAGTGTATCACAAACTGTTTTTCCGTTAGAATACAGTACAGCTTTAGTAACTCTATCCATTATAAGACAGGGTTAAATGACAGCCAGAACTATAGGCTGAGGACATTTTAAACGGTCTTCAGCTACTCCACAAGCACATGATTAAGGAGTTTACTTTCTCACTGTTTACACTCCTAAGTGTTGCAGAACTGACATCTAGCACTAATTTGGATACGCTTACCTCGCTGACCGGGCTCTTGTGAGCACATACCATGCCTAGGCTGCGCTCTAACACCCTGCTTAAACTGCTCTTAACAGGGCTGGCCACGAAGCCTGGCCACGTATCACACTACACGCTCACTCCCCATATACACACTCTTTAAACTATTTTGAAAAATGACAATAATGCCCCTGAATAATCCTAAGTAGCTCTAGTGACAACTATCTCTTAACAAGTGACTAGAGCACAAGAACGGATCAAAGACTGAGCAAGGAATCACCAAGAAGGCACTGATCTATCTTAAATGTACTCCTGCCTCCAAAGTCCTCATCCTTAAAATGAATAACTAGATTACAATAATGGTATTTTAAAAAAAAAATCTAAAGCCACATGAGAAAGCAGTTTGAATTCCAGAGACCAAAGGCAAAAGCGAAGGCTGTTCAATATTTCAGAGACTGATAAACTGGGAACAAAGCAGGAAGAACAGAATTACGGAAAAAAAAGTGTAAGAAATTACAAAGAAAAACACTGAAGTTCCTAAAGCCTCAGAATAAATGTTAAATTTTTGAGATGGGAGATTTAAAAAACAAGGAATAACCTGGCCAAACAGCCAAGTGAAGTAAATAACATACTGCATTACACCTAATGTACTTCTTCATATGAAGTACAATTGTGTTTTGTGAAAAATTTAGTTTAGAGCACAGCTTGAAATTAAAATAAGACATTTAAAAGCATAAAGGAAAGCAGCATGCTGGGCATTCAAGAATGATGAAAGAGCTTCTCTTTATAATTTTGGTCTCTTTGTTCACTAATCCTGAACCCTACAAAATTAGCTTACAGATATCTATTTGAAAAAGAGAACGTGCTATTTAAATTTAGGGAGATACTTCTTCCTGCTACAACAAACTAGAGGTTCTACGTCTTATGTGTAGAAGTCCTTTCCAATGGCCACAGTGTTTAGATTGCCCGGGTGTACATACATTTCCTAGTAAAAGCCAGGGTGACAATGTGACAGCAGCTTTGCTGTCACAAGTCAAAGCTGCAGGAGCAGATATGGCAGAAATCACAGGTTCTGCAGCTGCAATCTCAAGCAGCTATACAAACCTCAAGATCTTTGTTCACCTTCTGCACCTGTAAGATAACAGGTTTGGGTTTATTAGATAACTGTGTAACCAGTGTATATCTCCTGGGCTGTTCAGTTAGGTTTTATGTAGATGATTCGTAGTTCTTTTAGTCCTGATGGATTCACAGTTCTTTTAGTCCTGATGTTTTAAGGAATTAGCTGCTAAAGCAGAATTTTAAATAGCCATACAAAGGTGAGAAGGATCACTGATCCCACTGACACTAAGTCCAGAACTGGAAATACTGGGAAAAATAGCACAGTAACACATCAGCTTCCTCTCCACAAGCCAGTGCTGAGCACAATGCAAAATGAAAAAGATTTCATGATTTTCAGATCTAAACTTGGTGGCACTTGATATCCTGGTGCCTTTCTACACAGTGTCTTCAGTGCAGAGCTCCACAAGGTACTTCAATGCACAATACAGGACATGGCTTAGAAAGAACAACTGAAACATTCATTTCTGTTTTCACGCTTCTATTCACAAGATCACTTGATTTTAAATTCTATTTGTAGCAACTTCTCTTGAACACAATGTCTACTTTTGAGGTCACTGATATCTTACTTTTCTGCTAGTTCATATTTTTCTTTTGATTAACATGCTAAATAAGAAGGGAGTTTCACCTACCCATAAAAAGTTCCTCAGATGCCTCTCTGAGACTGACCTTATTCCCCCCCACAAGAATTAGAATATTTAGCTTCTGCGTACTACTCAGTACTTTTTAACTAAATTTAAACCATGTGTTTGAGACAACTAGCATTTTGAGCAGAGCCCCAGAACAAGAGGGAATCCGTTCAGTCTAAGGTGAATCAGCCACTGTTGCCATCGTTGCCTACAGCCGAGATGGCAGACCTGAGAAAACAGCTGCAAAAAACTGAGAGAAAGGTGGGGAAACATATGGGGGAAACTTATGTTTAGTGCTTTATTTTAGCAGTCTAGTTCAAGCCAGGCATGTAGTTTAAGCACAGGATGCACAAGTGAGACTGGAAGCTCAGTTCCAGCAGCAGGATATAGCACTGGGATAGCACTGCCAAAGCAAGATGAGCTACCGTTTCAGTTGCAGGAAATAAAACATTTTAAAAGGGTAACAAAGTTATCAGAATACATGAACCGAAGCAATACTGATCCATCCTTACTGCAGCTGTGATGCAGTGAATCTGTTCAAGTTCAAAAGAGGTGAATATCTCTCCTAAAAACCTGCCTATGCTATTTACCTATGAGAAAAAAAGCTCTGCTATTTATAACCGTATCGAGAAGTGGTTTCAGGAAAAGTTACCCGTTTAAAGGGAATAAATTAGCTTGTTTTGTGCACTCTTCTATGTATGCACTCACCTGCTTCCAGCCCCATATGGTGTAATGAACGGCATCACTTTTTCCAAGTGATAAAGGGAGACCCGATATTGCTATTATGGGTCTTCAATCATAATACCTAGCAATAAAATATTGATATACATTTTTTCTGGCATACTATTGCAGGTGGTTTTTATGGAGGAAATTACTAGCCATTTCTAATAGTCCCTCATTTATTTCAACATTTAAATCAAGAAAAAGGCCTGGCCTTTGAGTAGGAGAGCTGGATACACACTTGTAACTATTTTCTGTGAGTACTGTGAATAAAGAGAGAAAATTTATAAAAACTCATCTACGTTTTCTGTCAATATTTTTGTAAACATCACTTTTAGATGTTCTCACTGTAAAGTTAAATATATTTATTTTTAAAAATGTAAGTATTTAAATTTTGGAATCAAAAATACACAGAATAAACACCTAATCGACCCATCTGGGATGATTATTTTTGGGGGTTTTTAAGAACTTCTATGTGACAGATTAAAATTTTGTGCTTACTTTTCTGTTACATGATATATTTAAGATTTTATGTAAACAGTCTTTCATCCAAAGCGTCACAAAACAATTGCCATTTAACATTTGCATTAACATCACTGCAGTTTGCAGATGAATTAGACAAAAAACGCATGAATAGCCAGAATTCAAAACCTGAAGCAAATCTGCTGAAAGTTTAACTCTTGATAACAAAAAAAAATCCAAATCAACCATTTTTAAATAAGCAGCTACATTATTTTTTTTTAACCTATTGAACACTTGAGTTCTCTGGTTTAAAAAAGATAGGAGTTGGAATGAAAAAATCTATTCTGTGCTTATCTGTATAAATAGCTTTGTCCAAAACCTCATATGCACAAAGTAACAGAACCAAATGTGTTCAAAGATCAGAAAGCATTACAAGCAAAGAAGCTCTAACACAACCTTAAGTGCAGTATCTCCTATGAGTTTTGAAACCAAGAATTCAACAAATACTTCAGATGGCTGATATCAGTATTAGAAAGAACCACCATCAAAGGCTACTTATAAACAGCTTCTCCTCATGAAACACACATCCTCACAACTGCCAAACAACAAGCATTCCGAGATCACTGTCAACACAGCATGCTACAAAGTCAACTTTTTTAAACCACAGAACACTTCAGAGACTTTGAAGCATGGATATTTTGAGTATCATAACTTAAATCTGAAATCTGCATTTAATAACTTTAGCACCCAGCAAACAGGTTGTTTCAGCACCTCAAATAAAAACTAGCCATTGAAGGAAAAACACTGGAATCCCAGTTCCCACTGAACCAAAAAGTAATAGGGAAGATGAGGAATTCAAGTCAGAATGCTCAAATTCACCAAGGTAAAGCTGGTTTAACATTAATATTATATTCAGCCTCTCACTTCATCTTTTCTCCTGATTAGCACAGCTATACGTACCGCTATTGGACATTTGAAAAAGATTGTTCTTCTCAAACTTCTTGAAAACGCTTCCTTTTATTTCAACAAACTGCAATTTTTAAAAACAGTCAGTTAGGTTTTATTGATAAAAATGGATATAAACAAATCAGACAAATAATATACAAATAGGCATGTGATACATAAAGATGAAGGATGCTGAAAAAATTTAGGTTAGCTACATAATAATGCTACATACTTACATTATTGGACATCATGATGGTAAGCAGTGATTTATTGTGGGAGTTGAAGGCCACGTTAAGGGTTGTTGCTTGAACCATTATAAGAATAGCATGCAGGACTAGAAAGCAGGGTTAAGGAAATATATTTGGAAATAGTTTTTCTGCACAACAGTACTGAAAAGCACCGGAAGTCAAATTCCCTGTTTGCCTCCAAAGCTTAACAAAAAGGTTTTTATCTCCCTGTCAACTAGATTTAGAGCAAGAAAGTATGTAAACCTATGGAATGTACCCACAGTACATTACACCCTTTAATAATTATGTTAATTTTTCTTGTTCAAAAAGAGCCAAATGACATTTGTCATGAGAAACAACAATATAACCTGCAGGAAAAAAAAGCTGAGATGAAGAAAGATTCTAAATTAGCCTAAATATTTCAGAGAAAACAGGGGAAAGTACAAGAATTCTAAATTCATCACCACATCAATCAGACTATGTATATCTCTTTACAGGTAATCATCATCAGTTCACTATAAGGTTACTTCACACTAAACTCATTTCCACCCTAAACATGCATGAATTTTTCATCCCATCACGTCAAGAAAATGTTCTCAAATTAGTTGTCTGTAACTTTCCACTAAATAACAAAACCCCGCTGTCTTGAGGATCCTGTGACTGAAAATATATACAAATCAGAACTCAAAGTTTCCATTAATTACTGTTTTTCATTTTACTATACATTAGGTATTAAAAAAGCTGTCTACCAGTATAATAGTATTCCGTTATGAAGGGTTTTTTTTAAAGCAGGTTAAAAGGCTTTTTCATTCATTTTAAAGACTCGTAGTACTGGCAATCTTACTTTGAAAGTAAAGGAACACTAATTTAGGAATACTATCAATTCTTCAAATCTATTAAAAATGCAGAGCAATTACTGTGTAATTTAATTTAGAAAAATTTGCAATTTATTGAAGAAAAAGGATACAGACATACAGCACTGCCATGAAGAAGTGAGGAATCACACCTATGTGAGCTCTTTTTCTTTCCTTAGGTTCTGTAGCTGTCCAGTAAAGAGCATCCAAAATATCTTGTCCAAATGAAGAAAAGAGACGATCAGCCACCTAAACAAGAACAACATTTTACTGTCTTAGAGCAATAGGTTTCTCTCTGACACTTGAATATGCCACTGTGAGTACAGCTTGACCTTAATAAAAGTTTAACGTATTTATCACTTCCCATCTTTTGTGCATTTCATTTCCACTCTGGATTTCACAGTAATATTGTTCCTTTTGTATACTCAGCAGCTTACTTTCCCCCTCAAATTTACTATCCCCGTTTCAACAGTATTTAAAATATATAACCATGTAGTATTATCTTAGATGCTTCCTTGGAAGACATCCAAGTACAGTTCAGACTTCAGCCTTTGATAAAGCACAAAACTGTCCTAAATGTTTTTTCCCATCCCTCTGGGTTTAATAGGGGAAAAAAATAATGACAAGTACATTTTAAACATGTGATAGGGAACAACACCAGCTTATAGATACACAAAGGACTGAAATTAGATTTGGCTGTACTCCTTCCTTACATCTTGGAATAAAGTATATACTCAATACAAATCTCTGCATAAAGCAGAATTCAAAATTAGAAGTACTATAATACAACAGCAAGTGATCAAGAAAGTCTGTCAAAAAAGTAAACTTAGTTTGAAAAAACTGCAAACACCTGAAGTGTAACCCATAGACTATATGCACAAGTAGGAACAAAAGTTGCAGTAATTCTAAAGACAGGAAAACCACAGCGATCTGAGCTTGCAATTCAATGCCGCGGTAAGAAAGGTCACAGGGCCTTCCACCAGTTCTCAACACTTCATCATCATCAAGCATGTAAAACTGAAGATCATTACAAGGAAAGACTTTTTTTCTGCCTTTACACTACAGTTCAGTAATTTCAAGACTAAGCTGCACAGGACAACAAAAATAGCACTTCAAAATTAAATTTGGTATCACAAGTCTGGCTAAAGAAAAGACATCTCTTTCATCACTTACTAACTCAACCAAACAGAAGTAGTTATACATGAAAAACTGATTGTCTCTACATGATAAAGAAAACTGATAATTCCTCTTACTGTCTTTCTGTAAGACAACAATTTTGGACATGTTAAAACAACATGTAGCAATACAGAACTAGGTGTGTGATGTACCTGCAAATACTGAACCATACCTATTAACTAGAAAATAAGTTATTTGGACAACATAAGTAAACCATAAACCTAGATTTGGGAATCATTTCCTGACTTCATTAATTAAGAGTTCTAAAGGTAAAGATACTGAAGGGAGAAAAGTCATATGCTTTAACTAATTCAAGCCAACATTTATTGAAGTTTCCTAAAACATGAAGGCTGAATTAAAACAAATTTTTACCGAATGTCTCATGTAAACTGTACTGTATGTTACTCTTTAAGCATCACCTATGAAACAAAATGAACAGAACCATGTGGTGATGAATTATCATAAATCTGAAGTTCAAAAAACCCCATCAGTTTGAGAGATATTTACAGTGGTATTGTTTTCGGCTTTTAAATTTTGTAAATTCAGGTGTTCTGCTTTATTTGGTTCCTGCTCATTGTGATGACCCATTGAGTAATTACACCTGGTGTAGTAACACCAACTACAGAATGCGTAGAGTTTGGTAAGTTTTTGTTCACAATATTGTGAGGGTTTTAATAGATAAAATATTGGCTTTGCTTTCCTTTCTATTTAAGCAGTTGTTGTTTCTCAGCTGACAGGACAGAAAATATTAAAACCCACCACACAATATTGTTGCTTGCTTTTCCAAATAGGACTTACCTAAACCCTACATGCCGGCTCCAGGCTCCAGCAGAATTCCATGGTGAGTGCTGTCACCAGCATAACGCACACTGGGGCTTCACAAGGAGCAGGAGCCGGTGGGTCTGAATCTAAAAAAGAAAAGTGTCATTTTAAGCCAAATGTGCTGAATGCTCCCCTCAGGCTGTCCATCTGGAGCATTCAGCACATGATTTGAAGACTCTGCATTCCTCCTATCTGTCCAGGACAGTATCCCCTGGACTTACCAACAGCCGAAAACATTAGGACATTGTAAACATCTCTGTTGCTCAGTATTTTAACTAAATTAAAAAGATCTTCCTATTCTGAAAATTTGTGAAAATGTGAAGTTTATTACTTAAAAAAACCCACATACTTAACAGTTTCTTAAAAAGCATTACTTGCATTAGTAGCAAAGAAAAACGAAGTTCACCCAAGTAGCCTAAGCAAGGCAACACTCAAACTGTTGAAAGCTGACTATCAACCAAGTCTTTCAGTGGGATCCCATGATGTTTTCTGCCAATACTGTGGCTGCAGCCTAGCATGGTAAAAGAGGCCCTTTAAAAACTTGCCCTCTGCTTGGATTTCATGAGACATCATGGAAATTAAATACAGTTTCCAACTTCAAAGTCTAACGTAGTTTTTCTAATAACAATGAGTGGTAAGAGGTCCCCCTTTCCTAAGAAAAAGAAACTCAGGGAGCACTTCTTAGTTGAGACACACAAATTTGTTTCTGACAAATGCAGCAAAGAAACTAAACTCAACTCTTCATTCAAAATGGAATGGCACGTGGCTTCCAACACTGCAGTCTATCTTCAAATTACCTGGTAAGCACATAGGGCTGTACTTTCTTAGCTTTAAGATAAATGACTTAAGTAGTGATTTCTCTTTATTTCAAGACTATTTTGAGCACATGTATTTATTTAGTAAGTGATAATCTCTCACAGGTTATAGAACTATATATGGATGACTATTTCCCAATACAACTAAGATCCACATAGTAACTCAATTTACTATTTGTTCATGTTTTTCAGCAAATCTAAAATCAAAGGAAACAAAACCCTATGAATAAACAACTGAGGTGGCTTGTAGGATATTTATTCCACTTAGGATAACGAAGTGTGTTCCTTATGCAATATTTTCATATTTTATGAGGAAAGAACAAGTATCTTTAGACAAAATATTCAGATTTTGCACAAAGCATAGCCCTGTTTTAACAGTGTTCAAACAAAGGTGCAACAGATGTTCAAACAAGGATTAGTATCTTATTCAGAGATCCCAGAATCCTAATAGAGTAACTCTTGTGTACAAAGCTCTGATTGAGTCCTTTTAAGAGGCTGTATTCCTCCTATGTCCTATATTTGCAGGACGCAGATAAGATTGTAGCTATAAAAACATTATTTACTTTGTGAATCATTGATCATAGAAGTAAAATTAAAAATCTCATGCTTTACATTAATAACAAAACAGAAAGACTCTTATTCCCCCGCCCCAGAATTTCTCTTTATCCTACCTCCTGAACCAGAATTTCCTTTTCTTGTTTCACTATATTCATTCAATTTACTGCTTTTGTACTCAGGCTTTTGCCCGCTAGCCAGGACTGAGACAGGTTAAGCAGCAACATCTGACCTTGCATACAATGAAAGCTATATATCCATAATGAAGAATTAAAAACCAAATTCCATGTCTTCTACCATCTTCCTTCTCTGCTCTTTCAGAATCTTACCACTGTTTCAAATCAATAGTTTTGAATTTTCTCAATGAGTTCAAAACGTCATTCGTTCCACTTCTTGCATTTCAGCTTAAGACATTTCTTCTTCCATTTCCAGTTCTCAATTTTCATTCAACTAAATTGATTAATAAGCTCCAGGAACTAGGTAATATGAAGCAGTATCTACAAAATGTATTTTTCACAAACGTGTCTGTTTCACTGCATCTAGGCTTACCATGGCTACATGCCATATTCTAAGAACAAATACTGTAATACAACATTATTTTAGATAATCTGAAAAAAAGCATGCTTAATATTCTGATGCCACCATTCTTACCTCAAGCATATTATAGATGATGTAGAGCTTTATGACAGACTGTCCCCTTATCAGATGATACATCATAGAGTAGTCAACATAGTGCATCATGAAGTAGCAGATGACCAATATAACTCCTTTGAGAATGTCACATACCTGAGCGGGTTGTAGCAAACGTCTATCACTGAAATACAAAGGGCAAAAAGTTCCACTAAATGTCATATACCCACAAAATGCAAATGTTACTAAGTCAATAGGAATTTACAGAAGCTGTTAATCGAGGATATATTTTTAATGTAGTTTATTATTGCCCCTTCCCCCATCCCTCACTCCAACACATAAGGACCATCATGACTGTGTTACACATTTACAAGATCACACTCCTGAACAGGATCACATTTCTCTCATCTGCCACATCCATTTAGTTAAAATACTGTACTTGTTGGGTAAGAGTTCTCACTTGCTAAGAACCTTCTGCATGCACATCCTTTGTTTTTTAATTTACCTTCCCTCTTCCAGCCTGTTCTACTTATCATTTTGACTTTCTCAGTTACAGAAATTGTATTTGCTATAACCAAAAGAAAAAGAAATGAAGCAGTCATCTTCAATTTCAGTATAATGAACTAGATGCTGAGGAACGGGTTCTAAATGCAATTCCGTATCTTCTTTTAGCTCTATGCTGTGCAGCAGTAAATGCAAACAGTTTGACATCAGGGCTTGGGCTGATCTTGAAACGAGGCAGAAGTTTTCTCTCTATAGCCCCACAAGTAGACTAAGTGAATCATTACACAATTTTATCCAATAAACTGAAAATGCCGGAAGAAAACAGCTTTACTTTCGTTCCCACAACAGCAGCCATAAGCATAATGAAATTGCAAGGCAATATTTACTTGTCCATTTACTTATTTTAGTATTAATAGGATGCAAAGCCTTTATAAAGCCTTCAAATAAAATAAAAAGGTTATTTGAGAATTAAATATCAAAAAATAGATAAATAATTTCTGTTACATGTATGTATTTTGAATACACACTGAAAGGCTTTCACAGAAGATAACCTTTCACAAGTCGGAACCAATCAGCAGAATGAAAGTTCAGAATTTTCATCTTCTGTATTCTTAAATAACTAGGTTATTTAGAAATTAGACAATTCTCCCATAAACCGATAACATGGTTAGAAAAAAAAAATAAAATAAGTTGATAAAAATTCATACTTTAAAAAAAAAAAAAACACATCCAAACAGTTACTTATGACCTCAGGGAGTCAAGACATCCTACAGCCCCTGCAGACAAGTCAAAAATCCCAGCTACAGGACTCATTCTATTTAAACACAATATCGGAACTACAGTGTTTTACTTTGGGTTTCTTTGTCATCTTCCATTCCAAAGAAACAAGCCCCAAACACAGCATTCATGCATTAGAACACTCAGACAGATCATGCTTGTTCTAGAAGTACGAGCGAGAATGTTTCCAGGACTCTCAAATTCACAGTATTACACTTTGAACAGAGTGCAATTGCTCCTTTTATTCTATACTTTACACTGCATAATTTGTATTAAAATCAATTATATTCTGAATAGAATTCAACCTGGTGCCACACACCAGAACTGCTTAGAGTAGCTTTCTCACCCTAAGAGACATCTTCTTGCTCTCAGAAGTCATCCTGTAACAGTAACCATTTTATGTCAGATTAAGTCCTTGGCAAAAAGCCTCAGTGAATTTTCTCCACGCTTCACCCCCAACTGAGTTGTAACTGAAAACACCAATTTACAAACTTTAAGAAAACTGAAAGTGCCCATTTTCCAGCACACCCAGTATTTGCCTGCATCTTCATTCTTCCAGCCAACACCTACCTTATCATTAGAGAAGCAGTGAGTATCTGGTAGAGAAAACCTGACTAGCAAGAGAGAAACCCACTTCAAAAGGCTGTTTTAAAAGCATGGCAAGGTACCAATTTTTATCACGGGATGGTCTCTTGTTGAAATGTATTAGTAAGCAGAACCTACTCACGAAGTTCCCTAATCAGTCCTTCAGAAAGATTTTCACAGGAAAATTACTTGATGTCCATGAATCAATGCAGACTGAAAATTACCATGTTAAAGGTTTTCTGGCTTACAGATAACATCAAAGATGCTCAACCGCCAGCCCAGTCACAAGCTGCAGAATATGTTGCGTACAGAACAAATTCAGCATCACTGCAATTCAATTCAAAGGCTGCCCAAAAGTGTCAGATCAACTACACTTGATGGCTGTGCCTTACAGAAATAAAGCTTTTGTAGAACAGAGTACATTCAAATAATGCTTTTAGAGAATTTTATCTCTCAAAGTGACTTGGATTTAGTTACTCAGTAGTTTGTGTATCTTGAAAAAACTGCAATAAACACTCCATTTTCCCCCCTGAAGTTTTAACTAAAAAAGCACTCTATTAATGTCCTATTCAAAGTTGTGCAATAACTTCTTGTGCTTCTCCTCTATGTGAGAAGCAGAACCAACAGTAATCCTGTGACAAATTCTTCAAAATACATAAAAGAAGTCGCAAAACATATCCTCAGAGTTTCAATTTAGTGACTTTGATGACAGAAGAGCTCTCAGCACCTCTAACCCTCAGTCAGTACAAGGGATTACTGCAAAGGCTGAGTACAGAAAACTGCTCTCTAGAAAGCAAAAAGAGAAAGAAGATCCTGGCATTTAAAATATATTCCAGTGTTCTTTCATCATACACTAAGAAAGACCTCTTCCTATTGAGTAGGCAAGTAACGTATGGTCTACAACTAATATGTATCTGATTGAAAAACAGATTAACCATGACCACTGCATAAATCCACAAAAGCACTTTTATTGCAGCAGAATCCTCTTCCGCTCTGGCCAATAACATTTACAAAAGGATTTTGAGGTGTGGCTCTGAATATAATAAGGGGTAGGGATAATTATTTCCTACAAAGACAAGGAGATCAAGTAAGTGGATTAAGTCTAATCATTTGTCACCTTTTGGCAAATATACAGAACCGACTGCAAAGCCTGCAATTATGAACTGATGTAGTCAGCGTTCGGTGAGAACTGAACGTTGCAGTTTTAGTATATGGTGAGGTTCACATTGGCTTAATCTGCATTTGTCACAAATCATTCCTATCCTTCGCATTAAACGGTTTCATACATAGAAACACACAGAGGCTGATGTTATTTTACACCTGTCATAGAAAGCCTTAGCCCACCCATTATACACATTACATTTTCCACATTCATTTTTCTCAATATATGTTTCCACTTATTGTCTCCAGTAACTAGTCAGTGCCAACACTGAAAAGTATTTTCAGCACAATCTTTGAGTACTAAGTAATCAGACCTTGTGATGAATATCACATATAAATTCATAATGATGTACCTTATCCACGAGTACTACAGACTTTAAAAAAAAAAAGAAAAAAGCCAGTATCAGCCGAGCTATGACAACTCTACAAACATAAAGAAAAACAAAAAATACATAGCATAGTTCCAATAATACTTTCAGTATCTGATTTGAAAGTAGGAAGCCAAGAGGTAAAAACTAGACAATACTGAGCTACTGTCTAACTCCAGAAACCACTGAACAGAGATAGGAGAAGTTGAAACAGCTTAGCTCATTTCCAAAGACTGAATTTTTAGAGTTGTGCATGAAGTGTGACAGAGGGAAAGACCTCACATGAAAATTAGTTATGGGTGCTTTTTCTCATGAGTGAGAAAATAAGAAAAATAAAGAGCGAGCATAACAATCCTACTTTGTATTTACTCGTTCTGGTTACAACACTGTAAGTAGTAGAATCTTTGTACAGAAATCAATTCACCTTTTCCTTCAAAGCTATCCCACGCATACAGTGGTGCTGCAGAAGTGAATTAAATATTAACACTTTCTTTAGTGAACTCCACTCTTAAAAGATAGCATAATGAGAGCCTTTTTCCAAGACGCAGTTCCTCTGATTTCCTACTGGATTTCAGTTATGTGAATTGTTTCACAATTAGGCTGACTGCACAGCTGAATGTATTTGAAATTGCAAATTTCACATCTCATAAGCCAATAAATACACGGATTCAGGGCATTTGGGCTGTCCTTCAAATGTGCCTTATTAAGATATGCGACTTCTGTCTTTTCACCTAATTACTTTCTGCCGTTATTCCATTATTACTTCTAATAGTTTTTCTGCAAGTCATGTTCTCCAAGATGCTCTTGACAGAATTTTACAAGTGGTTTCATTATGCTAAGCCTCGAGCTCCCATGTTTAGCTGTACAGACTACCAAAGAATCAAATTTTTAAACTAAACTTCTTCAAACATCAAAGTACCTTAATAGCAAAGAGTAAGGCTTATCCATTCTTTCTATTATCCGCTACATAAAATCTTATATTGCTTTACTATTACTACCACTGAATACACTGAGCTGTTTAAACATGAGATGATCCTTCAATCTGCATGAATTCAAAGTGAAAATCCAAGTATTCCTCCACAGATAGACTCTCTCACACTGCAACACTAACTAGCAAATTAAGACAACACAGAAAAACACACGCAGGGACTTCAATATGCTACAGCACGTACCTAACAAGATGTTCAAACTCCTCAGGCTTTGGGTACATTTACCATTACATCTACTAATTTACAGAAAAATCTCCACTAAAACAAACCCTTATGGCAGCAAATAATATAATTATACAAATGCATGCTTACAGAAATATACAAGCTTATTATTAATTTTAATATAAGAAAGCGATGTGCAAGCTTTCCTCCTGTACCACCCTATTCCACCCCAGCATGCTTGTGCTTCAGCCCAGTCAATTAATCAAAGGAGAAGCATGCCAAGCTCAATGCTTATCACACAGGGTCTAAGGCAGCTGAAAGTACAGCAAGATTTATATAGTGCACTAATCGACATCAACCATGAACCAGGAATTCAGACAATCCATCTGTTAATTACTTTTTTCAAGACTATTTATAAGCTCAAGGTTTAATGCTCACATTTAGAAAGCATGAACTTAAGTCTTTCCTGTTAAGAAAGCCACTGGATCTGTATATGTTTTCCCCTTTAGAAAGCTAAACCCAAGCAACTTCCCTTCCAAACAGTTAGGAAGAATTACTTTCTACTACTTTATTCTGTACTTTCTATAGAACAAAATTAAAATACTATCAAATTAGAATAATATCAAATATTCTGGCCATCCACAAGTATGTACTATACATTTTAGGAACAAAAAAAAAAAAAAGGAAAATCCAAATTATTTTCATGATTACTAGTGACACTTGTAAGAAAATCCACTGTAACTGTTACAAAATTAAGAGTCAAACCTATTTCAAGTTATAAATATACCAGCTACCCAGTGAAGAAAAATCTGGTGTGAAAAACAGTGTTTGTCACAAGCAAACACTCAAACTTGTCTCCTCAAACAAGTGAAAGTTTAAAGAATTAGATGCCTGACTCATTTTCAAGGCATGTCTATTTCATACCATACTCTAAAGGCCATGATCCCCATTTCACATAGTAATAAGACTTCTGTCTCCATCTACTGGTTGAAAACCATTAGGTTAAATAATTCATAAAGGATATGACCATACAAATGGTCATACTACTGACATATAATGTTTGTGACTCTTTCAACTGAACAATATGTTGGATTTCACAATATTTTTTCTTTAACTTATTAAAGAAGCAAAACAGCTCAAGACTTTCTGTGTATCGGCATCTACCACACCAATCCCTTTTTTTGTTCCAACAGCTGTGCAATTAAGTTACTGAGCATTAAGGAGAGCATTATTAAAAATAAATCACAGTTTACTGATATTTGGCTTTATTGTTACAAATCACAAGTAGCTCATACATAAGTTTGCCTAACTGATTGATTTTCAAAAAACCCAAGATCGGGTTTTAAGTGTTTTAATAACCCTTGCTTATTGAATTTAAAATGGTTAAATCATTTGGAACATAAAAAGCACCCCAGGACAAACAGGAATTTTTTCTTGCTATATAAGAAAAATAAATCTAAAACCTCACTAGTGTCATCTATGGTCTGCTTTTCTGCAACTGTCATTGCAAAATGAACAATGTTTTCACTATATTGTATACAAAGTAATCTGCAAACAAGTATACTTGTCCAAGTACTTAATTACTTTAGCATCTGATGCGTAAGCTCGGGATATATTATTTTAAACTTAACTCTGCATAGACTGTCACATGCTACCATACAACTTCTTTATTTTTGTCTCTCAGCCTTTCTGGTGCCCTTCAATTCTTCACTAGCTTGATTACCTATGGTTTTCCAGTCACCTTGTAGAGTTGTTTGGGTTTTGACTGTTTTGGTTTTAGTTTGTTTTGTTTTTTTTTTCAAACCATCAGGAATTCAATACATTTTTCTTGTTTAATTTTACAGTTTATCGCATTTTTAATTGGTTCCGTTAGTACAGTTTTATCCAAATGATTAAGGTTACTCTAAACAATTACTCCTTCACAGTTAGCACAGACAAAATTTCCAATACTGATGGCACAGGTACTGAAATTTAAAGATATGACTACACTATTATTGCAATAATACTTTAGATGGATATTTTAGTCTTAATAAAATAATGAAGCCACCTGCATAAACATTTATAAACTCTTAACAGTGTTATTTCTATAAATGTTATTGGACTTCACACTACTAAAAAAAGCTTTTTATTTATATAGGTTAATTGTTTGGCTAATAATGCACTGAATAAGTGTTTTAGCACTGAGATTACAAGTTTGAGGAAGTATTTTGAGGCAAATCTTTTCTAATGGTATTATTTATTAAATATTAATGCTTTGAAATGATTAGAAAACTACTGAGGTTTATATTAATTAATAAACTAATTAAGTTATTGAAATGGTGGTCTAGTTAGAAGTTTTGTTTAGGCATCTTTTCTTTTTTCATTTTTACATCACAGACACTTGCATGGAACCTCAACTGCAGGATTTTGTTTTACATGTAGATATTCAGTTGTGATCAAAGTCCTTCACTAATGAACTGTGGTATCATAAATTTCTAATACTATATGAAGCATTAGCAAGAATGATCAGATTAACACGAAAGGGTATATTTTGCTGTTAGCAGACTAAGTAAAGATATCAGGGAAAACAAAACCTAAGCAAGTTTGTCTGGAGGGTGTAATTGCCAACAGAGCTGCACACTAAGAATTTTCAAAATGCACTAAGTGATTTCTTGGAAAAATTTTCCTACAATTACGCTCAAGTTTGGTATTAAGTTTGGCGTCAGGAAGAAAAGCTACTTTGATCAAATCTTATAGCCAGTTCAAGACTTTAAAAAGAGACACAGTTTACAGTATGCAGGACTTCACTGTTGTAAAATTGTTAGATGTACACACTAAGTGTTGATAAAAATAAGACCCAAATGAAGAATTCTAAGATATGGAGAGCTCAATTTGCCAAGATTAGATGGCATTCCATTTCTCAAACAATAAAAAGCCTCTACATGCACACAACACAGCACGAAACCATGCTAAGAATGAAACAAAACCAACCTTGCTGTTAGGCCCCGATGAGAGCTGTCTCAAAATAAATAAAAAAAAAAAAATGAGGTTTCAAATAAGTGATAACTAGAATTAGCTTTCATTAAGCTTTTACTTTTTTAGTAACAGAATCAACTATAATTGAAGTCAGTAAATGAACACATGCTAAAGTGCTGTATTTCATTACGCAGAGAATCTCCTAAAACAAAGATACCTGGCAATGAACTTTCGGAACTCCTCAAAATTTACATTAAGCATTACAAAAAAAACCCGCTTGAAGTACACACAAAAATATAGCTATGAACCTGACTCAAGAGTTACTTAAAATAATGTAAAAAAGCTTAAGGCACTATCAACTAAGTACAGCAGGGGCTATAGTTTTTCCAAGATACCCTGTTTTAAACTGGGCTGAGCTGGTCCGCAGGCGCTCTATGTAAAAAATGTTTTATATCTATTAAGATCAAACCTATTTCCACAGTGATGCAAAGTTATATATGGAAATATACCTACCATAAACAGCACTGAATCAATTTCATGTGTTGGTTATTAAACTAAGGGTTGGTTACTCCTTTGAAATATGTTGGTTAATTTAGCTATACATTTGTAATCAGTCTTTTTGCCAATTACATGTAGATGTGTGAATTTGGCTGACAGCATAGAATGAAAAAGAAAATCAGGATTTACTCACCAAGGAGGAATCCCTGTGACACCACATTCCATCCTATAAAGGAAGTGAAAGTGCTCTTCCCTTCGGTCTGATTTACAAGAAAGAAAGAAAGAGAAGGTTGTAATGTTGCTACACTATGCACTGTTATGGAAAGGAGAAAGGAGTACTTGGTCTGAGAGTTTACTACAGAAAAAAAAACTGAATACACCTGCCTTTTTTTCAGTTGGTAGAGAGCCAGGCATTTTGGTGGGCAGATGCACTTCTTTCTCAATGAACTTAACCAGGCAATAGGAGTTTATGTATTTAACAGCTATAGCTCATAGCAAAAAAAAAAAAAAATAGGCTTGGGAATAAGTGTGCAACAGAGGTTCAAATTTATTTAATAACCTGATAATATGAACAAAGAAATAATGTCCATAGTAAGAATGCCAGGTTTGGTTTGTTTGGGTTTTTTTATTCCTGGGATTCCTTTCTTTCTACAGCTTCTTTCATGAAGTAATGCTTCTATACTTCCAACTGAAAAGCACAAATCTATGATTTCGCAGGAGGGCAATGGGAATTTTCAGAGGTACGTATATAATACAAGTGAAGTTAATGATATTATTGCTGACAGGACCTAAATTCACTTATTTCAGGGAGAAGAGTGCAGAGTAAAAGAAAAACACAGACCACATATTTCTAATCTATATCTATTTCCACATGGAAAAAATGTAAATATCTTGTCATTCAATCTTCACATACAAGAAAATTTATAATTTACTGCTCTATTTTCCTGAGAAAACTAGAATTTGGAGAAAAAATAGTCTCACTTTCCATAACAAGTCCTTACATGCTTTGTAGACAAGATTTAAAATGCCTTTAAGTCTTATTAAATTGGGAGTCCCATCAGTTTCACTAACATACAATTTTAGCTTTCATGTGATGGTGTTTTTCAAATAATATAGAACAGCTTTTCCATGTTCCCATAAGAGCTTTTATTGGTGTACATCATATTTTCAAGAAAAACAAGAGGTTAGCTCTATGAAAAGGTTTCAAATCAAGCAGAGATATTAATCTGCACATAATCTCTGTCTCTGAGGTATTAATAAAAAAATGTGTCTGAATTGTGAAAGAAAACTGTACCTTTCAACCACAGGTAGATTTAGTTTCAGGAACCTGTCAGACTAACACAGACTAACTCTGAAGAGAACTCCACCAGGTCCACTTCTCTCTCTACCATAGATGTGCTGTTCCAGCAAAGCATGTGCTTTTATGTTGTCAAAGAAAATTTTAATTAAACTTCTTTCCATGACTTGGAAGAAAACACAGCAGAGCTGATTTTTTTTTTTTTTGTAATTTCAGAAGACGTAATTTAATTCTGTGAAGTGTTTGTTAATTTTTTTAAGAGCACCCTAGCATTTACAGGGCATAACAGCAATGGAAGTTGCACCTGCCAAAACCACCACCATCTGATGATGCAGCCGCTGCCAGCTGGACCACAGCAATTTAACCAGCAGTTTAGTTTACTTAATGACAGAATGTTGGATTCTTCTGGCTAAAGTTTTCAAAGTTTTATTCTCTCTAAAATAGCTATGTTAACACCAATATAGCTCTGACAAATACACAGAACTAAATTTACTCAAAAAGAAAGATCAAGTGATAAGGAATGATGACTT
This sequence comes from Xenus cinereus, assembly GCA_025774025.1. Classification (NCBI taxonomy): domain Eukaryota; kingdom Metazoa; phylum Chordata; class Aves; order Charadriiformes; family Scolopacidae; genus Xenus; species Xenus cinereus. Next base: position 57,119,385 of record JAOXJK010000032.1, read on the forward strand.
AGCAGTCAAATTGAAGCACTTACACTGTCTAGGCAGAAAAAGGAAACAAATTTAAGACACATTACTCTTTGTTCCCTTTCAGAGCTCTGTAAGATGGAATATTAAAACACGTGGAAGATGCTTTTATAAAGCACTCCCCCTACATTTAAGCACTGCACACAATACCATAGACAGGAATTAGCCCATCCTACATCGAATGTGTTTTTACTGTTTTAAAGAAATCATGGGTAATACAACCTTTTTCTGTACTGAAAAGAGCAGAAGGAGTTATGAGGAAATAAATGAACTGAAGCGTAAACTGGAAGGGAGACAGAACACTCACTGCTCAATCACTTCACTGAGATGTTGAGAAAAAAGTCAAGATGAAGGGAGGAGCACTTTTATTTACTACACAGAATGGAATATGATGTGGCAGGTTCAAAGAACAACTAGTCATGTCTCTCAACACTTGACATTTGTGAGGAAATACAAGCTAAAGGAAACAGCCACCTGCTTTGTAAGTACCTTTTGCAATTACAGATGTGTTTTACCTATTGAGCTCTATTTTGTCATAAATACATAAAAATATATTTCACATTATAAAATAAAATCCCATGTTTTTTTGCCATAAATCAAATCAGCATAACTAGAAAAACAATTTAAAAAAACCCCCAAAAGCAAAGTGCAGGCTCTGAATATTTGGAAATAAGAATCATTACATCTGAAAAGGTTCCATTACATACTATAAACAAGAATTGTGAACCTTTCAATAAAAAGCCACCAGCTTTAAAACATTAATGAATTAGACAAAGTCTCAAGCAGTGAACAAGTAAAGCATTTCTAGGGAAATAAATTCCATAAAAATTCGAGGGAACTGTGACAAAAGAAATTGCTTCAGGAGTTGTTACAAAAAACAAAGCCTTCTTCACTGAAGTTTCACTGTCTCTTACCTGATAACACTTTAAAGTTAACATAGTCAAGTTAAGCAGATTCAACTGAATTCTATACTACCTCACTAAAACTACTGTCAAGCAAGCACACTAAGTTTTAACATTTCAAGTGTGTGTACACATATACATGCATAAACACGCAGGTGTAAGTGTACATGGTATTATCAACGTTGCTTTCTTCGGTTTCTAGAACACCACCCAAAATCAGCAACTGGTCTTTCAAATTTTTAATTGTAATTTCAGAAGAGCAGAAAAATTGTTTGTCAAAAGCAAAGCTGAGTTTATAAACAAGGAAAAACACTTTTTAAACAGAAAAAAGTAGTACGATCCAAATGATAGGGTAAAATTCCTTACATTTACATGAATTTTAGTATTTTAGCAATAGCTTCCATAGAGATATTTACAAATAGGCACATAATTTGACTTGTCATCAGGTTAAAACTGAATAGCTGAATATTTTTTTTTACACAGCTAGGAAAACTCCCTTAACATAACAAAAATCTGAGATTTAGCTCAAAATCATCAGCAATAAACTATTACAGACTGCCACCTAGTGCCTATACTAAGCATCAAAATACAAACATCTCAACAACATACTTCAAAATATTATCTTATGCAACTAGACTAGCATTTGCTCTAATCAGAACATATATTCTAAACTACGCACCCAAAAGCACTTCACAAATAAAAGACTATTAATAATGCAAATGCAAGCGACAAAACCAAAAATAACTAAAAAAAACAACCAGCTACCATTAATCAACTTCACGTTTAGGGAAATCCAGAATCAAAACTCTGAAGTCCTTATTTATTCAAGGAAAAATTACAACATCAATACAAATACTCCTTTTCTTTTAGGCTACACTTAAGGCTTACATAATCAGCTTTACCATGAAGTAGCAACTTTTATGAAGGAAATTAATTCCATCCGATTTTTGATGACTATGCCAGAAAGGCAAACCAAAAATCCTATGAATTAGCAACTTCTTAGTATTGATCTGAACAAAAAACCCAAGTGGTTAAGATCTAAAATTTCTTAATAATATTCTGATTAATAAGTCCCATCCAATTAGTCTCTAAGATTCTTTGAGAGAAATAAAGCAACACATTTTATACAAGGATCCTGTGGGTAAAGTTTACCATGGAAATAAGAAAAACCTATGTTGTAAAAAAAAAAAAAAAATCAAACTTTTCTTCTAATATCAAAGAGCCTATCAAAAGACATGAGCCAAGTCATTATCTCAAGTCTAAGAAATCTTAAAACACTGTTCAAATAGATGTTAGTTAAAAGAACAAAACTATAGGGTAAGGTTAGATCCCTATCCTTTACTAACCTGAATATGCCTATCTTTTTAAAAGTACATTTTACTTTCTTAAAGCACATCACTGTTACCTTAACTTTTGTGTCTGAAGGAAACACCACCACCAGTTAGTGACTGGTGCAAAGCTTAAAGGTCCCACACACACCTTTGGCTTCAGCTAGTTTAGACCAAAACATCTATTTGACAGTGGAAGAAGTCACTAGTAGTTCAAAAGGCACTGAAAGGCCATAAAATTGAGTGCATTATTTAAGGGTATCAACACCTTTCTCTTAAATCAACTTACCGTAAGCCATAGCAAGGCAACGTGATGAACCGGAACATTGCCAGAAACACTCTCAAAGGAAGCAGGGTGAATACATACAGAAAAGCATCCAGGCACAAAAAGATTCCAAAAAACATCAACTAAATTACAAAAATAAAACAGAAGTATGTTAGTAGTTTGTAAAAGTTACCAAAAGTTCATAGAGAATTATCTTATTTTATGAAAAATACATTTACATAAGACTCATAAGAATAACACTCTCACTTGTTCAATCAGCTGAACTGTAAGAAAAATAACATGCTGTGCACTTTGAAGACTATTCAGCAAAAATTCTGCATCACAAGGTCCAAGCACCAAAGGCTTTTGCAGACTTCCATGGATCACCGAACTCAGACTTTATTGAATAGATGAATTGCACTTGGATATAACTGTAGCTCATTTTCCAATGGTGACTTTCCTCTAAGGTTACAAAAAATGTTTTTAACCTTGGGAAAAAAAAAAACTGTAGAGCTGTGTGTACATGTGCACGGCCATTTTCTGCTATATCCTTTTTAATATGCTCTTTTTTTCCAAAAAAATTGGTTTTTTTACTTTGTTAGTTGTCTATTGCACAGCTAATTACAGCTGCGACAGTTCTCCTTCAGAGAATATCTACTTTTTTCATACAAAAAATAATATAAAAAAATGAAGAAGTAAATTCCAGTCACCCTCAGTTTAAATGCTTTATCCTTAATTTACAGAAACAGTTAAAGCCTTTTAATTATAGCCACAAGCCAAGCAACTCCGTGAAAATTAAACTAGACCTAAAGTCTGCAGTTAGAAAGCTCTTATATACCAGACTCTCCCCACATGAAATTCCTTCTTTAACTGTTCTTTGAATGTATCTAAGATTTACCTGAATGGGACTCTAGGCATATGCTTTTATGCTTCTGTCAGATCAGAAGCTAGTGATTTCTCATGCAAGGTAAAATCTCATAAAAAGGCAAGCTTAACTGGTTACACAGCAACACCTAAACAGGCCCAGATATCCACGACAGATATGCATTTGCATGTGAAAGTTGTATGTATTGCTGATGGGAAAGGAAGACACTGGTTTGGGAGGAGAAAAAGTAAACAAAGGTAAAAGTAAATTACTTTTATCTCCCACAATCTTTTTGCCTTCCAAAATCCCTTCTTTGCCAGCTTGCACAACAGGCAGTTCAACATCCAGTGAGCTACTATCACTGATAATGTACCTCCCTCTCACTCTTACTACTCACGTATCCTCCCAACTCTGAAAGCAATCCCACCGAGTACGCTCCAGTGTATCTATCTGCAAGCCACGTAACATGACTGGATCAGGTGTAAGAGCCCTGCTATCATCTCTGAGCTGTTGCTTCCCCTTATAACACTATTTTTCATTCAAAATTATCAGGAGCGGCGGTTACAAATAATGGATGAAATTACGCATTGCATTTTAACATGCCATTAAGCTAGCTATTTCTCTGCTAGTTTTTAAACCAGGTGCTGAATATCCAGGCACTGAAGATGACTGGAGCTGAACAGGCATCTTCCTTGTTTGTATTTTTTTAAAATTCTTAACCCAAGCGAAATAGAAAGATAGGCTGTCATTTTGCCCCTGTATTCTTTGAGGGCATCTTTATAATCTAGAAAACAGCTCTGCAACATTTTGATTCAGACAGACTTTTTCTCTACCTGAGTGTAATCATGGTTTTTCACATTTTATAAGCTCATGCTAAATATTTGCAATTACTGTTTAATGTCCTCATTTTCCTAGTTTTTTACTACATTGCACTTGACGACTTACTTGCTCCCACTGAAACATGATCAGCACTGAACCTTCCACTCATTTCTGTAAACATTATTTTTGCTGCTACACTCCAGATACCGAGGAGCTAACAGAAAAGCTTATAGAGCTTTTCCATCATTATAACTCTATTTTAGCAAAAGAGCGCCAAGTTTAATTTTGAGATCAATTGACAAGCGTTCCCCTAAGACGGCAAGAACAGAGACCACCTTAATATAAATGACAGAGAGCTTCCACTAAAACTGCAGAAAAACCTTGAGTGGGAGTAGCATTTATATTACAAATTATCTAGCTCCTCTAAATAAAAAGGGGTATTCAGAACAACAAAAATACTACCTTTTTAACATCACACCTTGCTCTAAAATTATGTACCTTTAATAAGTTCATGTTGAAGATCTCCTGAGATTACACTTTGATATTGTTCCAGTTTATTCTCACTCTACTTGATTACGATTTTCATTCCTAGTCTGTAATTATACCATTAGGTAGTAATGAATACAAGCTGTTAAGAAAATTCTTCTCTCCCTTTCCTAGTGTCTCACATGCTTTATTTCAATTAAGCAGACTTCTGAATCACAGTCAAGTGATTCCTGCAATAGGTGATGATCTGTACAATATTTAGTTTCCTTTCTACGTGCTCATCATTGTACTTTTTCAATTTTTTCAACAAGTATGATTTGATGTGATCTAGCTAGTTTGTATACTAACCTGGATAAGCCTATGCAGAGAATTAATAAATTGATTTCATAGTCTCTCTGTAAAAAGATAACTATCACTTTTTAAATCTATCTACTTATTACTATGTTTCATATTCTTTCATATTCAAAGTACAGACTGAAGTTTGATTTACCATCAAAAAAAATATCAATTTCACCACTTACAGCATCAACCTTACTTATAGCAAGACTGTTGGCCTTCACTTATTCTTACATGCTGAAAGTTTTATTGGAAAGCTATGGTGATCCTTCATGGTGGCATGTAATAGTCTACATAGTTACAATGGAGATGACGCAGAACTGTTATATTGTTCAACTGAAACTCTACCATAACTGCAATATTCTAGCGTAAACTGCAATGGGTAAAGAGTGAGGATGTGAAGACACCATCCCTGGAGATGTTCAAAGCCCAACTGGATCTGCTCCTAAGCAACCTGTCGTACGTAGGTGACACAGCTTTAAGCAATGGCTTGGACTATATCGTCTCCAGAGGTCCACCCCAATCTCATCCATATGGTGATTTTCTGCAGTAACTGAGATTTTATTTTTGTAAAACCAGGTCTCATCATGGTTGAAGGACGAATTCAATGATACTCAAGGGGGAACTTGACTGCTGCTGACAAAGGGATTCCTACTCTCCCTCTCTCCTCCACTGCTCTTCCATCCTTCTACCCCTACTCCAAGCTCTCCTTCTGCCCTAGCAGTGTGGGCTCTGGATTCTCAAGAACATTGGCTGAGCAATTCAGCTCACTATCCTAGCAAAGAACAAATAGAGCAAGGAAAGCAAAACATTCACTGCCAAATTATGAGTTGATTTAACTCTCGGAACAGTCCAACAAGCACCACACCTGCAGTGTGCGTAAGGCATGAGACTGGAGTGGGAGGAACAGTGAAAAAAGACTCGTCCTTCAACACAGAGTCAACTTGATTTAGCCCTAGCGTGTAACTTCATCCCCAGAAGTTTTGAGATTTTTAGCAATGTTATTTCTAATGTTATCGTTACACTGTAGCCTAGCCAAACCTTATTACCAATGTTGCCTTACTCTTCATCCTTATCGTGCCGCACCCCAAATCCGACAGCCTCTCCTACAGGCTTTCAAAACGGTTAAACCAGAATAAAACTCTCTTCTGGATTACAGCACAGGAATTCGCTCACTGCAGGACCAGAATTATATCTAAGATGACATAGAATGGCTTGGGTTGGAAGGGACCTGAAACATCATCAAGTTCCAACCCCCGCGCCATGGGCAGGGACACCTCCCACTAGAGCAGTTCAAACATAAAGGAGGTGTCAGGAACACCTCAGGAAGGGCCATAGGACTGGGATAGAGAGGGAAGATGTGGTAAACAGTGGCACAAAGCAAAATGGAAGGCTATGAAAATTAAGACAAAAACCTTAGTCAGAAACTCATCCATCACTGTATTTTTAAAGGACTGAAATCTTCCCACCCTCAAACCACTTTGGGCTAGAAAAATCTTTAGAACTTTTTTTTTTTTTTTAAGGTAAAATTACATTTTGCAGTAAAAAGTTTTCTGTTGCTTGACTATCCCATTAAGGATCAGTGACATCTTTATACTTGAATTAATCTGTCATCAATCATCTGGACTTGCAAGTTAGTCATGTCCACCTCTGCTAACACCACCAACAAGTGGCCACAAGTTGCCAGCAGCAACAAACAAACATAGGCAAAAAAACCTAACCCACAAACATTTAAGTTACTGACACTGAAAATCAATCATTATAGATGTTTAAAGATTTTTTTAGTAGCAAAAGTGTTTGAAAAATAAGCATTTCTTTAAATAATTTCACACAACAGATTTAATCTCCTAATTAAAACAAATCTTAAAAGTATACTTCACCTTTTCCAGTTCTTTTGGTATCCGCATGCACGTGTATACTCTCTCTCTCCGCTCTGTGTATTTTGCTTCATTGTGTTCAAGAAAGTAACCTCTTGTTAGCTCAGCACTGATGAATCTCAGCAATGAAAGATCTACATGGAGGAACACAAAAGCAGAAGGCACTTCAGGCACGACCTCCAAAGAGTGAGAAGACTGCTATGCTTTTATTACTTGATCCATGCTTCGTTTACAGCACATCTAACCCAGAAGGCTTCTGCTGATAGTAACCAGAACGTCAAATAACTTGGTATGGAAGGAGCTATATGAGAAGCAAGTCCTGTGTTCTCCCATTCCCCTGTTGCCTCCCAACAAACAAAACAAGATACTGTTCCCAGCCAATCATTTTCACCAGACACCCCACATCTCCAAAACATTAGTCAAAGCAGCTACACTGAATGCAATATTCTCAATGGATCTAAATTTTAACGTACCAATAGTACTGCTAAATTTACTAACCTCTATTTTAGACTTTTTGAAAGCTATTGCCTCTCTCAGCAGTACCAGCAACTTGCTCTTTATCTTAAAGAACAACTTTCTGCAAGATCAAAACGTTCATGGATACATGATCCCAAGTGGTTCAGGTCACAAACAGTACAAGCGTGCTGATCATTTGATGATCAGACTGAAGCCTTTCAAGACCAAAAGCCATCAAGCGCGTACGGCTCTTCTGCATTTTAATGGCTCTAGGTAAACTGGGCAAAGCCTGACTGACCTATCTTTAGTCAACTCATACAGCTTCTAAAAAAAGACTTTATGAAGAGTAGTCTTGCAAAAGAAAATAAAATATGAAATTATAGTTATGCAAATTCAGGCCGTCAGCACAAGGAGCTCGGACTCAGGCTTCAACGCTCACTGACAAGGTCTGACATTACCACCTCCTGGTAAAACTCAGAAGTGACAGAATACTACAATAAAGTTCAACATTTCTGGTTATAATTGGCACTTTAAAATAGAAACTCTGTGTTCACACAACACTCAAAAGATGGCAATCACTTATCTAGACAAACAGGTGAAAAGCTACAGTGCATGAACATGCTCACAAATAGTAAATTCAGATTTCAGCCAGTCTTAGTAACTACTGGAGGAGAATGGACCTTGCAAAGTACAATGTTCACATATTTGGGGGAGGAAGATGCTGCGCAACACACCTTTAGTAAAACAGCCTAGCTAACAGCTGTTACTAGAGCAACGCAAGTATAGATGCTACGCGTGAAGAGTTCACCCAAAACTGTCTGAGATACTGGCTTCTCAATATTCATCCTATTGAAGACAATGACAACTATTAGCTGGAAGAGTAGCCAGAAAACCACAAAGAGTTTTAAAGCAAAGAAGGAATAAGCTCAAATACAAGTGTAAAAGAAGCAGAAGAGGCAGGGCATGCTTATAACCCACACTGCCTTCTGGGGTGGGGAGGGGGGCATGTATATTGAGTGTGATTAGAACTTGTAGGGATTACAAACAGGCATTTTGGAGTTTGCCAGGGTATATTCACATTCTGTGTTTGTCTACTATTGTGATTTATTACATTGCTGATACAGATCACAGCCATATAATTCACTGACTGCTGGTTAATAAATCATTTAAATTATGATTTGCTTTAAACTACTATGAGCCTGTTTGGATAGTGATTTTGATGATTTATATATTACTGACCCACTTCTAGTAAGTAGGCCAAAGCCGCTGTAAGCCTTAAAGGCATTTATTTTAAAACAAACAAAAACATTAGTAGTTTAATGAGTAGTGAAAAACTAATATTGACATGTAAAGTTTCAATCAAAGTTCATTCCAGTGAAATAAAGCAGAAGTTCATACCACTAAACCATTTGTTCAGATCTCTTGCATGCTTGTTTTCTGGAGTCTTTCTTTGTAACACTATGACTTGTAACTGGTTTTGTTTTTCCCAATTCTTCCTTGTTTTAAAAGTTAAAAGTAGAAAGAGATAACCTTAGGTATAAACATACACATCAGCTACTCCGTTAACTGCCCAGGTGTATTTTCTTCCACCTCAGACAACCAACCTTCTGCAACCTGAAGATAATGCAGTTCTAACAAGTGAAGTTTCCTGCAAAGGAAATATACGCATATAGGCAACCACCACGGAGTAACGGATGGGTGCCTTCGAACTCAAGATATTCTATGAGTCTTAACTAATGAGCTATTTTCTCCCACTCCTCCTTACCTCACACAAACTGTTTCACGGGCTTACTGTTGAAAAACAAATGATGTTAAGTTTCCTTTACCTGGCTAGACTTTCATGCCCCAGCTACTCAGAGATAATCACTTCTCATGAGTGAGGCTGACAAACACAGAAGCTCCAGACTGTGACTGCAAAACAACCTCTGCAGTGACAGGGGATGCACTGAAGCACACAGTTGCTCAGCCACCTCCTTCCTGAGCACTTACTGCCACCCAGCATCAGCCCTAGTTCTGTGCCAGCTGTGAAACAGATCAGTGGCTGACCCTGCAGGAAAAACACAGTAAGCAAAATAACAGTATGAGACACCAAGGCAGGACAGAGTAATAAATCATCTGAAAAATGGCTTAATACGGCTATCAAAGCATCATTTTCTTTGAAAAATAAGTAAACACTCTAACTCCCACTTCAAATTCCTTTCCTAGTTCAAATTTCCCTCCTTTGCAGGCCACAGTCTAAAACTTTCTGACTAAGTTTAAACTGTTCAGATAGCATACTCTTAATGCTGAAAGTATTCTCATTTATATCCTCACCTCAGGACAGAAAAGCACAAGCATCTTCAAAACATTAAAAGCCACTAATTCCTTCAAGGCAAACAGATAATGATTTACCTAAGTTATACTTCAGAGCATAGCTAAACAAAGGATAACCATTAACCAGAAATGGAGAGCAAAATTTGTGGAAACGTGAAACGCACTGCGCCTCAGTAACTTTCTATTGTTATATAACCGGAACTTTAATCCTAAACGCAACAATTCCAGGCACTCACTTCACTCCCATCAATCCTAAATACACACTTCTTCAGTAAACACTCAAATACATCAATCAAAACAGCACTTTTTTTTTTTTTTTAAATATTTCCTTCTCCTCTAAACAACTCCTCTGTACAGTACTGGTCCTGCTTTACCATCTTGAAAAAAAACCTAGTTCTGTGTACTATATAAAATATTGTTACCCTTAGATGAGTTAGAATTTTTAGATGCTCTATCAAGAAGCCTTTTCTTCTAGTGTTTTCTTGTCCTGAAGAGTCAGAAAGCGCCAATGATTTTTAACTGTTTTAATTTGAAATAAATTATTGGAAGATAGTTAGGAATTACCCCTGCCCCCCCCCAACCATTTTCCTTACTTTTTCAGGCACATCAGTATGTATCTTGACCATTCTTTTTTTCACCACAAAGCAACTCATAATACTACAATTAAACCAATTTCTACAGAAATTACATCACTTTCTTTAATACCACAGAACTGCAGTCAGTGATGCTGCATGTCCTATGACACAACATGTCAGAAATGGACACAGCACCTGTCAAGCTTAGAATGAAAGCACTCAACTGTTGGCAGACTATTTAAGTTAAATCCTAATTCCTATTTTTTTCTTTTTTTTTGTATTTGATAAGACCTGCGGTATCACTTTCAAGCCAACACTGAGGCAGAAAGCCTGCAGATTTGAACACCACTGAGCACCTTCCAGATTTTCAGCAAGCCCCTCATTTAAGAATATGGTGTTAATAAAGTTATTTATAACCTTACCAACACTAAATCAACTCTGCCACACTGAGTGACAATGTTTAAGAAAAAGGCAGGGTTGTGTTCAAAAACTACTCCGTAGATAACTGAAATAGCCAGTTCAAGTGTAAACACAGATTGATATTAAAGGCCATGACATTTTCTCCTATTTTTCCCTATGAAATCCTCTGTTAGTAAACTACATTTACTTTAAAAGACTTCTAATAATCTGCGTACAACTTTGAGGCTCTAACAGCAGTAGAGCCAAAGACTACTGGGCTCATAGCTATGTGTATGTAAAGCGTTCAGCTTGGAGAAAAGAAGACTCAGAGGGGATCTCACCAATGCTTATAAATGTCTAAAGGGCGGGTGTCAAGAGGATGGGGCCAGACTCAGTGCTGCCCAGCAACAGGACAAGGGGTGACAGACACAAACTGGGACACAAGACATTCCATCTGACCATAAGGAAAAACTTCTTTACTTTGAGGGTGGCAGAGCTCTGGAACGGGCTGCCCAGAGAGGTGGCGGAGTCTCCTTCTCTGAAGATACTCAAAGCCCACCTGGATGCGTTCCTATCCGACCTGCTCTGGATGAACCTGCTTTGGCAGGGGGGCTGGACTAGGTGATCTCCAAGGGTCCCTTCCAACCCCTGCCACCCTGTGCCTCTGTCAACAAGAACCGTTAAGGCGATGAAGCATTTCTTGTCCCCCAGCAGGAAGGCGAAGCGGGACAGATGGTCGCACCGGGCCCCGGCCCGAACCCCTCTGCTCCCCTCAGACCCCGCCGTGCGCCGGGGCCGGCTGCGGGCACTCCTCGGCAGGCACGGAGCCGAGCACCCCGGGCTTCAGCGTACGGCACTTCCATGGATGATGCCCGTGTTGTTTAAGACCCCCCCCGGCCGTTTACCCGTCAAAGGCGGCGTGACAGGGCCCCCACAGGGACCTCACCGCCCCCGTTCCCCGTCCCCAACACGCTCCCCTGCGCGGCAGCGAGGCAACCGGCCACGCTGAGGGGTTTTATTTCCCTGACACGGCCGAACTCGCCGAACTACACCTCAGGGCAGGGGGAGAGGGGGCAGCGCAGCCGGAGAGAAGCTCCCCGCCCGCCCGCCCCCCGCTGCCGGAGCGGCCGAGCGCCGCCGCTCCCCGGGCCCGCCAGGTCCCGGCGCACTTTTTGAAGTCGCTCGCCCAAAGTTTGCACGGGCGGGCGGCCGCGGCCCCCTCAGCCCCGCCTCGGGCACCCACACCGGCCCCGGCCCCTCAAGGCGGGCCGACCCGGGCGCCGCTGTGAGGAGACAGCGCTGGCGGCGCGTCCCGGCGGGCACCACCCGCCCCGGGCAACACCGCCACGGCCACCCCGCTCTGCCGCGGAGGGGGAAAACACACACAACCCAGCCCAGCGGCCCTCGCTGCCTTCCACCCGCCCCGGCCTGCGGGAGGAGGCCTCTCGCCCCACCGCCGCCCCTCACCCGAGAGGCCGCGCTTCTTCTTCCTGCCCCGGTCGCTCTCGTAGAAGCCCAGCGTCTCCGTTCGCTGCTGCGGGGAAGGCTGCCCCGGGCCGGCAGAAGGCGGCCGCGGCTCGCTGCTCCCCCAGAGAGTTTTCGGCTCCCCGCGGCCGCTCTCCTGCTGCTCCGGGGCGCCGCCGCGCCGTCCCTCCCCGCCGCTCCCCGGCTCGTCCTGGCCCCCAGCAATGCGCGGGCCCCAAAAGACATTTTCAGGCCCACTGAATCCAGATACCCTAAAATACGCCTAAATGCAATTAATAGGTCAATATACAGGCTTACTTCGCCAAATAAAATTGCATATGAATTACATCGAGCTTTAAACATTCGGCAGCAGCTTCCTCTTAGATACATACAATTAAAACCACAACACGTCAAAGCACAAAGGTGGGTCCGTTAAGGCCAGAGCCCCCCTCCGACGGAACTCTGCGGTTCCCCGAAAGGGGGGAGCGAGGCCCCGCACTCTCCGTGCGGGAACGGGAGCCAGCGAGAGCCCGGGCCCCGCCACCGCTGCAGGCAAACGGCAGTGCCGCGCTCCGTCTCCTTCCCGCGGGGCAGCACTGCCAGCCCGTCCCGCCGGGAAGTTCGTTCCATGTTTGGAAGCACCGTCAGGGCCCGGCGAAGGAGCGCGGTGCCGGTGCCCGGCCCGGTGCTCGGTGGCACACACCTCTCCCGAGCCTGCAGAGCCCCCAGGTGGCACCTACTCGCCACCACCTGGCTCTCGGCCTGCTCCTTCTCTGACCCCAGCCACCGAGGGCTGCCCGCCCTTCTCTCTAAAAGTGAGAATTCAACAATTATGATCTCTGCAGTTACGGGCCTGTCATTCTTTTGGAGCAAGGGGCCTTACAAAGGACAATGAAAAAGGGCACTTGGAATCCTGGAGCAGCTACAGCGCTCCAGGGAGACGGAAGGGCAGGCCGTGCGGGGAGCGTTCACCCCTCACAGGCTGCTGCTTGGCAGCGCCCCAGCTTTGGGAGGCGGCAGGCTGTACAGAGGGCTCTCCGGCCCCACGCCCGTCCCTTCCAACCCAACTCTTCCCACCCCCAGATCCCGACCGTGACATCTTCCGGAGGAAGGGGAGGGTGAGAACAAACTTACCACCCCCGGGGCAGAGACGAGCTGGAGATTCTGTGACCTTAAAACATTCTTCTCCGATTTTTTCCGTATATGCTGCGCACTGGATCATCATCTGGCCTTGTGATTCTATGAATATTCATATCTTCGCCACTTAGAAATGCAGGAAGCAATTTGTATTAAAATATCAACACAATGACTTCCATTCTCTGTGCCCCTGAGGGACATAAATATGTACTTTTTCCCTTTGATGTATAAATAATACTTCACTTTAGAGGAAAGCACCTAGTGACAGAGATCATCATACATTTCATGAGGAACGGCCTTTAACATATTCGGGTTACAGGGAAGATCCCCTATCTACATACTGCGAAAATACTGTTTCTCTTGAAGCGTTACTTTTTAACAAGTTTTAGTACCCTACCAGTTAGTGCAGCTGCAACACTGATAAACATGGATTAGAAAACTGTTGAAAACTAAAGAGGGTGGAAGCAGTAATGCTAACAATTATTTGTACTGATGGCTAATTGCATTAAAATTAAAACTTAATTTCAAATATAATACTTGTTATTTGCCTTTCAACCTAAGGTTTAAAGGTTCACATTCATAGGCTTTTATTTGAGCTAGAAACTTTGAGTGGATGATGATAGATCCAGACAATCCATGATATAGGGTTTAAAGATACACAAAATACCGTAAAATATTCCATTTGGTCCACAATGGTATGTCGCTTCCTCATGCAGAAGCTGGCAGTGAGCATGCTCATTAGTAAAAGTCACATCACAGCAGCCATTTCTCTGCATGACATCTTTGTGGGGTGATTTTCCTCTTTGAAAAAAACTTCATTTCCAGGCACCTGTAGAAAAATGACCAGAATATAAATGAAGTTTCACAATTTAGCAAGTACCCAGTGCCTCAGGGAAGGTGTGCTTTGGCCCGAAACATACTATGGAGTCTGACCTCAAGGAGGTTGCTCTGGGGAGCCAAAATTGCAACGAGTTGGACAGTTAGGAAATTTCAAAAGAAACTCATGCAGGTAGCTGGATTAAAACTATTGTGAAAGAAGTAACTTTGACATCCTGTATTACAATAAAATTCTAAAAAGAAATTTCCTGGATACATCATCCACCACATTGGTCAGATTTGGAATCTTTAACCTCTCTTCATTTAACACTAATCAGAACACATACACTCAAAACACCCAGGCACAATATTCTATGTCCATGAAACATTGTCTTTCATCTATTCTCAGAATCTCCACCCCCTTTCTGAAGCAGCGAATTATTTAGAATGCTTTCGTCTCTGCCACTCCCTAGAAATTCTTCCTGTTCATTGCAAAGATAGGAGTTTAAAAAAAAAAAAAAACATTGCATATCCTTATCCTGTCAGTCATACACAGAAAATGAAACAGAAAACAATGTGGTCAACAGTAAAAAAAGGAAAACACCACCAAAAAACCCAAAACAAACAAACTCACTGTTTTTAGCAACTTGGAGATCTTTATGAGAAAAGATGACTCAGTAAGACTTTATAAACATTTTAAAACATTTGAATAAATAGGTATCTGAAACCTGGTTCAGACAATTACAACAGTTCTCCATTTGCAACAAAGAAAATACTTCCAAGTTAATTCCTGTTTCAATCCCTAGTTATAGTTCTTCCCTTACAAATGTGTAAATGCAGCAAACATACTACACAAATCACACAAAAATGAAAAGCTTCCAGCTACGCTGTGACACAGCAGTACCCTCCTTGTACTTTACATAGAAGGCTGTAACGCCACCTTCTTCTGCAACTGTAACGCTCTTTTTTCTATCACTTCTTTAAAAATAAAAGGTCTTCACTACCTAGGGAGCAACTGATCAGATAAATAGCACAGAAATATAGGACCAATCACAAATACCAATCATTTTGCTAGTGATTTTGTGAGCAAGGACTCCAGCATTCAGTGCTGAAGTCCTGAAGATGCTTTCCCATCATATTACCACTGGTGAAATTTCTATCTAGATAATTTATTCATCTTGTGGAGAAATACACTTTCCTTAGAGAAGTCTTAGGTCTGTTGTGGAGTAGTGCAAGTAATAGGCAGGTAAGCCCTTGCAGACAAAGTCAACAGTGAACTCCAGACTCTGACAGAGCATACAACACAACTGTAAATCTTTACAGTAACAGCCCTGACAGCTGATCTACCAACATCAATATGGTCAGCTACCAACCAGAGCAATCAGGGAATTGCTAGTTGCCAGATGGCGATGGCAACATTCTTCCGCGTGCTTCAACATGACCATGGAAATGAAAAATTACATACAGGACATAAAAAAATTAAGAGGAATATAGAAACCAAATCACTTGAGCACAAACCCCCGAAAATAATCACACTTATACGCTGTTGCCACAGCCTTCATGATTTGCTTTCCACCCACTCCTTCAAGGAAAAATATCTGATACAGCAGGCAGCTGTTGTGCATTCAGGGATGTGAGAAAATGTATTCCATATTACTATTTAATGTGTCATGCCTGTGTGGATAAAATCATTAAGCTTGCATGTCTCCTTTTGGTTTATTTATTCTTAAATTTACACCCACTGAATTAATTCACCACCACCACCCAAACCATGCGAGCTCCTAGGGTGTTCCCGTCAGAGCATTTGACCCAGGCTGGAGTCTTCACCAGAACGGCTCCTTTAAATCAACATGTATGTGCTCAGCCTGCATCCACAGCCAGCAATTTATCCATGATAAATGCCATTGCTCAGCAAATCCATAGCCCTGGAGAGAAGTCAGCAAACCTCCTTTCCTTCTCCAGCCTTTTTTTTTTTTTTTTCCCCACAACAAATTCCTACCCTCACCTAAGCCACTGAATCCTTTGTACTGCTTCCAGTAGACTTCCCAGTACAGACAGCAACACTCATTTGGAGTCAGCAATAAGGAGAACACAACCTTGTTTCCTGCAACTAACAAGGACAGGGCAATTTCATTTTCTCATTGACTTGTTCCTGGGGTCTGTACCTGGAATCTTACCCAAGCCAATAAAAATTTATTACAATATTTTTGTTGTCATCCCTGAAACTTTTGGATTAAGCTCTCGGGAAAAGCACTGTGTTCTTCCTACAGCTCTTCCTTCCAGACCAGACTTTGGAAGAGTATCCTACAAGCGAGCTTACAGCTACGTTCCTACAGCCAAGCCTCATGATTGCGCAGTGCTCGCTGTTATCAGTACAGCCCATCTTCCAGATAACTGAATTTGCTGCCTCACTCACTGCCTGCTATATTTACCTCCCGGTAATTAAAGTTATATAACATATACATTACATAACATATCCTACAAGAGGGAAGATTTAGAACATTTGCGGGAGGCTGCCACGGTGAAACCTCTCGCCGAGCAGCGCTGCTATGAGGGGAGCAGCGGGAGCCTGCAGGCTGACTCCGGGGAACTCAAAACCCTGCTCCCGCGGGAGCACCGGCGGCCACACCGAATTTGTTACTGCTGCGGACGAAGCGTTCGCCGACAACTACTTTTGGCTAAGCGGGAAATAGCGTAACGCTTCAGATCGCCGTACGGGCCGATCTTCACGGGAGACGTTCTTACAAAAGTAGAAAGCAGAAGGCTAAGGGGGGGGGGGGGAAGGGGAGTAAAGAAAAAAAAAGC